>CM071570.1:223795831-223851775 GCA_036426205.1 Ascaphus truei
GGGTTAGGGGGTGCTGTTAGGGGGAAGTTGTGTGAGTGGGGTGGGTATCAAGTATGGAGGAGGGGGATTGACTGGAGCGTGGTGATCTGCCGTTTTGGAGCTGCATTGCAGGCCTTGCTGCTCACTGGGTCTTCTGGCTGGCTATTCTTTCAGATGCTCTCAGTGTTTCGGCCGGGTCCGACCGCGTTGCTCTGGGGGGACTTCTCTCTCTTTCCTCTTCTCTCTGGGGGACGACACCAATCACTTTGAGGAACTCCTTGATGTCCTCAGGGTCGGAGATGGTGTAAAATCGCCCGTTCCTTGGGACAATATGTTTGAAGGGGAAGCCCCAGCGGTAGGAGATCCCGCGGTCCCTGAGGAGAGCTGTGAGAGGTTTCATCCCCTGTCTCTTCAGGACTGTTGATCTGGATAGATCACTGAATATTTGGATTGTGCAGTCATCCATTTTGACGTCTCCCGCTCTTCTCGCAGCCGCAGAGATTTTTTCTTTCAGTGTGTACACGTGATATTTCACTATCATGTCTCTTGGGCGATTAGGGTCGGGCGATTTGGGACCAAGGGCTCTGTGTGCCCTATCAAGCTGGAGCTCGTGTTCGGTGAGGTCGGGGACCAGCTTCAAGAACAACTGCCTGAGGTAAGTTGGGAGGGATTCCGGCGGGACTGCCTCAGGGATCCCCCTGAATCGCAGGTTCTGCCTGCGGTCCCTGTTCTCATGGTCTTCGATTGTGTTTTTCAGGGCGGCAATCTCATGCCCCATTCTTGCTAAGTCATCCTCAAAGTTAGAGTGTGTGTCCGCGATCGTGGAGATTTGTGCTTCCACTGCCTCTGTTCGCGCGGTTAGTTTGCTGACATCTGCCCTATATCACGTAAGACCTTCTCGAGGTCCTGCACGAACCCTTTCCGCATCCTGAGGAGAAGGGCCTCGAAGAAAGCAGGGTTGAGCTCCTGCTGGGCTGGATTTGTCTGATGGAGTTCTGCCGCCTCCGCGGCGTCCTCGTGCTCCTCGGCGCCATCTTGGGAATCCGAGGTCGGCTCCATCTGGCGCTGTGCCGGTTGAAAAAACTTTGTTACGGGGTTCGGCGCTTTCTTTTGATTCTTCCCCGTCATGCCTGGCTACTTTGGGGAGGTTGCTGGGCGCTTTTTAGGGGGATATCGTGCCGTTTGGGGTGCTTTTCTGGTAGCGTTATGGGGAGGGTGTCGGGAGCTCTCTTCCTACCCTTCCATTCACGGTGACGTCACCCTGGTTTAACATTTTTATTGTGAAAATCACAATGGCTTCCTGGTAACAACTACTCATGGGAGTCAAAATGGGATTCGCCGCAATATATTTTTGTGGGGGAAGACTAGGTACCAATATCTGCATCAAAAAACATAGATTGTAAGCTCCACGGGGCAGGGACTTGTGCCTGCAAAATGTCTCTGTTAAGCGCTACGTAAAACTAGCAGCGCTACACAAGAACATGCTATTATTATTATTATTATTATCCAGATATGGATAATAGTGCATTTGTCCATTACAAATAAAACATTAAGCTGCAGAAATAAATTAAATAAAACTTGCACTCACCCCTGCCAGGCTGCCACGATTAAGGCTGTCCTCATCCTCATTCTCATTTGAGCTTGTAGGTGTTCTGTATGTTTTATAATTCTTGTGCAGCTAGTCTTGGCTGTTTTGGAGGGTGGCAACCTCCTATCCAATTGAAGCTCACTCCCTCCCACATTTAAATGGTTAAAAGCTCACTCCATGGCATCTCCAACTATCAGGGGAACTTGCCTGCATGCAGTGTGATTGTGACAAATCTATGACAGAGTGCTTTTCCTGGTAATGTACAGGTTAATAAAAGCTTCAATCAGACTTAGAACTTTTGCAACTTATATTGACAGATTTATTATAAATCATTCTTCCTGGCAATGCACAGGTTATTAAGAATTTATATTAGTGTAGGGACCCTTGAAACGTGGTCTGCCGTGAAGTTTGGCTCAAGGGCTTACAACAATTTGGCCAAAATATTAAACTAAAAGACCATTTTATTTATTAGTTATTTATACATGTATATTTAGGCACTGTACCGTATATAAGTTTTTCTGGATGTGCACTGAGCTTTGTTTGTGTTTTATGTTATGTCTCTGGTTTTAAATAGATCACTGAATATTTGGATTGTGCAGTCATCCATTTTGACGTCTCCCGCTCTTCTCGCAGCCGCAGAGATTTTTTCTTTCGGTGTGTACACGTGATATTTCACTATCATGTCTCTTGGGCGATTAGGGTCGGGCGATTTGGGACCAAGGGCTCTGTGTGCCCTATCAAGCTGGAGCTCGTGTTCGGTAAGGTCAGGGACCAGCTTCAAGAACATCTGCCTGAGGTAAGTTGGGAGGGATTCCGGCGGGACTGCCTCAGGGATCCCCCTGAATCGCAGGTTCTGCCTGCGGTCCCTATTCTCGTGGTCCTCGATTGTGTTTTTCAGGGCAGCAATCTCATGCCCCATTCTTGCTAAGTCGTCCTCGAAGTTAGAGTGTGTGTCCGCGATCGTGGAGATTTGTGCTTCCACTGCCTCTGTTCGCGCGGTTAATTTGCTGACATCAGCCCTTATATCACGTAGGACCTTCTCGAGGTCCTGCACGAACCCTTTCCGCATCCTGAGGAGAAGGGCCTCGAAAAAAGCAGGGTTGAGCTCCTGCTGGGCTGGATTTGTCTGATGGAGTTCTGCCACCTCCGCGGCATCCTCGTGCTCCTCGGCGCTATCTTGGGAATCCGAGGTTGGCTCCATCTGGCGCTGTGCCGGTTGAAAAAACTTTGTTACGGGGTTCGGCGCTTTCTTTTGATTCTTCCCCGTCATGCCTGTCTACTTTGGGGAGGTTGCTGGGCACTTTTTAGGGGGATATCGAGCCGTTTGGGGTGCTTTTCTGGTAGCGTTATGGGGAGGGTGTCGGGTGCTCTCTTCCTACCCTTCCATTCACGGTGACGTCACCGGAAGTCTCCCGCATTTACACCTTTTATTCCGGGACCATAACACTGAGCAAAACAAGGTGGTAAAATAAATTGTCATTTATTCACTTAAAATAGGCTAAGCACAATGAAACACAAAATATATGAGAAAGACACACTTTCTTGAGGTCTGGGGCAAATAACTCACTTTTCCTGGTTAAAATAGGCAAAGAAACAACGTTTTTAGTTGACCGAGTCTTGGTCCCAAATGTCCTGGAACTCAAATCGGCATGAAATTCCTGATGCCATCGCTCTCTTTCTTCCGGAGATGCTGAAATCCCTTGACCAGGAGTAAGTGTCAAATGTCCTGGAACTGTTTTCGGCTTGCAATCCTAGCCGCGACCGCTACGTTCAATTCTCAAACTTAGCCCCGAAAAGTGGGACTTAGAAAAATTCTCGCCTTGAAATTTCTGAAGCCGGCTCGCTACTATTTCTCCAAGAGCATCTTTTGCTCGTTTCAAATTTGCCGCTGCTGTTCTGGGACTTAGAATCTGAGCTGCGGGTTGCCTGAGAGTTTCTTATAGTATTTCAGAGTTTATTCATGAAATACTACAGCCAATCCGAGCACGGGAGAATTCCTATCAGACAATCAGAGCGCTGCCAATCTAGTGAAAGCTGGGCAAGCGTGAATTCAGCATTTGACAAGGGCATGCGCCAACTTGGCACCTCTGCCACTTGTCATGCAGAAGCCACCCACTGAGTTAGGCTCGAGTTAGGCTCTACAAAGTCTGGGTTGGGGCAAATAGTAGTTCGATGACTTCTATTCACCCCAGGACATGAGTACTTGAGCCTAACTCCATTACCCAAATGGCTTTCACATTTGGAAACCTCTGAGGCTTCATGTCCGGGACCTGAGCAGACTTGATGGCACCAAGCGTGGTAGCCAAATGGTCTCTCAGAACCCTGGACCTGGAAGTCCCAGCTCATATTACTGTGCACAAGCATTTACACGCTTTAAACATACAGTTTAATAAAATATACACTTTATACCTTTCTAAGACTTATGGATATGGGGAATAGAATAAGAATCCTGCACTTTATTCCTACTAGTCATATTCCCCAAACACTATACCGGACATAGGGGACGATTCACTAACGATAACTGCTTTAAAGTACGATAAATGGCTTTTATGACCAATACTGCCTGGTGTGATTCACTAAGCAGTGATAACAATGCTTAATCAGCCGTAAACGGCATTTTTTCTGGCAAGTAAAAAAAAATATGTCTGTTCTTTGCCAGTCAGCGTGATTCACTTAGCAGTGATAAGTGAATCATACTATAAAAGCACGTCAGATTTTTGCACCAGCTAAAGGCTGGCGCAAAAGAAATGGAGCCATGAAAAAAATTATCGTTTACGTTTTTTTCACCACACAATGAATACAACAGGCCGGCGGATGTCCCTGGGTGAACCCTGTGGGAGTCTGGGGTCCTTGGGTAATCCCAGCGGGAGCGCGGGGCCCTCAGGTGATCCCCGTTGGAGTCCGGGGGTCCACACTGGCCTGTGGTACCAATCGTGTGGCCAAAAAAACATAACACCCAATACTTTGCAATAAATAAACCCACCATACCCCCTAACACATACAGTACAATAATGGTCAAAATTACTATTATCCAGGAGAAGGAGTGACTCAGTGATTAAAGACACTGAGTTTGAAGCAGTGGTACCTGGTTCAATTCCTGGTGTCGGCTCCTTGTGACGTTGGGCAAGTCACTTTAGTCACTTTATCTACCTGTGCCTCAGGCACCAAAAAACATAGATTGTAAGCTCCACGGGGCAGGGACTTGTGCCTGCTAAATGTCTCTGTTAAGCGCTACATAAAACTAGCAGCGCTACACAAGAACATGCTATTATTATTATTATTATCCAGATATGGATAATAGTGCATTTGTCCATTACAAATAAAACATTAAGCTGCAGAAATAAATTAAATAAAACTTGCACTCACCCCTGCCAGGCTGCCACGATTAAGGCTGTCCTCATCCTCATTCTCATCACCGTCCTCCTCCATTGCCACAAAAAATGCAGTACAATCAAAAATACAATCTAATGTCCCCTAACCCCTTAATCACCTTAGCGGTTCGTAACTGCTATAGTTATTAAGGGGTTAACCCACCCTCTCCCACTACGCGCTCAGGAGGCCTAACCACCCTCCTCAGGACTCCACCCCCACACCTTCACCCATTCATTGGTACAGTGGGTATATGGGCATGATTTACCACTATAACAAGAAATGGTGAAGGAATAAAAAAACAGGCCCAAAAAAACAAAATTGCATTGCAAAATGAACATATTGCTAATGCCAATCAAACAATTGAATGGCACAGTGGGTACATCATTCCCATATAATATGGGGATGGTTTAACACTATGCCAGTCAATGGTCAACCTAAAAAAACAACCACAAACAAGATCCAATGCATTCAAAACAATCTCAAACTAAAATCAAATAAAGAAGTAAACTGAACAAAATTATATAAATAATGTGTGAAAAAGATGCAATCACCTAAAAAATAAAATAAAAAAAACCTGCAAAAGAAAAATAACATACATTGTTTTCCTTACCTTTAGATGGCTTCACCCTCCGGTTCCCGTGGTTACTTCAAGCTTTCAAACCAATCCACGATCCCAAAAAGCAAAGGGACACAGGTAAAAAAAATTTTTTCTCTATGGTGATATTTATTCTTGCATTGGCGTATTGGCTATTGTTGCTATATTTTCAGTTTATTATTAGTGTCATTAAATTATTCATATTCCCTACACTGGTATTCGCCTATATATATAGCTGTGAGACAGAGAGTGCTGGTACTATCTTTTGGTTTGTTATCCTTAATTTATGTTACACATACTGGTCGTTAAACATATTTTGACTCAATAGGTATTTGTCATTATAACACACAAGTAAAGGAATCCATGACCAAAAAATTGAAAGAAGCATGGCCCTTGACCTGAGTGGCCTTGAAGTGATTGCTAGGGGATGGGCTGGGGAGGATGAGAAAGGGCTACATTATTTAAGGGGCTGTCACCTTGTGAACTACCGCTCATCCTCTGAACACCTCCCCAAAAGGTTCTGCACAAGTTTCTCCTGTCCCTCCCCAGTTATGTTTGCTTCAGGAGCACGATAGGCCCAAGGAGGAGATCAGGGAGAGCACTGGTGGATGTACAGAGGTGTCTGGGCTGCAGAGGATTCACCCACCCTCCCCCTTGTGGAGAAGCACACAAGGCTTCTAGAGGAGCTCCAAAGATGGTGGCCCAACACGGGGAAGGTGATTTTGAGACCTGTGTCCAATGCTGACACCTCTGTGTCGGCATTGGAGGTCCACAGAGCAGTGCAGGAAGGGGGAGCCAGAGGTAAGTACCATCAATGGGGAAGCCCAAGAGGGGGGGGGGGCAACAAGCTTTAGTCTAGACAGTAGCCCCACCCCCCTGACCAGCTTATTCCCGGAGGCAGTGTGTGCATCCGCAGCACAGTGCTGTCAAAGAGGCTTAGCTAGGCCCTATTAGTCCCCATTGAAGAAGCCGCACAAGGCCGCAGGAGGTTGAAATAAGCAGGCCTTTGGGTGTCAGCATCCCCTAAAGGGGATGGAGAAGGCCTGGAGACGTTTCAGGCAGGTCGTTGTCATGGGAAGGTGAGGTGACTCAATGGTTGGTTGGGACCAGCGGAGTGAAGGAACTAGCAGCGGTTGAGCCTGTTCACGCTCTTCTATGGTTGCTATAGAAACAAAAATGTTTGTTACATAAATATGAGGATGGCCTTCATACTGGGGTTACTGTACAGTACAGTACTACTGTAAGTGTACAGTACAGTTTTAAGGAAAAATGAAATTTTACAAAAATTTCCTAAACATGGTTTCAATGATTCTGCCATGTCCATCTTTTTATTCTGTGCTGTTATAAATCTTTTTGGGCTCCTGGATTTCCAATTTTTTGCCTTACAGTATTTAATTGAAATATACAGAATTCAAACTTTAACACACCAAAAAGTATTTTTAAAGAATGAAAATATTTATTTGCAAACTCTAATAAAGTAAAAATGAATAATGCAACACAGAAGAGGGGCCACACCGCTCACTTAATCAATAATAATGAAAGTTTTTTTTATAGTTAGTTAAGACATAAATGGGTGCTCCCTATGTACTTAATAGTACTATGTACTAATAGTATTAACAATTGAATGAAGGTGTGACAAAGTCACAGAATCACCCACAGATAGTACATTTGTGGTGCACACCACATTGACATTATGTTTATATTTTATACAGTGATGATATAACATGAAAAACCATAAGTGATATAGGTGACACAAATTAAAATAAACAACAATTTTAAAATCCCACGTGGTGTTCACTGAATAGTCACAATATGAATAAATCAATATACTTCACGACTGTGATAAATAAACAGCCCTAATTTAATGAAGTTTTATCCAAATTGCTGAGACCAATATATATATATATAAGATTGCACAGTTTTTATAGCTATTTTAGCCCAATCTGGTGACCATATATATTTTCACCGAAGGTAGGCAACAGACTGTAGCACACCAAATATTGCTTTGAGATGAATAAAGGGAAATCCCTGTTGCTAAACTCACATATGAATGCTGTTACAAGTAACAGCCCAGCTCTAACATCGCTGGCAAGTTGTACTGGGAAAACCTATTGCTAGTGATGTATTAATCATATGTAGAGCATATAGCACTCAAGTTACAATACAAACACTCAAAGTTGTAGCGACAAAATACTTGATTGCAGGGCTATCAGTCTTAGCCTTTAAACCTCCGTGAAAATCGGCGCAGCTGTATGAAGGCAGGCAGCAGACTGCAGTTTACCAAAATTGTTTTGAAGTGAATGAAGGGAAATCCCTATTGCTAAACTCACATATGAATGCTGTTAGTAGTAACAGCCCAGCTCTAACATCGCTGGCAAGTATTACTAGGGAAAACCTATTGCTAGTGATACATTTAACATATGTTGCAATACAAACACTCAAAATTGTAGCGACAGGATACTTAGCTACAACGCTGCCAGTCTTAGGTCTAATAATGGTGAACGTTTTAATGATGTTATATTTTCGGATGAGACATCGGTCTCCCTAGAAAGATTTGTTACTTTTGCCTTAATGAAAAAAACTGCCTAGCCTTGAAACCTCTGCCTAAGCACCTACTCAAGGTCCATGTGCGGGGTTCAATCTTGAGACTTGAAGCAGGATCCATTTTAGTATTTGAACATAGCTCCCTGTTTTTCCATTTTAGTAATTTTTTGTTTCATTAGAAAAAACATTAATTCTAATGTTCCGTACTGTACTGTATCTACTATAAATGTTTCAATGACTGCACTGTACTGTACAGAATGTGAGACTGTTGGACAGTGCTGTACAGCATACAGTGCTGAATTTAAGCAGAAATGTACAACCACTAAGAGCATGCTGTAATGTAATGTACTGTACTGTATGCCATAATGTACAATTAATGTTTTATTTGTCTTGGCCCAGGAATCATTCATGAAGTGTTTTTTCCAAGAGTACATTATCAGCCCTATAGTATCATACATTAGAGATAATTTCCCATCTTGTCACGGTTCTTCTAGGATAATGACCCATAACAGAGCACCTCTGCGGCCTTCATGAAGGCAAGCGGAATCAACTGGCTCAAACCCCGCCAGAGTAAGTACCGCATTGTAACTGTTTCTCGTTGTTTTCAACTGTATTGATCTTTGTCCCTAATGTTGCTGTCTTTGTTTCTATATTTGCAGATCTCCCGATATGAACCCCATAGAACTGGTATGGCATGCTATGAAACATCACCTAAGGAAATATGTCAAGCCTGCGAATAAAGACATGCTTGTAAGGGCTTAAATAGTTACAAACACTCTTACTGTAAAAACATGCAACAACTATATTAATCCCATAAGCAATGATTTGCCAGTTGTTTTAGAGCATCATGGTCTCGTGACTGGCATGTAGTATCCTGTGCTATGTGTATTTTTAGTTGCTACAACTAGGTAAAAAAACATATCTGAATTGTCTTTCTGCAAGCAATCCTGTGCTATGTGTATTTGTAGTTATTAGTCTAGTCTTAATTAAATTAACTAACACTAACAGGCATGACAAGACCCTGTTGAAAAAACCATCTGTGTTAATATGCCTGACATGTGCTAATTAAGAAGGTTGGGCTGAAATAAATTCTGTCAGGTGACTTATTAGGCCTTTATAAGAGCAACCAGAGCAGCCCTAGCTGTGAAAAGCAGCCCAAGATTCAAAGTGGCCCAGTTTTAAGTGGCATGGTCGAGTTTAACAGGGAGTTCAACAGGAGGGAAACAAGGGGACTACAGAACACCTACGGACCCTCAATCCTGGATGTGAACTACGCTGGAAAGGTGAACATTTTCTATCCCAGACCACACATCTCAGCACTAAACTACTGCTGCCATGATGCTGCTACTATTTATATTTGCTCTGACCTCGCTTCTTTTCAAAACACACATTTCTTTCTACCAGCCCCATGTCTCCAACTCTATTCATATATCTCCATCTTCTTTACCCCTCAATAAAAAACACCCACACAAATCCTCTATTCATACCCTCTATCTACTCCTTCCTGCTGCTGGGGATCTCCCCTAAGCCTGAAGCCAGAAATACACACCTGATCTCACCTACGCCTCCCTGCCATCTTTTCCCCTTTAAATGGTGTTAACCTTTTCATTTAACACCCATCTACAGCACTTATTCCCTCACCTGCTGTCTCTGTAAGTTTCCCCTCAAACCTCTTAGATTGTAAGCTCTTCGGGACAGGGATTTCCTTTCCCATTGTCTGATTTTTGCTGCACTTATTGTATTTTTAAAATTCCCTGTACTGTATTCTTTATGAAGCGCTGAGTACACTTTTGGCGCTATATAAATAAAGACATACAATACAATGTAGTACGGTAAGTATGGTACAAACAGAAAGCAGCAGGTACAGTATATGGTATGTTCAGTTAAAGTTTTTTTGTCTTGTGTGGAGTACATTATTGATAATCAATTTGAGTGATATACTGTAAAAATGTATCTGAACACCTGACCAACACCTTATTTAAATATAAAAATTTCAAAGAAAAAGATTTTCAGATATTAGTGTACTATATACATTTGCTATTAGATAAAAGGTTAGACCTATACTGTGGACTGTACGTAATCATTCAATGTCTACTCACAATCAAAATCCCCCTTTTCCATAATTTTCATTAGCAGGACTCCATATGACAGTGTGGCTGAGGGGGGAGACGTCCTTGTCTATTGTACTGTGTGCATCTAGACAGTCAATAGCTTGTCCTAATCCCCCCTCTCTCAATGACAGCAGATGACACAGTATTCGGTTTTTCAAACCCTGCGAGCTAGCGACAGAAGCCTGTAAACCAGGGGCAGAATCTTTGGAGAGATGACCATGGCAGCCCGGGGGAGTAGTTCAAACTTGATATTATCAAGGAAGTGGAGGGGGGCTAAGGTGTCTGAGCAGTCTCCGCAAAAGGCAAATTTACTGACTAGACACCTACAGTACAGGTTTTCAACAGCATTAGTTACCTTGTAATTAAATGTATTTAACATGCATTTAACAAGCATGCAAGAAATGTATACAATATACTGTATAATTAAACATTTTCTTAAAGGTTTTATTGTGTGTCATTTTATCACAGGTGATCATAGTGTGAAACAGTGTGTGGAATATTTATTTTTATCCAAACTGTACGTGCTCTGCCCCACGAGCATGAAATGTAGTCATGTTAATAATTTTAATCTTGAATATGATATATGAAATATATATATTTTTGTGCCAATTATTAAGCACGGGATGTTTTCCCTAATTTCACATGCAAAGATACTACAGCATGATATTCCATTTATAAATTTAAAAAAAATGTTGTTGTTAAATATTACAAATATCCATCACACTATGTGTTTATGTTGTCTATAAGTCCCGCAATTAATTCAGTAATTAAAAGAAAAAAATTCCCTTTTTTAAAAAAAACTTTTAGCACATTTGTACAAGTTCTGTGTTCCTTTGTTCTCCAAGTCATTCAAATGATCAATGAATGCCTTATGTCATATGTGCATGCGTCTGTATGGTACGTAACAGCCCCGCGTGTCATTCACCAGGAAGTGGAATTAAAGCATTGAATATTTCAGTGTAAAATGTTATTAAAGGTGATGACATAAATCTATCTATTACATACAGTATGTGCTGTGAAATACAATAATTTAGAAAGTACCGTAAAAGGTGAATATCACATTGTTAGAATAGTATAGCTGATAATATCAGTGTAAAAAAATGAAAGTTTAAAATATAGTGGTTTTTGACTTCCATCAACATCATCTTCTGGCTGTCGATCTTCGCTTTATTTTTGGAAAAAAAATGTCTATGATGCTTTAAGTACTCAATACATGTACTGAAGTATGCATGCGAGAATTCATACCACAGTGCGCATGCGTCCATTCATTCATTAATGGGCTATGGCACGCACACCGTACAATACTGTATGTGTGTCATTGGGAATTAGTTTCTACTGTACATTATATAGGTATACTGCATCATGTACTGTAGTTGTCATGTTGGTTCATCTCGCTGACCGAGTTGTTTGGTTCCTGCTGATAATGATGTTGGTATAGGTAGCAAGACGGAGCCAAATAATCAGGTTGAGGCTGGTACTCACGTCGGGGCAGATAGCTGGGATGTAGGTTCATCTGGTTTTCAGTGACAGTTGGACCGTACTGGTAGTAGTATTGGTATTGAGGCAGGCACTGAGGCTGGAGCTGGGACATGTAAGTGTGTGGTGGCACATTGGAGGGACCAGCTCGGGAAGTACGATTATTCAATCTGCTGGTCCCGATCTTTCTCCTGAAGCTGCCGTGATCAAGCACACCCACAAAAGATGGGTACAGTGACCAACAACCTACTTTGTTGCCCGGATGTGGAGGTGTGCGAATAAAGCAATCATTCAAAGACAGATTGTGCCAGATAGAATTCTTCCAACCGAGCTGGTTTGGTGAATTTTTGAAGTATTCATTCTTGTTAATGATATAGTCATAGATCTTAGATAGAGTTGCTATCTTATCTGTCCCAACTTTAATTGCAGAAAATATAATGTACGCAAAACTAACACCCAGTCTTGTGCTATAAGGGGGGCCATCATGTCACCTACAGTACTGTACTGTCCACTGAAACACTCAGAAGTGAAGTCAATGTTAAATACATTCTGAATTCCAATAAAATTTTAAACACATACATAAGATAAAGGGCCTCATGCAGAGAGCAGCGCTAACAGGGAAAGCGGCATGTTTTGCCGAATTCTGCCTTAGAAAGGCAGATAATGGCGAGTTTTAAAAAAAGCGCCATTTTTTTTCCCTGAAACTCGCCGCGCGGCTGGAGAGAACATAAATCTCTCCAGTGTTTAAAACGGCCGTATTCAGAGAGCCGCGAACGCCATCTAGTGGCTGTTCGTGCCAAAAAAATGGCGCGATTTTCAACATTTTGCTTCTCCACCAAGAAGCTGGCGCTCGGCGGCCGGTGGGGGAGAAAAAAAAAAACTCGATTTTTTTTCCCACTAGTTTCAACAGCGCTCATATCGCTGGTTGAAACTCTCCATATGCAGAAAGGATTCTAAATGCAGTTTTATGCCCTTTCTGCATATGGAGAAAAAAACTCTCCATTAAAGCTACATTTTATTCCCCTCTCCAATTTTAAATAGCGCTGCTCTCTGCATGAGGCCCGCAGTTTTATGCCCTTTCTGCATATGGAGAAAAAAACTCTCCATTAAAGCTACATTTTATTCCCCTCTCCAATTTTAAATAGCGCTGCTCTCTGCATGAGGCCCAAAGTCTGTGAGTGAACATATTAATTTAACCATGGAATATTGTATACTTTACGTGTACATAGCGAACTTTTTATCTGCCATATTAGACACCTGTTTTCTGACATTGAGCCACACCGCTTTGTACAGTAGCATTCAGTGTCCACCATAGGCAAAGACATTCACTTTGCCATCTGCCGGACACACACTGAACTGCAACCATACAAATAATAATAATTCCATCTGAGCGCTAACTTGCCATTAACTTGACACTAACTCTCCGGCAATTTGCCGGGCTGATGTCAAATTTCCCCCTGGCCAGTCAAGGGGGTGTCCATGAAACATCACTTGAGGAATTGCCCCAAATTGGTGCCTGTATCTGTAAAGGACAGCAATAGGAGAAGGAAATTAACTGAAGATGCCAGTCAATGAAACTTTTAGGGTGAGAGAGTGCCTAAGCATCATCCGATGGAAAAGTGAAGGAACCACCAATTCACCATACGAGTCTCAAGACCATCCATCCGGGTCCTCGACTATGTCATTCACGAGGGTGCAGTCAAAGGGAGACAGGCAGAGGAGGTTTGCGTCAAGAGAATGTCACAATGCTATGTGTTTCAGTCGATCGCTACATAGCTTATTTTTATCCAAATTGATGTAAGGGCAATACCATTTTTTAGTATTTTTTGTTAGAAGGTACACACTTCTAATTCATTCTGAGAGGCTAGTACTATATACTGTACAGTAAATGCTGGGAAGAAAGAGATCCATCACGGACTGTCAAGATCTTTGATCGGACACAGTCATTTAAAGAAAACTTGAATATAAGGGCAATGAAAACTCATGACGAATGTGTGAAGTATTAAAACCTTTTGAAGTAGCCACATGGGAAGTCAGTTTTTAAAATGCTACCATTCATCATCATCCCCTCGTCCTGAAACTGAAAAAAATCCAGAGAAGCAAAAAGAACATCTTCAGAGGACCCTACAGTATATGATGTTTCAGTTTCATCAATAGCCTTAAAGGCAAAAATAAGAAAATAGTAAAATAGAGAATAAAACTGGTATCAACACTTTAAACCTATAGTGAGTAATATGTGTTTCCAGACACAAATACCCCAAATAAATAAAGTATTACCTTAATACACACCAAAAAAATATCAATAATCAAAAGGATAAAATAGCAAGCTCTGGAAGTGAGAACTGCAACTGAGATTAAGCAGTATCCCTCTGCTATACTATAATCAAACATGATATATGTTCCCGTAGGTGGAATCTTGCACCTTGATGTCAAAACAAGAAAACCAAAGAAGCCAGAGCAAACAGCCATGTGACAAAATACACAGTGTATTTTTGTCACATTGGATGTTGCTCTGGACTTCTTTGTTTCTTGTTTTATACAATTAGCCACTTCCAGTAGCACTCCTTTTGACACTTATATACATTTATATATTTTCTGGTAATTTTGGGGGGTTTCTGAGAGCTTGCTGGGTATCTGTGTGTTTGTTAACCTTGATGTCGAAGACAGGAAGTCTTACTACATTTCTATACTAAGAAAATGCCAGCTAGTGCTAGTTAGAATCAATGAGAGGCTGCTGTCGGGTTACCCTGGGGATGTGCTTTTATAGTACTTATAATTACCCATCGAGTGCCTAGAGCTCCTTCTCTAGGTTTTATGTATTGATGCAGCGGCCGTTATTCGAACATTTCACGGAGCCGTATTCGTGTGCTCTGCTGTATTCCACGCGGCATTCACGCGACCATTCACACCAGGCACACGTGTTTATCGCGGTTGCTTTGTTTGAATTTCATTGATTCTGTTTCTTTGGGTGCAATTCTTCGCGTATCTGTTGCAGAAATGAATGAATTTTCATGTGTACATTACTGTGCTACTGTGTCAATTTCAGGTGTTTAAAAACCAGAACACTAAAATGCCATTTTCTGCACTTAAGGCGGTAAAGTTGGAAGAAATCACGCGCCATGACATGGCTATTCCGAGGTATACAGCTCGTGAAATGTTTGAATAACGGCCGCTGCATCTGTATACACTACACATTTCCATCATACTTGTATTATACTAAATACAGATGTAGCAACACTTACAGTTTTCAGCACCGGGGTAAGTCATGGGGTTGGGGGAGGTGGGGCACGATTGCGCCGGTGCTGATGGATTATCACTGTGGGGGATCTGATTTGGAAGCATAGATGTCCCAAAGCGCAGCCCTGGCAGCATTAAAAAAAAACGTAGAGTCGCTGCTCCAGAAACAGCAAGTCTTGATACATCTATATATTCTAAATATATTTATATTTGGGATACATACAATCATACAGTATAACCTCTCTTTATCTCTACTGTATGCATCATGTGCTTTCATATATGCTTGGGTTATATGTATTTTTTGTTCTGTATTTTCACTTATTGTATATTGATACTAAACCATTATGCAACAGTCAAATTTTAATAGTAATACTGTAGATTCTCAAAAATTTTCCAAACATGTATATTTTGTTTTTTATACTGTATTTATAAAATACTTTTACATAGTTTTATTTTACATATTGTAATGTATTGTGCTCGTTACTTATTATTCTAGCAAAATAATTCACAAACGGGTGAAAAGGGTCTTTAAATAGAAACCCTTGAGAGATACTGCTCCATACACTATGTTACTCCTGACGAAGCAAGGACAGTCTCATGAAATGTGTTGAGTTGAGGACACACACAGGACCGTCTTGAGGAGGCCAGATGGGGTGACATCATCCACTTGGACTGATATCATATAACGATGCTCAACTCCAATAGGAAGCAGACCCACAGAGCTGAGGTTGGGTTATATGATCACTGACCAGAGCCAGGGGACAGGGGACTCCTTTTAGAGTAGTCATCGTTGGGATGCAGGCAGAGGTCAAGGCAGGTGGCAAATATGCAAAGACAGGATAAAAGGCTTGGGCAAGGCAGGAGGCACAGGAGCGGTGATTGAGGTCACAGGCTGGAGTTGTCAATAGGGAATGCACAGGAACAAGAACTCAAGGGGGGCAGGAACACATTGGATACCATACCATGCTCAGGCAGGGGCTGAGAGTCACAGAATGCTATTTAAAGCCCTGGAACAGGTTCAGCCAATTACCAAGTCCAGGAACAGATTTGCCAGGATCAAACATGGTTGTTACGACCATGTACGGGCAAGTTCCAGCAAACCCCAGGAATGGAATCCTTCCATATCACTAGGGAAACCCAACAGCAACCAGTCTGGGGTAAACAGGACGGTGAGGTAATAGAACAGAACCCACACAGGTTATCCATCTGAAGGACCACACTGTGCTTTATGTGGGGTTAAGTAAGATTTACAATTATATGTGCAATTGAACTTTTTTTTTGTTTTTACATTTCTTTTGTGCATTATAGAGTAATACACCAGATTGGTGGCTTTGTGTGCTATTCTGCTCTCTTTTTGTCTTTTCTGAAATACGAGGTCTGGACCACCTTCTTGAAGATAAAGCACCTGTACCAACACTGTTTAAGGACTTTTCCCAAGAATTTTAAGGGAAACACATACTATTCACCTAAAAGACTGAATTTGTATTTGGGGAACTTTGCTTTCAGCGCAATTAGGTTGTTTGTTTTCATTTCAGACTTCATAGTAAATATGATTACAAAATTCATATTGTTTTACAATAGATATTTTCATGTTTTTTTATTTTATAAAGGTTAAGATATCTGACTTTTTGAGCAGCCTCAAAACTCAGAGTTTAATTATCCATACATCATGGTAATAAAATATTGATTGTTCACTTTATCATCCTATATATTTACAGTTTACACTGTAGATCTCAAATTACTTGCATGTTCAATTATTTTGGTTCTCACTTTCCATTAGATCTATGTCTTTTGATGAGTGAGTTATGAACAAATATCATAAAGATTAATTTCGGCATGTCAAGCTATTCCAATCTCTTTCCTGTAATTCACTGACAGCTTTTTATTTAAAAGACTATGTTTGACCATCTGATGCTTCTTTTATGAACCCATTTGTAATAACTGACAGGATCAGGTGGCCTGTCTAGTCTGAGCATTTTGCTCAATGCAGTTTCACTCTTTTGCTGTTGATCTGTTGCTGCATTCTTAGATATTTGAAAAATAATATAATTTAAAAAAAAGGGAAAATAAGAATTATTTTACAAATATTTATTGAATTAGTACCTCTTGATTTCATTTGCATTGTTTTAAAAAATATTGTGTTATGCTTGTATCAGTGTTCCAGTTATCTGCAATTTTCTTCAAATTTTCTTTTGAAGGCTGTCTGATACGTGCTGTAGCACACATCGTAAATCACTGTATACATTATCTATTTGATGCAGTCATTTCTAGATTTTAATATCCCCAATGTGGCTGCTATGGATTTTAATATAGCCAAAGTAAATTCTGTACAATATTCAGAGGAAAAGCAAAATACTGTACAGTGTATATATTATTTGTCTTCTACCTGTAACTCACTATATACAATTTGTTATTTAAATGGATTTGTGAATATATTTCTTTTAAACTAAGTTCCTTTCTAAGAATTGTATCCAAGAGTTTAGTTCGGAACCAATAAACTATTCTAAATAGGCTTAAGTGATACAACACAAATGCACTTGAAGTACTATAGACTGTCAGACTTGGACGTTTTTAAAGAATTTGGATTTAAGTTGCATTAAAAAACAGTGTTACAGAGCAGTTTCCTTTATCCTAATATGTAAATAAAATACATTAAGCATAACCAGGATTGTACAGTGAATGACTACAGATACAGCAGTTAATATATTACAAGCTTTAAAACTTCCCAGGGTTTTTAATCAGGTATTGTAGCAATACAGAAACGGAGGATATTATGTACCAAAAAAGTAGAAATATGGATTGGATTCTAGATACGATGGATATGGAGTTGAAATGAACTATTATAACAGGATGGATGCTGGTAGGCTAGTGTGTAAAATAAGAAAAATAAAGTTTCCACCCAAGAAATTACACAGTGAACAATTTATGTAAGTAAGAGTAAGTATTCTATGATGCCAGAGGTGTTTACTTAATGAAAATACAAAAGCATATCCAGTTATTGCTTCTCTGTGGATGATTTGTAGTTAAGGGCAGGTAAAAAGGAGATGGCTTTTCTATGAGGAGTGTAACATGGGAGAGTACTCACTCAGCCAGAGACAGGAATCAAAAGGAAGTCTGGGGTAATCTGGGTAACAGGAATAGTCTAGGGACAGACTAAATGTCAGCAAGACAGGGGGGAGGGCAGAATAGTCCATTCTGAGAAAGATCTCAGAGGTTGCTATAGCAACTCACAGACTTCATACACAGAGGCAGGAATGGCAATATTGTATAAATCACACAGGCACAGTGTGTGTATTCAGAGCAAATATACATGCAGCTGAAATCAGGAACTCACAGGCAGAAGCTGCAAAAGGAGGGGGGGTGAACAGAAATATAAATCTTGTTCCAGGACACTGTGTTTTGTTAACCTATTCTCAGCTGTCTCAGCAGTTGGAGGTTAGTGGCTGCTCCTTCCCAGGTTTTAAGCCCGCCCCTCCCCACTTCCCAAGTTAGTAGGTCCTTTCATTCTACTGGATATAGATCCAATGTGGTTTTTCTCCCTCCTCATAGAGGTAAATGAGAATTTTAATCCTAATAGAGGTATATTCGTTTTCTATCTGGTAGTGTTAGAACTTGCGAACAGGGTCCGATCTCCTTCTAGACAGAATAGTCCCAAACAATACTACTAGTTGGGGGTAAAACCCTTACTAAGGGTGTCCCTAGCTCAGCTTGGCTCTATGGTGACTCAGGGCTAACTGGGCCGGGGGCACCTGGCCTGCGCCTGGGAGTATATCCTCCCAGTGCAGTATCTCCTTCTCCTCGTCTCTCCACGAAGCTCTAACTCCACGTGCACCACGCCACGCTTGCTGGGGTTTTGTGTGTTTTGTGTTTTGTGTTTTGTGTGTTTTGTTATACTGTAAAACATCCTGAGTCACTCCTACCAATGACTGCCATCTACTGAATGTATTTCCTCACCTCCTGTCACTGTGAGCTTCCCATCAAACTTTACCACTTAGATTGTAAACTCTCCAGAACAGAAATGTATTCTCCTATTGTCTGATCTTTCATTGTTGCACTCATTGTACTATAATTCCCTGTACTATATTGTCTCTACTAAAGCTCTAAGTACAGCTGTAGGAATTATATAAAGATATACAGGTACATACATAACATTCCAAAGAAGAAGCAATATAAGGGACAGCTTAATATACAGAGAGGGTAATGAAATTCAATGTAAACTTAAGGGTATGCAAGATGGGTGAATTCATAAAGTCTTAAAAATCAAAGCAGGAAATTTAGAATCAAACATTATATTAACTGTATGTAACCGGGCTCCCCTCTCGCACAATGTTGTTGGATGGGAGGGTTGCAGCCGGGCAGGAGACACTTCGGCAAAGCGTAGGTTCCACGACGTCAGAGCGCCGCCGTGCTAATACGGGCGCAGGCGCAGCAGGTTGCAGGGCTGGCTAGGGTGCAGAGGTCGCGCATGCGCGGGCATAGTTGCAAGAAGCCAGCGAAGGAGGGATCGTTACGATAGGGTGGAGCGTATTGGACTACGAGTCCCAGCGAGACCAGGTGACGCCAGGGAACCAATCGGGTAGTTGGGATATCGAGAGATAGGGTCGCACGGCGTGCACGCTGGTCAGAGCTAGCGGGAGGAGGAAGAAGACGGAGCTCCAGGTGTAGGGAGACACACAGCCCCTACCTAGGCCTTATACCCCGGCCCAGTTAGGCCCTGAGTCCCTGTAGCGTGGAGCGGAGCTAGGGATTGGCCCTAGACAGGTTCCAGTGCCCCTTATTGTGTATGTTCAGAGACAAGTTCAGAGACAGTACATATCTTATAGATGTCTGGGCTCAGACCCTCTACTGTGCTGCAGCCATCTGGGTGGGATCGCCCCAGCCGGCCCCTGCTGACTTCTGTCCCATCTGATCCTTTGTGAAGATCCTTGGCAGGCCCGGGTACAGGAGTGCCCGGCAGATAAACATCACCAAGTGCACCAACGATCTATACTATATCCACACGAAACATAGTGGCTGCGCAGTCACCCATATATCTGTCATTATCTCACTGAGGTGGGGGGACATATTATTGGGATCATTGGACACAGGGTGGGATCACCCGGTGGAGGGGAGAGCATCCTGCGAGACGCAGTAGATAGTGTCTCCTCTAGGGAGGGACACCTGTTGAGTTATACATATAATATCTATGATATATGTTGCATATGCTATAAGTAAAGTCATCCGGTGGTTTTATATGCTGAGTGTGTGTGGAGTGATATTTAAGGTCCTGCGAGGAACCACTCCTCCTCTGGTGGGAGCCATCGCAGGTGGAGGCGCTGCACCAAGTATAAGGTTATACATCATATTACGCGTACCCCAGGCTCTCCGTGGTGGAGGCTTAGGCCCTGCGAGTCTACAGGTTATACAGCATATGGTAGCGGGACTGTATTCATTAGGAAACAGGGCTACATGTACAATCAGTGTAATAATCTGTTTGTTGACATGTCCATGCATTAAAAAATATTTAGAAATTACCACCCGACCACATAATAAAAAATATAATATGGAACATTTTTGCAATATACAAGCAGGAAATATGTAAACCGCAATAGGGAGACATTTTAAAAATCATCATGACTGCAGCAATTTATAGACAGGATACACTTGGAGTTGAGAGATAGAAATCTAAAATAGTGTTAATTAATACTAGAAGCAAGATGGATATACACCTTAAACACTTTTTCCTCACAGGGGCTAAATGAGAATAACATATTTCATTTATTTTGGTTAAAAAAAAATATATATATATTATTAAATCTTTTATTATTTGATAATTTCATTATATTTAATTTTAAAAGATATCTAATGATTTTTATTGATGAATTATATTTGGAGAAACAGATACCCTTAGGTTAAATGACATACATGAATGGAAAATATGATATAAACGTATTTGATTGTGACGTCATCCCGTTTGTATGTATATAGAGGGAGGAGTTAAGAGCCCCAGAAAAAGCTGGTAGGTACATCTCAGGAAACATGTCGGCCGTGCATGAGATGGATGTAGCCAGTGAGATACTGAGAGGTTATATGCCACTACCTGCAAGATCTAGATAGATGCATATACTAGATAAATCATTATACAGGGATGAGAACAATGGAACCATTTATAATTGTAGTTTGTGATATTTATAAGCAAAATAAATGTAACATTACTAAAGAGTGAGGTTGGTAAGGCATTTGGACCTCCATGATAGTGGAGTAAATAAGTAAATAAGAAAGAAATCAGCAGATGTGTAACAATCACGGCAATGGACATGTGTGCATACACAAGGAGAGATGTCTGAAAGCAAGTATTAACTAATTTAGTGCAAGTGATTAAACAAAGATGATAATGGCACATTTGGGCATTCTAGGCAAAGAACAACCCAACCCTAAAATAAAAAAAAAACACTAAATACCAGAATGGACGACCTTTTAAAATGCATAACTGATTGAATAAACATGAGAAAGGAAGCTTGCTTGCTGATCAGTTATAAAGTAGTGGATAAAGCCTCTTAATAGGACTTCTGCGAGTATGTCAATTTTCTATAATCCACAATATAAAAATTATTTACAATAAAACTTTATATAATATCAGTTATATTGACACATTAAAAAGGAGCAAGTTCAAGAGATTCAAGCTTTTTGCCCTGTAATTTTGAAAATAAATCCAGCTTATACCGTAGCTAAATAACCCTGTGAGTGCCCTATTGACACAATGCATGTCGTAGGTTCTTGCATTCTGTAGGCCGTTCTATGGTAGATCGCTACCACTGCTCCGGAATGTTATCAGAGTGGCAGAGATGAACCCTCCTTTTCTAATCACATGATCCAAATGATCATGTTATCACTCAGGCACAATTGCATGATTGTGACTTTTTGAAGGGAGCAAGGCCATGTAGTACTGCCTAACCTTTGCCACTGAAGGGGTTAAATGCTGGACTGAGGCTACAAGCGTCACAGCATTTTTCAGTAGCATACTGTATAACCTATCCCAGAAGTTTAAGGTTACGATATTGGATTTGTTAATGTTAATAGCAATTACACTTTAAAAGTAGTTTTTTTATAATCAATTTAACTCCATATTTGAGGACTGTATAGAATGTCATACTATCTAACATACTGTAACATAGCTAATTGATTTCACAAACATTTATAATGAAATATGGCAATAAGCTTTAAATGATGCATTTGGGTGCATTTTCATGGAAAATCAACATGAACTCCAAGAAATAAAAATTACTTTAGCAAAACAAGTCCATCAATCACAATGTATATTGTGTATGCCTGTTTAGCAAGCTACACTAGTAATTAAAGCCAACTAAAAATATCATGCATGAATAGTGTAATTTTCTGTATCAATTTCTTTAAAGACAAGACATAAAACCCATCAGTCAAATAGTTGTAAGCTAAAGTCATTATCCATCATATTAAGGTAATTATGTACAAATGAATATTGATGAGGCTTCAATGAGAAAAAAGGCCAACCAAAACATTTCAAGAATTAAAGATAAATGTTGGGTATGAATACATTTTAAAATGGCATACTGTTTTTGTAAATCATATTTTGGTTAATCTATAACCTTTAATGACTTGAACACATTTATATTTTACCCATACAAACAAAATACATTTTTGAAAAAGGAAACAGCCATGCGTGAGTCTGCTTAGGACCCTCATGGAAAAATAGCTGATATCTGTTTCCGTTTTACTCTCTTCTTGGACAAAGTTTATTTTTAAAGAAAATATGAAGGCTTGAAAACTTTTGACTTGTTTTCAGTTTTATGTGGAAGTCCATCTTTTCTATAGTAATAGAGTAAGCAAAATCCTTTCTAATCTTTTCTAGGAACCTCTTCCCAGACAACATATTTTAAGTTATTTAATGATGTGCTAATACAGTACAAAAATGTAATGATGCATGCAATACTTAGT
The DNA here is from genome assembly GCA_036426205.1 of Ascaphus truei. NCBI lineage: Eukaryota > Metazoa > Chordata > Amphibia > Anura > Ascaphidae > Ascaphus > Ascaphus truei. The sequence continues at coordinate 223,818,687 of CM071570.1, forward strand.
TTCACCTTGTTATGATATAATGATTTGGTTTATGAAACTCCATTAATCAAAAATTAACTGGCTTATTCAATTTCTTTTGAAAAAGGATTTTTTTTTGCAGGAAAACCTGATTTTTACTGGGAAAAGGGGTTTATGCTTTGCAATAAAGTATCAATTTGTATAAAAATGAATGGAAAGCCTCATTGATCACTCCAGCAAAATAATCTGTCATGAACAAGTTAGCATGTAAATGAGTAATATTTGCAAAACACCATTTTTGTATGGTATTTTAAACTGTGTCAAGTCAATTGGCTCAGGTAGTTTGAATAACAATGACTAATAATGTAAATAAAGAAAATGTTATTGTTAGCTGTGATTTTTTCCCTCTTTTGTGATTGATATGGGTGTGGTAGGATTAAGTTAATTACACATTGCTCTTTCCTAATTGGACTTCTTGTTTGACTCTGGTTTACATGCTCATATTTTGAAGAGGTATCGCAAGCTCACACTTAGCTTCTCCCGAGACATTCTGGAAATTCAGTTACTGTCCCATCTGTAGGAATTTCTCTCTTTTGCAGGATGAGATCACAAGACTGCGGGTTGAAAAAGCCAGGTTTTTTGCATCCTTTTACCCCATATAGTCACCACCTGAGAGTCCACCGCTTCCTCTGAGGTCTCCATAGCGGAATGGGACATTTTGTCGCAGCCATTTCACAACATCCAAATCACCACTGGTGTTCTAAGGTAAGTTTTATTACTGTTTAGGGTAGGGGTTAATATGGGTAGGAGTGCATCTTTTAGCACAGTAGAATCTCCCTAATTCTGTATTCGGGACTTTGCTAGCTGTCTGTGTTTTTTTGGGACTATTTTTTCGGGGGGGTTTTTTGAGAGAGGTCACATTTTTTTGTCTTCCACACATGCAGGAGGACACACACACACACACACACACACACACACACACACATATATACACTATATACACATATGCTTAAAGAAGCATATGAATAGCACTGTGGCTATTCTGAAAACATGGCACATAAAGCTTGGCCCCCTGCAGATGCACTTACCAGAACTCCCTCCTACTGTCTCTGTACGTTCTCCCTACCTACCAATCAGACTGTAAGCTCCTCGGAGCAGGGACTCCTCTTCCTTAATGTCTAAAGCACTTATTCCCATGATCTGTTATTTATATTATCTGTTATTTATTGGATTACCACATGTATTACTGCTGTGAAGCGCTATGTACCTTAATGGCGCTATATAAATAAAGACATACAATACAATACAATACATATATATATACACACACACACACATATATATATTTATATACACACACACACACACACACATAAACACATATACATACAATCACACACACACACATATATACATATAAAAATCAGACCGGTGGCTTGCAGGGGGTAGGGGGTTGGTTCCGGTGATGCGGGGGGGGGGGGGGGGCGGACAGCCCCGGCCCCGGCAGGGGGGGGGGGGGGGGGGGGGGGCCGGGGCTGTTTGGCCCCGGGGGGGGGGGGGAGGGCTGCAGTGCTGCTGGGAGACATGACATCTGTCTCCCGATGCTGCTCCTCCAGCGCGTGCACCGGGCCTCCCTCTCGCTTTCTTCCGGCGCTGCCAGCATGGTGACGCTGCCAGCAGGGTGACCCAGCGCCGGGTTCAGAGGTTTTATTTTTTTTTATTTTTTTATTAACTAGCAGCCCTTGTTTCCCATTGCTGGTGGCCCTGATCGCGGCACACCTCTAGCCAAGCCACGGCGCACAAGGGCGCCACGGCGCACAGTTTGGGAACCACTGGTTTAGCTCTTAGTCAGGTAGCATCCTCAGATGCATTGTCAGTATAGAGGGTGGGGAAGGCAGGTCTCTTCATACCAAAGACCTTGCATTGTTGAGGAAGTAGTGTCAAGAGGAGGAATATGGATTTATTTGACATAGCTGTTCCATTTTGTGTCTATTACCGAGTCATGGTAAAATAAAAATCCGAACTATGACATATTTACAGTATTCCTCACCTTGTGTCACTCACCAAAGGCTTGTTCTGGGTTCCTCCCTCAACTCCTGGACCAGATATTATATAGTCCTCTAGATACCAGAAGTATCATAAGGCAAAATATATGTTAACCCTTTCCACTTATCCAAGAGGAGGTGAGCACCTAATCATAAGATGTGCAATTGCACATCATAAAAAAACACCAAAACATACAATTGTAATGATACTGTACATTAATAGAATGAAATACAAATCCCAATAACTCATAAACGTACATAATCAATAACACAGGCAGTTGACGTTCACAAAAAAAAAGTATACTTGATTTCCACATTAACATAAGGGGAGACTCTGCTTAGCAAACAAATCCATCTGGTTTTGTGCTGCAATATGACTTTATCTAAATCACTTTTTCTAATGCCTAATTTGGTTTGCTCAATACCAATGCATTTGAGCAAACCAATGTTACCTCCATGGACCGCATTAAAGTGTCTCAAACCACTACTTATTTCCACTTTATTGAAAATGTAATGTTTGTGTTCAAGCCTTCTTAATTCTTTTTTTAGTTTTACCCATAAACACCTTTATGCACAGACACTAGAGTAAATATATTATACCAATACTTTTAAAGTTAATAAAACTGTTCATTTTATACTCAGCATTTTCTTGAGGATCACAAAATGTTTTAGAAATTTGAATAAAACAACATTCCTGCCAATTGCTACATTTGTAACATTCTCCAGTTCTTGTATAATTATTTAACCAATTTGTATGACGTACTTTTTTTTAAATGGACTACAAACTGGAATGTCTCTCACATTCTGTGGAGACGCACCCGCTGCTGATTCTAAATCCTTATCCTGGGTTAAAATGTGCAAGAATTTCTAAAAAATTGTGTGCAATTTTCCTCAATCTGTATCTGCATCTATATGCCCGCAAGAATGGATTCAGATAATGTAGGATAATTTGTGAATGAGATCATTAAGGAAGTGGGGGATTGGTTAGATTTACCACAGGAATATTGGGGTAAAGGTCCCCCCCAAAATGACTAGTGCTACAGAGCATTATACGCACATATTGATAAATTACTGCATCCGGAGTCAGAATGAAAAATGAACAGTGGTGCTGATATAGATTAACCCCTAGTTGGGACGTGGTCTGGCAAGACTATGAAAGGTTGTCCGGGAGTAGTCCTAGGACCCACCTAGACCCCATACAAAAAGTCCTGCAACGTAATAAACCAGTACACCTGGGGAAGCTCCAATTTCCAAAATAGTATCAGAGTACTCACATATGTCTTTCAATCGTCCGGTATTTCGTGTGCTCCACGCTGTTTGAAGATGCAGAAAGAATTCACCGTCACTAGAAAGGAGAGTGAGACAGCGGGCATGGCCGCACAGCAAAAAAATGGCAAAAGGCTGGACTGCGCTATAGGGTAACTTTATTAAAGCATTGGATATTTAAAAAACAAGAGGAAGGGTAGCACCCCCCCGCGCCACTTACGCGTTTCACCCGCTATGGGCTTTTTCAAAGAGTGACATTACTCGTGCACAGCCTCCTGAAATACCGGAAGCAAACCGGATGTGACATCACTCCACCAATTGGGTGCGAGTACTCCTTAGCTGGTATACAGGGAGACCGCACTCCTGGTAAGTATATACACATACGAAGTGGATCAGGCACCAAGGGCATGCGCAAAAAAGACAATTTAATAGAAACATTTAAAACAAACGATTCAAGTATAAACACTATATAGAACAACACACACATATTTAATCTATAATCGCACATCCTCATGGAGAGTGGCACATACATGAAAATGTACACAGAGAAATGTTACAAACCACTCATAGATGAAGATGCGAAAAGATACTGCATAATAAGAAATGCAAATAATATTAAAATCAATTAAAGTGGGGGGGGTGGGAACTATCAATTAATTAATTCATTTAGTATTTTAAATAACTAAGGTACATAATTCAATAGCATGCAACAGTCAAGAAGTGTATTCACAAATTGAAACATATACTAATGTAACAAAGTGAACTGAAACATAAAACATAAATGGCATAACATCTTCATACATTGCAACAAATAAAATTAATTTTTTGCAACAAGTGTGGTCAATTTTTTTCTATATATGAACTTCAAAGAGCTTCTTTATATGTATATCTTTGACATATACCAATATGGTGATTCATTACAACTATCAAAGGTGTTTAACAAAAACAGGGACAAGGGAAAAATGAAATTCTAAGAGGGACATTTCAATAGAGGAAATGATTTTTCATTAAAAAAGAACTTGTCATCTGGAACAGACGAGGAATGGGAAAAGTCAATAATACAGTTAGATTTTTAATCAATACCAAGGTTGGTTGATGAGAGAAACAATATAATGTATCTCATAACAGAGAAAAAGACATGTCCACACTCCTTGCACAATTTAGATTTACCATTGAATTTACATATTCCATATCACCCACAGGCAGAAGGGCTTGTAGAAAGGGATTGTAAAATGGGATTTTAACAACCATGCAAATTTAAGACAGTATCAAGTGGGTAAATATGTTCTTTTGCTGAAACAGGGCGAGAATCAAAAGAAGAAATTCCCCCCAAAAAGTCGGGATGGTCTGTTACTAGTTACAAATCAATTAGGTCAGTATGTTAGTATACTTCTTTACAAAATGTGATGTAAACAGTGAGTACAAACATGCCATTCAATGAAAGGCATTTAAAGGCAAGGTAGGGGATATTGTTTTTTCTTCCAATAAAATATGAAAATTGAATCCTCACATTATTATAATATACAGTAGATGTAGCCATGGCTGGTTCTGGCTTTACGTCAGCCCTCCCTGGCATGTAAGTCCTGGTATGTGCAGGTAGTGACAGGCCCATCTTGGGTTTATCCCCCTCTGCAGCTTCCTTGAGTGGCAGAAGTGGAGGTGTGACAGGGTCTGTGTGTTGCCCAATCTGGGTGCAGACTTGTGCCCTCCCCCTCTGCTCTAAGGAAGGGGCCACTCAAATTGTAGTCAGTCTGTGTGAGAGTTGTAGTCTGCCAGCAGACACAGCACAAGTGAGGGAAGTGTGCTGTCTCACCCTGTGGGGAGGGAGTATACTAACAGTCCCACTATGAGACTGTGAGAAGTCCCAAAGCTATATCTAACCCAGAGACCACCCAGGAGCATGGGGTCCAAAATAGTATTCGCTGTGTGTATGTACTGCCTGCAGTGATGCAATAAAGACTCCTGTTCAATATATTCTGGCCTGAGGATGCAGTTACTTGAGGAGAGAATGAAAAGGTTCTATCATGGGGACTGCCTCCAGCATCCCTGGAACCTGTGGTAGATGGAAGCATTCGCGTCACAAGAGAAAGAACCATGGTCACACCAAAAGCCTGTCCTGTTTCCCCACAACATCGCGGAACCTCAGAATCTCCTGGACACCAACAGACACCTGTAGCAAGGGCAGATCTCCCAGAGGGGGGGAGGGGGAAGATGGGGGAGAGGGAAGAGAGGGGGGAGAAGGGGGAGAGGGAGGGAGCAGTACTACAAAGAGATGTGAGGATATAAATATTTTGATAAAACGTAAGCCTGCTTTATAAGGTTATGTTTATATTTGCCATAATAAAGGCTTGATGCATGTAGTCTAGTAAAAAATATGGATATAGCCTTGTAAAATATTGGAATAATTAAATAGATAAGTATGGATACATTTTATGATATTTTTCTATGACTAATCGTGCACTTTTCTTTTAGATCTTGTGCAGAACAGTAACAAGAATAATGGAATAACAATGTATCGACTTAAAGGAATTGTTTTTTAAAAAGTAAATTTTTTAAAACATTTGTACTCCTATACTAAATTGTGGATTTACATTTTTTTCCAATAATAGGGATTTGGTACATTGATGAAATTGGGGTATAGATTTTTGTATATGAATGAATATGATTATTTTCTTAAAAGAGAGTTTTATAATATACGTATACACACAGAGACACATCTTCAGGAAACGTTATTTGCATCTGGAATTGTCAGTAAAAGGTAAAGATTTTTTTTCTTGCTCCTAACGTGCAAGGGGTGGTTTGGGAAACTGAATTTCACAACACATCCCTCTCTGAACTCTGCGGTGAAGGCAAGAAGGTAAAACTGCTATGATATTGTAAAAATCATACAGGATTTGTTTGGTTTCACAATGGAATAGCAGTGTTCAAGAACAGGACAATCTTCAATAAGTGACTGACACAATTACCTGAAAAAAGATAGACAGGGATCTGCAGCATGGTGGTCTAAAGTAAAGGCAAGTCATAGAGGTGTGTGAGAATGCAAACATAAGACCACAAGCTGCTATTAAATTTAATATCTTAGTCAGATCTGCTCTTACATATTATAAAGTACATGTGAATGAGTCTCCCTTTGTGGTTTAGAGCTCCAGTACAAATTAAATTAGATGCTCCATTACCTGGAGCCAAGGATGTCAAATATAAATTGGTTAAATTGATTTTTAATCCTAGAAATTGTTACTGACATCTAAATACCCCAATTGCACACAATATACTTAATTTCAAGCAAAGGGGCCTATGCTAGTAGCCTTCATAAATCATCTTGCTGGGCCTGTTGCACCGCCAGTTTTTTCTGCGTAGTTATCACGATATTCAGAAAGATTTTGAAGATCTGCAATAGCTAAATGCTCAAAACTGATGAGGAGCAGTGATGTGATGTTCGCCTCGCTCAAAAGGCCTCATACGTCTACCTGCAGCGATCTACTGCGATCTGGCCTGCGCATATCTCGCCTGCGATCACAGTGTTTTAATAATAATTTTAATACTAGTGTATGTGAGCAGGGGGTCTCTGGAGCAGAACCCTGTTGATTTCAGATCTGGAGACTCATTGCTTCCTTAGATACAGGCCAACACCCACCCTTGGGGCTACTACCCCCTTCACCCAATCCCTCTACCCCCAATAAACAAAAATAAACACAACAACCAAACTACCCACCTCCTCTCCTCCCAACAACCCCCCCAACACATACAGTACAGTAATGGGCAAAATTACTATTATCCAGATATGGATAATAGCCCATTTGCCCATTCAAAATCAAACATTAGCCAGCCAGCATAAATAAAGTAAATAAAATTTTCTACTTACCCCTGCCCCCCATGAAGAGTGTCCTTATCAGCATACTAAAGGGCATGTCCTCCGTTGGCAGCAAGAGTATAAGAAAAAAATACAATCTACTGTAATAGCCCCTAACCCCTTAATCACTTTAGCGATTAAAAACTGTTATAGTAATTAAGGGGTTAACCCACCCTCACCCACTACCACCCAGGAGGCCTAACGACCCACCAAAGGGCCACTATACCCACCCTCTACCCATTGATTGGCACAGTGGTACATCATACCAATTTTTTTGGGCAAGAGGAATATGGGAGGAAATCGCCATTCTAGAGCCGCAATTAGCCTCAATTAACTGCTAGAATGGCACGAGTTTTGAAAGCTGCCGATAAGTGGCTTATCGCCACTTGCTTAGCGATGTGTTTTTGACTGCAGCACAAAATGGCGATTCTGCCAGTTATCGAGGCTTTCTGAATCGCTGTAGGCATTTTTGGCAGATAACAGCTAAAAAGCCTTGATAAGTGGGTTATGAAGGCTACTAGCATAGGCCCAAAGTCTTTGCAAGGATGGTTCAGACTGGGTATACGCAAATATAATACATATAGGGGTAGATCAAAAGAAGTCCATCATTTTTGCACTAGTAACATGACGTTTCTGAAATTGGGATTGGGCGTTATTTTTCGTCTTAGTAACGGGTTTCCTCAAAGTTAATGAGATATAAAAATAATGTCAGCTCGTAATAGTAGCAGCGTTTTTAATGTGAATTTTCATTCTCAGAGACACATTCTCTCAATATACTGCAAAAGCGTATTGTTAAAATGTCTTGTTTGCCCACGTCCTTTGTGATGCATCACGCATTAGCGTGACATACAGGACGCCAATGAGAATGTTTCAAATTCAAATAAATATACATTAGAAACTGAATAACTCAGCCATTTTAGCTAAACAACTCTACTGTTGAGATGGCTGAGTAGGCTTCTAGCTCTATTGATGGGGCTGCTCCTGCTGTTGATACTAGCAGAATCAGAAGTCAGAAATGTAATAATGAGGAGCTGGGGATCTTAAGCAATGGAGTGGTAGATAACAAACGTAAAAATTATTAGGGTCTCTGTGTTCCAGAACCAATACTGCTGACGAACAGCAGATTTGCGGGTGCACACTGGAGCACCTAAATTCTCTTAGGAATGCGATATAATCCATAGACATGGTGAAGAAGCACTGGGCTGACACCAAGCGCAAAGTAAAAAAGAAGCTTGCTGACCATGTAGCCCATTCATATAAGACTGGAGGAGGATCACCTGTTCCATTACATTTGACATCTATGGAAGAGTGGGTTAGCTCCATGATCGCTACCTCCAAGGTATTGGGACTACCTGGCATTGTTGACTCAAAGAATGCAGTGAGACCTGGAAAAGTGACAATACAGTACATATATAATGCATTAGATATCAATCGCAAGTACAGTATACATGTCACTTTAGACACAACCTTGAACATCAGAACAAACATTGTTATTTTACAGTACTTGCAGTGCACTCACATATACAGGTGAGACGTACATAGTTAAATAAGGCATGTGACATGTGACATGCTTACTGTACATGTGTGCATTTATAGATTATAAAACCCTATAGGCCATACCTCAAGACTTCAGATGTTAGCCATTGCAAACATCTTAGTAATAGTCATCTTTGAAAGTACTTAACATCACGTTGTACCCCGGATATACTTGAAAATGAGAGGTCACTAAATGTTATTGCTCCACATGTCTCTGCATGCCTCAGCTCTCATTTATGTACACGGGATTAAAGTCCTTCTAAAGTTTAGCAAAAGTTTGAGGATCTCTATATATTGTACTGCTAAAATGTTCTATCAATTTACATTTTCAAAAATGGCTTTTTGTTGAAAGCAAATCTATCCAAATGTACTTACAAGTACCCACGTTCTGTATGAATGTATTTGATCATATGATGTATTTTTATTTCAGGACAATCACGCAGACCACCAGAGGCTACAGCGGCATAGCCTGTGCTCTAGGATGCCAATCCCCTTGTGGAGAAAGAGGACACTGTGACCCTCATGTCATCGAGGTGTTCCCAGGCACTGATCCAGCAGCTGTTGAAGCTGCACTTCCACCTGCTGCCCCAGCTGATGTTTCCAGTCCAGCCACTCCATCTGCACTGTAGAGACAAATCCCATCCCTCTTTAATGTCCTTCTGATGGCACACCATAGAAAGCTGCTGGACATGTAGCGCTCTGCCTTTCTGAACATCACAGCCCAGCTTGGCCGTATAGTACTACGGCTGAGTGCATGGAGCTTACCGCCCGGTGCATGGAGCTCACCTCCTGAAGAATAAAGCAAGCAGTCCACTGGAATCACCATGTGATGATCCACACCATCTGCCAGCAGCAGTGCTGTTATCAACATAGATAAATAATAAAATCAGTGCTACTAGCTACTTTCAAACATCATATTGTAGTTAACATTCTATCATGGATGCTAGTCACCGAACACAAATTCCATCATCAACGACGAACAGCAACAGACACATAGGTCTCTAGTTGGGTCAGTGACTTATCTCTTAGAGTACATAAATATAAATTTGTTAGACTGCCTGCTCAGACCGTAGGCTCTGTGTATCCATGCTTCTGTGTTACAAGGGCTTAGTTCAGCATCTCTAGCAAGTGTTTTTCTGGTGCATGCTTTGAAGATAAACAACAAGTAAAGATTTCCCAACGGGATAGTGCTTTAGTAGTGAAACCTTGAAGCTTGAAGTGACCAAATGCAGTAAAAATGTTACAATTTATAAATACAAATCACGTCAAACCAGACTCCAACAGATTGGGTCAGATTTCCCCCTCAATATATGGGCTCTCCTGGGCAATTCATAAGGGCCTGGACACCGTTTGTGCCCCCTCCATTATAACCACAATGGGTATCTTCATGAAGTCCTTGCCCTATTCAGGGATTTCCTTACTTGTGGAAATGCCACCACCTCCTCCTCCACTGTCCATGGACATGCCCAAACCATGTACACCATGTACTCCATGTGTGCACACTTGGAGGGGTGGCAGAGCATGCACCCGGGGCTGAGTAGCAAACCTGATAAAAAGAGGCACTGATTGTGAATGTTTGTATATATTATTGAAGTTGTATTTTGTGTATATTGTAAAAAAAAAACACAATTGTCACACAGTGATTAAACTGTGTGTGATTACATTTTATTTTCCCAACTTATGTCTCTTGGGAATCATTGTTCTCATATGTAGAATCGTTAATTGCACGCTCATACTTAATATACTCAATATTAAATACTGTACAATTGTAGGTCACACAAATATATCCTACTGTACTTTCCCTTAAATCACAATAACACAATTTTAGTTGCATCCATTGATATGTTTCAGCCATTCATTTGTAACACCATATATTTCTTAGTATTGCACATGTAATGAAAGGATTAAGTCCTACACTCATTACATTCATGTGGGTGCCACTTAAGACCCGACCTTTTTTCCTTGTTGGCTATTTGTAGAAATAACACAGTGTCTGGATGTAGGCAATGCCAGCTTTTGGAAGGTCTTAAATGTTGTTGCGTTATAACCTTGTGCTAAACTGAATGGAGGTCTAAGAATCTCCATGGTTCGATAAAATGCTCATTACCATATGATTTGCAAATGAGTAAGCCAAACGCCCTTTAATATGTACTGTATCAATCCTCTATTTTACAGGTAAATGTGAGGACATTGTAACGCAACGGATAACATAACACTAAAAATGTAATGCTCTTCTCTGGATCTACCCCATAAACTGAACATGGGATACAAAGGATAGAGTATTGGGAGGAGCAATTATGGGTGTAGGTGTAATGAATGCAATAGACACTGCGATCCTAAGAAATAAATTAAGTCAGATTGCAAAACATTCTATAGATAGATAGATTGCACAAAAAGATATTGGTAGCTGGATTCGTTGGCTACAGCAAACTGCAATTAAATCATCTATAGATGCACAAGCAGTATAGGAGAGATAAGAGCATTGAATTGGGGGACAGTCATTTTGAACTAGGAAGAAATGTTTCTTGAGCATTACCATGCACACAAGTACAAACAGAACTATCATCAGTACTTAAATAAATGTTGTCCTTTTGGTTTCAAATGTGGCTTAGAGTACTCATGGCAGAAGCTAGCACAAAAGTAACCCCCTTTTACCATGGTCATGTATCATCTTGGGCAATCAATATGGGAAGATGTCATTTTGATTCATGTGAGATTACTCCTTGGGAAAGTATTGATACAATTTTTTTATTAGTGAATATTGGTACTCTCAGCGATGCTCATGTTTATTTTCCTGACATCACTTACAAATATTTGGTTTACAGTCCGCCTACATGGCAACCAGTATAATTAGATTTGTGTAATAATCAAGGACATGCTGTATTATATATTGCGTATCAGTTAGTATAATGAAGGACTGTTGGTTACACTCAACAGAATATAATTTAACTATTACTTCACCTGCAGTAACTAACAAAATGTACTATTTGGAGCATGGGCCCATATGTTTTAATTTACAAAATGCACAAAATGTGATATACAGGCATACCCCGCATTAATGTACGCAATGGGACCGGAGCATGTACTGTATGTAAAGCGAAAATGTACTTAAAGTGATGCACTAACTTTTCCCACTTATCGATGTATGTACTGTACTGCAATCGTTATATACGTGCATAATTGATGTAAATAACGCATTTGTAACAGGCTCTATAGTCTCCCCGCTTGCGCACAGCTTCGGTACAAGTAGGGAGCCGGTATTGCTGTTCAGGGCGTGATGACAGGCGCATGCGTGAGCTGCCGTTTGCCTATTGGGCGATATGTACTTACTCGCGAGTGTACTTAAAGTGAGTGTACTTAAAGCGGGGTATGCCTGTATGCAGACTCTGTTAACATATCACAGGTGTTGTTAAAACAAGGTACATGGTGCACAAACTCTTCTATTAGTGGTATATAAATTTGATCTATGCATTTTACATTACCTAATATTCAAAGTATTCTGTATACAGTACTGGCAGCTTTTATTCTTACACTTCCCGCACGGCAGGATGCGTGCGGGAAGCGTGGTGACGCGGCTTGTTGCGGCGCACTGTGATGTCACAGTCACGTGCGCGCCCGGCTTCCCCAGCTTCCCCGGCTTCCCCGACACCCCTGGAGTTTAAAGTGAGGTAAGCGGGGGTGCGGGGAAGCAGAGGGGCAGAGCAGGAGCCGGGTTCGGGGTCCGGAAGGGGGGCTAAAATGCGTCCGAAGTGGAGGGGGGGTGAGTGGAGGAAACGCGGCGGCGCGCGGTCTAGACTGGCGCCAACCGGAGTAGATCCCAGGCATGCCTCCGGCATTTGTAAGAATAAAGGATGTCGCTACTGTATTTTGATTTCTTGTTGTCTAAATTTATCATGGATTTGAATTTGTCCATATTACGATTAGGAATGACAGAACCAAAAAGGGTGGTTACTTGATTTGAAGGCAGCTGATAAGCAAGAAAATACTGATACTGTATAGTAAAAGTTAAAGTTATGCTTGACACAACGAAAATCACTCAGGTGATACAGTACATGAATTACAAAGAGACAATCAATTATGCTTTGAAAGTTTATTTGGTTCGAGTCATACTGCTACTGCTGTTTTGAATTTCCTGATTCATCAAATTATTGTGATTATTGTAATTGAGATTATTATGTGTAGCCGGGCTCCCCTCTCTCTCACTTGTTGTTGTATGATGGGAGGGTTGCAGCAGGGCAGGGAACGATCCGGTATATCGGAGGTTCCGCGACTTCAGGGATCCGCTATATTGATTACTGGCGCAGGCGCAGCAGGATGTGGAGTTAGCTAGGGAGCAGAGGTCGCGCATGCGCAGGCATAGCTGCCAAAGCCCGCAAAGGAGGAATAATTCATATAGGGTGGAGCGTAGGGGACTACGAGCCTCAGCAGTCACCACAAGACCATGTGACGCCAGGGAACCAATGGGGTGGCTGGAATATCGGGAGGAAGGGAGATAGGGTTGCACGGGGGCGCACGTTGTTCAGAGCTAGCGGGTGGAGGAAGGAGACGGAGCTCCAGCTGTAGGGAGGCACCCAGCCCCTACCTAGGCCTTATACCCCGGCCCAGTTAGGCCCTGAGTCCCCATAGAGTGGAGCGGAGATAGGGATTGGCCCCAGAGAGGTTCCAGTTTCCCTTACTGTGCCAGTTCAGAGACAAAGTAAAGAGACAGTACATATCTAGAAGAGGTCTGGGCTCAGACCCCGCTACCGTTGCTGCAGTCATCTGGGTGGGATCGCCCCGGATGGCTATTGTTAGATTCAGTCGCATCTGATCCTATGTGAAGACCCTTGGCAGGCCCGGGTACTGGAGTGCCTGGCAGGTAACCATCACCAAGTGCACCAACGATATCATATTTCATTCACAAGGGACTAGTGGCTGCGCAGTCACACACATATATCTCACTTGAGGGTGGGGGACATATTGTGTGGGGTTATTGGACACGGGGTGGGATCACCCGGTGTAGGGGGCAAACTTCCTGCGAGATGCGGTAGTAGTGTCTCCTCTATAGCGGGGCACCTGTTGCTATATTGCCTATGCTAACAAGTAAAGTCATTCAGTTTTTTTATATGCTGCATGTGTGTGTGGAGTGATATATAATTGTCCTGCGAGGAACCACTCCCCCTCTGGTGGGAGCCATCGCAGGTGGAGGCGCTACACCAAGTACGAGGTATTACCTATTATTACGTGTGCCCCAGGCTCTCCGTGGCGGAGGCTTAGGCCATGTGAGCCTACAGGTTATACAGCATATGATAGCGGTCTGTGTTCACTAGGAAACAGGGCTACATTTGGAGGTGCTGCTGAGATCTTAGACCTGGGGTGCCCGTTAACACACACACCACACCCTGCTTACCATGACTCTCCCCTCTCGTCAGAGAGTGCGCGATTGGGCACGGCAAATGCAAACGCCCACCGCGTGGTGGCCGTGAGCCAAGTACCTATGGCCTTACCATTAGAGACATTACAAATGGCCCTGCGACAACTACCAGGTTTTTCCAAAGCCCGCCTGGTAGATGTGCTCATAGACCAAGACTCCAAGTGGAACACCTTGCTAGTTGATTGTCACCGAGATTTGGTGGTCCTCGAGCCCGCCGTGCCCCAATACCTGCAGCTCCCCAACTCTCCGCCCGATGGAAGTCCCTTTGTCTACCCACTCCGAGACATTCCCCCTGAGGGACAGGGCGACGACTGCCCTACCCCCACCTCAGTTCCTTACCCGGCTAGTGAAGCGGGTAGCTGTCAATCGGAATTTATTTACCAAGGGTCCAGTATATCCGAAGAGGCTGGACTGTGTAGGGAGATGCTACAGAAACTCAATGATAAGGTAGGCCAGCTAACCGCCCCACCCAGTTTACCTCCGTTAGTGGAAGCCCTCACTTTGGCCACACATTCTCAAAATTACCGGAAATTGAAGACCTTCTCCGGGACACTCCCTGTTCCAACGGGGGAAGACGGGATAGATCCCTGGAAGGAGCACACTCGAGATGTGATGGAAGAATGGTCCTGTACGGACGCAGTGAAACGCCAACGCATCATGGAATGCCTGAGACCCCCAGCGTCCACTCTGGTCAGTATTCATCGAGAGCAACATCCTGACCTGACCTCTCGGATGATGGTCGAATTCTTAACAGAGGCCTATGGTGTAACCGAGGATGATGGAGCCCTGTGGGCCAAATACTACACCATCAACCAAAAGGATGGAGAAGACTTGTCTGCCTACATCCACCGGGTGCAAATAGCATAAGGACCCTTACTTCACCATAAGTATGTTACAGCCTCTGAAATGGATGAATACCTCCGTAAGCAATATCTGCGTGGATCCAGCCCTAACCATCCTATTGCAAATATGATTTGCGATAATCTCACTCGAGGGAGCCCCCCCTCATTCACCAAGCTGTTACAGCAAGTCAAGGAACATGAGGCGCATCTAATGCTTCACTCTCCACAGAAGGCAAAAGTGGCCGCCACCACAAAGAGTAAAGGGGGTAATGAGAAAAAGGAAGACCCCCCGGACAAACCCGGACCTGAATGGCTGAAGTACTCAGGACGAATCTCGCCCCCTTACAACCGCCGCACTCCGCCGAGGGATCTGTCTTGTTACAAGTGCGGGAAGAAAGGGCATATATCCTATGATTGTCCGATGGGAGAGCCCCATGATCGGAGTCCCTCTCCCAAGAAGTTCACGCCTAACACCATGGTCTGTGGCGCCTACGCTGCCAGCGGAGAAGACCCGCTCCCACCCAAGGTGGTGTAGGTCCCCGGGACGGGAGTAATCGAGTGGGACCGGTGGCTCTTATACGGGTACTGGTAGACGGCATCTACTCTTCCGCCTTACTGGACATGGGATCTCAGGTGACCATCATATATCAAGGGTTCTATGATCAACACCTCCAGAACCGGCCACTGAAGTCGGCCAAACATATCAAAGTAAGAGGGCTGAGCAATGAAGACTACCCCATTGATGGTATCGTGACGGTGTCTCTGGAGATCCAGCAGCTCAACACCGGGAAGTCCCATCCCATGAATGTAGACGCCCTCGTGTGTTCTGGGCACTAATGCGGACATTGTACAAGCAGTTATCCGGGCCTATTTGCAAGAAACCAATGAACTGCCCATGTCCAGTCTCCAGCTGCAGCTTATCCAGACGGATCCGGACCCTCCTCCTTCGGTCTCGGAAGACTATGGACTGTTGTTCTGCGGCAGAGCGGGCTTAACCAAAATTTCGCCAGGGGCAGTACAGAGGATCCCGCTTGGTGTGCGTACGCTGAACGAGTGGACACGGAACAGCTCTTTTCACTAGAGAGTACGCCGGAGGAAGACGCTAACAGAGGATACCGGTTAGTACCGGAATTTTGGGATTGGCCAGCCGCCATTCCTCGTCGCATGTATGTAATGGTCCAGAATCTATCCCCCTTCACCATGGCCATCGACGCGGGACAACGAATAGGGAGGATCTATCCAGTCAGCTCAGTGGACGAGGCTGTCCAAGTCAAGGCCACCCGAGCAGAATGCTCCTCCGCGGGGCTGGATTTCGACTTTGGCTCGTCCGGATGGCCAGAAGATTGGAAGGAGAGACTGTGGGTCCAATTGGAAGAGAGGCGAGACGTCTTCTCTACTGGAGAAATGGATGTGGGGTGCAGTCGCAGTGCCCAACACACTATCTGGATGTATGATACGGCCCCGTTCCGGGAACGTTCCCAACGACTCACCCCTAGAGACGTCGATGATGTACGGGCCGTCCTTCAAGAGATGGAAGAAGCCGGGATCGTCACGGAGTCCAGAAGCCCTTATGCCTCACCCATAGTGGTGGTGCGAAAGAAGAATGGGACAGTGAGGCTATGCGTGGACTACAGGACACTGAACAATCATACGATTCCTGACCAGTATAATCTTCCCCGCATAGAGGAAATCCTGAATGCCCTCAATGGGAATAAATGGTTCAGTGTGTTGGATCTCCGGTCTGGATACTACCAGGTACCCATGAGCCCTGAGGACCACGAAAAAAACGCTTTCATCTGTCCGCTTCGGTTCTATCAATTCATTCGCATGCCCCAAGGCATATGTGGGGCACCAGCCACCTTCCAACAGCTAATGGAGAAGACCTTAGGGGATTTGAACCCCCGAGAATGTCTAGTGTAATTGGACGACATCATCGTCTTTGGCCGGACGTTAGAGGAACACGAGACTCGGCTCCTGAAGGTGCTCGACTGGTTACCCAAGAGGGGCTCAAGCTATCTCTGGATAAATGCCGCTTTTGTAGGACGTCAGTGACTTACGTGGGACACATCGTGTCTGCGGAGGGGATAGCCACTGATCCAGCTAAAATAGAAGCCTTAGTAAGCTGGCCCCGACCCGATAACGTGGTGGAATTGCGCTCGTTCTTGGGGTTCTGTGGGAACTATCGTAGGTTTGTGGAGGGATATTCCCGTTGGGCCAAAGCCCTCAACTGCCTCCTCAAAATATATCCCGAAGACACAGGACGAAAGGCTACTCCCGCCCGACAGCCCTTCGGGGACAAATGGACCTCAGAGTGCGAACAAGCTTTTTTGGACTTGAAGCAGAGTCTGACAGCGGCTCCCGTGTTAGCCTATGCCGACCCCGAACAGCCTTATATCCTACATGTGGACGCTGGTCTCAGTGGACTAGGGGCGGTGTTGCATCAAAAACATCCAGAAGGGTTATGACCCGTGGCCTACATCAGTCGCCGCCTGACGGCCAGTGAGCAAAACTATCCAGTACATAAGCTCGAGTTTCTTGCCCTTAAATGGGCCATTGTGGACAAACTCCATGACTACCTCTATGGGACTACTTTTGAGGTGCGTACAGACAACAATCCCCTAACCTATATCATGAACTCAGCTAAACTTGATGCGGAAGGACATCGCTGGCTAGCCGCACACTTCAACTACAATTTCACCTTGAAATACAAAGCGGGTCCCTTGAATGTGGGGGCAGATGCCCTATCTAGATGACCGGGGCTGGTCACAACCCCACGACAACGATCAATGGGAAGAGATCCCGGGACCGGGGATGCAGGCGCTGTGCTGCACCGCAGCCATAGTGAATGATCAAGTAACCTTCTCCGAATTAAGAGTGGCCGATTCCTTATGGTGCGCGTCCAAAGCCATCCCGGAGGCATACGGGGACCCTAGTGGCATGTACATCACCCCTGACAAGATCATAGCCTGGAAAGATATGGTGCGTTATCAGGTCCGGGACCCGGTAGCGGGGGCCATCCACTATGCGATTCAGAAAAAACGTCCAGATCTACTCAAACACGCCCCTCGCGATGTGGGGGGCATCCTGATGCGGGAAGCAGATATGTTCGAAATACGGGACAGTCTACTATACCGAGTGGTGGAATATCATAACCACCCAAATAGGAGACAGCTGGTTCTGCCCAAAATGTTACAATATCTGGTGTTGCGATCCTTACATGATGAACATGGCCATCTGGGCGTCAACAAGACTTTTGGATTTGTGAGAGATCGGTTCTTCTGGCCAAAAATGAGAGAAGCCATAGAGCAACACTGTCGGCGGTGTGTTCGGTGCGTTCAACGCAAAACACTGCCCACCAGGGCAGCCCCAATGGGCCATTGGAAAAGTACGGGTCCCATGGACTTAGTATGCATGGACTTCCTATGTATCGAACCGGATAGCCGGGGCATCTGCAATGTGCTGGTCATCACTGATCATTACACGAGATACGCGCAAGCCTTCCCGACAAAAGACCAAAAAGCCATCACTGTCGCCAAGGTGCTCTGGGAAAATACTTCATACATTATGGGCTTCCTCAACGACTACATTCTGACCAGGGCAGAGACTTTGAAAGCAAATTGATACGGGAGTTACTAAAGATCTTACATATTACTAAGTCCCGAACCACCCCATACCACCCGGAAGGGGATGCATTGCCTGAATGGTTCAATCATATGTTACTGGACATGCTGGGTACCTAGACAGGGGTGCAAAAGACTGACTGGAGTAGACATGTGGAAACGTTAGTGCACGCTTACAACTGTACTAGACACGATTCTACCGGATTCTCCCCCTATTTCCAGAAGTTTGGGAGAGAGTCTCAACTGCCCGTAGACATACGTCTGAGAGTCTCCACTGACGGAGTTCATAATGCCACTCACTTCAAATATGTGCAGAGGCTACAAGAGAACCTGCAACAGGCCTATCAGCAAGCATAAAAATCTACAGAAAAACTGAACGCGGGAAATAAGAGACGCTATGACCACAAGGTCAAACATAGGGATATTTAGCCGGGAGATGCAGTACTCCTTTGCAATTTGGGAGTGCCCGGGAAACATAAGTTGGCTGACCGGTGGAGAGAAGGATTGTATGAGGTAGCGTCACAAATGCCTGGCCTTCCGGTCTATCGTATCAAGGACTCGGAGGGTCGAGTGAAAGTATGGCATAGAAATCACTTACTTCCTATCTATCCCACAAGTAGAGGAGGGTGAAGTGGAATTGCCTTCAACCTCCTTGGATGGCGAAATGACACGGGGTGAGAACGGTCCCGAGACCGACAATACAATACTTTATGAAGACCCTCAAGAGGGAACCTCTCAAAGGGGCCCTAAACAGCGAGCATCTCCCGGTGGAGCTACGGGTAAAGGGCTCGGTGAACACACGCCCAATGCGGTGGCTCCGGAAGATTCTATGTTGGACCCACAGAGTCCATGTTTTGTACCTTGTAATGATCATGTAGAGACTGTAACTCCCACAAGGGAAGAGGCCGAGCCTCAGGACCATGATAGTCATTCTCTCGAGGAGTGGCTGAAGAACAGTCAAGGTGAAGTCAGAGAAGTGGGCAGCCTTCAATGAGGATGACCTATGATCAGTTCGGGGCACCCCATTATGAGGCTCAGCAGTGGGCTCGCAACCGAGTAAAGTCAGTAATCGTTATGTTCAGTGAGATGTATAATCTTATCTAGAGTGTGGAGGGTGTCGTTATGTATTAATGCCTTTTTCATTATATAATTGTTGTACTAGTTAAAGGTTATCGTCCAAGCGGGGACGTTGGAATCCACAGGGGGGAGGATGAAGCCGGGCTTCCCTCTCTCGCACTTGTTGTTGTATGATGGGAGGGTTGCAGCAGGGCAGGGAACGTTCCGGTATATCGGAGGTTCCGCGACTTCAGGGCACCGCCATATTGATTACTGGCGCAGGCATAGCAGGATGTGGAGTTAGCTAGGGAGCAGAGGTCGTGCATGCGTGGGCATAGCTGCAAAAGCCTGCGAAGGAGGAATAGTTCATATAGGGTGGAGCGTAGGGGACTACGAGCCCCAGCAGTCACTGTGAGACCATGTGATGCCAGGTAACCAATGGGGTGGCTGGAATATCGGGAGGAAGGCAGATAGGGTTGCACGGGGGGTGCACGTTGTTCAGAGCTAGCGGGAGGAGGAAGGAGATGGAGCTCCAGCTGTAGGGAGGCACCCAGCCCCTACCTAGGCCTTATACCCCGGCCCAGTTATTCCCTGAGTCCCCGTAGAGTGGAGCGGAGATAGGGATTGGCCCCAGACAGGTTCCAGTTTCCCTTACTGCGCCAGTTCAGAGACAAAGTAAAGAGACAGTACATATCTAGCAAAGGTCTGGGCTCAGACCCCGCTACCGTTGCTGCAGTCATCTGGGTGGGATCGCCCCGGACGGCTATTGCTGGATCCAGTCACATCTGATCCTTTGTGAAGACCCTTGGCAGGCCCGGGTACTGGAGTGCCCGGCAGGTAACCATCACCAAGTGCACCAACGATATCATATTTCATTCACAAGGGACTAGTGGCTGCACAGTCACACACATGTATCTCACTTGCGGGTGGGGGACATATTGTGTGGGGTTATTGGACACGGGGTGGGATCACCCAGTGTAGGGGGGGAGCTTCCTGCATTATGCGGTAGTAGTGTCTCCTCTAGAGCGGGGCACCTGTTGCTATATTGCCTATGCTAACAAGTAAAGTAATTCGGTTGTTTTATATGCTGCGTGTGTGTGTGGAGTGATATATAATTGTCCTGTGAGGAACCACTCCCCCTCTGGTGGGAGCCATCGCAGGTGGAGGCGCTGCACCAAGTACGAGGTATTACCTATTATGTGTGCCCCAGGCTCTCCGTGGCGGAGGCTTAGGCCCTGTGAGCCTACAGGTTATACAGCATATGGTAGCGGTCTGTGTTCACTAGGAAACACGGCTACATATGATATTGGTACATGTATATATTGTTTGTTAATGTTAGAAAATGTTAACTGAGTTTGTCCTCCTGTTCTCAAAAATGAAAAATAGGGTATTTTGATGAAATCTGATCACCAGAAGAGGAGTTATGGGGTAATTGAAGAATACAGAATTAAAGAATTTATTGATTTTCTGAGAAATGTTGCCAATAAAGTTGATTGCAGATTAGGAATAGGAAGAACTGTCCAAATATGTTTCCCAGAATTTCCCAGATTTTTAGGACATATCTGCCCCCCCACCAAAAATCGCCCACTGGTTTGGTATTAAAAAAATGAGAGGATTGTTTATAATCCAGACTAATTCTAATATCCCTTTCTCTTTAAAAAAAAAATAGGTTTAAAGCAGGGGTCTTCGTAATAGAACCTCATTCATTTCAGCTCAGGGGACCTGATGCTTCGAGAGACAATTATCTCTTTTGGGGGTGCCGGTATTTCTTTTTAGTGTAAATTTCCCAGTCACATGGACCCATAGGAAGCCGTGAAAGAGACATTTAAAGTGGAGAGAGATACCGGAAGCACCTACAGAGGTGTGTATCTCAAGAAGCAGGGGGTCTCCGAAGATTAAATAAATGGGGTTCAGCTCCAGAGACGCCGTGCTTCAAGCCAACTTTATCTACTAGTCCAGGCTGGCGTTAGCCCTGTCTTTCCTATCTATATAAAATATATACATAGGCAAGATAAGCTTGGGAAATATACATACATAGGCAAGATAAGCTTAAACAACCTGAAATAGATGATAAAATAGTAATTAAAATACATTACATATTAACCCCTTAGTAGCCCATGGATCAACAAGCCATGGCTGACCAAAAAGACCTAAAAAGGGGTTAAAATATATATATTTTATATATATATATATATATATATATATATATATTATAATATATATCCTAGTTATATCTATATATCTATTTTATATATATATATATAATATATATTATAGGGGTTATAGAAAATATATATAAAAAAACTATACTACCTACCCCCCTTGGCACCTTAGTGGGTCGCCGTCCTCTGATGAGTAGTTCTTCTTTGTTGCTTTAAAGATTTCTTGCTTTTCTTTTCGTCTTTTCTCTTATATAAGTCCTGTGATGTCACATTTTACAAGTCCCATGGGCGCCCTCATTTTTGCCTAAAAGTAACATCTCAGGCAAAAATGAAACATGGTACATCAAGCAACCTGATTGTTTGATGTACCATGTGATTATTTCTCTTTAAAGATGACCTCACACCGCACCAAAAAAGGGGAGGAATCACATGGTACAGCTGAACGCCGTTATAACGTGGTCCTTGGGGTCCATAACCCCGAGACCGCGTTATAACCGGGATTGCATTAAAATTTCACCAGCATCGCTTTGCAGCTGTCCTCTCTCCTCTCTCTCCCCTCTCTCTCTCAACTCTCTCGTCTCTCTCCTCACTTCATAGGGCTGTGTCCACGTGCTCTTCTCTTCTCTCTGCAGCTGTCAGCTCTCGTGCGCGGCATAATTTTTTTTTTTTAAACATTCAATTCAATGCTTTATTGACTAACGGACACATACACACCATGTGGGAATTGAACATTAATACATTTAATATCATTCACATGCAGGGATCGAACACAGCTGCAGAGAGAAGAGAAGAGCAGAGCACATGGACACAGCCCTATGGAGATAGGAGAGAGCTGATAGCTGCAAAGAGGAGAGAGATCTAGATGCTGGTAAGTCCTCGCGTGGCAAAATGGAGGTTTTCAAATCGGGAGCCCCGCTCAGACTGCGTTATAAGCAGATTTGCGTTGTAGCAGATCGCGCTATAACAGGGTTGAGTCCTAGTTCAAGGTTTTTGGAATGGAGGTTCTGGCCAGTGAGGTATTGAAAAAAAATGTTTTTGAAGGTATTACAATATGAACATGACCCTTGTACCCTCAACTATAGCCCATTCCATGCTAACTTAACCCCTGTACCGATAACTCTTGCCCATCCCATTTAATAACCCACCCAAATAAAGATACACTTCTGTTGGGTACAAATAGCCACAGCCTTTTATTAATAATAAACATCAACCTCCTGAACTTGGTCCGCAAGTTGCCCCCAACCACTGAACCTGATTATGCTCACCTCCACTACATGATCCAGTGAGGGCTCATGGTTGGCACCACCAAGAACCATTTTAGGAGAACACCATTTAGTCCCACAGCACCTAGCCCTGATCCAAAAGTGCATCATGTTGGGCTCCTCCCATTTCACCAAATTAATGAGCTGGGATTATCTGATCAGTCCGTACCCCACCAATTGTGACAAACATAATACCACCACCAACACCTTTAACCATACCTCCTCTTTTACTCTTTCTTTTGTTACTTATTTTTTATAAAGTGTAGCAAGGCCCCCCTCTGGCTCCCGATTCCCCGTTTCCCCTTCGTTTACTTCCGCGGGCTGTGGGGGTGATGTGGTAGGTGGCGACGGGTTCGCTGGCGTGCCCTTTTCAGGATGCCGCCATGTTGGTGGTGCTCGTGCATCGCGAGGGTCGCGCGTGCGCAGTAGAGCTGTGGCGGCCATTGCAGGGTTGCGCAGGAGCAGTGTAGGCAGCGCAAGAGGCAGTCCATAGTGAGAGGCTCCGCGGGGACTACAAGCCCCATAGTGCTTAGGGGTTGGAGTACCACCTGACACCAGGGAGCCAATAGAACGTCCGGATTCCCTGTTGAGAGAGAGCTATCTTTGGCGTGCTCAGGAAGAATAAGCAGTCGGAGCTGGAACACAGACAGGGGAGTAGGTATGTATGCAGGGGTCTGTGACCCTCTTCACTAGGCCAGATTTACCCCTAGGCCCCAGCTAGGCCCCGGCTCACGATCATAGTTTGTGGCTGCCATAGGGACAGGCCCTTAGATAGGGACCCTGCCCCATTAGCTGTTGGAGTAGTTAGGGACACATCTGCTAAGCAAGGCAACCCTGCTCATTGTGGTCTGGGACCAGGCCACCAGTGAAGAGACAGAGATTATTACCACGGTGGGACACTCCAGCAGGGAATTGGCAGATCCCCATCTGTCCTCCAGTCAGCGCGCCCGGGTGTTGGAGCACCCGGCAGGTACCTTTTCATCAAGTGCACCAACCACTGCTACACTTTCCCTAGTGGGCCGAGCGGTCACACACATTGAGGTGGGTTATGGGACTTTGGGACACGGTGTGGGCTACATGGTGGTGGATCACGGCCGTGCGGGGCTGAAGGGTAGTTGTACCATTTGCAATCATTATAGAGTGATTAAGATATACTGTATATATGTGCTGAGTAAATATATTGTTATTTTACCCTGTGTGTTAGTATTTTTAATTGGTCCTGCGAGGGGCTCCTCCCACTATGCTGGATCCCTCTCAGGTGGAGGCGCTGCACCAATATCATCATTATTGCACCTGAGGCTCCCAGTGGCGGAGGCTCGGGCTCTCTGTGAGCTAACAGGTAAAGTCAACACCAGTAGCCATCTTGTTTAGGGGGAAAAATGGCTACAAAAGTAAAATATGTTAAAATACATTCATAACAATAATCATAAACACAAAATTCTAAATAACCTGAACCCCAAAAGGGGATTGATGGAACTTTTGGGGATGAGGTCCAAGGATGGGAGATGTAAGTCACAAGGCAACAATCCCTTAAGTAACTTCTCCCTCCATCGTTCTCCTCTCCCCCCCCCCCATACATCACTCCATGGACCCTTGGGCCAATAGTCATGCGTCCCTTCCCCTAATAGGTCAGGGCTTTCTTTTTTGTAACTAATTACCTATCAAAAAAGCTGCTAGAGTGATCAGTGATGGGGTGATACGGCCTGTATTAATTGTCAGAGTGAAATGTCTCTTTAATACTATTATAACATGATGTTACACATAACGTGGCTATCTGACGAGTTTGAAGTAATGGCAAGTTTGGTCATGATGGTGTTCAATGGAGGTCTGTGGATGTGTATTGTTAGAGAGAATACCTCTTTTGCCTATCATTAACACTATCATCCATTGAAGATCTCCGTTAGCACTTAACTGGATGTTAAATTAATATCTCGTTAAGTCACTAACAGAGCTTGTGGATTTGACCTTTGATGTTTTAATGTAGATTAGAATGACATATATTTCATATACAGTCCATCCCAAATCTACTTAATCAATGGTATAGTAGATAATAAAACAGGGGTGCAACAAACCAATAAATAGTATATTTTAGCATTTGAATGCAGATTGATACCTGCTGTGATCTTTATATTGCACAAGTTGAACACAGATTTGGTAGAACGGAATTCCCAATATACTGTACTGTAGTCACAAAATGTGCCTGTTTGTCAAGTTGAAGACTTGTTTATATCCTACTTAGAAAGTTTGACCAATTCTAGGAAGGAACTGAATGTTTGTTTGAAGGCTAAATAAGTGTGGGAATTGTATACTAAGACCAGTATTTATGTTAGGCCTGTAAAAATTGCTTTTCAGCCAGAACAAATTGGTACTTGTCTAATCTTCTTATTGAAGCCATTTATACAGCACTTAATTATGTGTATTGTTTCTGGACACAGAATATGCTAATACTAGTTTTATAGCTGCTGCATAAACTTTTATGATGACAGATGATAGTATTACTACTTTTTTTGTTTTGTTATTAAGGGTTGTTGACATGCTGCTTCAAATCACTTCTCTTCAAACAAGTATAGTAATTATTTTCTAATGTAAAAAAAATAAGAGCTTGAGACATTTTGTTTAAAATGACATCTATTTTTGTTTGACTATGTCCTATGAAAATAGATAGAGATGTGTGAATGTGTTCAAAATTATTCATTCATGAAACTCATGCATAAATATTTGTTGATATATTTGTCCAACTTATACAGATGTAGCAGGCGTTACTGCACCTGCTGGCTCCCCATGGACCCCATGACATAGTGGCCATGTCATGGTTTTGTTCAGCTTGTTCAGCAGGGGAGATTATGTTCTACACTCTCATGTAGAAGGCAAACTAATATGCAGGGAAACAGAAGAGGAGTCCTCTTCTGTTTCCTAAATAAGTGACGCCGTGATCACACTCAGGAGAAGTCACTCAATTGGTTAATAAATATTATGACTTGTGATTCTCATTGTTAATGTAATTTTACAAAATGTAAAGCTTCAGAGAAGGATATGCAAAAGTAAAATATTAACTATGAAGTTTCAACAGTAATGTAGATGTCCTTCACACCCTGCACACGGGAGTATTGTTTTTCTATATGTAGGGGGTCATGCACTAAGCTCTGTTAAGTCATTTTTAGAGCACAAAGTGCTCTTAGAACATGATGTTGCGCTGAACACAATGCACTAAGCCACGCAAACAAGCACTTTGCGCTCTAAAACTGATTTTTTTCAGGAAATTTTTCTAAGTACAACTTTGCTTGTTCGTTATCCTGTTTGCGTGAAATTCTGCCCTTAAGCGGGATGCACTAAGCAACGCAACCTTAGCGTACGCGAAAGTTGCGTTCAACAGAACACGTCAACTCAAGGTAGCCGCAAAAAAAGCTGGACTTAGAAAAATGTATTTCTTTACATTTTTGCATACGCAACACCCATACAACAGGCCGGCGGGTGTCCCCGGCTGACCCCGCGGGAGTCCCCGAGGGAGGCCGCGGGTCGCGCGGGTGTCCCCTGCTGACCCCGCGGGGGTCCCCGGCTCACCAAGCGGGGGTCCCCGCGGGAGTGCGTGGGTTCCCACGGGTGTCCCTGGCTGACCCCGCGGGGGTCCCCAGCTAACCAAGCGGGGGTCCCCGTGGGAGTGCGGGGGTACCCGCGGCCATCCCGGGGTCCCCGCGAAAGTCCCGGGGTACCCACGGGCCTGCGGTACCAATGTTGCGCCTCCAAAAATAATAAACAATATTTATAACTAAATACACCCCCCCAAAACACATACAATACAGTAATGGGAAAAATAACTATTATCCACATCTGGATAATAATGCATTTGCCCATTTTAAATACATATAACTTTCAATAAATAAAGTAAATACATATTACACTTACCTTTTACAGGCACCCACGATGAAGGCCGTCTTCATCCTCATCTTAATCCTGCCCAGGTCCCACCGGTGCTGCAAAACATAATGTACACAAGAATAAAAGTAGCCCCTAACCCCTTAATCACCTTAGCGGTCATTAACCGCTACAGTCATTAAGGGGTTAACCCACCCTCACCCACTAACACAGGCGGGAGGCCTACAGTACATACCCTCCCCTACTACCCATCCCGTGAGGCCTAACCACCGTCACCCACTAACCCAGGCGGAAGGCCTACCCACATAACCTTAGGGCCAATACCCCCTTCCCCCACCCCCAGTACCCACAAGAAAAACAATACACAGCCCCACAATAAACATCATTATATTTATTCTATACATAACCCACCCCCTGTGCCCCCCCCATAAATACATGATTTATTATTTTAAATACAGGGTTAATACCCCAGGCCCACGGGAGTCCCCGGTGGTCCTGACGGGTCACCTCACAGACCTACAGTAGCCCAGCACCATGTTTCAAACAGGGTCTGGAGGCCTGCGGGTGGTTCCCGCCAGGCGCCATGGTCCACCAGGTTGTCTCCGCGGGTCACCGTGGGCCACAATGGGGTCCCCACAGGTAGGCCCGTGGCTGTCTGGGGGGCCCGAGGTCAGACCCACAGGTGTCTGAGGGGCCTCGGGTGGTTCCCACTGGGGTCTGGGGACCCACGTGTGGTCCCTACGGGTCCACGGTGCCCCCACAGATGTGGGGCCACCGGTTCTTCCCCGCAGGTGTCGCCCGTGGACACCTCCAGCCTGATACCCGTGGAAAGCCCGAGGAGACCTCAGGTGGTCTCCAGAGGTTTCCCGCAGACCGAAAGGAACCAACCCTGTATGGGAAAAAAATAAACCCCCAACACTTACTGTACAATAATGTGCAAAATAACTATTATCCAGATATGGATAATAGATTATTTGGCCATTATGAAACACATAAAACATGCATAAATCAAAACATGAATTCTTAATCTTAAAATCACCACATTGCTTGTTACAATTAATCCAGCAGCACTTGTAAAAATAAACCAACCAACCAGAAGCTACACAAATGTATATGAAATGTCACACAATTGCATTGAGTGTGTACATGATGCAATTAATCTGTGCATCATGTAACATTATGCAAAATATATGTAACAATAAAATATACTATGATCAATGTCCCCTACCCACCAATGCCATCATGAAAATCAAATAGAAACTAAGCAACATAAATACATTTACCATCAATCAATTAATCCATTTCCTAAACCAATTACAATACAATAAAAATCAATTATACAATTCCCTATTCAATTCCTAAAGCCAAACCATTGCCAAAAGAATTCTAATTGAATGTAACCACCATCATTCTAATCTAACTACCAGAAATAAGCCATTAAAAATAACATGTAAGTAAATACAAATTACATTATTCACACCAATGTATAAATAAAGCTGCTAAATACATTAGATATACAGGAAAAGAACATAAACATTAGCAAAACAATCAATTATTATCCCTGTATGTCTATCCATATATGTATGTATGTATGTTCCCACGCTCTGATTGTCTACCGTACCATGTGTTGCCGGCCATCTTTGTTTTGATGATGTCATCTTAAAGGCAATTGAAACACAGCCATTCTGATTGGCTGCCTTTAAATGACGTCATCATTTTTTTTTGCCAAATCACATGTTTTTCACGGCCCAATCAGGGCCGTGGGAAACATTTGACCAAAATGTGACGTCATAGGCCTATAAAAGCCTATGTCGCCTCATTTTGAAGCCAGACGCCGAGGAGTGAACACCTCCCCTCCTAAGAAGAAAAGAAGGGCGTGGCAGAAGAAGATGGAAGAAGACGGAGAAGACCCCAAAGAAGAAAAGAAGACCCCAAGACTGACGGAAAGGATTACAAATAGAAGAAAGAAGACACTGTTGTGGATTGTAAGGGTTTATTATTTTATGGTTACCTGTGGATTGGTTCCAGTGCTTCCGGGTTGCCTGGATTTCGGTGAGTGGGCATCTAATGGTAAGTAAACAAAAGAAAAGTTTATTATTTTTAGTTTTTCAGGTTTTTGTGATTTTTTTTTCATGTCTTTTATTTTTTCAATCCCTTTTAATAACCCTGAATGTATCTATGTACCTATGGATATACATACATTCACGGACACTGAATGGGTGTATTCTATGTGATTTTTGGATGTAAATGCATTGAATTTATGCTCTCTTATTGCCCCTGTATGTCATGTATATCTATCTATATGGATAGACATACAGGGATAATAATTATTTGTTTTGCTAATGTTTATGTTCTTTTCATGTATGTCTAATGTATTTAGCAGTAAAAACACATAAACCGGCGCCTCAAAGAAATAAAAATAATAGTCTGACCGAATATAGTCCAATAAAGCTGGGATGAGTTCCAAGGATCTTCAATGTAGTCTCAAACAAACAAACATAAAAGACGACAACATAGAAGAAAAAAAGAGAAAAAGATCATAGTGCAGCTAAAAACAAAAGATCACTGATAAGGTATGCAAGAAATGATAGCAGTTTAATACAATGAATAAAAATAAATATAAAAACAACAAACACTTGATTGTTGGGCATGAGACACTTATAAAGCAATGGCATCCAGTGGGGCTAAAATTAAAACCCTACTTACAGCAAGGCTGATAAACGTGAGCCTGTAGCACAATGTCACTTTTCACTCTGAAGCCTAGGAGAGAGATGGCACAGCTCTACCTCTGGAAGCTCCACACTGCTGGGAAGCACCGCTCTTGAGGCTCCACACCGCCGAAAAACACCGCTGTCCACACACCCACGAGTCAGCACATGAGCAGGAAGCAAAACAGGCAACAGCCTGAACTTAGTGCTGCCGGGGGACTCACTGAAGCAAACCACGCGGACCAGAGGTCTCGCGATGTCAGTGACGTCACCACTATAGGCAGGGACAGGGGAAGAACACACGTGAGTGCCGGGGAGCTCTCAGAGCCAGGCTATGGACTGTAAAGAGGCAATAAAGGCTACAAGGGGAGACTCCAAATGTCTCTGCCAGAAACTGGTCCACCCTACGCGCTTTCGTGACTCATCACACTTCTGTCAGGGGCATGATGGGAAATAAAAAAGTGCCAGCAATTTATACTAAAACACTAATTAACATATTAGCATAAAACACAGTAATAAAATTCAATCATAACAAGCAACTCATACCAGTGGATCCTAAACTAGAAATACCATAAAAGAAAAATAACATTGAAATACATGAAAATAAAAAGGACATAAAACACCTGCTCTTAACAGAAACAGTACACAGAAAAACATACATAACAATCACATTACAAGAACTCAGAATAGGGAAACTGCCCTAATACCATAGACAACACAAACCAAAAGTGAATGTCCTACACAAGTTCTCATGGAAAAAAAAAAAATAAATACCACACTATTTCACCAAAAAAGCAGCATATCGAATGTCATATTCAACCATTGGGGGATAGCGTTTTGATTTCATATATCCAATATACTCATTTTACTAATGACCTATTAATTTTTATCTCCCCCTCTCCATTACCGGTGGTACCTTTCGATAGCCTACATTTGAACCAGTAGGATTCTGTTGGTGATGGGTTAAAAAATTGATTGGGACACGCTATGTGTATTAGACCCTTTCTAATGTTGTATATATGTGTTTCATATACTCTTTGGTAACCCTACCCGTGTACGGCCAACATCATTGCAGCCCGAGCGGGCACTGCAATAAGTAAATACGTATGCAGTAATACCTCATAATGAATGTATATTGATAATTGACCGGTAGTAAGACATTAGGAGACTAGAAACAGGGGAATTTTGTTTGAATGTTGAGCCAGTAAAGAATATAAGAAAATAAAGGGCTGGTGTAGGAAGATTGTTGGGGTTTGCGTCAATGTGGTGATGACGCGTTAATGTATATTAATAATCGACGCGCATTGGAGCAAACTGATTATTATGGTTCTAGAACTGATAATTAGAGGCTCAGTAGCAGCAAAATGCTTGGAGGCCAGTGAACTTTATAGGGCAATAGGGCTTTACGCATGGCTAATGATGTACAAATAGGGCCTTCCTAAATAATAGAAGAGGTAATTGGCCAATAGGTCCTCTAAAAGAAGGCATTTTACATCAAACTTCCCTACAGGTGTCCATAATGACTGTATAGGAGACCACATTATTTTGAATAGAATCACCTTTACCCTATTGTATTCGAGTAAGGCAGCCCTATCAATGTCATATACCTTTGCATATTTTGGAGTAGATCTTCTGAATAATGTCAATCCAAAAATTTGTTCTGTTAGTTCATGTCGCCTGAGACGCAAAAAACCCCATCAGTTGAGCATTCGCCTCTGGCGAATTAACGGCCCTTGGGATTTGCGGCAAACCATTGAGGATTGTGTCGGACTGGTGGCCATCATATCACTAATTAGTGGGCCGTACGTTTTAAAGTACGTTTTTGTACTTAAATGATTATTGACAGAACTAATATTCAAGTCTAGAAAGTCAATGGAACTAGGGAATTTTGTTCCATTCAAACATAAACTGACCGATATTCAGACTAAACTTGAGTCTTTTAAAGGCAATAGTGAGCTTTTGACACTTGAGCCTGAAATTAAGAAAAGATTGATAAAATTGGAAAAGGACATTATTACTACCAAACAGCAAAAATTTATCAGGGATAAATTGGACTATGAGTCAGGCAATTATAAGAGCGGGAATAAAAATTCAAAAGAAAATAGTAATAAGTCTAGTTATAAAAAACGATCTACGAGTAGGAATAAACATCCTCCGCAAGATAAATATAAAAATGACAAAACTAATAAGAATAAAAATTCTAGTAATAATTCCAGTACCATTATAACCATACCTGACTCAGAGTCTCTTCCTAATTTACCAACCAAACTGCCAGTACACAACAAACAGCAATTTATTTCACAGCGTATGTCCAAACCTAAAGCTATTATTCCATCTTTGGCACAGGCAGACGACATTATTATTAGCAACCAATTCCAGGTATTATCTGAGAAGGATTGTGAGGAGGATGAGGAGATCAGTAGCTATGAGTCTCTGCCCACACAGGTCACCAAGCAGGCGTTCTCTTTTTTAGAGTGGTGCAAGGAAAGGGAGCACATCTTCCCGGAGGTCATGGTCACCACGATATCCAAACCCCCTTTAGATTTAGTGCTCCTAGGCAGCAAGAAAAAAAGTTAAAACGACGTAGAGGACAGAGAGGAGGCAATAACAGGCGAAACAGTTAGAAGAACAGATGTAGATGATTCAAATATCTTTAACATTAGCAAGTACACGCTGACTGATGTAGAGAAAAAAGTCTTGGGAAAAGGTTTAACATTTGCACCGGTATGTGGGCCAAACTCTTACATATACATTGATGTGCAGAAATTCGCCAGGAAACTGGCCCTTAAAAAATCCTTCATCAATGATGCTATTAGTAAATAAGTATAAAACACCCCCCCCCCTAACCAACTGATCCATCTACAACTGCTCCCGCTCTATTAAAACGTTAAAACTTTAAAAATCCATTGTACCTTTAACCTAAACATGCACAGGGACATTTTGTGAACACCTTCATTAATCTGTGTAACCCAAGATTTGGAGACCTCATAGTTGTAATTTCAAGATTCGCAAAGACAATTGAGCTTCAAGAAAAACAAGCGATGGTTCAATATGTAAAAGTAACGAATCCATAGTTATCAAACCTGCTGTAAAGGGGAGGCTATAGTGGTCATGGATAAAGACTATTACATCCATGTGTCTGATAGACTACTTCAGGACATTGACCACTTACCTCCCCTTTCTGCGGATCCCACCACACATTTTCTTGCAGAATTCACTACATTATTAGAACAGGGGTAGCCAATTTAGCTATTTTAGGGATGAATATGATTTTTTATTAACAGCACATCCCCATATCCCCTTGTTTTACATCATCCCCCCAAAATCATAAGGATCTTCACACCCCCACCAGGTAGACCCATTATATCTGGAATTGGTTCGCTTACTTCTAATTTATCTCAATTTATCGACTATTATTTGCAACCTCTAGTTTCACTTCTTAGGTCCTATCTACGTGATACCACCCACGTGCTTCAGGCGTTGCGTGGCTTGGAGTAG
>CM071570.1:223872696-223951455 GCA_036426205.1 Ascaphus truei
TCCCAGCTCCAACTGACTAGCGTGGTCTCTGCAACATTGTATCCTTCTCCAACCGGAGAAGCTGCAAACTCTATTTGCTGGCTGGCTGTACGTGATGTGGGTGAAAGGGCAGTTCCCAGAGGCTGCTGGGAATTGTAGTCCACTCAGGACCTCTTTAGCATTGGGACCGCGTGCGCTATGTCTGCCACGCCTGTGCAACCCCGTAATGGCCGCCACTGCTCTCTTCTGCACCTATGTGACCTTGGGGAGTCCCTGCACTACGGAGCGCCAACTCTGCCCCTTCGCGCTCACTATATTGGCCGCCGCGTCGCGTCTGCGCATGCATGAGCCTCCGCGCCCGTGCGGACATAACAAAGATGGCGGCGCCGTGCCTCTGACACCACCGAGAGACGCGCTCGCCCCCGCAACTGCCTTCTCACTGGGTAAGGTAAGGAGAAAAGGAACAGGAACCCGGGGAGCCAAAGTTGAGCTGACTACTCTTACATTGGCTTTACTTCTGCTCCTGTTACTGCACAAATCTGCCTTTTCTATACAGCAGTTGTTTTAAAAAAAAAAAACAATTAAAGAGGACGGAGAATTAAAATGTTTATGCTGTTCAGGAGAAACAGAAGCCAAAACAATTAGTAATGAGCCTTCAGCTGTCACAAACAACATCACACATTCAAGATGACGACTTCTATGCTCTTCTAAGTATTCCTATGTAATCAGCTTCAATAATAATTATCAGCCCTCTGCTGAAAATATTTAACTTAATAATTTTTCAGAACATGATATTAAATGCTATATTAACTTTAATGCATTTCTGTCACCTTTAAAAACAACTAATTTTAGGCATAATGGGAAAAATGGAACTTACTTCACTTGCAATTCTCTAATATGTTTGAAAAATGAATTACCTTACATTTAAGTATGACATTGACATTTCCTAATATGTGAAGTTTATTTTCAGCAAACATAACAATTTTAAGGATTTGTCAGTGAGGAGTCTGTGAAGAAAGATTCTTGGGCAATTACATAAAATATGGTATGCTACATTTGTATATAAACATTTAATTGCTTATTGTGTTCCTGTCTGAATTCTCATTTCCCTGAGCCTTAACTTTTATTCAGTAATGTTTAAAAGAAATAAGAATTCACATATAGTATAGGAAATGTTTATTGGGTGCACATTTGTCTGGACATTTATAAATTAGTTCCAGCTACTGTATATACAGATGTGAAGCTGGCACGTAATAACGTTAAGAAAAAAATATGTACCGTGGCATAATGTCGTTTTATGTACCACACAGAACTTTGTCTCACCAGGTACAATAAGCCAGGCTTTGTTTGTATATAAAATGACATATATCAGCCATGAGACAGCACCACCTACGTACAGAACCAGATCTATCTACATAATATAGAAAAGGTGCAGGGTGACAGGGAATCCCCACCAATTCCGATACAAATATCAAATACACCAAAATAGTGTTAACACCACACTTAAAGACAATGCAAAAAAGTTGGTCCAAAGTTAAATTTTTACTAATGAGGACAAAAAACACAAAAACCAGAGCAACCGAACATAGTATAAAAAAATGGGAAAAATGAGAAAACAGACGAAAAAATAGTGGAATAATTAAAGCAAAAAGAAAAATAGAAAAGACACAAAGCAGTCCAAAATACAAATGGGGGCAACGACGACATTTTCAGTGTATTCAGCCCTTTCTTCTGTCCTATTCCTACATGTAAAAGAAATGTAGTACTTCCCTTTTATAAGAAAAAAGGCTAGCAGAGTCCCATCTGGAGCTTCAAAATACAGAGACAATACTTATATTAGTAAAATTATTACTTTGGACCAACTTTTTTGCTTTGTCTTTGAGTTTGAGGTAATCACTATTTTTTTTTTTTATAACTTGAGTTTTATTGGAAAAGGCATACAAAATGTACAGTACAGAATATGGGTTTAAAATGGCAACTTGTGTACATTGGATGTACATAAAACAATGTAGATCATTCAGGCTTATTGGTGTAGATGGTGTAATCATGTGGTTTTTCGGTCCCTACTCGGCCACATGATGTATGAATAAATCATATAGTAAGAGCAATAATAAAAATAATAACCAGGATTAAATTACAATGGAAATATGTATATACATATATAAAATAAAATACGTAAATAAAAAAATAAAAAAAAAAAAAAAACTCGGGGGGGGAGAGAGGGTGTGGGAAGGGGGGAAGTTGTGGGGGGAAAGGGGGGGAAGGGACGGAGATCTAGTCCTCGGGTTGATCTTGAGGTCATATTGGGAGTCTAGTCCCTCTTCGTTAGTTGCATGTTCGTTTGTCTATGTTGACTCCCCCAGAGGAGAACGCATCTGGGTAACCTCATTAATGCCAAATTGTGGTACTCTCAATCCCCGGGATATCTGTCTGTGCCAGCCAAGGCGTCCAGACTTTTAGAAAATTGTCGCCAGTGTCGTTAACTAAACTGGTTAACTTATCCATCTGGCAGTGAACCAAAGCGATTCGAATCTTTGGGATGTTTGGTATATCAGGGCGTTTCCCCAGTGCTGCGATCTCGCATCTCGTTGCGAGTGCAAAATGTGCTATTAGCTGGGAATTTGCTTTGATAGGCCCGGCAGCGGTCTGTTAGCAAGAACAGGCCACGGGTCAGGGGAATTGTGAGGTCAAAAACCCTCTGGATCCAATTTCTGATTTCGTCCCAAATCGGGAGTATTTTGGGCAAGACCACAGCATGTTGTAACAAATCTGCTGATCCGCCACACTGATTGGCGGATGGGGAGGATCCCTGTATGTATTTAGATAAATTCAGTGGGGTGAGCGTACCAGGTAATCACTATTTTAGTATATAAAATGACTGAATTTATAAAGATTTTATTTTAATTTTTTTTTCAGAAAAGAATTGCAAATACGCTGTCAAAATATTTAACTTTTTTTCACGAATATTTCCGAAATTCTCTAAAGTTGCAAACTTTTGATTATTAGAAAAAAATATCTTTGCGAATGCCCACTTTTAATACTTTTCTCTTTATTTTTGCATTTTAAAAAAAAACCTACAGTAGTGGAGTCAGTTTCATAGCAAACTTGATACCCCACATCAGCACTGGGTGATTCTCCTCCAATGGATGCCTGCCCTTGAAATCTTACAATCTAATTTTTAATTACTAAAGCTATAGATATAAAGTAACTTGCCCATGGTCAAAAGGAGAGACTGACGCTGTGATCTTGACCAGGTTCACCCACTTCAAAGGTAGTGTTTACTTGCAGAAATTATTTGTTCACATGTTATTTCTTAAACTCCAGAGGTTTTATATGGCACATCACAGTTTTTGTCCAGGGAAACAAACAAGCCAATTTGGAAATCTTTATGGTGTTTGCTTTATAAAAAAAATCTAATTGGACAGCCTGAACAAACTGAGAACACATGCACATGCATTTACAAAATCACAATATTATAAACCGTAGTTATCATAGGGGCCATGAAGACCTGTATATACTAGATCCTGCTTTTAGTAAGGTGTTTCAAAAGGATTTACAGCTTAAAATGTTTTTTTGTTTCTTTAACCTTTCAATTATTAACATGTTAAATATTTAGGAAAGTTCTTTGGACCTTAACTTATTAATTAAAGTACACAACACTATAGAAAAATCGCAAATATCTTATGCTAAGGTGTCACCACCTGCAACAAATTTAAATTTTTCCAGAACTAAGATGGCAAAGGTGGAACTTTTAACTACGTAAGAAGGTTTTAAATCATGTTTTAATCTATAAAAAGAAAAAGGGAGGGGGCGCATTCCCCCCGATTCAGGAAATGGCTGCACAGTGAAAAGCTATGTGCAGGAGGGGGACAAAAACAGAGAAAAAAGTAGTCCGATACTGCTCTCAAATGGCACCAGAATATCCCACCACCCAGCCATGCATCTTCAAGCCCCAAAACACCCCCTCTCAAGAGGTTTCACAATTCTTCCATTGATGGACTGTGCTGATGATGGAAGAAGGCGCTTCCCAGACACTGAGAGAGGCTCCGACAATGAATCAGTTTCTGAGGGTGAGTCTCCTGCTGTCTCCAAAAAAAGACATGCAAGGCTATATAAAAGAGATCAAAACAGAAATGCATGCTGAATCTCAACAACTGTATACTGTAAAAGGCTTAGAGGAAATTGACCCCATTAGAGACCACATAACTGAAATGGATGAATATATAGAGGCCACAGCACACACACCGGCTAAACACTCTAAAGACATTGCCGAACTGCAGACATGGTAAATTAAATCCTGGGAAACATAGAAGAGGATGAAATCAGATCCACATGCAATAATATAAGGATCAGTAATACTGTCTGAGAAAATAAGATCAAAAGGTTTTGGAGCTTAACATTTCAGGTCATTTTAGATTTATGTATATGTAGCCATCTTACCCCACCCTAAGTGAGATGGGTGGGTAGGTGTATCTGACTACTTATCAGTGTAGTGCGTGTACTGTTTGGCAACCAGGAGGGATGAGCTTCCCACCACTGGGAACCTGGGGTATATACTTATCTTCACGGTGCAGCACCCCACCGACAGAGGGATCCCAGCGTAGTGGGAGGGCCCCTCGCCGGAACTCATACACAATAAATCACGCTCAGTTATATTATAAACCATGTTTAACGGAACAATCATAACTTATAGCCTTTACATCAGCCTGCACAACTCCAGACCTCGAGGGCCGCAAACAGGCCAGGTTTAAGGATATCCCTCCTTCAGACACAGACTGCTAAATTAGTGGCTCAGTCATACTGAGCCCCTAATTGAGCCAGCTGTGCTGAAGTAGGGATATTATGAAAACCTGGCCTGTTTGCGGCCCTCGAGGACTGGAGTTGTGCAGGCCTGCTTTACATAACACGGGCCTGATTGGCCTATACCAACCCATAACACCTCCATGGTGAACCCACAGAATACTTGAGTGCCAGAGCACGTAACCCTGTGATGTCCCAAGTAAGTCCCTTACTCAAAGAGTGTGTGTGTGAGGGGATAGTGCGCTTCCCTGGTGTTGGGGCCCGGTGGTGTACATGAATGATACCTTCCTGGTCTCAGTCCAGACCAGGACACTTATTAGAACTCCTTAGATCAGCGCCGGGTATCCGCGTCACAACCTGCGGCTCCTCTCCAGATGACTCCTCAGGCCGATTCCTCTGGAGGGACCTCCCTTTGGATTGTACCCCTTTAAATGAGTTTCTGATACTGTTCTTAATTGACAGGCTGAACTTCCCTTCAGGCAATGTCCTGCAGCATGTCTCACACGAATCTCTGGTAGTGAGGACCCATATTACTTCACAGGCCTCAGGTCACACACCAGCTTCAACATCCTGCAGCTAATATCCCTTTCTGTATACTACTGGGGAAAAGTCCCTATCTCAAGGCCTTCCCTGCTGTACATCTCTCTGCAGACCTACTGTGTTTCAGGGGATCTATCTAGGACATATGGGGGAAACTCTCTGGCCTAGTCCAAGGGACACACTCTCCCTGGACCCTACCTTCCCCCTCTGTGCCTGATCCCAACTCCCTGAACTGTCCTCATCTTCAAAATGCCTGACTTGTCCCTTTCTCTCCAATTCTCTCACTGTGTCTCTCTTCAAAAATATCTCAACTGCCACTAACATCTCACAGGCTCACTGGTTGCCTTGCAACATGTTAACTGCAGCCTCTCAAGCTGAGCTATACTAACTTCTCTTATTCAAAACTGCAAGCGCGAGCTCCCTATTCTATTACTGTAGATTCCCTATAGGCTGATCCGCGCCACGTCATTACTGCCCTAGAGGCTCATGGGACTTGTAGTTCCCGTACAGAGCGTTCCCTGTAATGACTGCCACACCTGCATTACTCTTGTGCATGCACGAAGCTCCCTAATGGCAGCCACGCATGCTATCCGTTCTGCGCATTTTCGAGCCCTGCGCGTATGCGTGCGCATATCAAACATGGCAGCGCCCTGCAGAGGGAGCCACCGGCGAGCCCATCGCCCTCCCCGCAACAAAGGAGGTAAGGGGGGGGGGAGGAAACGGAAGCCCGGGGGGACCGGAGGGTACCTGGCTACATATAGATTTTCTGTTTTATTTTATTATATAAACTGTTTTTTATTTTCTGTATGTTATCATGTAATCGTTTTTATAAGTACGGTAGCTATTTTAATATGAAATGTATAATGTAAAACAGGGGTGCGCAAACTTCTTGAGCTGCAGCCCCCTTCCCGAGAGCCGCAGCAGTCGCGGCCCCCCCCCTCTCCCAATGGCTCGTGTCAAATGACATCGCTGGTCATGTGACATCATGTCACGTCATTTGACGCGCGTTGCCATAGCGACGTGTCACCGAAGACCGAAGACCGAAGACCGGATGGCAGCAGGTAAGTGAGTTACAGAGGCCTCACGCCTCTCCCGGCATTTCATTTAAATGCCATGGGGAAGAGCGGGGGGCCTCTGTAACCGCCGCTCCCCCCATAGAAATTCTCCCGCCCCCCCTGGGGGCATGCCCCCCAGTTTGCGCACCGCTGATAAAGTACTGTCTGAACGCTGGCTCAACCTGTGTACCTACAGTATATAGTAATTATTCTCATTTTCAGATTCATTTGCTACCCTGTTTTTTTTTTAATAGGGATTTTGTTACAGTACATTTGTAAATTTTTCTGGAAGCAATGAGGTCTGAGGCCTCTCCAGGTTAAAATCCTGAATAATAGTCCGATGATGGCAGTATATTAAGGGTGCTGTGGGAGAATTGTTGGGGGTGTGAATGCTCATTTTACTGCCCTGCAGGGAGGTGAGAGAAATTGGGCAGTCAGTTTATTGTTAACTCCTTCCATGTGAGAAAACACGTATGTGATAAATTATCTCTCCTATAAAAATGTACTTTATGGTGACATCTTACAATAATGTAAAACCTTAACATGCCTGTCCTTTAGAGTACTTTTATGGAATGTAAAGTACACATTATTCTCATGTATTGTGAATAACTGGCCAAAATTACACGCCACTTGATTTTGAAAATTCAATTTTGCTA
This sequence comes from Ascaphus truei, assembly GCA_036426205.1. NCBI lineage: Eukaryota > Metazoa > Chordata > Amphibia > Anura > Ascaphidae > Ascaphus > Ascaphus truei. The sequence goes on from CM071570.1 coordinate 223,879,727, forward strand.
GAGTGCCAAAATAAAAGTGTTGCGGAATCACAAAAAGGGTATTGTTGCATTACCATCCAGTACTGCTGCACTTCAGCCAAGAGTTCAAAAATATAAATTCAACAGCAATGTCCAAAATGGTCAAAAGAGGATATTCACTAAACCCTGTTATGGATTAACACAATGTGATACAAGGTTAACTCCCAATGTTTTTCAGTAGCTCCATATTACTGTAGGTTAGTAGATAAATTAAGTTAAAGTAATTGAGTACATTTTTCACTAACTTCATGACCTTTTCATATAGAATAATTCCTCTTGGGTGTTGTTTTCCCCTTGTGTTTATTACCCATATAAAAATAATCACATATTTAGGTATTTAAAATGTCATATAGCAGATCTGCAAAATGACCTTTGATTGCTGTCACCGTGACATGAAAAGAGCAAACTCTAAATATGTCAAATTAAAATATTGTACAATATTTAATGGCACTAATGCTTCTTATCAATGGGAAAAACAACACATTTGTATGTACTGTTGTTTTTAGCCAAACCCATGTTTCGCATATACTGGAAAGGGAAGTTATGCTACTAAGCTTCACAGTAAAAATGTTGTTTGTTTGTAAAGGCACTTCTTTATTTATTTTTATACATAATATAATGCACAGTTTATTCGGTGTTTGGATCATAATATTACCAAACTTTAGCAATCCACAGAGTATCACATGCAGCAATAACAAATACTGCTGATCTTAGTAACATTATTGCAAATACACCTAACATGATAATAATGTATTGTAATAATGCAGTATACAAATTCTCATACTTACTGTAATGATGTCAGTCATAAAGGTCCCAAGTTGATCAAAGGTTATTAAAAGTTGTGACTTTTCTGTCACATTTACTAGCTGCCCTTGGAACAGAATTAACTCGATACCTGACCCTGTGTCTGCACTTGATTATTTCCAAACAGAGTTCTTAAAACTCTGTGATACCCATGCTCTACCATACAGAATAATAGTATGGGTGCCCACATTCCATGAGTTACATCCAACTTGATAGTTCTGTATAATTTTAGGTATGCACTGTCGAAAAGATACCAAGTTACTGGCACTACAAAAGATCTTAATGATGCCTGCGGAATACATGCACAAGGCAAACAAGACTAGTAAAAGCCCAATATTACACAGGCAATCTTTATCAAAATACATCAAATCCAACAAACATATGGAAGGTCATCAACAATATATTCCAGCCTTCTAGCCATCAACAACCATCTTATATCACAAGGATGATACTACTCTGACAAATCCCACTGACATTGCAAACTCATTCAATGAATACTTTGTGGGGTACAATACTATCAAAGCAGAACCCTAACTACATTCATGATGATCAACCTGTGAAAAACCCTCCACAACCACTCAAGAGTGCTTACATTTTTAAATGTATCCTAGCATTCAAAGAGAAGATTACAGTAGTACTCCTAACATTAAAATTAGACTGCCAATGTGGGCCTGACACAGCAAATCCTATGACTCGGTGCCCCAGCTTTTGTAAAGCCTCTTGCCTCCCTAATCAACTCTATTTTTTTCAGACCAAGATCGCTGTGAAGAAAATGCTGATTTATTGTAGGAAGCTCTTATCCATCCCTTTCTCCCTCCTTCCCTCCATTCCTTACTTTTTACTAGTAATACAAAAAATAAAATGCAATAATTATATTTTGCTTTACTTAAAATTATTTGCATGGATTTCTTCATACAATATACTGTATACAGTAATATATGCAAAAAAAGGAACCTTTCTTAGGTCAGTATTGTAAAATCCATTCATTTATTTAAGTGAAAAACCTATAATTTTTGAAGTGAAACTTCTTTAGTGGCACCTCATTCGAACTGGGGCAAAAATGGATTGTGGAGACAGAAATGAAACGGATGTGACGTCAGTGCTGGCAGTTGAGGCCGGGCTGTGTTCTGGCTCAGCCCGACCCCAACACTGACATCCCAACCGCTCCAAAAATCAGATGCGGTGGCGGCGGCGATAGCCGCCGGCGCCGCTCCTAATGACCGCCGCTCCCCCTACACAGCCACAGACTTATGCGGCGGTGGCGATTGCCGCCGGCGCCGCTCCTAACGTTCGCCATTTCCCCCAGGTGGAGATGCGCACGGGCGGCATCCGGGGCAACCCGCTGACCGGCTCCTGGGACCAGGCCCGCTCTCTGTCCAAGTCGCGCACTCTGCCGGGCTGGTGACTCAGATAGAGCCCCCCCCTGCACATGCCATTCCTCCCACACGTCCGTCGCCGCCGTTCCTAACTGCCGTCGCTGCCCACGCCCGCAGACATGCGCGGTACTCATGGCGACGCTCACGGACAGCTCGGAGACCTCCTTGCGCTGCCGGGTGAATGAGGAGGACGGCTTTCCCTCCTCCTCCTCTTCCCCCGCTCCCCTCTCCCCGCTCAACATTTACTCACAGCCGAGATCCTGCACTGGTGCGGCTGCGCCGAACTGCTGCTGCTCTCCACGGGGGCCGTGGACGTGGTGCGGGACGTGGTGAGCCAGAGCTCCTTCCAGTACTGCGTGCTGGTGACGGCGGTGAGCCCCGGGGAGGCCGAGGGGGACACCAGCAGCTGGAGGAGTGGATGGGGAACATGAACTTCACGGCTGAGGTGATGTGGGCGCCGCTGCTGCTGATCCCGATATCCCCGCACCTATTCCTGGCCCCGGCCTTCTCCTCTCTCTTCCCGCTGCTACCTGGCAGAGACCTGCAGGCTCTCAACTGCAGCTGCCCAGACAAGAAGAGGATCCCAGGGCTGGGGGATGTGGAGCTGCCCTCCTTGCCCCCCGAGCTATAGCTTCACAACCGGAGACTCAACCACCTGATGGAGGGTATCGGGGTGAGAGAGGAGTGCTTCTCGGTTCGGTGGGGCACCTGAGTAGGATCATTGCGGGGGAGCTGGCCAGCTATCCTCAGACGAGAAACCGCAGGAAGCACACACACAGACTGACACACACACACAGACTGACACACACACACAGACATGACACAACACAACAACAGCTCGACACACAAAACACACACAGACTGACACCACACACACACCTAAGCAACACCTGACACACACAACACACACAGACTGACAACACACATACCCACACACACACACTCACTCACTGACACATACTCAACAACCACACTCACTGACTGACACCATACTTCACACACTCACTGACTGACGCAAACCCTAACAAAACACCACTCACTGACTGCGCACGTACACATCACTCGAACTGACGCTACAACACGCACCACTGACTGATGCACGATCACCCTCACTCACTGACTTGACGCACCTACACACTCACTCACTGACTGACGCACGTACACACGCACTCACTGACTGACGCGCATACCACGCACTCACTGACTGACAGCCGCAGCGTAAACACACGAAAGCACTCACTGACTGCAGCGCGTACCCACACACTCACTGACACAACTGAACGCACGTACTCACTCACTGACGTGCACGTACACACTCACTCACTGACTGACGACACCTACCACACGACTCACTACACACACTCCCTCGCTACACTGACTGATGCACGTACACACTCACTCACTGACTGACCAGTACTCACATCACTCACTGACTGATGCACGTACTCACTCACTGACTGAACGCACATACTCACTGACTGACCACACGTACACAGCACAAAACTCACTACTACACGACACAACTCACTGACTGACCACAGACAGTACACACTCAACTCCATCACTGACTGACGCACGTACACACTACCTCACTGACTGACACCGTACACACTCACTCACTGACTGACGACGTACACACTCGCACTACACATGACCTCACTGACCTGACGTGCGTACACAAAGCCTCTCACTGACTGACGCACGTACACACCACTCACATGACTGACGCACGTACTCACTGACTGACACACGTACACCTCACTCACATGACTGACCACGTACCACACTCACTCACCTGACTGACCACATACAAAACACTCACTCACTGACTGATGCAATGTACACACCACTCACACTGACTGAACGCATTCTACACTCACTATCAACTGACTGATGCACGATACCACTTCACTGACTGACGCCCGTACTCACTGACTGACGCACGTACACGCTCACTCACTGACTGACACCACGAACACACTCACTCACTGACTGACCGCACGTACCACATCCCTCACTGACTGACACACGTACCACACTCACTCACTGACTGACACACGTACACATGCACTACACTGACGCACGTGCGTACACCGCACTCAACTGACTGACGCAGTACACACCCGCACTCATGACTGACGCACTAGCCCAGACTAGACGACGTACACTCACTCACTGACTGACCGCGTACACACATACACTCACTGACTGACGCACGGAATAACACACCTCACAAATCACTGACTGACTGCACAGTACACACTCAACGATTCACTGACTGACGCGATGTACTCACTATCACTCACTGACTGATGCACGTACTCCACTCACTGACTGACACGCACAACTCGACTGACTGTCCCGTACCGCTCACTGACACTGACTGACACACGCCACACTCACTCACTGACTGACGCACGTACACACAAACTCCCTCCTGAACTGACACACATACAACACCTCAACTAGACAACGTACCAACTCACATCACTGACTAAAGCGACACGTAACACCCCCACTGCACTGTGACTGAACACACATACACACTCACTCACTGACTGATGCACGTACACACTCACATCACTGACTGACGCACATACACACTCACTCACTGACTGATGCATTTACACACTCACTCACTGCTGACGCACATGATACATCAACTCACTCACTGAGCCCACTGATGCACGTACTCACTCAACTGACAACTGACTTACGCACCGTACTCCTAGACTGACCACTGAAACACCTCACATCACTGACTACACACTTACACACTCACATCACTAACTGACACAACGTACACACGTACAACATCACTCACTGACTGACGCACGTACACACTCACTCACTGACACCATTACACATGCACTCCTGACTGACTGACGTACACACGCACTCAACTGACGTGAACAGCCTAACACACCGCATCACTGACCATAAGACAGCCACGTACTCACTGACTGACAAGCACTACCCCTCAGTACTGACGAACGCACGTACACACTCAACTACACTGACGTGACGCACATAACCACCACCATACAACATACACTCACAGGACAGAATCGATACAACACACTCACCATAAACTAGTAACTGACTGCAGCGTACATACACATCCCACTGATACCAACATGCCTTTAGCACCATACATCACTCACTGACTGGACGACAACGTACCACATGCGACGAAGCGTGGACACCGACATGTCCGACACAGCATAATGACACGCGCATCACTGATACACTACACATCAGACAACACTCACTACGTGAGCAATGACAACAACCTGCTGATCAACACTCACTTCACTGACTGACGCATCCGTACAAACACTCACTCACTGACTGACACAACAACACGACAACACTCACGTGTACACAAAACACCGAACACACATACCACTCACTCACTACTACACGCACGCTACACACGCACTACTACTGAACTGACGCGCGTACACATGACAACTACACTGACTACGTACAACAAACCACGCAACTACACTGACTGCGACCACGTACACACGCGACTCAACTGACTGCGCAACGTACTCACTGACATGACAACACGTACACATACTCAACTGACTGAACGCACGTACCATCACTCACTACTGACACAGACACACTCACATCACTGACTGAGCAGTACACAACTCACTCACATGACATGACTGCATTACATACAACTCACTCACTGACTGATGCAGTACATCACTCACTAGACTGACTCATCGTACTACTCATCACTGACGATAACACAACGTCACTCACTGACGTGACGACACGTACCACTGCACGCACACTGACTATGCACGTACACAACATGCCTCACTGACTGACACACGTACACACTCACTCACTGACTGACAACGTAAACACACTCATCATGACGACAAACCGTACACACTCACTCACTGCTGACACACGTACACTCCCCCGCACTACTGACACAGCACACACCACTACACACCACATTCACTACTGACACACGTACACACTCACTCACTGACGGACACACGTACACACTCACTCACTGATGAACACCGATCTCACCATCTGACTGACCCCCACACAATACACATACAACACTCACCTCACTGACTGACACCTAACACACTACTCACTGACTGACACACATTCACACCCCAGTGATGCGCCGAACAGCGCCCCCCAATGATATGCCTACTCCCCCCCGCTGCGAGCAACCTCCGTCCCTCCACCGTACCTCGCTGGGGATGGCTGCAGCAGGAAACACAGCCCACAGCTCCACCGGGGGAGAAGACTCAGAGACAGAGTTCCCCGTGTCCGCAGCTACGTACGTGTGGGGTGTACGTTCAGGAAATACATACAACAACCACAGAGACACACCACACACCACACACAACACACACACACACAACCTGACTATGACACACGCAGACACACACACACAAAACTGACTGACCCACCAAACACAAAAATTCGACCATAATATCGATGTGCAAATAGCTAAAACATGTGTCAAACTTTTGTGTTTTGGATGAAATGTTTTGTGATTTTTAATTAAACATCACACCATCACAAATAAAATTTCTGTGACAAAAAAGAAAGAATTTTCACTTACTATCGCGTGCTCAGCACACACAGCTGTTTTTTTATTTGCAGGAAGATTAGTAGAAAAGTATGTATTGTACATTATTGTTTTAATGTCTCAGTTTGACTAAGCATGTAGTATGGTTAGAATGTGGAAAACCTTCCATATTACAACTGTGGTATTGGAAGGAGTAATTTCCCTAACGAGAGGGGCAAGTGCATTCAGAAACCTTTCCCCTGTTTTTTCCACATGTGTTTTGTTTGTCTTAAAGCTAGAGCATGTCTTGGTGCTAGGGGGAGGGTAATGCGATGCTCAGGGGTGAGTTTGTGATGTTTGTTTTTTTTTGTCTGAAAAGACAAAGATCCCTGTGGAAAAAATGTTGATGTATTGTAGGAAGCTCTTATCTATCCTTCCCATCCCTTTCTCCTTTCATTACTTTGAACTCTTAATAATAATAATTGTGTGTGTGTGTGTGTGGTGTGTTGTAGTTGTGTGTAGTTGTGTGTGTGTGTGTGTGTGTGTGTGTGTGTGTGTGTGTTTTGCTTTAAATTATTTGTTGAGGTTTCACCATACTGTATATAATATATGCAAAACAGTATGGCTTATTCTGGGAAGTAGCTTATTCTGAAGATAAAGCATGATACCAGGAATCTCAGGGGGACGGGTGGGTGTATTCACATGAGTCATGCTGAATGTGAGAGCAGCACGATGGGAGGGTGAGGGTACGCACTCTTTGCCTGTAGTTATTATAAAGAGAAGGCCAAATTGAGTTGTGCAGTTTAATAAAAAAAACTTTTGAAAATATGACATTTTTATTAGAGTAATTTACAGCTTAGACAAAAAAAAAGGCATTGTGAAAAAATACAATATTTTTACAATAATACAAACGTCTTTAACCAATGTCTTCTTCTGGCTGTCTATTGCACAGTTTTATCTGTAAAAAATTGTGAGATTGTTATTTATTAATAATCAAGAATAAATAGATGCATGATTTACACTGTGCTGCTGTATCAGTGCGCATGCATGTTCAATGTAACCTGTATGGAACACATATGTATTTAATTGATATTTTGGTGCATGCACGTTCTACAGGTATGTATACTGTGCGCAATGAATATATATGTCATTTAATTTGTGCACATGAATGGTGCATGTATTGCCGATGGAATGGAGTGCATACATTACCTTAATGTCAGGGACTCTAACAGACTCTTGTCATCTATGCTCCCAGCCTGCAGTTCCCCTGTTGTCCCCTGGGACTGATGCTCCACGTGAAGAGTACTGCCAGTAAACCTTTTCTGTACCTTCCCTGTACCTTATCGTCTGTCTCCTGCTTGTCCAATGTATGCCTTCTCTTCCTGTCTATCTTTGCCTTTGTTTACTGACCCTTACCTGTCATTTATGCCTGTCTTACTTTTGCTTGCTTGTATTGGTTGTGTATTATTATAGGTCCTTGCCTTTAATCCGGCTTGCCTCTTTTTTTTCCAGTCCTGCTTCCTGAGTCCAGTCCCTGTCCCAGTTCCTGAGTACCATTTCTGTTGTTTCTGAGTATGCCCCTTTTCCTGTTTGCGGTTCCTCTTTGCTGTTCCTTTTCCTGTCCCTGTTTTCACTGCCTTCCCTCGACCTCAGTTTGTTACTCCAATGATGCTACTTCACTGCTTTCCCTTGACCTTTGTTTGTTACCCCGTCGACACCCCTTCATTGTCTGGCCTCGACTTCTACTTGTGACCCTGACGATAGCCCTTCACTGCCTGCCCTGGAACCCTGCTTGTTACCCGGTTTACACCTTTGCTCCTCGCCTTGCTGTCTAGCCTTGGGGATCCACTTCTGTAGTAGAGCTGTCTCCTGACACATAATTATAAATGGGTGGGGGCGTATAGCCATAGGTAGACATGTAATTGGGTGGGAGAAGATAGCCATACGTGTAACTGCTCATCATGTTGTAGGAGTTGATACTGCTGGAAGGTGTCATTCACTGCACACTCAGTGGGCTGGGCTGCACGTATTTGGGTGATGGCAGTGTTAGGGACAGTAGATAAGGCCAGGATCTGCATTTGTGTTAAACCATCCATTATGTCTGTAATGGCCTGCTAAGATTATGTAGTCAGCCTTTTGCTGAAATATAATTTCTCATGTATTCAGCTTCTGCCAAAATACATTTCCTCTCTACTTGCTAAGATACTTTTTATGTTGTCAGCTTCCTGCTGTTTTAATCAGTAAACAATAGACTAGTTCTCTGAGAGAGTCAAAATCACCTCACATAGTTGCTAGAGAAATTCAAGTTTTTTTGATAACATATACAATGAAAAGACTATGGGTCCTATGCAGGAAACTGCGAGAATAGCCATTCGCCAGACGTACTTCTGTAGAACTCGCCATGTTTTTGGCGGATTCCCCTCGCAGTATGCAGGAAGGTGCGCATATTTGTGAGAGGAATCCGGCGGAGAGATGGTGAGCCCTGGCGAGAAGGGCTCAGCTGGTGAGATCTGTGTAACGCCTGAATGCCCGCAGACCTAGCCAGTCCCCAGTACTGAGTTGGGTAGGGTTATAACACGCAACCACAGCAGTGAGGTCATGCCCGGAGTGTGGTAGTGCGTTGCCGGGCCTGCAGAAAGAAGGTTAAGGTATACTTGCAACGCCTTGGGTTTCAGAGTTCGGATAGTGATGTCCGTGTGCCAGAGTCCAGGGGCAAAAGAGAGCAGGATAGTGATGTCCGTAAGCCAGAGTCCAGGGGTAACAGAAGGCAGCGAAGTCGTATCCGGATGCAGGGTTCAAAGGCAGGAGAGAGCAGGTTAATCCAGTACAAAGCAGAGTTCAAGCCAGGGAGATCAAAAGGTAAGCAGGAACAGGAACAAACGCTGAAAGAGACAGGAGAGCCACACACAGGGGTCACAAGAAGCTATGCAGAGCAATGAGTGAGAGGTCAGACAGGGGTTATAAAGGAGGAACACCAATGGGAGAGAGAGGAGGAGTAGAGGGTAGAGTGAGAGGCAGCAGGGATAGGTGAGAAGGAGAGAGGGAGGAGACAGGTAAATCAGAGAGGGAGATAGCCTGTACAGCATGGGGGGCGGAGCCAGAGGTCTGGGGAGGTTTACAAGAGGAGCGTGTGCATGCGCCCTCTGTAAGGTTGGGGTGCGCGTGCACAGGCTGCGTCAGAAAGCGCGCAGAGCGCCGCGCCGCAGGGGCGCCCGCCGAGGGAGGAGAGAGAACCAGAGGAGTGACTGCAGAAGGTATTGAGACCGGAGGGGAGACAGAGGGACGCCGCGAGCAGAGAGTGCCGTGGAGGGGATCGGGTGTTTGGGAACATGCGCGCGCCCTGCGGGGAACGCGCGCGGCAGCTGGGAGTGCATCAGGGCATGCCGCAGAGGGACGGGTGCGGGAGGAGGAAGGGAGAGCAGAGCGAGGAGGCAAGGGGGAAAGATCAGAGGCAGGGGAAAGCGCGGTGACGGGGACACATGGAGAGGAAGGAATCCCCTGAACCATCACAATCTGTCAGCAGAGAGTGAGATCCGCCTGTCTCAGCACAAATCTCGCCGGCAAATAAAAAATGTGTACATAACAATTGTATTAATATTGTACATATGCAGGGGTCTCCGGAGATGAACCGCATTGGTTTTATGTCCGGGGACACCCTGCTTCACGAGATACAGGCCCCGTTATGGGGTGCCGGTATCTCCTATGCATGGAGATAGCCCGATCACATGACGCGGGACATTTCCATTCATAGGAGATACCGGCACCCCATAACCAGGCCTGTATCTCGGGAAGCAGGGGGTCCCCGGACATAAAACCAACACGGTTCATCTCCGGAGATCCTCTGCACATGTACACTATTAATACAAATACAGTAATGCTGCTTCATTACCTTAGCGGCTATCCGTTAAGGCAATGAAGGGGTTAAGTAATAGTAGCATGTTTATTGGGGACAATTGCCCCCAATAAACATTGCAATACACAACACAATAACCATTTGTGCCCCCCACACACCTATACCCCCCTTATATACATAACCCATAGTTATTTTTCTAGGCACAGGAATGGTACTATAGGCCGGCGGTGGGCCTCGGGTGTTCCCCGCAGGGGTCCGGGGGTCACAACTTGCCTTCAGTACCAATTGTGTGCACCACAAAATCAATTACAAATACATACATTCTTTTAAATAAATACAACCTCCCCCCCCCAACACATACACAGTATATTCATGGGCAACATGGGCATATGGATAATAGTGCATGTGCCCATGTAAAATACATTAATCCCAATAAATACATCTTGCACACACCTTTGGCCGCCAACCACGATGAAGGCCATCTTCATCTTCATCACCGTCCATGGTCTCGGGTGCTGAAAAACACACACAAGAGTCAAAAGTGCCAATTCTGAAAAACAAACACAAGCATAAAAAGAGCTAATGTAATGTCCCCTAACCCCTTCATCACCGTAGCGGTTATTAACCGCTACCGTCATTATGGGGTTACCCCATCCTCACCCACCATTCTGGAGGCCTAAGCCCCCCCCACTACCCACCCCCGTGAGGCATAACCACCCTCACCCTACACACCGGGAGGCCTACCCTACCTCCCTCCTTTGGGGACAATACCCCTACCCCCAATACCCACATTAAAAACAATACACACACCCGCATTAAACATAACAATTATTAATAAACTATACATAACCCACCCACACCATATAGCAAATATATTCTGGTGTTACTTAACCTCTTAATAACAATAACGGTTAATAAGCGCTAAAATTATTCATTGGTTAAGCCACCCGGCACCCATTCATTTGTAGAGTTGCTTCATCATTCACATAATATATATTAAATATATATTGACAAGTATATATTGTGAGTAATAGTATATAATATAGATACTAGTATCTGTATATATATATATATATATATATATATATATATTTAATATATATTTAATATATATCATTTATGTATATAAAATATTATGGTAAAAGATATCCATGTACAAATTTAAAACATCCAATCGCAAATTGACAACATCACAGCCAAATTAAAAAAAAAACAAATGAAAATTAAAACACATATCATAAGAGATCACAGCAAGCATCTAATCAAACCAGTAAATAGAAAATAGCAATAAAACATACAATTGAATAATGTGTACATGATGCAAATAATATTTCCATCATGTACATAATAGCAATCAATGGTTCAAAACAAATACACGATTGAAAATGAACATTCAATATAAACAAAGCAAGTAGACAATAATAAATTACCAACACACAATTTATGCCATCCAAAATACATTACAAGCAAATCTAAACCCAAAACCTTAGTCACTATTGTAATGCTAAAACAAAACCATTCCGAAAAGAAATCTATTTCTAAGTAACACGATCATACACAATCTAAATGCAACAAATAAGCCACAAAAAATAATTAAAGCAGTGTCCCCAATTAAATCGATGCAATCATCATCATCTGAAATGACATAACTAATTCAAAATAACAGTGCACACTCAAAATTTTAACCAAAAAATGGAAAATACTTGTACAAGACATGAAAAAATGCAATTAACATTTGCAAAACAACCCTTTAATAAACATGTATGTATATAGCTCCATAGGGATATATATATACATACAGGAACATTAAATGGACATTAAAAAAAATAAATCTGACATGTTAGGGGAAAAAAACCCAGTTAAAACTTAAATAAAATACATTTCTTTCGTTTACTTACCATTAGATGACCAATGACCGACTTCCGGGGGAACCGCTATGTCTGTAAAAAAATCCAAACACAGGAACCAGGAACTCATAAAATAATAAACCATTGTAATCCAATGTGGTGTCTTCTTTCTTGTCTTTATAATCTATACCGTCTGTGGTCTTCTTTTCTGGGTCTTCTTTACCGTCTGCGGGGTCTTTGTGGTCTTCTGGGTTCTTCTTCCGCCACGCACTGTCCATCTTCTTCGGAGGGGAGGTCCTCTCCCCACGACGTCTAGCTGGAAAATGAGACGACATAGGCTTGTATAGGCCTATGACGTCACATTTTGCATCAAATGGTTCTCACGGTCCTGATTGGGCCGTGAAAAGCATATGATTTTGGTAAAGGAAAAAAAAAATGATGACGTCCTTTAAAGGGAAAGACGCCAGCCAATTAGAATGGCTGTGGTTCATTTCCCTCTAACATGACGTCAACAAAACCAAAATGGCGCCGTCACATGGGACTAGAGCCAATGAGATTGTGGATTTAGTTCCACATTACCTTAGCCGTCAAGGTAATGAAGTGGGCTGTTAATGCATTCTTCCTGCTTCGGATGCATGTGGGGGGGGGGGGATTTGGTGCTGATATTACTGGGTATCAGCTCTGGAGCCCCCCGGCATCAATCCGACCCAGGAAAAGGACATGATTTTTTCTATTTCCCGTATCGCCGCTCAGCACCAGCTTTTTGCCAACTTTTCTTGGCGGAGCGATTTGGAGAAAATGTCTCAATTCTAGAGCGGCGATCAGCGCCGAGATGCTGATCGGTGCTACTAGAATACAGCGGGATTTAAAACTGGCGAGATATTGCTTCTCGCCATCCGCGCGGCGAGTTTTATTTTCCGCCAAAAAAAAACGGCAGATTTTGCTCATCTTGCCAGCTTTTCGGCATTTACAGAATTGCTATAGACATATTTGCCAAAAAAACTGACGAGATAGGGTTTCTCACCGTTTCCTGCATAGGCCCCTATGTATTTTAGACAGTGCCTGTATTGACAGAATTACGCCCCAAGATCATTCCACTAATATGTTTCGCCCCTAAATCACGCCTCTAATTCAAATCACGTCCAGGTTACGCCTCTAACCAAACCTTTCTTTTTTCAGTTTAAAAATCTTTACCCTATGCTTAATAAACGAGACGGAAGGATTGAAACACTGTCTGTGTGTCGGTTCTTTCGTTTTTCCGGGCCCATACGTTCTACCAGATTGGAGATCAACAGTGCCATGCATGGTGCCAAAGCTTCCCAGGGAGTCTGCAGCAGTGTGGTGCTGTGTGTGAGTTCCAGTCACAGGCCTCAAGCCTTTTTCCAATTGGCAGGGCAGGTTCTTTCATGGTGTCTAGAAGCGGGAATTCACAGAGGTGGTGAGTATATATGTAATTTTTTATATATGTTTCCTCACCTCCTATGGGAATTTGTGACCTAAATTGTGACTGTGGATTGGGTTTGAGTCCCATTGACAAAATGTTGCTGGTTTAAGTCCAGAGAATTTTGTAACAAGATTTTGCTGGTTTAAGTCCAGATAATTTTGTGCACGACTGGACTGTCATCTCTGATCTGGGTGAACAACCATTGTATATTGTGTAAGTATAAGTATTCTATTATTACTTATCTGCAATTATTTATCATAATCTAGCTGTTTTTCTATAAGCTACTAATGGTTTATACTAGTCCCAGAAATCAATCAGGAAGAAGAGCTCAGAATAATGGTGCCTGTTTTAACTGTGGAAATTTTGGTCATTGGCAGGGCAGGTTCTTTCAGGCAGATAGGTGGGAGGGGATCTGAAGGGTCTCTTCATCCCCTGTCTTGTGAAATTAACCATATGGCACATATCTTGTTAAGATGGATCGCTGGACCAATAGCCTCCTTTCATACGTGAGACATGGGGTAGTTTAATAAAGCATTCATTGAGACTTAGATTGTGTTGAATGCTATTCTGTCATCCCTGTATATACTTATTCTTCTCGTAGAAGGAGAACTTGGTCACGATATACTGGTAGATGCTTTAGTTAATTGCAAAGTGTTTCAGAGCCACATATGAATAGGGGGGCCTCCCTTCCCCAATTCTTTCCTCCCCCAATTCTTCACTGCAACTCTCTGCTATGTTGGTACAGAAGTCTAATTTTTCTCTCTGTAGAAGCGTATTCGATATGTGTCAAGATAACAAAGATCAAAACCATGCTATTTTTCAAGTTAGATATCTTTAGAGAGATTGGTATGCTAGTGAGATTGTTACATTGTATATTGTATAGAAACACGTGTGAAGTCTGTCAGGTAAAACGCGGGAAAGATATTCAGTGCACCATCTGCAGGACACAAACTGAATTGCAATTACATAAATAAACCCCACAAATCATTCTGCTAGCTGACCATTTCTGACTCATGGCCGAGCCGTGATGAACAAAGTGTTGCCATGGCTGGAATCTCCCACCTTTTCAAAGTACCAAAAACTGTAAGTCTGGCTACATCTGTATCAATCTCCTGTACCCATTTCACTTTATTCACAAACTTGAAGATCAGATCAAAGATTAACTTATCCTGACGAAGCACATTGTTGTGAAACGCGTAGAGGTCACTCTACGCGTTTGCTGATTGGCTGGGGTAGAGACAGAGACCAGGAAGCTCACGCTGTGGTGAGATCTCAGCTACTGGTGCAGTCCGGACCTCTAGTATCAGTGTGCAGCTCCAGCTCGCGCTTCTCTGGTGAGTGCCCGCCTCCCCCCTTTAGCACACAGAAGGAGCAGAGCAGTGTGTCCCGCTGCATGCCCTGCGCCTCTGCCCCCCTCCCGCTCTGCTTGCTGGAAGTGACAGCACCCACACAGAAGAGCAGTGTGTGTTCAGCTGCATGCACCACAAGCCCCCTTCCTCCCCCGCTCTGCTTCTTGGAAGTGCCGGCTCCCAAACTGGAGAGATTGATTCAGCAGTGTGTGGCTGCATCTGCTACTCACAGCTGCGCTGCCGACACCACAAGCCCCCCCGTCTGTGTCTGTGTGTCTCTTTCTCTCTGTTTCTGTGTGTGTGTGTGTGTGTGTGTGTCTGTCTCTGTGTGTGTGTGTGTGTGTGTGTGATAGTCTGTCTCTATGTGTGTGTGTAAGTTTGTGTGTCTGTGTGTCTGTCTCTGTGTGTGTGTAAGTGTGTGTGTGTGTGTCTGTCTCTATGTGTGTGTGTAAGTTTGTGTGTCTGTGTGTCTGTCTCTGTGTGTGTGTAAGTGTGTGTGTGTGTGTCTGTCTCTGTGTGTGTGTCTATGTAAGTTTGTGTGTGTGTCTGTATCTGTGTGTGTGTGTCTCTCTGTGTGTGTGTGTCTGTTTCTCTGTGTGTGTCTGTTTCTCTGTGTGTGTCTGTCTCTGTGTGTGTGTGTGTGTGTCTCTGTGTGTGTGTCTGTCTCTGTGTATCCCTCCATTCTCTTCCTCCCCCTCTTCCTTCCATTCACTCCCTCCCCCCCTTCCCTTCCCCCTCTTCCTTCCATTCACTCCCTCCCCCCTTTCCCCCCTTCAGATAAATGTGTGCTATTGTCTGCTAGTTAAAAAAAAAAAAATCTACACATTTAATATAGTGGGTATTTTCCCCCAATTTTTTTTATTAATTCAAGGGTGTGTCTTAGAATCTTCCATAGCCAGTTTGAGATAACTTCACATTTTCAGTGTTTATTGATAAAAATCATAGCTGGGATGTGTTTATGGTTACACTTGCACATTTTATATGTTACGGTGGGTAAAAAGTGACATTAACATCCACCATAAAGCATACATCAAATAAGGATATCACTTGTGAGCACATTGACATGTCTGAGACAAGTCTGCAAACCCGCTTTTCACATTTATCTACTAGCATGCAGTGCAATGCTTCCACTGCAGCTAGAGATTCTGGGAAATTACATGTAAATGAGCCCACAGTGTCCCATTTTGCTTCCAATCCATTTTAATATTGACCCTATAAAGGTTACACCTGTGAAAGAGATTAATTATCTGTTTCGTATTGACACTGGTTTGACATCCAGAGATTAATCCTGTTTGATCAACATGTACTGTATTAGAGAGGGTAATATTTTGCTAAGTCTATTGTCCAATAGTTTTTAATACATGTTTAAATCCCAATTAAGAAGAGAGATGGGTCTATAATCATTGTTGTCCTTATCCTTTTCATATATTACTGTAATAATTGCTTCCATTAAGGTTTATGGAAAGAACCCCCATCTCTGTTTCTATTAAAAAGTTTCACAAAATGAGGTGCTAATATATATTTTTATAATAGATATGTGTTAAGCCTTATTGCCTAGGTGTTTTGTTTGTATTCAAGTGCATAATTGCTTCATTCACTTCTGTTTCTAACATTTGTAAATCCCTTTCAACTATATACACAGGAGAGAGTTTTGGAAAAGAAAACTGTTGAAAATATTCAGAAATCGTAGTTTCCCACTCTGATCCTCTGTCTAATTAATACTATACTGTATATGATGCAAAGAATCATAGTAAAGTCAAAATTGTTCTTTATTCTTAGACATATCATAAGTTAAAGTCCCAGATGTTGTATACTATATATATGTAGCCCTCTTTCCTGCTGATATAGTGAAGGAAAACCGTAATCCTTCACCTATGCTTCAGAACTGAGAGGAGCCTTTCCTCTGCCAAGAAAACTGAAGCCTTGTGACTGGATACACCATCTGCACCATTTTGCAGCAGACTTCCCCGGGAAGCTTTCACGCCCTGCCACTGTTATCTTCGATCTTTGATGAACTTTCAGGCCTGGTAGACGAACAAAATGAAACGTAACGCAAGCCAGGTTTCAAATCCTTTGTCTCAGTTTATTACTCATAGAGTAATGACTTTTATACAGGAAAAAGAAGATATTGGTTAGAGGCGTAACATAGGTGTAACATAGGCGTATCCTAGGTGTATCCTAGGTGTGTCTTGGGCGTAGCTTTGATTAGAGGCGTGATTTAGGGGCAGGACATATTAGTGGCATGATTTTTTAGGACGTGTCTTTCCCAATACAAGCAATGTCTGAATACATAGCTTATTCATTGTCTGTTATCAAAAGAGACCTTGAATCTTTTGCAACTAATTATACTATTTTGCTTCTTGAAGAGAACCATCCTATTATATTCTAACTAAAACATCAGGAAATTGACAACACAAAAGTATCTTAGCAATATCCTGACCAGGAAGAAAGGAAATGCAATTTGGCAGAAACAGTGCATTTAGGAATTATATTTCAGCAAAAGGCTGACTACAGAATCTTAACTAGTTATGACCAGACACAATGGAAGCTTAACATGAGTGCAGATTCTGGCCTGACATACTGGTCCTAACAATTCCCTCCTTTTTGTTCTCTAAAAGAAGAAATACCCTTACTAGGTACTCTTCTCTATGACTATGGCCTTATGGGGACCAATAGTATCATAGACTCTGTTCATGGCCACATATGAATTATTAGTTGCATACATGGCGTGAGATGAAACTGAAGGTTTCCTTGAGACAAATGAAAGCATTGCACACTTAGCACAGTGAAAAATAACAAAAATTGCAGCGATTATACTAATCACTACAATAAAACCATAGAGAATTTTCATACCCAATTCTCCGATCCAACTAGTGAGTCCTGGGTTCAACAAAGACTTTAAACTTTAGAAAGGCAGATTTTAATAAACTGAGGTCTAATCTAGTAGTAATACAATGGGATGATGTTTTTGCAGGGAAAAATGTAGAAGATAAATGGGCAGTCTTTAAAACATTGTTAGAAAAGCACACTTATCAGTGTATACCCTTGGATAATAAGTATAAAAGAAATAAGTCACAACCAATGTGGCTAAATAAACAGGTAGGGGAGGAAATGGACAAGAAGAGGAAGGCGTTTAGATTCTTTAAGTCAGAAGGGACAGAGACATCGTATCAGAATTATAAGGAATGTAACAAAAATTGCAAAAGGGCAATTAAATTAGCAAAAATGGATAATGAAAAAAGGATTGCAATAGAAAGTAAGGTCAACCCTAAAAAGTTCTTTAAGTACCTTAATAACAAAAAAACGAGAAAAGAAAATATAGGACCCTTTCAGTGTGAGATGGGTAGGCAGATTATTGGAGATAAGGAAAAAGCAGAGGTATTAAACAAATTATTTGCCTCTGTGTTTACCAGGGAAGAATCAAGTTCAATAGTAGCGCCACAGGAGGAAGCCACAACCTCCATATTAATGACCAATTGGTTAACTGAGGAAGAAGTTCATAAGCGACCTGAAAAAATTAAAGTAAATAAGGCACCTGGCCCCGATGGCATACATCCACGAGTTCTCAAGGAGTTAAGCTCAGTAATAGCAAAACCATTATATTTAATATTCAAGGACTCCATTTCCACAGGCTCAGTACCACAAGATTGGCGTAAAGCAGATGTGGTGCCTATATTTAAAAAGGGAGCTAGATCACACCCGAGGAATTACAGACCTGTAAGCCTGACTTCAATAGCAGGGAAACTACTTGAAGGTTTAATATGGGATAATATTCAGGAATACCTAATGGAAAACAAAATTATTAGTAATAGTCAGCATGGATTTATGAAGGATAGATCTTGCCAAACTAACTTATTTGTTTCTTTGAGGAGGTAAGTAGGAATTTAGACCAGGGTAATGCAGTTGATGTGGTCTACTTAGATTTTGCAAAGGCTTTTGATACGGTTTCACACAAGAGGTTGGTGTACAACATAAAGAAAATTGGACTCTGCCAAGAAAACTGAAGCCTTGTGACTGGATACACCATCTGCACCATTTTGCAGCAGACTTCCCCGGGAAACTTTCACACCCTGCCATTGTTATCTTCGATCTTTGATGAACTTTCAGGCCTGGTAGACGAACGAAATGAAACGTAATGCAAGCCAGGTTTCAAATCCTTTGTCTCAGTTTATTACTCATAGGGTAATGACTTTTAAACAGAAAAAATAAGATATTGGTTAGAGGCGTAACATAGGCGTAACATAGGCATATCCTAGGTGTATCCTAGGTGTGTCTTGGGCGTAGCTTTGATTAGAGGCGTGATTTAGAGGCAGGGCATATTAACCACTGAACACACAGCAGCACAGGAAGAACACTGTGTCCCTGTCTGCTAATACAGTAAGGGAATAGGATGTCTCTCTCTAGGGCTGTTCCCTGCAGTACCACAAGCTGGTGGTGACTCAGGGTCTGCACTGGGGCCTGAGGGGAAATCTGGCCTACGCAGGTGGGTCACTGACCCCCTGCACACACACAACCTCTCCCCTTGCTCCTTCGTCACCCTCTGCTAGCGTGGTCTCTCCCCGATGCTTCCTTTTCCTCCTGCCAGCCAATCTTTCACTCGTATTCGCTCCCTGGCATCATGTGGCTCTGCTGAGGCTCATGGGCATTGTAGTTTTACTTCATAGCCTCCTGGTTATTGGCCAGCCGTTCGTGCGCTTATACTGCGCATGCGCGAACTCTCTCTGTGCCTCCGGTCGCACATGAGTATTGCGCAATGCCAATTACAACATGGCGGCGCCCTGTGCTATCGGGCCACCGCTGAACCTCCGGACGCTCCCTACACAGCACCCCCCGTGAATGCGCCCTGTAGCGGTGGTACAGAGGGGAAACCAGAACACCCCTACATATAGATCTAACTGCATTTTGCAACTGGACTTCTCTAAGTTCATTGGTCAACATCAGCTTTGTATCCTTTCTCATAAAATGTTTCTTTAGTCCATAAAAGGGCTTTTTCTATCCTATGAGCAAATAATAGATTGAGCTTACTTCTGAGTTCATTAACTTAATTTGATTGCATGAATGTGATTCTCTTAAGAGCGACTTGTATTTCTTGTATTTTATTTGAGAGTTGCATAAAGTCAACATTTCTCCTTCTTTTCTCAGGCCCAGCTTATAAAGTCCCCTCTTAGTACAACTGTGTGTGCTTTCCGTAATGTAAAGGGACTAACTGTCCCATTGTCATTTATAGAGAAATAGTCAGATAGATGGTTATTTATTTTCTAAACCATAGTGGTATCAAATTAAGTATCAAAGTATTCCATTTCCACTTACAGTAAAAAACTGAGTGTCCCTATTATTCAAGGTAAGAGGAGCTTTGAAGTAGGCATGATAAGAGCATGTGATAGTATCAATATGAGATGAGAAAAGTCAATCAAGAAGATTCGTGAATATAAAAACGTCTATTCTGAAAAATATTTTATGTAAATGTGAGAAAAATCTATTTTTGTGGAGTGGAGTACTTGCCATGTATCTTTTAACAAATTACTATTAATTAGATGTGTGAATAATGTTTTACATTTCTAAGTTTGGTTGATGCTAGACTAAAGTGTCCATATTGGGATTAATACGACTTCTCTTCTTATCAATTCCCTTTTATTAGGGTAATTTAATCCTTTAGCATTAATAGGGACTATTTTAGTGGTCATTTTGTAAATGAATAAATGTTAAGTAGGTAAGCTGTGAGACTCTAGTTGTATGATCAGGTATGTTAGTGTGTTTACAGCAACAGATAGTATAGGATAGTATAGGACAGCTACAATTTCCGACAGGAAAAAGGATGAATTTGGGCAACTCTGATTTAAAAAAATAATAATAAATAAATGAATTAAAAAAAAAACTTTTATTGAATCAGCTCACAATGGTACTTTACGTGAAATAACACACCTACGTGTTTTGTCCCATGGGACTTTATCAAGGTGTTAGTGTGTTAATGCATTACCAGGACTGTGTAACAGGTGATCACCACAAATAGGACCGGACTGCGAGGCTGAGGTGGGGATGTTAGTAACCACCGACCTGCAACCGAGCAACCAAGTCTGGAGTGCAGCGTGAATGTCGTGTAGCAGGGTCAGGGACAGAGAGGTAAGAATGGTCATGTTACTTGCCGTAGTCTAGGGTTGAAGAAATCGGATAGTCGTAGTGCAGAGCCGGGATCCTGGGGTAGAGAAGGCAGAAGTCCAAATGCAAGCCGAAGTCAGGGATCAGAGAAGGCGGAGGTCAGGTACAAGTCGAAGTCAAACAGGAGCAAAGAAGGCAAGGGTTAAACAAGGCAAATAGCAAGGCAGCAGTGTGCTTGGGGCAAGCACTTCATCACATAAAGAAAAGTTTATGCTCAGCCAATTTGCAGCAGGGTTTGCTGAGCATTTAAGGAACAGGTAGCTAATAGCCGGTTAGTACAAGGCTGCAGGGTAATGAATGAAAACCACCCCCTCAGAAATATTCAGTCCACTGATATGTGGGGGCGGGAGAAGAGCAGGTGTGGAATAATTATTGAGAGACAGACTTCTCCAAGCCGTGCGGCACCTGCGCATAGCTTTCGTGCGATGCGCTTCAACCGTGACATCGCAAGGCGGAGTCTCAGCGCGGTGTGAGTGGTGGCCCTCAGCCTAGTAGTGCATGTGCATTATGCGTCTTGTTGTGGGGCGTGCCACGGGCGGAGCCTGGACATGGTGTGTGCGGTGTACCCCAACTTGGCAGCGTGACGTGCATTATCCGTCTCATCACAGGAGGCGTCACGGGGCGGTGCCAAAGACAAATCCTCACAGAATGATTGTGGTGGCAGGAGTCTAAGCTGCCCTCCAGCACAATTGAGTTTTTCAGTGAGTAAAGGCACTGTCTGTGAAAACAATGACTTTGAAGTAGGGCAACCTGGTTCAAATCCCAAAGTCAGTTCCCTGTGATCTTGGGCCAGTTACTTTATTTCCTTGTACCTCATGCACCAAAAAAAGACTGTAAACTCAACTTGGCAGGGACTTTCTCTGTAAAAAAATATTATGTAAATTGCTGCTTACTGCACAATATATTGTAATTTTATAAAATTATTATTATTTTATTATTGTTATTCTCTGGAAGAATAAACGCTAAAAAAAATTACAAAACCAATTGAAGAAAAATAAAATTATAATGTTTGTCATTCAAGTCAGCCTAATAGAACCCAAGAGAAAGACTTGTAATGTTAACACCAATGCGCAAGAGAAACATGTTAAGCAAAAAAGAGATTTTTTTAGATTGAAATGCACCAAATAAAAATATCACTCATGAGCAAAGTCACATATCTCAGACACAGCGCCGCTGACATGGGGGATAGCCGGGACAAGTGTCCCAGGCCCGGTGGCTCTATCATGTTGGAGACTCCAGGAGTGGGAAGGATCTTGATGGCCGGAACATCAGGGACAGGCAAGGATTGTCAGCTTACTGGCAGGGGTTCAGGGCAGGCGGCAGGAATAATAGTAGGTGTCACAGGCAGGGGGTCCAGGGCAGGCAGCAGGAATCATAGTGGGGGCTATAGGCAAGGGTCCAGGGCAGGTGGCAGGAATCGTAGTAGGAGTCACCGGCAGGGATCCAGGGCAGGCAGCAGGAACCGTAGTCAGGGTTATAGGCAGGGGTCCAGGGCAGATGGCAGGAATCGTAGTCAGGGTCATAGTCTGAGGTCGGCAGAAGGAAGGCAGGGACAGGGCAGGGGAGCAGGACTGGGACCGGGGAGCAGGACAAATGGGAACAAGCCAATCGTAGGCAAGAACCTTTAAAATGTAACAGGATTAATACAGGAATGGAACAGATCAGATCAGGGCATAGGGAGTAAGGAACATAAAACAAAAGGCAACAGAAAAAGGAAGGCAGGAAACTATAATGGCTGATATACTGTAGATAGAAGAGAGTAGAACCAAGAAGAGCCAAAAAAGACAATCCAGAGCAGGCAGAAACAGCAGCATATTTACCACAAATGGTAGTAGATTAATGAACTACAGTAAGGGCTATTAAAACCTTATGTTTTTTAATAAAATATTTAAAAGTTTGGCTCTACAGTAAGACAATAATTGTGCACATGCATTTACTAGTTACGTACCCATGAATTGTATTGTATGTCTTTATTTATATAGCGCCAATAATGTATATAGCGCTTCACAGCAGTAATATACATGACAATCATATAAATAACAAATACTATAAATAACAGGTCATGGGATTAAGTGCTTCAGGCATAAACGTAACATTTAGGAAGAGGAGCCCCTGCCCCGAGGAGCTTACAATCTAATTGGTATGTAGGAGGAACGTAAAGATACATTAGGAGGGCATATTGGTAAGTGCTTCTGCAGGGGGCCAAGCTTTATGTATCATGTGTCTAGTAGTATCTACGGTGCTACTCATATGCTTCTTTAAGCAAGTGTGTCTTAAGGTGGTTCTTAAAGGTGGATAGAGAGGGTGCTAGTCGGGTATTGAGAGGAAGGGCATTCCAGAGGTGCGGGGCAGTCAGTGAGAAAGGTTTAAGCGGGAGTGGGCTTTAGATACAAAGGGGGTAGAAAGAAGACATCCTTGAGAAGAACGCAAGAGTCGGGATGGTGCCTAGCGAGAAATTAGAGCTGAGATGTAAGGAGGAGCAAAAGAGTGTAAAGCTTTAAAAGTGAGGAGGAGAATTGAGTCTGAGATGCGAGATTTGATAGGAAGCCAGGACAGTGATTTCAGCAGGGTTGACGCGGAGACAGATTTAGGAAAAAGTAGAGTGATTCTGGCAGCAGCATTTAGGATAGATTGTAGGGGAGACAGGTGAGAGGCAGGAAGGCCGGAGAGCAGGAGGTTACAGTAATCGAGACGGGAGAGAATGAGGGCCTGAGTTAGAGTTTTAGCAGTCGAGCAACAGAGGAAAGGGAATATCTTTGTAATATTGCAGAGGAAAAAGCGACAGGTTTACGAGACATTTTGAATGTGAGAAGAGAATGTGAGAGAGGAGTCGAGTGTGGCCCCCAGGCATCATGCTTGGGCTACTGGGTGAATGATGGTACTTCCAACAGTAATGTGGAAGGAGGTTGTAAGGCCAGGTTTGGGAGGAAGAATGAGGAGCTCTGTTTTTGCTATGTTAAGTTTAAGTCGGCGGAGGGCCATCCAGAATGATATCGCAGAGAGATATTCAGAAACTTTGGTCTGTACAGCAGGTGTAAGGTCAGGGGTTGAAAAGTAAATGTGTGTGTCGTCAGCATAGATGTGATATTTAAACCCAAGGGATGTGATTAGGTCACCTAGAGAAAGTGTGTACAGAGAAAAGAGCAGAGGTCCCAGGACAGAACCCTGCGGCACCACCACAGAGAGATCTATGGAGGAGGTGTTAGCAGAAGAGACACTGAAAGTACGACGGGAGAGGTAAGAAAAGATAAAGATAGAGCTTTGTAATGAATACCAAGAGTATGGAGAATGCAAAGGAGAAGAGGGTGGTCCACAGTATCAAATGCTGCAGAGGGGTCGAGTAATATGAGCAGAGTGTAATGAACTTTGTCTTTGGCAGCAGGGAGGTCATTGTATTAACATTATAATCTATTATATTATTATATATATAATATATATATATATATATATATATATCTATATATATATATATATATATATATATAATATATATATATAAAAAAAAGCGCCCAATCCTCGTGTGATACCAGAGTAAAGGTTTAATAAAATCGAACTGAGACAATTTCAAACTCACAATTTTGCCAAAGCAAATAAGCGTGGTATGAGCTGATCTCATGTGCCAACGTGGAAGGAGAAAAACGCCGTCTGCCCGCTCTGTAGTTTGCTGTCGCTTCCTGGAACTCACTGCTTGTGTCACTGCATCAAATTCCTCCAGCAACCCGGATTAGCAAAGTATTAGTTCCTCGTCTCCACAAGTGTTCGGCTCAAACTCCTTCTACTGTACGTCAACCAGATGTCTCTCAATCAGCCACCGTAGTAAAAAAAACACCACAACCCTGATGAAGTCACTCTGCGTGACGAAACGCGTAGGGACGTGGAGACGTCATCACGCACGGGCGGTTAAACGAGGAGTTCCTGGACTTGCAGCAGCCAAGTTAAGTTATACTGCTAAGCCAGCGGACCTTTTCCTTGCTGGGAACTGACACAGTAACGGAGGACAGTTACACAGGCACTGTGAGACACTGAAAGGTGGTGCCAGCTCGTTACAGGAGCAGCATGAGGCTGCATGAGGCTTCCATCTGACCAGGTGCACCCAGCATTTACCGGGCTCCTCTATCCCCCATGAATGTGTTTTTTAAAATCTTGTAAGTGCAATTCCTTGGGACTTCTTTTGTTTATTAAATGTACCTTGATTTTACACAGTTATATGCTATGGAGCTCGCGCTTCTTTGTGTTTTGTGTTTGTATATATATATATCACTTGTGAGCACATTCACATATCTTAGACAGGTCTGCAACCCTGCCTTTCTGCCATTATCACCTCGCATACAGTGCTCACACTGCAGCAAGGGATTCTGGGAAATGACATTCAAATGAGCACACAATGCACAATATCCATTCACATGGAGGTGACACATTGTGTGCTCATTTGCATGTCATTTCCCAGAATCCCTTGCTGCAGTGGGAGCACTGTATGCGAGGTGATAATGGTTGAAAGGCAGGGTTGCAGACCTGTCTAAGACATGTGAATGTGCTCACAAGTGATATTCTTTATTGGCTATATGCTATCGGTGGAGGTTTTCTGTCACCTTTTTCACTTAAAAAAAAAAATATATATATATATATATATAGTACATTATTTCCAAGTTTGTTGCTGTTAATCATATTTAAAAAATAAAATAAAAAATAAATAATAATAAATAAAAATAAAATATTATCTCTGAAGCTCTGTTTAAAACGTTCACATGGGAAGTTGATAACATTTTATTTATTTAATATAATATTGATTATATTCATATTTTGATATTATAATGAGAAACGTTTTATGTCCGTACCTTTAATAGAGTGGACATTTTTCTGCCTTTTAACTCCACAGCGGGAATGTATGCACTGAAAAGTAATTAAGTAAAACAATGAAGAGTGATTTGATGGTGACATTCTGCATTACAAACTAGACATGATAATAATAGTAGACATGATATACATGATATACATGTAGACATGATAATAATAGTAGACATGATATAATAATAGGCCAAACGTTTTTAGGCCTTACTGGCCCAGATTACATCTCCCCAGGACAAGAAAGACCAGGACGGGGGCAGGCTTCAAATCTAAGAGACAGGGCAGTATGGGGGTACAAAGACCAGGGGGCGAGGAGACCCGACAGACGCGGTCGATACCATCAACGCAGGTAATTAAACTTTCTAGCAAGCCTCTTTACACTGAACACCTTAGCGTCCTTTCTAGAGGGCATACATTTTGCCCAACAAACAAGGCTGACACTTTTGAGAACCTCAAAGATCTTAACCTCTTTGCATGTAAATTGTCCCTTCATGTCTTCTTCAAACGTAGACAAAGACTACAGAGTATCAATACTCCAACCGAAAACTTTGACTCAAGAGATTTTGCTCTCCTTGAAGTCTTACGCGAGTTAGAACAAGACAACACAAGAAATCCTGGTGTGGGTCCGTTTACACAATTACGTAACAAATCACGCTTCACACCATCATTACAGACATGTACCAATGTTGACGTTATTACTCAGCTAGTGACCCAAGATCTCATTCATATGACACATAATCCCAAAACCTATAACCTGAGCTTTAAAGAATATCAAGCTCTTAAAGATCTTGAAAGTGACAACACTATTACCATAAAACCATCGGACAAAGGTGGCAATGTGGTGGTTATGGATACGGTATCATATGCTAATGAATGCCTTCGTCTACTATCTGACAAACATTGTTATAATATTCTGTCCCAGGATCCGACTGACATCTTCCTGACTGAATTATCCGTGATTCTCCAGAATGGCATTGATAAAAAGGTGATCACGAAAACTGAGTCTGAGTTTATCTTTATTAAACATCCTCCCCTGGCCACATTCTACCATCTTCCTAAGGTCCAAAAGGGTACCAAACCTCCACCTGGCAGACCAATAGTGTCTGGCGTTGGAAATCTCACATCCAACGCCAGTATCTATTTAGATACATTTTTACGCCCCTTTGTGTACGCACTCCCCTCATATCTAAAAGATACGAAGGCGGCACTTTTGAGACTAGATGGTATTACTGTGGATAGCAATACCCTATTGGTGAGTATTGATGTGGAAAGTTTGTATACAAGCATACCTCATACTTTTAGTTTACAAGCAGTCAAACATTTCCTTCGGGCCAGGGATACTCATTCACATGCACATAATGAGTTTGTATTACAACTGCTTAATTTTGTTCTCAGCAAAATTTCTTTCTATTTAATAATAAGATATACCATCAAATCCAGGGAACAGCCATGGGCACCATGTGTGCTCCCACCTACGCTAATCTCTATGTGGGCTGGTGAGAGGAAACCGTGGTGTTCATGGAGGACTATTCCATGTACACAGACCATATAGATCTCTGGTCCCGGTACATTGATGACGTGCTCCTTCTTTGGAACGGCACAGAGAAACTTTTGATAGAGTTCATTGATAAACTCAATACAAATGTACATAATTCAAAACTAACATTTGAGGTCAAAAAGAGTGTATCAATTTCCTTGATATCACAATCACCAAACAGACGAGCGGTAAATTGGAAACTACAATCTACCGTAAACCTACTGCTACAAACAGTCTCCTCAAAGCAGATAGCCATCACCCCAAACAACTGATACACAACATTCCCACAGGCCAATTTCTTTGCCTAAAGCGAAACTGTTCTAACATGACAGAATTTAAGATCCAGGCTAAAGACTTCACAAAGCGATTCTTGGAAAGCGGGTACACCAAATCAATTATTAAAAAAAGCATACCATAGGTCACTTAACACTCCAAGACCTAGTTTACTCATTGAACATCCAAGACTTGATGACGAAAAGGCACAAACCATACGCTTTATTGGCACCTTTTGTAGTCAGTGGCAATCCATCCGTGTGAGGATTCGCCGTTCCGGCGTTCAGGGACATCCCCTCACCTGGCTGTACGTCGTGGGTGCTCGTCTAGTCTCCCCACTGATGTGCGCGGTAGGCTCCGTCCCCGCTCTGTTGTTAAACAACACCAGCATGGCAGTGACGCACATTCCAGGCTCCGCCCCCGCTCTGATGTCTCAAGGAACCGGCGTGGGAGTATCACACACTCCAAGTCCCACTCTCTGAACCCTGTGACACGTGCGGGCTGCAAGTAACCTCCTACCTGATCGGCTGCATCATTGGACAAACCTGTGTGTACCAGCAGCCATTGACGATTCACTTCCTGGTTCCACCCCTGCTTGCTATTGGATCCTCCTTCCTTATATACCCTGCACTTTCATCTTACCTTTGCTGAGCATAGTCAGTGTGACGCCGTGCCTTGCTACATTCTGTTTCTGATACCTTGTTTTGCCTTGTCTGCCTGATTAACCCTTTGTTGCTGAACCCTGCTAGTTACTTGGACTCCGCTTCTCTCCGCTCCTGACCTTGGCAAAGTACTCAGACGATCCGCTCTTCTACAATCCTGACCTTGGCAAAGTACCCCGACGATCCGCTCTTCTACAATCCTGACCTTGGCAAAGTACCCCAACGATCCGCTATTCTCCAATCCTGACCTGGCAAGTATATACGACTACTCTGCATTCTATAACCCTGATCTGGCTTGCACGACCAATGTACATCCTAGGCGCGCCCGCGTGGTTGTGGGTTGGCGTTTCTCAATTCCCTACCTCAGCACCGCGGTCGCACTTCGTTTGTGGTGAGCTACGCGTTACAATCCGCCAGATTCTAACCAAACATTGGCACATTTTACTTCAAGATGATGACCTATCCAAAATACTACAAAAAACACCGAATATGGTTAGCCGTAGAGCACGTAACCTTCGTAATCGTCTGGTTAAAAGCCACTTCCAGGCAAAACCTAAACGTACATGGCTGGGTAATAAACCCTGTGGTACATACACATGCAGACGTTGTAAGGCTTGCCCTTCGATCAAGGTCAGTAAAACGTTCACCGACTCTGCATCACATAACATCTACACCACCAAAGACTTTATTAACTGTCTCATGACAGGGGTGGTGTATCTGATTCAATGCTCCTGCGGCAAACAATACGTTGGAGAAACACACAAAGCCTTTAAAGTACGCATTTTGGAACATCTATGTTCTGTCCGGAACAAACTAGACACACCGGTGGCTAGGCACATAAATGACATACACCAGGGAGATGCTTCCAATTTACGTTTTATGGGCATAGCTCATATACCCTGGGGCCCACACAAGGGCAACTGGGACATCAAATTACGCCAATGTGAATGTAGGTTGATTTATTTGTTAAACACACTTTCACCGCACGGTCTGAATGAAGGATTCATTTTTTCTCCTTTTCTTTGATTTTGGGTAGAGGGATCCCGGTATATAGGACCTACTATTTAATTCCAGCTTAGTAGGTTCCGTTTTGACTCTATAGGCGGATCTGTCAGGATAGTTCACTCCTACACCTCCCCATTATTTATTTATTTATTTTTCATCGCGGATCTCCCTGCTTATGCCATTTTTTGCCAACTGTGTATAACATTGATTTACTCATTCTTCTGATGGTACACTAGTATACGTATGCCAGCTCATTTTGGGCTCATTTTTCCAACACACATCCCCCCCCCCCCCTCCCCCCCCCTTTTCCCCCCCCCCTCCCCCCCCTTTCCCCCCCCCCTTCCCCTCCCCTCCTCCCCCTCTCCCCCTCCCTCTCCCCCTCCCTCTCCCTATCCTCCTTCCCTGATTCCTTTGTTTATTAATTTGTGAAGTTCATTAAGGGTTCATTTGTTTCCCTTCTTTGCCATTGCCATGTACGATCATATTAGGCAATCTGCCTGCCCCTCCCCTATCTGGGAGAGTATATTAGGTTATGCTGCACATTACGATCCACTCCTGCCCCTTGAGAAAGCGCATGTGACGCGCGAAATGTACGTCGGGGTACGCATGATGTCATCATGTTGACGCTCACGTGGTTTGTGTTTGGAGGCGAGATCAGTTTGGGATACTTCCCAGAGCTGCAGCTGTTCACTTATACATGCAGGATACACCATATCAGGTCGTATACTTACCTTATGGATGATTTATATTGTGTCTTTTGGAAGTTATAAGCATTACTCTGTTGCTGTGTATTTGGCATTATTTATGCTTTTACAGCCTCACACATAGTTTGTGTGAGACTGTTTTCGTGTGGACAGCTTTAGTATTATCTGTTTGTGTGACCTACAGTAGGCTTTAATTATACTAAGATACTGCCTATTTCTCTCACCTCCATACATTTGGGGATTTTATTCCATGCATTTTTATGCATTTTTATGGTGTTTCGTCAGTTTTTAACTTCAAATTGTTTATTAAAACTTTATTATTTTTTGTTGAGTGTGACCTTTTGCGGCTGACCCCACTGAGGGATTAGGCTATTTTTGGTTTCCATTGTGATGACACCTTTACCTATAGTGTTATCTACCTAGAGTGCAATCATTGGGGGCTTTATGTAATCCTTGTGATTATTTGTGTATTTCATGCTCTTCTCCTTCTCCCATGCACCAGGTAGTTTATGTTTATTTTGTGGTTGTTTGTTTGGCGAGCGACGTGTTCTTTGTGTATTATAGTGAACATATGGGCAGTCTGGTGACATCGTCGCATGTGCGCGGGATGCCGGGACCTAGTGACATCATTACGTTTATGACGCAAAACGGAACATCAAGAAATGTGTATTTAAGGTATGTTTGTTTATTATATACTCCTTGATAAAGTGCAACACACGAAACGTGTAGGAGGTCTGTTACACCTCCATTTTTAAATGGACCAATAAGGAATTCATTTTTATACTATTTTTGAACAACTCTCCAGGCTGTGCACTATATCTCCTGTTTTGTTCATCCTAAATCGTATTTTCATCCATAAATGGCATTGTGTACAATAGTCGTTAATTTACGCTAACAACACGTATGCACTAAGGTCTGTTGGGTTAATGACGGAATTTGACCTGACGTTAGTTAGGTCATACAGTACCTGAAATTTGTGTTATTCCCCTCCAGACCCTGAAATATCAGTTTTGCGGAAGAGGGCAAGGGAGAGTCCTATTTTGCAAGACTCCCAAGTGAGATATACCTCACCAAGCTCTCCTTTAAATAACACGTGTAGAGATACCCGTGTACAAAAATGAACACAGCTGAGATACCTGGGATATAAGCTACATTTTTATAATTTAGATATACTTACAGTATATCAAAATAAGCCTATATCACAGGTATCTCAGGTGTATTCATTGTTGTGCATACTGCAGGTTCTCTTCACAGGATGTATGTAAGTCGCTTGGCATGCTAGTTAAATAGGTCTCTCCAACTTTAACCTCTCTCTCCCTCTTTCCCTCTCTCTCTCCCCCTCTTCTCCCCCCCTCTCTCTCACTCCCTCTCTCTTCCTCCCTCTCTCTCTCTCCATTTGGTTGGTACTAAAGCTACCTTTAGGTAAGAGATACTTAACGCAAGTAATGTACTAATAACATTAGTCTGTTGTATTTAGCATATAATTAGTTTTGAGGATATGTGTTAACCTCAGGGACAGTAATGTCTGATAATAATTTTGTTAATGGCTCATTATTAGGACTAAGTTAACAGACTTCTGAGGATCTGACTTTACTCTATATGAGTCACAAGAAGAGGCAAACTTGTTGCTGTATGTTATGTTAATTCCATTAACCTGTCACAACACTGACAGTACTACAACTGCAATTGAATACATAACATAGTAAACAAAAAGTTGGAAAAGGTTATGTGCCCCTTTTTCTTAAACATATTTACTTGATGGGTAGTATAAAGTCACTGTCCTTACTGTTGGTGAAATGTTCTTCCCTCTACTCTCAGTAGACTGTGTAAATTCAGCTCTTTAGGCGAACAATTCCTTTACAAATTCCTTATCCAGGATATTTTTTTATTGTAATCATTTGTCCTCTATAGTACATCTTCTACAAAGAAGCAAACTCATATTGTGGATATATAGTACTTTCCTCATAAATCAGACCTTTAATCCACTTTATCAATTTAGTAACTCTTCTCTGCACATGTTTTATTGTTCCAGTTATTTTTTTTTTTTTAGAGTTACTGTAGGTTTCCAAAACTGCACATCATATTAAAGGAAAGAAACAATTTCACTAGAGATTTATACAAGAGCAAATGATAGTATGTGGGGTGTATGTCTGTGTAGGTGATTTGTTTTGAGAGAAACAGTGACAAGTAAAAAAGAAGATGAGAAAGCGAAGAGAAGAAATGAGGTAAAGTAAAGCAATATGGGGGGGGGGGGAGTAAATTTGAGCAAAAATGATGAGGGGAAAGAGATGTCTCGTAGTTATAGTTTCCATAAGTTGCATTAGTGATACAGTGATATAACCAATAGCAGTGCTGTGTATATTGTCAGTGCTATACACTAGGATTATTATTGAAATCCATCAAATGCAGTTTCTACTGTACTTCACAGAAGCTCACTGGTGAGTATTATAATGTCCAACGGACTTCATCCTTCTGTTGCTTGTATCTAGCAGCAATAATCATCATCTGCAAGGGAGAGGAAGACTTTTTCTTACATTGAGTAATTTGGAGAGGGTAGTGACCACTGTGTGAATACTAAACAAGTGATCACTTAGTCACAATACTAAAGGGTCTGTGGCATTTGAGTACCATGGACATTTCACCAATGAAATGGTTTATTAAGTTGATAGAAAAACTGACGACACCCAAAGCAAAGTCAACTGTTACCATTATCACCAGGTTTTTCAATACCATTGTCAGGTCTACATCTGGTGATACCACTAGTGACATGCCATTACTATCCAGGCGAGTTCCAGAGCTAACACAACTACCACCACTGCAACTATAATACTGTCAGCATGGTCAGCACTCTCAAGGGGGGATAGATTGAAGAGCTACCGTACAGTAGATGTACATGTTGCTTCATTAAACCTAATTAGGCAGAAAATTAAGTACAGTGGAAGACTGTGCTGCTTGTAATGCTGGCTTGAGGGATGAGGTGGTAAGCCCCTTATGCAGCTGAAAGCCTGATTTGATTATGCCATATTGCTAATGATAGTACTAAGTTGGTTATGCGCTTACTTCCACTCTTTGGGGCCTATTCTAGTAGCTTCGATAACCAACTCAGAGGATTTTGAGCAGCTATTGCAACAATTTGCTAGGTAGTTATTCAGAAAGCCTCGATGAGTTGTTAAATCATGCAGAGAAGGAATTTTCTCCGGATTTTTGGCTCCTGGCCAAACACATCATGCGGGAAATTGGGAAAAGCTCAAACTCACATTTTTTATAAAAATGAGCTATTCTAGTAGCCTTGATAATCTCAAAGGAGCTCTAGAATTGTGATTTTATCAAAGATTTTTCTTGCCAGCCCAGAAGGGATCAGAAAGAATGACTTATAAAAAAAATGCATTTTTCCTGCATCGGATTGATGCCGGTAGTCTCGGGAGCAGATACACATTAATATCATCTCCGGAGACCCCTGGCATCAAAACGATGCAATAAAAATACATTTACAGGCAGCTTCATTATCTTAGCGGCTAACCGCTAAGGCAATGAAGAAGTTAACTACCAGTGCCCAGTTTATTGTGGGTAGCGGGGTGGGTGAAGGGGGTATTTGGCCCATGATGTGTGTTTAGGCCTTGCAGGGGGTTGCGGTAGGCGTTAACCCCTTCATTACCTTCTCAGTTAGTACCGCTAAGCTAATGAAGGAGTTAATCCCTCCCATCCCGTAGGTATAAACACATACCACAGACCAAATAGCACCTTCATCCACCCCCGCTACCCACAATAAACTGGGAACTGGTAGTTAACCATTATTTCAAAACAACCATTTGCCAAAAAATGCATTGCCTGTCACTGTATTTATTTATATCCTGAAGTGGCACATATAAATACATTTGCAGTCGATGGGCAAGCAAAAAAATGAAAAAATACAATACACATACATGAAAAACTAAAATTACATATATTCAATATGTTTCTTAACTTTAGATGTCTTCACCCTCCGAATCCCAAAGTATCAGGAAGCTCTCGATCACCAACTTCATCCTCCTCAATCCTCAGCCATCCTCCGCATCAGGTAAAATCTTCTTTCTTTAATCTTTTTAACTTTTTTCCATTGTAATCCATAGGGAGATGTTGTCTCATTGGCTTCTTAAGCTAAAATGAGATGGAACAGGCCTTATATAAGGCCTGTGATGTCACATTTTAGGGTCAAATGGTACAGCTCCAATCCGTTTGGATGCAGAACTATGTGACAGGCTTTTAAAATTATTTTTTAATGATGTGACATCATCTCCAAGGGAGGTACGTCACATCCTTAAACCATCCTTAAAACCACATGGCTGCCATCCCATCCTTGCCATCCCATGGTACTGCAGCCAATCTCATTGTCCCCTATCCGATTGGTTGAAGTACCATGTGACATGTTCCATTTTTTAAAAGGATGTGACATCACTTTAAGAGCTGATGTCACATCCTTTTAAAATAAAGGCTGCCATCACATGGTACAGGAACAAATGGGAATATGAGTGTATCACATGGTATATCTCACAATCGCCTGCGAGAGGAGTGCAGGGAGAGGCGGCTCTTCCTGTGCAGCTCAGATTGCGATAACATCGCAGGCATGAGAACTTAGAAAAAATCTCCAATGACTTTGCTGCTACGCCATACAGTTTTGGCATTTTCCTATCTAACGGCTTGAGTGGGGTTTCTTTCTGGATACTGTGATAACTCAAATTTAAAACCATTTGGCGGGAACATGCCAAACCTTGCGAGATAGCAGCAAACTCATCGAAGCTACTAGAATGAGGCCCTTTGATGCGTTCTAATTTTTTTTGTACTGCATCTGTTTTGTTTTTGATGTGTGCCCTACAATTTTCTTTTTGTGTGACCCTGGATCTTCAGCTTGGCCATGTATACTGTAGGCTGCTGCTCAGAAACCGATACTTTGATAAACTAATACTTTGATACATTGATACTGACTCATCTACCCTCATAGTTTACTTTCTTGACTTCTTTTTTACATACTTTATCTTGTTTCAGCTACTTCTACGAAAGCATAGAGGTAAAATGGGTTACAAAAATTCCAGTCTAGTGGGACCAGGTAGAAGAACATAGTTCGAAAGTAGTGCTCTAGTGACAGGATATGTAATAAACAATAATTTCTTGATTGAAGGTGGTAGGCTGGGTTAAGGTATATAAATGAGTGAGGTATATATGGGTGAGCATATGTGTCTGACACCTGAATAAATGTCCTGGTGAGTGTGGGTAATGGAGATATATGAGCCCCACCCCCTCACTGCCAATGTGGACTGGTACTGACAACCTGCTTGAAACACCAATAAAATACCTCTGAGTACTGTATAAGGTACAAACTCACGTGACCTTGCCCATTGTGCCTTCTGGAATGCGTGCTTCTGCCGGTTGAGAGAAGTTCAGGTAGCCACAGATGTAGAAGTGCAGCAAAGAAACTGGATCCACGGGACAGCAGCAGTATAATAAAAGAAATCCTTTATTGAAAAGACATGGTGCAGACAGGAATGTCAAGAGACAGAGGCTTTTTTCCTGCACCCATTCCTGTCTGCACCATGTCTTTTCAATAAAGGATTAATTTTATTATACTGCTGCTGTCCCGTGGATCCAGTCTAGTGGGACTATGTACAACATCTACAATAGCTATCATTCTGGAACCATTTTAACTCGAAAAATATTCACTTCTTTGTGTTTCAGTGCTTTGTTAAAATACTGTCAGGCTTATGCAGAGAGGATAGAGAATGGAAATAGCGTCATCTTTTGGCGAAAATACGCAGGCGAAAAGCTTGTCCTGGCGAGAACATGG
This sequence comes from Ascaphus truei, assembly GCA_036426205.1. Lineage (NCBI taxonomy): Eukaryota > Metazoa > Chordata > Amphibia > Anura > Ascaphidae > Ascaphus > Ascaphus truei. Next base: position 223,915,976 of record CM071570.1, read on the forward strand.
CGGGCCAATTCAAATTCGCCAGACGTGTGGCGAGAAGCGTGATTTCGCCAATGCTGAAACACGCCTGATTCCAGTAGCTCCGATGCGCATGTACGCGCCAATCGGAGCTACTAAATGGCGCGTTCAGGGGAAATTTTGCCCGCCAACAAAAGTTGGCTGTTTTGTGGGAAAATACAGCGCGCCACTAAATGGCGAGTTTCACGCCAAGTGAAACTCGCCTAATTAGCAATTTCATTCACACCGCGCTACCGGAGTACCCTGCATAGGAAAAAATTAATTGCCAAATCCTGTGCGGATTTAATCCTTTCCTGTAAGTACCTCTCTGCATACGTGCCTGTATTTGCTAAAAAAAAAAAAAAGGCACATTTCTCTGATTCATGAACTTTGGTGAAAATTGCTCACATATATAATTTCATAATGCATCTCAGTACTGCTTAGTCTTTGGACCAACATCTTAACCACTGTGACAAACACGTTCTGTCTTCTCATTTGATGCCAAATGCATCAAGCACAATTACCACTTGACTGTAAAATTAGACTTTAAAAAAAAGAAACAATCGTATTGTGAAACGTATTGCTCCACATGAAAATGAAAAAAATTATCCAGAAAATATGTGAGACAATTGTGAATTAATAAAGCTAGAAGGTGAAGCAATTTGTATCTCCCAAACACAAATTTAAAGGGGGTGAAAATAAATCCAATTTGGGAATTAATCTAAAATTATGCATGGCTATGATTTAGATTGATCTGGAAACCTTAGTGAAATATTATCCTATGGTTTTGCAATTCTTACCTGTTGTACTGTAAATGATAATAATAACTTGAAATTAGATTTCAAATATATGATTGTCTTTTTCACTGTAGTTTAATCATGCAATATACCAAGATATGAAGATTCTGCATAAACTTTCAAAGTAAGGGAACCACAATTAAAATCTGTCATACTTTATTTCCTATCCAAGGACAAATGTATTAACTAGAAGATGTGATGTCATCTCAAGATGAAATGTGCATCTGTTTTCAATAAACCTGTCTGATTTTGATTTCTTTAATTTCGTCTGATCAAGTATATTTTATTCTCTGCTCCAGCATTCGTTGACGTGCCAATTATGAAAGAGATTAAGATACGCATCACTGAAAAGATTTATGTCAAAAGTTGAGAAATTATTAATTACAGATTTATATAACATTTATATAACATTGCCACAGGGGGTATTAAACGAGATTATGGCTTTTCTTAGAACTATATTAATCCTAACGTGGGAAAAGTAACAATAATGTTTAACATTTGTTTGCAAGATGTTATAAATGTAATTATGAAATAATAAAGTTATTGTGTTCAATAATTTGTCTGCATGAATCAACATATTTGTATGTTTTTACCAGCCACACATATTGAATAGTTATATGATTACAAATATTTTTCGTTATTTAAGTCTTGGTAATTTAAAAATGTTTATTAGGTACATACTTAAAGTAGTGCAAGCCCACCTAAAGGCACATTGCACCGTTTTTATTATAGTATCTATCTATATCTATATCTATATCTATATCTATATCTATATCTATATCTATATATATATATATATATATATATATCTATATATATATATATTAATTATAGTCGTCAGCCTCACAGTTTGAAAACATAGATTTTTAAATCAAAAGTCATAAGAGTCAAACAGACTCCAGAGCGACGTACGTTTCAGACCCTCATCACAGAGCTTCAGAAAAGAACTAGGGGTCTGAAACGTACGTCGCTCTGGAGTATGTTTGACTCATGACTTTTTGATTAAAAACCTATGTTTTCAAACCTGTGAGTGCTGCAGATCTACTTTCCTGTATACTTTTGGGACTGGTTGTGTTCCCTGTCCAGCTGCAAGCACCCGGAGTATTGATAAGTGTACTTTTGTTTTGATTTACATGATTGTAAATATATATTTATATATATATAAGAAAAGAGGAGAGAGCGCACGCCCCATAGCGTAAAAAAGTAACAATTTATTGGATCGACCAGATCGCGCACTTCCGTAGTGACGCAGTGTCGTGACGTAATTGCGTAGTGATGTCCCTGACGGGTTTCGTCGCAACAGCGACTTTCTCAAAGGGGGAATGGGTTGAGAGATCACATAGAGGGATATATAAACCCTATTGTTGCTTGGCAACCGTTAAATTCAATCCTCATAGGTGCAATAGTTAAGTTCAATCCTATTAGGTACAAACATTAGAGTTACCTTATAGCCAATGAAATTACAGTATTAAATATAATTGAAGGTTGTAGTGTAAACAACAATATAGATTCAAAATAGAAAGCTACATGAAATAAACACAAAAAAACAAACAAAAGCTATATGGAGACAAATCATATGCAATTAATGAACTTGTTACGCTCAAAAAATCAACAAATATACCTATTAAAAACTCTATGGGGCGTGCGCTCTCTGTTTTCTTTTTGTATCTATAGATTCTGCCTTGGAAGTGGTTCTTCCATTTGAGAGCTGCCGTGGACCCCTGGATCCTGTAATAATTCCTGTATTACCTATCAGGACTCATTTTGGGGTTTGGGCTATTACACTTGGACAGTTTATTATTTTTATTTCATTTTATTTATTTTATGCATATGTAATAGAGTGTATATGTTAGGTGTTTGTCGGGGGAAGTGTATTAATTTTTATTATTTAATACTCAGTTATAGGATTTGACTTTGTATTGTTGAAATATAGCACTTTGTAAGGTTTATTATGTTTCACTGGTTTATGAGTGGCGCTACTTGTTTCACTTCATTTATCATATTTTTCGTTATATCTAATATATATATAAAAAATAGAAAAGTGCCAAAATAGGATAAATGGATATATATCACTATATATGTTTAGAGGGAGAATGAGAGAGGTAGGGAAGGTGTTATAACAAGGTGGATATATCACAAAGGTTAGTATGTGAGAGCCTGAGAGATGAAACACACACGACAACAGAACCAGTATAAGGGACCCTACCCTTACTGTGCTTTTGAGCCTCCAGACAAATCCCTCTCTGAACCTGCAAATAGAATCACCCGCTCTTGGTGTTACTCTTCAGCCTGCCTGTTGCTGCCTCCTATGCAGCCCTGGTCCCATTGACTGCCGGTGCTATTTAACTGCTGCCCTTCCCCCCAGGAAGTTGCTGAACATAATACTTTCTCCAAGTAGCAGCTCTGTTTGGCCTGACTTGGCATTCTAGTGCCTTGTCCTCTTCTCCCAAGTTCTTGGCAGACTTCGCCTTTGCCGCGCTGAAGTGGCTACACTGTTCCTCAGTGTTTCCTGTGGCATGTCTGCACTTCTTCTGCATCCTAATGCCTTCCTGCACAGTAGCCTCGGTGCTACTCTCCTAGTTCCTGGCTGACATCGCTTTCGCCGCGCTGAAGTGGCTGCACTGTTCCTCAGTGTTTCCAGTTGCGTGTCTGCACTCCTGCTTTTCCCATGGCCATCCTTCCACCCTGTTCCTTTTCCCCATTCCTGTACCCACCACGCTGCATACCTACGTTGAAGCGTCTACGCTGATCCACCACACTGCAGCACCTTCGCTGAAGCGTCTTCGCTGGTTTTTCCTGTTGTCGAATTTTTGCCTGTGACCTCGGCCCTCGCTCCTGTGCCACCTGCCTTGACCCCGACATACCTATGACTTTATCTTGTCCAATCCTGACCCGGCTACGCACGGCTACAGACTACGCAACCCAGACCCGGCTTCGTTGTCTAAGGTTGGAGTTTTCACATCCCCCACATCAGCCCCGCGGACCGGTCCAGGTTTGTGGTGAGTATAAGCGTTACAGACGTTAAGGAAGGTGAACAAGGGAAAGAGGAAAGGGAAATTTTTAGTAAATTCAACTTGTAAAAATCTAGGTAAAAACCCATATTTGAATCCTGTCTCCAATCACCCCTTAATGCCTCTTATTTAAATTCAGCTTGTAACACTTTAGGCAGGACAATAGCCTGTTTAGAAATACCATTTGTTTCACGGTGCCACACATGTGCTAATTAAGCGCTGGCTGGACTGAACTTAATTCAGTCAGGTGACATTTTACAGCTACTTAACTAAGCGAACAGCAGTCTATGCTGTCTTTCAGCCTGGTTTTAAAGCAGCCCATGTTCAAGTAGTCAATTTTAAGTAGCAAGCAAAGTGGAGTTTAAAAGGAGTCAACCAGTGGACAAAAACTACTGGTCCTGATTCCTGCATTTGATCTATGCTGGAAAGGAGGATATTATCTATCCCAGTCTGCGCATCTCCCTTTTATCCCCCTTTTTTATATATATATATTTTTTTATTTTATTTTTAATATTATATGACTTTTTATTTAGTGTTTGCTGTCACCTTTAGTGCCATCCCTATTTTCACCACAAAGCATTTTTTCATCAGTTCACATTTCTTGTCTCTCAATGTCCACTTCATCCAATTTAATGAGGTTATTTTAATCTTTTAATCAACAATTGTTATTTTACTCTTGTCATTTTATGATTATTAACAGTAATCTTTTATCTATTTTAATACTTTTAGTTTTAACATGTAGCTATTTCACTCTATATACATATGTATGTTGCACGCCATGTAAACAATATGCACCAGGGAGATATTAAGTGCCTATCTTTTACAGGCATTGACCACCTTAAAAACAATATACGTTGGGGTGACGAATAACAACAGATTATTAAAACGTGAGGCTGAATGGATATACAAGTAAAAACATTGTACCCTCAGGGGTTAACGAGGGTTTTTACATACCTCCATTTATTTGATCATCAGTTGTAGTTGACATCATGTTTACCTACCATAAAATGTCTCATTTAAATAATTATAATCTATATGTTATTTATTGCACACACTCCTTAATTTACATGGCAAGCAAGCAAGTATTCCTTTGATCATGGACTAAGTATAGTTTATATGCATTTCATCCAGTAACATGTTTGAATACCCTCGCCTGCTATGATTAAGCTTTACCACATATCACAGAATTGCTATTAGTACTGCCACTTCGGCATGGGTTCATAAGCCTCATAGACGCCACATGCATGAGCCATTGCACCCATATGCTGGTGACTCTTTTAAACTTTTTAGACCTTAGAGTATTGTTTGAAATTAGTGTGTACATCTTTATTAACCGCTGTTTCTAACATACAGTTCCCTACTGATCGGTATAAAGCTTGCGCAAGCCTTTCATTGGCCCGCGGGTTGCTATGCAACCTATGACGCTATATAAAGCACGCTTCCGCAATCAGCTGGTTATCACTCGCCGCCTGAAGAATCTCCGTCAAGGCGGGAAACGCGTAGGGTGCGTTTTTGGCGTGGTGACGTCAGCGCGAGGGATCTGAGAGAGACTGGTAGTATTGTTACTTTGTGTCTGTGCTCTCTGCTGGTGCTCATTTTAAACGCGCTCGTATCCAGGCTTAACCAGGTCCTGTTCACTCAGTGGTTCTTTCTGAAGCCTGTCTCTGTACTGTGATTCATTGTGTCTCCTTACCTTGTAGCTAACAGACATCACTGTTACTGCAAATTGTTGTGATCTATCTGATATTTAACATCATTACTGTTAGCCTGCCGGCATCTGCTGTGCACAGACACCTATTCATGCATGAATTGTTCTATGAATTGGTAAAAGGTTTTTTGCACAGGTATTTTGCTGGGTACAAGTGCTCGCGGTATTGATTATATATTGATGGCTTGTTTAATAACCACAGTAATAATTCATTTACTGCTTTAATAATTAGCAGAGTGTTCAGTATCAGTTTTTCTGGTTTTTTATTACTAATAGCTGTCCTGTCATACTATCTATGTAGAGTGATTGTTAAACGTCATTGGGCGCAGGATCAATCCACGTACAGTACCACCAACCTGTCATTGAGTTGCACATACAGTGATTATATTCTAACAGCTTTAATATATATAGCTTAGATAGACAAGGACACGTGATTTGAGCTATTATCAATACATGTTGGTGGCGTCGTTACGCTACGCCACATGACGCACAATACTCACATACACGAGCAAGCATTCTGAGCTTTTTCAGACTGAGTAACCACTCCCTAATTAAAGCCAAATTGGTATCACTGCTTTTGCTAAGTACTATTAGACACCAGCATACTTTACTATATACCTTGGCTATCTATCATCTCCTCACTCCCTCCCGCCATAGTACATTATATGTAGTTAATATTATCACTTTATGTTAAGAACTTATTTTATTCTATTTACCTATTAAATGTTAAGTTTTAATGCCTAGGAGTGCACTTCCAAAATGAGCTTCTAGTTGCTAAGTGGTGGCAATAAATATGTCTTCCCTTATCAGCTGTAGTTAATTATATTATATAATGTGTCTTCGTTTTAATTTACATATATATATATATATTTTTATAATATTTTTAGCAATTTTTAAGCATTTATTTTTTTATTGTTGTCTAAAAGGCATTTATTTATGTATTTTATAAGGCATTTATTTATGTATTTTATAAGGCATTTATTTATGTATTTTATAACTTTTTATATCTATTAGCCATATTGTCAGTGATTGTATTTGATTTATCTGTTGCAATATACTTCTGACCAATGAAATTCCAATAGTACTGTCTATAAGGCTGTGTAACATCAAAAGCGTCACATCATAACTGTACATCAAAGGTGTCTACAAGAGTTAATTTTGGAGTTGAAATTGGAGGTGAAGATTGGAGGAAGATCTGGACTCTGCATTACAACCTAGCCAATGTGAGACATTAACTTTTAACATCTGTGATTTATTTGTACACTTTTATCCTCCAGTACCTTGGAACTCTCTCCTCCTGCATCTCACTATGCCCTCCCTATTTCTATTTCTGTTTACTGTTTCCTCACTCCTTTGTGAGCATTTCTGTTCTCTACAACATCTCCACTCCCCACTGCACCATTATTTATACACCTCTCTCCCAACAACTTCTTTATCCTTCAATAAAAAACACCCACACAAATCCTCTATTCACACCCTCTATCTACTCCTTCTTGCTGCTGGGGATCTTCCCTAAGCCTGAAGCCAGACATACACACCTGATCTCACTCATGCCTCCCTGCCACCTCCTCCCCTGTAAATGGTGTTAACCTTTTCATTTAACACTGACCTTCCTTAAATTTTACCCCACAAATCAAGCATCCCTGATGAAGACAGCTGATGCAGACAAAACGCGTTGCGACGGATGTCATCACGCTACTTTGAGGCGTAGCTTGTTTACCGAAGGATTCTCTTTGAAACATGTTGTGTATCATCTGGAGAGGAGGGTCAGTGTAACGGAGTGCTGACCACAAACAAGGCTTGACCCGAGGTGGGGATTTGATATACACTGGCGACACACTTTATTCGAGCTCGGCTAGTCCCACGAATTCGGGTATACCCGGGTGTATTGAGGTTTGTGACTGTTTTCTGCCCGAGTACATTGAGGTATTTTCCAGGCAGGGATTGAAGCATTTTATTCCCGCTGGCTGCAATACTGCACAGTATATATATATATACTGCATTACAATTCATGAATTTATGCCATCTGGTAGACACGCGAAGCATTGCAGCCTATTAAATCCTAATCATTATCATTTAACAGATCAGCCACCCGTCAGCCAGGCATGAACCCAGGCTGGGAAGGCAAACGCAACGGGGCTTGTCAGAGGTGAGGAGCGGCGCATTCCAGGTATCTGCCAGGTACATACTGGGTATTTGCTCGAATAAAGAGTGTCGGTGCAGTAACACCAACCCACAGCTGCATGGGCGCGTCTGTAGTATAGATTGGTCGAGGTAGCCAAGTCAGGGTTGGAGAGGTCTGGATTGTCAGTAATACTTGCAGAGGTCGGGGTCGGAGAGTTGCGGATCGTAGGAGGTACTTAGCCGAGGTCTGGATTGGAGAGAGGCAGATCATCATGGCACTTTGCCGAGGTCTGTATTGCAGAGGTGCGGGTGGACGTATGTAGCCGAGGTCAGGAGAACAGAGCGGAGTCCGGAAGAGTAGCCAAGGTCAGGAACATTGTACAAGGAGCAGGACAAGACTGTGGAGGCAAGACAGCAGTGAGCAATTCGCTAGCACGAAGGTTTATGCTCAGCCAAATTACCAGTGTGGCAGCTGAGCATATACAGGGAGGTAGTCCAATGAGGTTGGAGCATACTCAGAAGTATGTCTCGCTGTGGTTAGCTGGAGAGATAGCACAGGTATTTACACAGGCAGAGGAATCAGCAACAGGTGTAGTAAAGACAGAGGAGCAAGAAAGGTTCTGTGCATGTGTGCGAGTGCAACGCATAGTGGGTGTGCGCTGCGTGATGGTGGCATCAGCGCACGAGCGCAACCTGGAGGCGGGGCCAGCGGGGATGCCATTCAGTGCAGAGTGTGGTCCGCGCGCGCTCCTAGATGGGATGCTAGTATTTGCCGGCAGACGAGATCAGGAGGTAGGAGAAGCGGAACACCCGATCGCGGGTTGGTATAAGCAAGGAGCACAAAGAGAGCACAAAGAGGATCACGGATCCTTACAATACCACCCCCCCTTCAGAAGCGACTTCTGGGTGACTCAGGGATGGCTTGTGTGGTTACTTGGCATGGAATAGCTGGACAAGCCTGGGCACGTGAAGACGGTGAGTGTTCATCTGGTCCGAAAACCCTTCCAGTGTACCAGATACTGGATTGATCCCCTGGAAATCCTGGAGTCCAAGATGGACTGGACCTGTACGAGGACAGGAGCCATAGACAAGGAAGGATCAGGAAAGTGGGGGTCCTGGACAGCTGGCTTCAACAGGGATATGTGGAAGATGGGGATAATCCTCATAGATGGAGAAAGACGTAGACGGTATGCGACCGAGTTGACTTTTCCGTGATGGTATATGGACCGATGAACCTATGTGCCAGTTTCAGCGTAGGGACCTTGAGCTTGATGTTCTTAGAGGACAACCACACCCTGCCTCCTTTGTTGAACTCTTGGGTCTTTCTTCGGTGACAGTCCACTTGTGCCTTTTGTCTGGTAGTTGCCTTTTTTAGGTTCTCCTGGATCCTCTCCATAAATTCTGAAGACTATGGATTCTGTCTTCTGCTGTTGGTATCCCGGAAGTGGGGGTAGTGATGGGTAGAGATAAAGGGTGGAACCCATAATTAACAAAGAAAGTGACTCAGTGGTGGATTCATGGCGCAAATTGTTATGTGCGAACTCAGCCCAAGGAAGGAGATCAGACCAGTCGTCCTGAGTGTCCGAAACGAAACACTGGATATACTGCTCCAGAGACGGATTTGTTCATTCAGTCTGCCATTGGTTTGGGGATGATACCCTGAAGAAAAATGTAGCGCTATCCCTAGTTGCTGGCAGAAGGAGCGCCAAAACTTGGATACGAAATGTTACCCTCTTTCGGAGACTACGACCAATGGTACCCCATAAAGGCAAAAGATTTTTTTGATGAAGAGTCTGACAATTTGGGAGAGTTGGGGAGACCTTTCAATGGAATAAAATGGGATTGCTTTGAAAAAAGTCTACCACAACTAAGATGGTATTCATCACTCTAGATACCGGCAGTTTGACTAAAAAGTCCGTGATGGGCAGCGGGCGAAGGAGTCCTGGTAGTTTATCCTGGGGAGCTTTATTTTGAGCACATGTTGAGCACACAGCAATGAATTCTTTGATGTCCTTTTGCATGCCGGGCCACCAAATGGTTCGTTCCACAAGGTTGGTGGTCCTGCTAGCACATGGGTGACCTGAAGAATTCGAAGAGTGACCCCAATCAAGGACCTTCTCTGATGAGGTGGTGAGGTAAACAATTGCCCATCAGGAACATTGAGACCCTCAGGGATGTGAGACTGCTCTTGTACAATATCTCTCAAGGCATCAAAAGAGTTGGCGGAGAGAATATATTTGGAGGGAAGAATGGGTTCCTGCTGATCCTCGGTTTTGTCGTCCATGAGTACCTGACAGAAAAGAGCATCGGCTTTGGTATTTTTAGAACCCGGAAGAAAAGAGATAATAAAATTAAAACGGGAAAAGAAAAGCGACCACCAAGCTTGACGAGCCCCTAAGCATCGAGTGCCCTCGATATAGAGCAAATTCTTGTGGTCGGTGAGAATAGCGATCAGGTTCTCTGTCCCTTCCAACAGATATCTCCATTCCTCCAAGGCTAACTTGATTGCAAGGAGTTCCCGCTTACCCACGTCGTAATTGTGTTCCGCTGGAGAATTTTTTTTTTTTGAGGAAAAGGCACAGGAGTGAAATCTGCCATGAGGTTTCCTTCTCTGGGAAAGAATAGATACTGTCAGAGCAATAGCTCAAAAAATCCAGTGCTCAAGAGTTCCTCACTAGTCTGTGTTAGCAGGGGACAGGGGTCTGCTGTGTAATCACATGCAGTTACTCTCCAAGAGAGTCTGTACTCACGGCTTGTAGAGCAGGCTGAAAACAGAGAGAGTTATGTTGTGTGAAATCCTGTATGCCTTGTAGTGCCCCGCTCTGTATATGCTATCCGGTCAAAATCTCAACTAGCCCGTCACGCCAGGCACTGGTGGTGTTGAGCAGAGGGTATCCGTGTTGTCCTCACTTGTGGCTCTGTTCAGCGGCGGTCTCTCGGCACTCTGCGTTACTACTATGAGTAAACCCCTCACGGGACATCTAGCCTCTCTCTCGTATCAGATTGACCTCATCTCTTGCCGGGTCCAGCAATAAAGTACTGCAGTAGCTTGTAGTTGAAAAATTCAATCTCACACAAGTCCCCTGCTCTGCGTGCTCCCTGGTAAATACAATCCAGTATATGAAACACCGCAATAGGGGAAAATAATGGTGCACAGCTTCAGTTATGGGATTAATATATCAGAGTTTATCTTTGATAAAGCACCCTGCTTGTGAAACGCGTTAGAGTTACAATATCAGCATGTTTTGTCCATGTTTTTAATATAATAAACCCTTTTGATATATTCATCCCATAACTTAAGCTGTGCACCGTTTTTTTCCCCTATTGGGGTGTTTCATATACTGGGAAAAAATAGCACCGGCCCTGATGTCTGACGCATCTACCTCCAAGGTGAATGGTAGCTTGGGGTCCGGATGAATGAGGATAGGTGTAGAACTGAAGGCGGTTTTCAAGTGATCAAAAACTTGGATAGCTGCTGGTGACCATGAAGCAGGATCCGCACCTTTTTTAGTTAAATCTGTAATGGGAGCAACCGCAGAGGAGAAATTTTGAATGGAATTTGTCTATTTTCTTCTGCTATATGTTGAATAATGCATCTATATATACTGTTAGTAGGAAAATGTTTTCCTTATATTGCATGTCTTTTTAAACTTTTTCTTAGATGTTTATTATATGTACAGATGCAGCCACCAGTATCTGACCACATGCCTTGGAAAATACTGTGGCTATCTCACAGTAAATGCTGCAACATTTCGGTGAGATTCTGCAGCCAGACTAATGGCCCATCAGATTAATTCAGTTTGTATGGGACTGCAGGGACCCCTGCTGTATTCATCCGATGAGCCATTAGTCTGGCTTCAGAAATGTCACAGAAATGTTGCAGCCTTACTGTGAGATAGCCCCAGATTTTCCAAGGCAAGTGGTCGGATACTGGTAGCTGCATCTGTATGTTTATTTTACTTGTAATACTGACCCCCCACCAGCTGCTCCACTCTATCAGTCTTTTTGCTGCCGTCAGCGGTTTCCCTTACACTTGGGGACTCAGTTTTCAGAGAACAGGAAGTGGAGTTACCGGTTTGGTGATCACTATATAGTTCTCCACTTCTGAGAGGACGGCACTCTTTGACAAAGCGATGGATAGCATGAAACGTTTTAGAGTGTCAGCTACCATTTCCTGATTTTTAAATGCTGCCACGTTAGAATAATCGATCCAGCCTTCATCGTTATTGAGCAGTGCACCACTTCACTTCCCCCTTGAACTAAGGGTCAAAATTACTGGTCATATATCTGTGTTTGATATTCAAAATGGGAATGATTTTTCAGGTGTTGATGGAATTAAATTCATAATGGATTATAGGGCACAGCCAAATATTTGGAGGAAATTTGGATTAATAACGTTTGCAATCATGACTTATTTACCAATTGCAAGTGAGGAATTCCATTTGGTGCATTTATTTGAGAGTTTAAATAACATAATTTGGTAACTTCTGGCAAACAGCGGCTTGAATGTGACCTGTGAAAACAAATCACAGTATGTTGTCAATTCAAATGTGTTAATGGGGCCGTTGCTCTTACAATATATTGTAATAATACAAGTCCAGGAGGAGCTAATGGATATCGTAAGTGTTTTCTAACCCACCCTGATTGAAATTATTACAAATTTCCCAACCACTTTCTGGTAGGTGTACTAGATCTACCCTATATAGGCCTTCTGCTCCATTTTCAAATTCAATGTACCTTACCACCATGCCACCAATATTATGAATGAAAACAGTGACAATGTTGTTTCATTTCCTTTTAAAATGTAATTCTCCTTCCAACCATTGTGGCTCAACCAACTAACCAAATGTTGATAAACTGAGAGGCCTACTGTAGTGTAGGTAACTACTACAAAAGTAAAGAACTGATATGTTACCTGCCTAATAGATAAAGGCAGGGCCGGTGTGAACACAGTGCAGTTGGGGGCCACTGCACCGAACCCCATGGTTACAGAGACCCTGCGCTCTTCCCCACAACAATTAAACTGATTGTAGAGGGGGAGTGAGGGACCTTTGTATCTATTGTTACCTTCTCCCTCTCTTCCTGTCAGTATCCCGCCTCATGGCGCCGCAAAGTCAAATGGAGTTGTGTTGCCATGACAACAAGATACCACATGGCAGCATGCGGCATTCCGATGTCATTGGCATCATATAGTGAGGCATGGGACTGCATTGGCATGATAAAGTGAGGCATTTTAAAGTGAGCTTTTAAGTGAGAATATATAGTTAGACTATAGTTAATATATTTACTTTCTTCATGCAAGACCAATAACCTCAGCTGATATGACATGGATCTAATTGCATTCTCTTCACAGGTATGTCCCTGATCTGCAAGTCCTGTTTTAAAAGAATTACCCTCCCGGCTTGTACTATTGATCTCTTTTGGTATGTCCCTGATCTGCAAGTACTGTTTCAAAAGAATTACCCAGCGGCCTTTAGTATTGTTAATTTGGCAAGTTTGAATATCAAAAGGTGGTTTTATTTTTTTCTCTCTCTTAACTCTGTCCTGCTAATTGGCCAACTGGAACAAGTTGATTTATTGGGGAGGGTGAGGGTCATGTGACTGTTTTAGCTGTATAAAACCAATACCCCCCCTGCATTAGCAGGGACTGCATTGGCATGATATAGTGAGGCATTTTAAAGTGCGCTTTTAAGTGAGAATATATAGTTAGACTATAGTTTGACTAGAGATGACTGGGGACTGCATCCTTCTGCACATAGCAACAAACGGTGAGCTATTCTGACCACACTATGATCCCTGCTGTTTAGTCTGCGCACACACACACTTGGCTCAAAACAGCTCCATGCAGAATTACCTACCTCTTGCATAATGAACCTGCTTTTTACCTCCACTTTGTTCTTTCTCATGGACTCATTGAAATGTTATTCTCTCTATCCACTACAAACGCCTCCCTCCTGGCCCACACCCAACATCACCATAAACCCTGCATTACTCAAAAGCCTTGCACTATCTACTGAATGTTGGTGGAGAACCCTGAAAACCAGCACACCAACCACCGCACACTCAAATGGCAAACATCATAAAGTAACAACTTGCAAATAACTACTCAAATTTCTACTCATACTATTACTCTCTTTAGCAGGTGATATTGAATCTAACCCAGGCCCTCCCACTTCAACTCTGTCCAATACCCCTGAGAATACCCCCTTCAAATTCCAAAAAGGGCTATCTGTCGCCCATATAAATATCCGGAGTCTGCTGCCCAAACTGGATGAACTAAGAGCATGGTGCCATATGCATAAACCAAAAGCCATCGTTCTTACAGAAACATGGCTAACCCCTAAAACCCCTGATGCACATATTGCCATTCAGGGATACTCCATTTCTAGGAGAGATAGGTCAAAGAGAGGAGGAGGGGTGTTATTTTATATTGCAGACACCTTACAACTTACACTGTTACATTGCCCCCCAAGCCCAACCTCTTTTGAAATCCTAGTTGGCAGAATCTACCTCCCCCTTTCTAAGCCCATCTTGCTAGGTGGCATCTACCGCCCCCCTAAAGCCCCTCTACAATCCCTGACTGATATCACCAAGTTTCTTGGCTCCATTTAATCTCTGAATGAGAAGAGTGAGCTGCTAGTTCTTGGGGATTTCAACTTCAATTGGTTCGACCATAAAAACCACAAAATCCAGGTACAAATCAAATCGCTTAACCTATCGCAACTCATTTCCCAACCCACACGGATAAACCTGAAATCGCACAACCATTCCTTGCTAGACTGGATTCTCTCCTCAAACCCCAGCAGAATCCAATCCTCTGGCATCCTTCCTGATATTTTCAGTGACCATGCAATAGTGTACTGTGTAAGGAAAATTAAACCGCCCCATTCAAGCCCTAAAGTTCTCCTCACTAGAACATTTAGAAACTTTAACCTACAACAGTTTCTGGCTGACCTTACCAACTGCCCTTGGCACAGAATCGATTTAATTCCTGACCCTGATTCTGCGCTCGACTATTTCCAATCCGAGTTCTTAAAACTCTGTGATACCCATGCTCCACCGCGCTAAATATGGGTACAGGGTGCCCACCTTCCATGGGTTACACCTGACCTTATAGCACTCTACCAGTTCAGGGACGCCTTGTGGAAAAGCAACAAAGTAACTGGCACTACCAAGGATCTCAATCACTACAGATGCCTGCGGAATATGTGCACAAGGCAAACAAGGCATGCAAAAGCACAATATTACTCTGACAATCTCCTCCAGAACACATCAAACCCAGCTAACTTTTGGAAGGTTATCAACAACATATTCCAGCCTTCTAACCAACAACAGCCAAGTAATTTCACTAAGGGCGATATTACTCTGACAAACCCCACCGACATTGCAAATGCATTCAATGATTACTTTGTGGGGTGTGCTACAAACTTATTAGTGAAACACAACCCAAACCACAAACCTGAATCTCACCCTGGGAGTACCCCTATAGCCCACCCCCTCCCAACACTGCCCACAATTTTCAATTTGGCCCAGTATCCGAAGAGGAGATTACACAAGTGCTTCTCAAATTAAAACTAAGCAGCCAATGTGGACCTGACTTACTACAATCTAGGTTCCTAAGACTTGGTGCCCCAGCAATTGCCAAACCAATTGCGTCCATAGTCAACTCTATAATGTCTGCAGGCCATATCCCTAAGACATGGAAAGCTGCCAGATTTGTCCCAATCTTCAAAAGTGGGGACAAAAACACTGTCTCAAACTACAGGCCAATCTCCCTTCTCCCAATCCTATCCAAAGTCATGGAAAAATGTGTCCACTCCCAATTAAGCGATTACTATAACAAGACAAATTTCCCTAGCCAATTCCAATCTGGCTTTCGCCCCAAACACTCTACCGTAACTACCCTGCTAAAAGTTTGCAATGAAATCCAGTGTGGAATGGAACGGGGTCAACTCACTGGTGCAGTATTCCTAGATTTTGCAAAGGCTTTTGATACTGTTGATCATGCTATCCTGCTTAACAAACTCCAGAGCTCTGGAATTGGGAAGCATGCTTTAAACTGGTTTCAGTCCTACCTATCAGGTAGTTCCCAACATGTGTCCATCTCTGGCTCTAACTCTAACCCCCTTGATATCACCTGTGGCGTCCCGCAAGACTCTGTTCTGGGGCCCCTACTCTTCTCAGTGTTCATCAATGATCTTCCCACAGCTTGTCAGGAAGCCTCAATACACATGTATGCAGATGACACAATCCTTTATGCACACAGCCATAGCCTCTCCGACCTTCAACACATACTTCAGTCTGATTTTTTCAGACTCGAAAACTGGATTTCCCAAAAAAACTGTTTTTAAACACTAACAAGACTGTAACAATGGTATTTGGGACCAAGACTAAATTTTTAAAGCGTCCAGCGACTGAGCTCCAGATTAGAACCAACACTAACACCACCCTAACTCCTGTTACTAGTTTTAAATACCTGGGCATATGGTTTGACTCCCACTTAACATTTGGGATGCACATTGATACCCTGACAACCAAGACCTATGCCAAACTAGGGGTACTTTACAGGAACAAATCCTCCCTAAGTCTCCTGATCAGAAAACGTATCGCACAGCAGATGCTAATGCCAATTATTGACTATGGAGACATAGTATATGGCTCAGCACCTCAAACCCACCATAGCAAACTTGACACCCTCTACAATTCAATTTGTCATTTTGTTTTCCAATACAACTATGACACACATCACTGCGAAATGCTCAAAGAACTAGATTGGTCATCACTCGAGTCTAGGCGCAAAGTTCACCTTTCCTGTCTTGCCTTCAAATTCTTAATGGGCAAGCTACCCAGCTACCTGAACAAGCTCCTCACCCCTACCACATGCAGCACCTATCATCTGAGATAGACTCCAAAATACTGTTCATGGTCCCAAGGCTCAACAAAGTATCCGGCCGCTCCTCCTTCTCTTACCCCAAAACTTCAACATTTGACATTGTGTCACCATGAGAAAGGACAATGACAGCAAGTGATTGCGCAGGAGAAGGTAATAGGCCATGCACCACTGCCATGAATAGAGCCCCGCAATTTTACTATCTGGCCGTTGATAAAAGAGTGGCCTAGTACCTAAACAAACTTCTCCAAAGAATCTTGAACACATTAAAAAAAAAAAAAAAAAAGATTGTGAGCTACTTTAGATTGCTTCAAGTTATATGCTAGGCCCAATCAAACACCCAGCACCAAATTGCCTTTATCACAGCATTACTTAAATCTTTTCTACATGCTTTCGTAGCTGCACCTGAATAGCAGCAGAAGGACCCATCAATAATCACTAATTTTTTTTTAAACAAGCTCTGAAAATTTGAATGACTTGACATTTTCATAGAAGCACTCCATTATCATTATTAAAAAAAATGGACTTTGGCACCGGGGTCTGAAATTCCATGCAGACATAATTAATTATCTGTTAAAGGGAAAAGCTGTAAACAAACACCCTCCCCTGTCTTATCTGTTTAGACTGTCTAATAAAGATGTGCAATGCTGGATCACAAACCAGCACTTCAGAGAACATCAAACATGCACCTCATCCTCTCCCCATCCACCTGGCAGAACTTGCTGCCAGAAACAGAGCTTAAACGCAAATCTGCAAAACCAGAAAAAATCTTTCAAAGCCGTCTGTCTACAGATGTACTGTATACAACAAGCGACAGAGAAGCCCAATGCTGCATGCAGCTTGCTGGGGTTCTGTGTGTTTGTTTACAGATGTAGTCAGCCTTGCTGTTTTCAGAGCGCAGTCCCATGACTGCACTGATTGCAGCCTGGTAGAATTAATGCTGTGAGGGGTACCATTGAAAGGAATGGACACACAACAGTGTCATCGCGGCTACCACTTCCCCCAGGGCTGCATTTTTTGGGAGTTTCCGTTGTGACACCCAAAACATTAAGGCTGACTATATCTTTAAATAAGATTTTTTATGTCCAGTCAGCTTTACCATTCAAATTAAATCCTTGTTAATTTCTTACTAATACTGTAGCTGGCAATGATACACAGTCCTAAATTAAGCTAAGTAAGAAACAAACTATTACTCTCTGTGTTGCATGCTACCATCCCCCTCAACAAATTAAAAATACTAGCAGACTAAGGGCTTCATGCAGTAAACGCTGATAAGACACTTATCGCCAGCATCTTGCAAAAAAAAGCCAACTGTGACTCAGAAAGCCCCGAGAAGCTGGCGATAAGAGCAAAACTCTGCTTTTATTTTTTCCTGGAAATTTTTTTCCAGCAGCCGCTTGGTGTTAAGCCACTTTTCGGCACTGATCGCCAGTTTTTCAAACTCGCAGTATTCTATAAGCCCTGACCAGCTTCTCGCAGGTGATCGCCGCTCTAGAATGCTGAGTTCCTCCCCAGATCGTCCCACCACAAAAAGTTGTCAGGAAGGTGGGGAGAAGCGGCGATGAGCGGCGAGAAAGGGGACTTAGAAAATATCAGGCCTTTTTCCTGCATTGGTCAGTATTACAAGTAAAATAAACATACAGATGCAGCTACCAGTATCCGACCACTTGCCTTGGAAAATCTGGGGCTATCTCACAGTAAGGCTGCAACATTTCTGTGAGATTTCTGAAGCTAGACTAATGGCTCATCGGATGAATACAGCAGGGGTCCCTGCAGTCCCATACAAACTGAATTAATCTGATGGGCTGTTAGTCTGGCTGCAGAATCTCACAGAAATGTTGCAGCGTTTACTGTGAGATAGCCACAGTATTTTCCAAGGCATGTGGTCAGATACTGGTGGCTGCATCTGTATATATAATAAACATCTAAGAAAAAGGTTAAAAAGACATGCAATATAAGGAAAACATTTTTCTACTAACAGTATTTATAAATGCATTATTCAACGTATAGCAGAAGAAAATAGAACAATTTCATTCAAAATTTCTCCTCTGCGGTTGCTCCCATTACAGATTTAACTAAGAAAGGTACGGATCCTGCTTCATGGTCGCCAGCAGCTATCCAAGCTTTTGATCACTTGAAAACCGCCTTCAGTTCTGCACCTATCCTCATTCATCCGGACCCCAAGCTACCATTCACCTTGGAGGTAGATGCGTCAGATGTCGGGGCCTGTGCTATTCTTTCCCAGAGAAGGAAACCTCAAGGCAGATTTCACCCGTGCCTTTTTCTCAAAAAAATTTTCTCTAGCGGAACACAATTACGACGTGGGTAAGCGGGAACTCCTTGCAATCAAGTTAGCCTTGGAGGAATGGAGACATCTGTTGGAAGGCACAGAGAACCCGATCCCTATTCCCACCGACCACAAGAATTTGCTCTATATCGAGGGCACTCGATGCTTAGGGGCTCGTCAAGCTTGGTGGTCGCTTTTCTTTTCCCGTTTTAATTTTATTATCTCTTTTCTTCCGGGTTCTAAAAATACCAAAGCCGATGCTCTTTTCCGTCAGGTTCTCATGGACGACAAAACCGAGGATCAGCAGGAACCTATTCTAACCTCCAAATATATTCTCTCCACCAACTCTTTTGATGCCTTGAGAGATATTGTACAAGACACTCAGGTGGTCCCCGCTTTCCTGCAGTACCAATTCTGTGCCCAACAAAATACATAAAAAACACATAAATACTGTTAAATAACCCCCCCCCTTCTGCACACTAACTCATACAATGCAGTAAGGGGAAAAATTACTATTATCCACATATGGCTAATAATGCATTTGCCCATTTAAAATACAATAAGCAGCAGAAATAAAATAAATACATCTTGCACTCACCCCTGCCAGGAACCCATGATGAAGCCAATCTTCATCCTCACCCCGTCCCTGTCCTCTGTTGCTTCAAAAAATACAGAAGAATAACAAGAGACAATATAATGTACTCTAACCCCTTAATCACCTTATCGGTTAGTAACCGCTAGAGTAATTAAGGGGTAAACCCACCCTCCCCCACTATTCACCCTGGAGGCCTAACCACCCACCCTTGGGGATAATACCCCCTTCACCCACTTCCGCTACCCACAATAAAAACACTAGAGAGAACAACCCCACTCCCCACCTCCTAGACCCCACAATAAACATTACCATATTTAATAAACAATACACCATCCACCCACCCCCTGTGTCCCCCCCACCATAAAAACATGATTTATTATTTTACATACAGGCGTAATACCCCAGGCCTATGGTAGTCCCCTGTAGTCCCGATGGCCCGGACCTTAATACCCCAGGTCCCACAGTACACCAGAGGGTGGTGCCCACAGGTGTCTGGGAGTCTCCAGGTGTTCCCTGCTAAGCTCTGTTTGCCTCCAGGTGGTCCCTGTAGGTCACCGAGGGACACAATAGGGTCCATGGGTGGGCCTGCGAATGTCTGGGGTCCCCGGGTCATCCCCACAGGTGTCTGGGAGCCCTCAGGTGGTTCCCACTGTGGTATGGGGCCCTCAGGTTGTCCTTGTGAGTCCACAGGGCTACCACAGCTGTGGGGCCCCTGGTTCTTCCCCACAGGTGTCCCTCGTGGGTCCACAAATGGTACCCATGGGCATCCGGGGGTCCTCAGGTGGTCTCCATAGGTCCACGCAGAACTAAGGTACCAACCCTGTGTGAAAAAAAAATAAAACGGCCTACATTTAAATAAATCTATACCCCCTCCTCACCACGAAATACATACAGTACAGTAAAGGGCAAAATAACTATAATCCAGATATGGATAATTTATTATTTGCCCATTATTAAACACATAAACCAGCATAAATAGAGTAAATAAATACAGTTCTACTTACCACAGCAATATGAAGGGTGTCCTCATAAGGATAATCAGGTGTCCTCTGTTGCCAGAAAAATACATAGCAAATACATTGTAATGTCCCCTAACTCCTTAATTAACTTATTGGTTAATAACTGCAAATGTAATTAAAGGGTTAACCCACCCTACCCCGATACACACCCACGAGGCCTAACCACCCTCCCCAGGCAACTACACCCACCCTTCACCCATTCATTTGCTCATCATGCCCATATATAATATATATATATATATAATATGGGCATGATTAACCAATATGTAAAGAAATGGTTAAGGATTACAAAAACATATCAAAACATCACATAGCGAATAAAAACATCACATAGCCAAATCAAAATATCACATAGCCAATTAAAAACATCACATAGCCAAATCAAAACATCACATAGCAAATTAAAAACATCAGATAGCCACTTAAAAAACACAGCACATTGCCAAAGAAAATAAAGCACATCTCAAAAGAAAACACAGCACTAGCCAAATAAATATATAATAAATGTCAAACAATTGAATGGTACAGTGTTTTCATGATGCAATTAATCTGTGCATCATGTAACACTATGCCAATAAATGATCAAACTAAAAGAAACAATTACAAACAAGATACAATGCCATCCAAACAATAATAAAATAAAAACAAAGCAAGAAGTAAACCAAAATAAATTACAATCAATTACTCTAATCCAAAATGATATGACACAATTCACTATTAAAACCACAAATTCAAATGAAACTCATACATTAAATACATTAAAACTCAAAGTAACACCATCAGCCAATTTCTAACTTAAAAAATAAGACACTCTTAGAAAGCAACCCCCCACCCCCGAAATAAACTATTGAAAACACCACCTAAAGTGTAATCTAACTAAATAAAAATAAAAATTACATTGCACACACATTTCAAAACAACCAGCAAAATACATTTAAAATACATCAAAAAAAGCCAAACAAGCATTTGCAATACAAGCATTGATTGTTCCTGCATGTATATATATCCATATGGACATACATAAATACAGGGGCAATAAATGGGCATGAAAAACAATTCAATGACATTAAAATTCAAAATATATAACAACCATATCTTGTCCCTGTATGTATGTACAGTATAGCCATGTATAGCCATAGGGACATACATAAACTCAGGGGCAATAACTTTGCCTAAAAAAAATCTATCACATTTAAAAAAAAACCTGTAAAAGTAGAATACCATACATTTATTTTGTTTACTTACCTTTAGATTACCTCACCCACAGACACCCCATACTCACAAACCAACCCATGTACAGGAACCAGGTAAAAAAAAAAGTTTTTTTATTCTTTTTTAAAATTTGTAATCTATACCTTCACGCTTTGGGGGTCTTCTGGGGTCTTCATCTGTCTCTTTGTCTTCATCTGTACCACGCTCTTGTCCTCTTCTTTCTTCCTGAGGTCCATCCTCTTCGGCTTCTTGCTCTCAAATGAGGCGTCATAGGCTTTTATAGACCTATGACATTACATTTCCATAAAATGGTTCCCACGGCCCTGATTTGACAGTGAAAAACATGTGATTTTGTGTTTTTTTTTTAATGACATCATGTAAAGGATATGAAGCCAGCCAATCAGGACGTAATCAAAAGCAAGATGGCCACGTCACATGGTACTTGAGCCAATCAGATCATGGGAACGAAATCCCCAATCTGATTGGCTATAGTAGACCATGTGACAGAGGTTTGGGTGAGAAAGGATGTAACGTCATCAAAGGGAGTCACATGGTACTTGAGCCAATTAGCTTGGGGATTTAGTTCCCATGATCTGGACAGCATTGATAGGCATGCTAGAGGCTTGGAGCCTCAGAAGTTGGTCTCCTTCAGGACCCCCGCAGGGACAATGGCTGGAACAGGGGATACTGGTGCAGCGTAAGGTGTTGCAGCAGCTTGGGGGGCACACAGCACAGCCACAGGGATCTCCTCCCAGGTCAGACGGGGACGGTTGTACAAATTGCTCCTAGCAGTGTTGGGGCTGCAGCACCAAAGTAAACCGCTTCAGTGCATGGTAGCGGACAAGGCCGTTGATCCCTGTGACGTCACGCACTAGTCAGGCATCAGGTGCAAAGGCCACCCCTGCGTCAGAGCAGTGGATGGGGCCCAGTAGCGAAAGGTGCGGCAACACCACGCACCAGGTGGTAGTCAGGGGCGATGTGCAGGGTGGCAGCCTATGGCCACGGTGCTGCATGGCAGAGCATCACAGTACGCAGGTCGTCGTACCCATTGCGGGGCGGCAGCCTCTGGCCACTGTGACATGGGGCGGAACGATATGCAGGTCACCCCCACCCATGGTGGGTATGCAGCCTCCGGCTGCTGTGACGCAAAGCAGGGATAGGTTTACCACTCGCCTAGTCGTCCGATGCAATTAAACCAGGATGGCCGCATAGGCCAGTCAGTTGGCTAATACTCCCCTTCCCCCCGGAAGATCCCATCCCCACCCCGGCAGCCACCGGCACAACCCAAGTGATTCTCAAAACTAGCTTGGGTCATTGGCACTAGAGCTGCTCAGTCATTGGTGGGAGAAACATCTCTCCCCGTGTGTTCAGAATCCTGTCTGGGGTTATCGGGGAGAAGGCCTCCAATATATGTTCGGCCCCCTTTTTTAAATACTTGATTATGATTGGGCATGCCCACCAGAGACACGGCGGTATTGGTTGGTGGACTCATGCTTAGACAAAGAATGGCTTTGCACAAAGGTAAAATATCATTGGACATGAGAGATGGACCTTTGCATTGATTGGATTGGTGGAAGAAGGTGAAGGTAGGCAAGTGTGTGGTGCAGTGCGGGGGCTGGGAAAGCAGACATCCAGGTGGCCATCCTAGGTTAGGAGGGCTACTTAGGGCTGATGGGGTCCACAGGTCGGATATTGGGATAGACCTTTTTAGCAATGGTTTGCAGGAGGGCTTGGAGAGGGTTCTGGCGTGGTTGGCGGTACGGGCCTAGTTTAAGAGGGTTAAATAGGCCCATCAGTGATGACTCTTGTGGGTAGGGGCTTGTTCTTGCCAGACTGGGAGCAGGGCCGTTTGAGCCCAGGGGGAGTATGAGTGGGCAAGGTCAGTTATCCATGAGCTCGAGAGCCCGCTCGCGTAGGGGACATGAGGTCAGTGGTTCGAGGGCTGTCTGACCATCCCCTCCCCCTCCTGTCAAAGGAGCACTCTGGCAGGGAGTGGCATTTACCCCTCTTAGGTTTCTGTATAAATAAATAGCCGCCGCCAGTTTACCTCCAGTTCCCGTTTCCTGTCTTTATTCATACGTTACATGTTGGTACAGGGTGGTACAGGGTGGTGGGAAAGGGGAACCGCCTGGCGGCCTCCCTGGTCATGAACAGAGACTCAGGAGTACAATTGCTACAGTAAATCATTTTAAGTTAAAGCAGTAAAAAAAATCAGCCGTTTCACGCACAACCAAATTCAGATTTTTTTAAATCTCAATTAAGAGCACAAAATAATGCTAAATGTTGTTTGTTTGATTCTGCCATTTCCTCTTCATAAACTGTAGTATGCATTTTATTTGTCAGAATGTTCGAACTGTACTAACAACTTATACAATTCCTAAATGTACACTAAGTTATACACTTTATCAGTATTGAAAAAAACAATTAAAGTTCATATGTATCCAGGCTAAAGATGAACTAAATACAAACATCCTATTAAAATAACTGGCCTTTTTTCCTTGATACATTTGATGCAGTTTGTTTAACCGCGGAATTGCACCATGTTTGTCTTGATTTTGTTTGTACCTGTTTAAAGTTAAAGGTTTAGCAAATGCACTAGATTCATCCCTTCAAGTTGAGCTGATTCACAGGGCACACCCCTAACATAAAGGTGACAGCACCAAACTCCTTAGTAACCATACTACAGATGCAGTCTCCGGATCAGGCCTGTGCTCCAGGGATGCTCTGTGAGCTCATCACCAGCTGCCCGCAGGTGATTTAGTGCCCCCTGGGTACGCGTTCACCCGCTAATGCTTGAAAAAAGCCAGATGAATTGTGCTCGCACACTGAAGACGCGGGGGGTGGGGAGGAGATTTGTCACTCGGGTGCCGCACGGAGGATCAGCCAGAACTGGAGATTTCATCTGTATATAGAGAAAACAAGAGAACTCATATGTAATTACTACTGTAAAACATTTGTTATTGGTACATTATTAGGAATACATATATTTTAGTTATTGGAATAGACTGATTTGATTATGTTTACTTGTGTAAATGGATTGAAATCTCTAACACACTATTTAATTCATAAACCAAACACAAATTATGAAGGGAATTACAATTTCCTGTAGTGGAAATATCTGTAAACACAAATACATACTGTATACAGTATTCACATTCACTGAGCTAGAAATCTAAAATTACGTTATTATTCAAATTAATTCAAAAATGTTGTACTGCGTTGCCTTTAATAAACGTTATTATAGAAGTGATATTTTTTAAACGTATGATTGTTAATATTTAAAAAAGTTATAATCATTAATATTTAAATTTTTACCCTGTGAGATTCATTAACATACATTACAAAAATGATGTATTCTATTAAATCTAAAAACACTGGAACTGTATGAAATTCTACATAGAAAATGAATGCATCACTGTGACAAGGTCCTTTAATAAATGATAAACTTAAAAGATAATTTAAAAAATATTATCAGGAACTCATTAAATATATAACTTTCTTTCGTTTCTGCAGGCAATATGTACCAATCAGTTAGAGTCCTCCACAATGCTAGTGGTAATATAGCACTCCTGTAACTGTAACGTTATTGTGATTGTACATATATTTTCATTGTCTCATTTTTTAATAAGTTATATATATATAAAAAATACATTTTTCTTTTCCCAGAACATCATATGATACACTTTAAATGTATTCTTTATTTTTCATAATTAAGTTCTACTGTAGGAGTTACTTTTATTGTTCAGGATTGGATCATTTGGTATTTTAGTGCACTGAGTTTACAGAGAGTATTATATTTATTCTGGCACAATCTAATTTTACGTAAAGATGGGCAACATTTTGGATAGAATTCGCAAGATTTCGCATCTGACGCAGATTGAACAGTTATTTCCATCAGTGAAATTCCCCAAAGCGGTCCCAAAAATAGAGAGACACACACGTCAACCTGATTGAGTCATCAGAAGTCTGTATTAACCTGCTAAATGTATTAACCCTGCTGCCAAGGGCTCTACTCATGAAATCCAGTATTGCTACCTGTTATGTTGGATTCTATTTTCTTTTGCTGAATGAAGCTATTTGAGTTGTTGTAAAATATACTACATTGTACTGAATAAAAGCCAATAATCCTGTGCATCTAAGAGCCTACTGTATGCTCAGCCTTTGATTCACCCTGCAACAACTTACTGTAGAAAATGATTTATGTATATACATAACAGTTAGCAATACTGGATTTCTTTAGTAGAACCCTTGGTAGTAGGGATTTATGGAATTATATGAAGCAAGACTTTCACTTTCTAAGATTTCTTTTAAGGTACCTAATGCTCCCCTATTCATCAAGAACAACTAATGATTGATAACAACCTCACACAAAATTATTTTCATACTGGACATCATTTGAAACTGGTTTGTGAGCCACATTTCAGGCTTAGTTCCAGTCCTTTCAATAGGAAGTCCAATCCTAGGTCTGTTTAAACAATCTTCAGAATTATCAAGTAAATTATTCAGAACCAAAAACCGTTGAGATGGTGGTCAAAGAAGGAGGAGA
This sequence comes from Ascaphus truei, assembly GCA_036426205.1. Taxonomy (NCBI): domain Eukaryota; kingdom Metazoa; phylum Chordata; class Amphibia; order Anura; family Ascaphidae; genus Ascaphus; species Ascaphus truei. The sequence goes on from CM071570.1 coordinate 223,942,159, forward strand.
AGTAAAAAATAAGTAACAAAATAGTCCACCATTAAATATTCCTTCCAGTAATTGCAAAATCTGGCTGAAGGTTGGTGATTCCTTTGTTATAAAGCAAAATAAAAAGTTTTGAAAAATCTAGCTTCTTATAAATGAAACATAACAAGAATATAGAAAAGATTAGATAAAAAAAGTGGACAGTTAAGAAAAATGCCACAACTATTACATTGTGAAATTAATGTGTTTTTATGTAATTAGAACTGTAATAAATGAATCATTGAGGGCGCACTATGTGTTTAAAGCTTCTCTTGAAACACACTTGTCGCATTTTTGTAATGGCATATTAACCAAGATTCCTGATACCACTGTGTAAGTACTTGTGCTTATGATACATTGTACTTCTGTGTACTTACTATACATTGCAAGTACAGGTTGCATTACAGTGTACAGAAAAAGACAAGACTGAGTGCTCAAAAGGAGAAACCTATTTAATTTGCTCAAGAAAACAATATATAACAAATAGCATACCATTACGTACAGATACAGCGGCCGTTATTCGAACAAATCACGGCGCCGTTTTCGTATGCGCTGCTGTACTCCATGCGGCATCAACGTGGCCAATCGCCCCAGGCACACGTGTTTATCGCGGATGCTTTGTTTGAATTTCATAGATTGTGTGCAATTAAATGCAATGAAATGCATGAATTGTAATGTGTACAGTACTGTGCTACTGTGTCAATTTCAGGTGTTTAAAAGCCACAACACTAAAATGCCATTTTCTGTACTCCATAGCATCTTCCACACAGGGGAACTTGTTTGCTTGCAGGATGGTTGTGACAACTCTAATACAGAGTGCTTTTCCTGGTAATGTACAGGTTAATAAAGGCTTCAATCAGACTTAGAACTTTGCAACTAATATTGACAGATTTACTATAAATCATTCTTCCTATTATTACACAGGTTATTAAGAATTTATATTAGCGTTAGGGACCCCTGAATTGTGGTCTGCCGTGACGTTGGCTCAGGGGCTTACAACAATTTTGGCCAAAAATGTCAAACTAAAAGACCACTTTACTTAATAGATATTTATACATATATATTTAGGCACTGTACCGTCTATGAGTTTCACTGGATGTGCTAAAACTGAGCTTTGTCTGTGTTTTATGTTCTGTCTCTGGTTTTAAACATTTTCTGTACTCGCCTGCACTCGCGGCTTAAGGCGGTACGGTTGGAAGAAATCCCGCGCCATGACATGGGAATTCTGAGGTATACAACGCGTGAAGTGTTCGAATAACGGCCGTATCTTTACATAGGAGACCTACTTCTCCCCCCTCCCCACATGTCTCTCTCAGAATGCCCGTTTGTAAAAGCCTACCGGGATGAACTGCAATAGGGAACCAGTAACCACCGTAGACTAAGCATTCACTGATCATTTGTTTCAAAACCCAGATAATCATCAATAATATAACTACAAGGGAATGAATATAACAACAATCCAAGGCTATCCACTCATCTATTGTATATAAAGGTACACGTGACCTCTCGGAGACTCTCGATCCTTCCTGAATTCCTTATCACAAAAACATTAACCACCCCCAGTGACTCCAAAGTGTGGTGACCTCAAACAAAACATCCATGTGACAGCTACAAATGCATTAAAGGGTTTTTTCGTGCATTTTTTTTTTTTTAAATATGGCTTCATACAAAATTTAAATTTTCTATACTTACTAGCCCCCATCTCTTATTTGGCTATAATACTGCTTTTCTTTCTTTTAAAAACCTTTTATTTTTTACCTCAATTTTGCTCTTAGGTAGAGATTGGCGAACCAGCCAAAATCCATTTCCCAAAATGTCCTGGATTTTATAGATAAAATCTGTTCCTCCACCAGAATCCGTCTGCGGATTGAGCACAAATAAAATCTTTGAAGATCAATAAAAATCAGCCTTTATATACAATCCAGAAGGATTCTTAAGAGTGCAAACTGTGGATTTCAGAATCAGACGCAGGGATACCTCCCTAACTGTAGATTAAATGTGTCCAGATTTTTAGCAATCCAGCCACGGATTTAGGAATACTCTTTAAAACAAAATAAAAAATCTGAAACTGCAGATTTGCCTTTTTGAGACTGATCAACAGAAATCTGCTAACCAAAGGAACCGATTAATTCGAGGCGGATCCAAATCTGCCAAAACAAATTGCTACTGCTGGGGAGGCATTAATATTATTATCATGTTCTTAAATAGTGCTGCTAGTTTTACGCAGCACTTTACAGAGACATTTTGCAGACACTGTCCCTGCCCCATGGAGCTTACAACCTATTTTTTTGGTGTCAGAGGCACAAGGAGATAAATTGACTTGCCCAAGGTCACAAGAAGCTGACACAAGGAGTTGAACCAGGTTCCCCTGCATCAAACCCAGTGCCAGTCCGTGTCTATACTCACTGAGCCACTCTCTTTGTGTGCAATTAGACAACCATTAATTAATGGATAAATAAAATATTCTAATGATATCAAACTGATATATAAAAATCAGGCTCAAAAAAAGGAAGTGGGATCCTTAACATCAGCATGATATTATATTACGAATAGAGGGGAAGCAGCAGTGTACGCTGGGCTCACATTAATGTCTGGTAAAATTAAAGGACATGGTGACTAGAAGTTGAAAAAAATGTGGTAACTGAGCTTTAATTAATAAAGAGAGCAGCAAGTTCAACAGAAATTGTTCAATATAATTCTTGTTTAGACTTTTCATCACAAAGTGGGAATTTAATAGTCATGCAGTTAATTAATGGAATAAGACAGCCCTGGGCTGCAATGTTGCAGAAGGTACAAAGGTCAAAAGCGTAAAAGAAACTTGAGTAATGCTCCAGCACAACTGTAAATCACTAGTAAGCAGAGCAAGAGACAAAGTGAAATTATACAGGTTATATTATTAGCAGAAAAGTAAGGTTACTTAACCACACAAATGTAAAATAATTAATCAGTTGATAGTTTAAATACATCAGTACTTCCTCCTGTGAATAAATGGGGTGGTTGAATTAATTGTTTATCTTGAATTCTGTCTTGTTTGCTGCATATTGTCCTTGTGAAATATTTTAATCTAATGGATTTTTACAGACTAAAATTAGTCATGTTTTTGTTCTGGGGGGAATTACAATTCTAGTTAGATAGTTTGCTAATTTAAAATTATAATGCCTTAATTGAATCAATATTAAACAATTCCATGTGTTGCTTCAAACGGCATTTTAAAAACCACAAAATTGATGATTTCATCAGGTATGATAATGCACAAAACAAAGCCTGTATCAAACAGGAATTTAATCTCTAGGCCATCTCATTTGGTCCTTCCCCACAGCTTAATCTCACCCTAATAAAAGGGGCAATAACAATAATGGTTTTAACTTTTGACAATATTTGAGACACTGAATTTGTATCCTGCACATGGAAAAGAAGTACAGAAACTAAAGCTCGATTTAGCTCATAAATTTTGATAATTATTTTATGGGACAGCAAATACATGTTGTGATGGGTGAAGGTGTTGAGGTTTGGCCAGCAAACTATTTAACAAACTTTTAAAATAAATTGCAAAGATTTGTTAAAATGTTTTGTTATTAAAAAAACGTGTGAAAGTATGCAATTCAGCTACATCTCTATAACGCCCTTTCTTTAGCTGAAAGGGTGGAGGCTAGAATAGCATTTCCTTAAGGTCTCCCTGACTCTCTGATTTCTTAGCTCTATCTGGCAATATTGGTCTAGTATTAGCTGGACAGTATATGCCAATTCCTCCCTTCAACAGATACAACAACGCGCTGACGTCATACTCGCAATCCTGCGAGACTGGAGGGATATAAGAGAAATTTTACCTCTCACCTAAATATTAAAGTCCAAAGTTAAGTACAAAAGGTGCATAGAGGTAAGTCATATATGGCTACGAGATCTCTAAAAGATATAGAGAAAATACCCCATAGGATTGCACTCAAATACTTAGCAACAGTAGTCTTACATATAAACCAAAGGCTAACACAAAGGACCCTTGACAAAGGTCCCATTCATGGACCGAAACGTTGGTTTTGTGTTTATTTTTTCAATACACTTGTTTGTTCAATTCTGGAGTGCTGCCTGCTGATTTCGTTCCAACGGTTTATCCCGTATTGTATTATATCTATATATATAGATGATATTCTATATATAGATATATATTCTATATTATTATTATGATTTATTCAAGCAATTGATAGGTTTTTTTATTTGTTGAAAATATGAACAATTGAATAAAAAAATCTAATTGGCAAAATAACTTAATTTTAGCAGCAAATTTAAATTTAGACCAAAAGTACAGCATATGCCTCATTAAATGCATGAAGAAAGACATTCTTCATTCATTCAAGTCATTATTATGAATTGTACTGTAATATACTGACTTGCATTTCAATCTCATATTGCCTTTTCATGTTCTTTTTCAATTTGTTGATATTATATTCCCTATTCAAAGTTCAAGCCCTTATTTGTAAAGGTTAAAAGTTTGGTAATACAAATAAACAGTAAAATACTGTACATGCATATCAAGTTAAACAGTTGCTACTTTCCAAATGAATGAAAACCTGGTCATTTTCCAATTTACAGCAGCTGAGACCCATCAAACAACTGAAAACAATTTGTTCAGAACTAGAGCTGTCATTCTCTGTTACAGTGAAAAATATAAAGTGTTGCTTCTGACTAGAGCTCCTCCGCTTCATATAAGCATGTTTCTATTTATTTGACAATTGTGGACATTGGAATAATAAAGAATATAACAAATCCACAGACTGTGAAGAATCTAAAAGCTAAAGACAGATGCTCATCACCTTTTAAATGTAATTATATTGACATGGAGCAAACAAACAATAAATCAACTTACACAATTTGCGTGTTAACCAAATTTCTGATTTTATCCTGCATGTGAATTCTTATTATCTATGAGGAAAGATACTGTCAGTTGTATTCCCTGTCCAAAAGGAAACGTAACACCAAAGGGGGAATTTACTAAATGATGCCAACAATTCAAAGAATACAAACAATTTAATCCTATACAGTGAAGCTAGCATTCAAATGTGAGACAGCTGAAGTCTTGGAGGAACTTAAATTGGAGGCAGTTTGGAGAGTCTCTAGTAGGTTGTTCCGGTCTTGAGGTGCACGGTAACAGAAGGAAGAGCGGCCAGATTCCTTGTTGAACCTTGAGACCATGTACAGTGTATTAGAGTTAGATCTCAGTTGATAAGTGGTGTGTGTGGTAGGGGTGAAGAGTTTTTTCAGATAGGCGGTTAGCTTGCCAGAAAGTATTTGAAGGCACAACAGGAAAAATTTACTTTGCGCCTGGTTCACAGAATAGCTATTATAGTTCATGGAGCCTTTAGCAGTGACGTGTGTTGTACTGTAGCTACATTGTAGGACAAAGTGGCATATTGAGTTGTAGTTGGTATCTGGTGTGATAAGGTGAGTTTGGGGTGCTGTACCATATACTATGTCCCCATTATCTATAATTGGCATGAGTTTCTTTTGTGCGATGCTCTTCCTGATCAGCAGGCTTAGGGAGGATTTGTTCTTATAAATGTAGCCCTGTTTCCCCTTGGTGCTGCCACTACCTGTTGGTTCACAAAGGACCTAAGCCTCCGCCACTGGGAGCCTGGGGTATATTTATCATCTTGGTGCAGCACCTCAACGACGAGGGATCCCAGCGTAGTTGGAGGAGCCCCTTAACGGAACCAATATACACAATAATTACAATAATTACTAAACACATATGAAAATATAGCATCCAACATAACACGGCCCTGCAAGGCCTTCCCCATCCAATCACACCTCCTGGGTAGAATCCCCAAAATCCTGGAGTGCCTGGGCACGTAACCCTGTAGTGTCCACAAGCCAGTCCCTCCCCCAAAGAGTATGTGTGGGATAGCGCGTTTCCATTTGTGTGTTGGGGCACGTGGATAATACCTTCCTGGTCTCCGTCCAGACCAGGTTAACAAGCAATGAACTCCATGGATCCGCGCCGTAATTCTGTCCAGCGCTGAGACGATCATTAGGACGATCATTAGGCCTCCAGCTGGATTTTACCCCTATAAAATAGTCTCTGTTGGAGTGTCCTTGCTTTGCTCACAGGCAGCAGGCTGCACTTCACCTTCAGAGATAGTGTCTTGCAGCTGATGTCTTTCCCTATCTAAGGCCTTTCCCTGCAGCATACACAGCATACAACAACTACAGTGACTCAGGGGATCTACCTTGGACCTGGGGGAAATCTGGCCTAGTCCAGGGGAGGAAGAGAAGACGGAGCACAACATCCACTGCTTGCTTGCCAAAAATTACAAGGTGCGGTCCCACGATAAAAAAATAAAGTTTATTGGATCAAGAGAACACAAACAGCACACTAAGAGCGTTGGATAAGCCATTTTGGCATTGTAAAAATGAACAGAGGTATGCATTGCATAGCGTTGGATAAGCCATTTGTTGTAAAACGAAGCGTTGTAAAACGAGGACTGCCTGTATTTATCTTCACTGCTTTTGTTTTTAGAGCACCCTACAGCATTGTTTCTATCTAGTCCAGGGGAGCACTGCTCCCTGGATATTACCTTCACCCTCTCTGTCTGATCACGACTGCCTGCATGTCCCCCAGCACACGAAAATGTACCTCCTGCTGTCTAGGGAAATTCTGCAGCCCCATTGGCTGGCTGTCTCCATGTGATCGCCCCTAGGCATTGTGGGGGCTGTAGTTCCCTGCTGACAGCCTCTTGCCATTGGTTGCTGCTTCGCACGCTATCTCTGAGCATGCAAGACTCCCTATCTGAAGTCTGCCGTATCGTAAACCTATCTGTGCATGCGCAACTCCCTGCGGTGCCCTGCAAAGGGAGCCACCGGCGACGCGATCACCTCCACTACTCCTCCTGCAGGGGCCAGATGCACCCGCACCCTTCTGATGCCAAGCGGAGGTAAGGGAGAGGCAAAGGGGAGCCCAGCGGGGGACCTGGGCTATATAAATTACACATAGTTTGTCATAGGTTTTGAAAATAAGAGTATCAATATATAACCCAACTGGTTTGTAATGTAAGCAAAACCAGCTGATGGGTAGCATCACTGTCACATCATACTTTTGAACTGCTCTCTGCTCATAGCTAATCCAGCTATTAGCATCTCACAGGTATCTCAGATACAATATGCTCCACAAGGAACATTAAACTGTCAGCCAGGAAGCAGAAGTGATCTGCTTTTAAATGATGCCAAGGTGTATGAACCCTAATTTGGTGCTACATGATGGATATGCACAAAGGTGGCTACAGTATAACACAACATGGACAAAAATATTCACTGTGCCATCTGCAAGAGTGCCAGACATACCAAATTGAAATACTTTATTTTTAAACAAATACAACTGTACAAACTGCAGGAAGTGAATCTCCATGCTTCCCACAGCGCGCAAACTGCTATTGGGTTGACAAGTCTAAGGCACCTTATGAAGAATAGGGTATGGTGTCACAACCAACAGGATCAGAAAGTTGAACCCACAACACTTCTGTTATTCAGGACAATAGCTCTATCAGTTTGTGCTAAACCAGCTGATAGCTACTGTAAGACCATATTCACAGCATACGTTTGAGCTCTACTTCTCATTCCAATACCGATGAAGCCTTATGGCAGAACACTGTTTTGTAAATATGGCCCACTGACTTTGTCCTTTATAAAATTAGAAGTACTAACTTCTGTCACCAGATCACTTTATTATATTATTTTGTCTCAGCAAATGCTTTACTTGCTGTGCTTCACCTTGTTTTCACTTGTGTGTCAAAAAAAACTATTTTTTTTTTAAAATCTCACCTGACCTCAGTAACTCATAGCCCTCACTCCATATTATTATTACTAGTCATGTTGGGTCTGACACTAGTACACAATTCCAATTAGTAGGTGCCTTAGGCTTATCAACTCTGTATATTGTAGTTGGTATAAAAGCCTTTTAGGAAGTTTTCATATTCGTTTAAATATACTTTGCACATCTCCCAGGGTACATTAGGTGTGCTCCTTTTTCAGCACAAGCATGTCTCCATAACTGATATGGAGTGAGGTTTCAGGGGATATATATCAACTGAAGTCAATATTAAACTGAAAGCCTTTCTCTGTCGTCGTCTCTCTGTCTTTCAAAAGCCCATTGAGCATCTGATATCTTTTTTTTAAGTCACAGGGTAATATTAATAGTTAGCTTTCCCTGATAGGAAGTGAAAGGATCCAACTTGGTGGTAGTTTTACAACATATTAGGTCCTATTCTAGTAGCTTTGATAATCAACTCATCAAGGATTTTGAGCAGCTATCGCAAAATTTTGCTAGGTAGCTATTCAGAAAGCCTTGATGAGTTGGTTAAATCGTGCAGGGACGGCTTTTTTTGCGATGTAATGCTCCTGCTTAAAGACACTGAGTGGGAGCTGCAAAAAAGCTCAAACTCACATTTTTCTGATATCATGCTATTCTAGTAGCTCTGATGAGATTATCGGAGCTCTGGAATTGCGAGTTTATCAAATATTCTTCTCTCCAGCTCTTTGATAAAGCGCCAGCATGGCGGGAAACACGTCAAAGTGTGTTTTTTTAGCTCTCTCATGGGCATGATTAATTGAATAAACCTTTTTTATTTTTCAAACCTTCACCTGCCTCCAGTTCTCTTTGCTGCAGTGCTCCTTCTTTTTTTCTTCACATCTACCTTGGACTTCTATGATGGGAGGCACGCCAGGATGAATACATTTACAGCTGTCCGTGAGTACCTACGATTTTTACCTGCTGTTGTTATTTAGTGTCTGGGTGGGTTATTTAGTGACTGGGTGGGTGGGTTATTTAGTGACTTATTTAGTGACTGGGTGGGTTATTTAGTGGGTTATTTAGTGACTGGGTGGGTTATTTAGTGGGTTATTTAGTGACTGGGTGGGTTATTTAGTGACTGGGTGGGTGACATCTCCCCCCAAACCCCTGCCCCCCGAAGCCCCAATACCTCAGACAGAGGCCTTAAGATAGCGGGCGGGCAGGCCTGCATTTCCCCCCTGCATCTTAACCCCCCCGCGGTGGCATGCAGATAGTGTGTGGGCAGGCTGGCATCCCCACCCCCCCACACCACATGCGACGGCTTTGGGGGCATGAAGATAGCGGACGGGAAGCAATTCCTCCCCCCCCCATACCTCACGCGGTGGCTTTGGGGGTATGAAGATAGCGGGCGGGATGCCATTCCCTCCCCCCCATACGTCACGCGGCGGCTGTGGCGGCATGAAGATAGCGGGCGGGCGTAGTGGAAGCTTTGGGGAGGCGGCAGG
>CM071570.1:223952269-223968510 GCA_036426205.1 Ascaphus truei
GCATGTGTGTGTGTGTGTGTGTGTGTGTGTGTGTGTGTGTGTGTGTGTGTGTGTGTGTGTGTGTGTGGCCAGCTAAGCAAGGCAGCTAATGAGAGGCATGCGGGGGGCGGGTCCGGGCCACGGACCAATCTGATTGCCCTGAGGTGGAGCGACGGGCCAAAGGACCAATCAGATTGCCCATAGGGACACCAACATACAACGTTTTCAAAAATATATATATATAGATGATGTTTTTTTGTTCCATTTCCTGGTTCCACACGCATGCGCATTGTGAACTACTAAAGAAAGCTTCACTGCCAATCGGACTTACAGTACTGTAGAAATCTAACAAACACAAACACAGTCTCTAGGAGTTTTGTTTTTTTCTTGAGAAGGAGAGAGTAATTGTAAGCTATAAACAAAACCTTTTGTGATGCTTACGTCTCATATTTAAATTAATTTAACATTTTTAAAATCACAACTTTTTTATTTTCTCAATGAAGTTGCATTTTGTTATATAATTAGACTTTGCATATGTAATTTATTCGGGTAAGGAAACCCGAAAATAAAAAAAAATATTTATAATATTTTTTTGGGGGTCGGGGTAGCTTTCTATTTAATACCAACTTTCCCAACTTTTGGTAGGCTTGCTCTGATTTTCATACTGTTTATGGAAAGATTCCACATACACAAACACGGTCTCTGGGAGTGATAACTTTTATTTCATTTTAAAATAGTCAGAACAGTTTCTTTCAAATCTTCAAGCTCATCCCAGCATTAGACCCAGACACACCAGAAAAGCTATGCTTCCATCCCTTTAAGATAATGTCAAAATTAAAATGGCTGCCATCACATGGTACTAAAACCAAAAGGATTGAGAGATATTCCATGTGAAGAATCTAATTGGTTGCAGTAAACCATGTGACAGCTTTTTTTTTGTTTAAAGGATGTGAAATCATCGTAAATAATGTCACATCCATTTACAATTTTCTTTTAAAAAAAAGGATGTGACATCATGAGATTCCAGACGCTGAGTCCAGTATAAGTCTGATGATATGCGAATTGGGATGTTTCTTCAGAAGTTTACTGTCTTTGTTTACCTGACCTGTAGCATTTTTATTATTTATTATTTATTATCTACTGTAGAATATATAATGGGGACTGAGGATTTATTGCAAGGCAAAATCTGTGTTTCTTTTTAACTGTATTACTGGGTATGCTGTATTTGTCTATAGTAGTCAAAACCTGAACAATGAAATTTAACTATTTTTTTAAATTATTATTACTGCAGTGTTTCCCATGATAAGGGATGTAAACAAGCAAGAAAGAATTGACCAAGAACATTATGTACAAGATACATAATGTAATAAACCTGTTGGGAAAGCCAGCAGGATGCTTTGTTGTATGCAGAAAGATATTTGGAATTATGGAAATCATGACCCATATTGACTAAACGGTGATGTTCTATAAGACACATTTTTGTGCAGGAAGTGCCCACTCACTGAAATGGTCTGGAATGTACTATATCTAATGGAATAGCTGATTAGTAAATGTGGGCCTCTACCTATTATTGACAGCTACTAAAATGGTGCATGATCTAAATCACAAAAAGTACTGTATGAAGATTCAAGAGAATCTAAATGACCTTAACATGCACAGTTTTGGAGGACCGAAGATGGAGGGAAAAATATGATTTAAACTTTCAAATATATCAAGTGTTTCAACAAGATAAAGGATGCAATCATATTTTAGAGAAAGAAATGTCAGAATAAGAGATCGTGCTCTGAAAAGGCAGATGAGAAGGCTCAGAGTCATGGAAAATTTTAGGGAGTATAAGCATGGATGGTTTCTGGCTATCATTCTGCCCTCACTGGCATACAAGTCCTGGTAAGAGCAGGCGGTGCCATACTAATGATGGGCTTTCCACACACTGCATTCCCTTGAGTTCATGGGAGGAGGTGAAATTAGGTCTGAGTGTTTCCCAATCCTGGGTTCAGACCTAGTACCTTCCCCCTACTGTACTTAAGGGAGCTGGAACCCCAAATTGAGCAGTGTCTCTACCATTGAGAGAGATAAGGTATCACGCAAGACTGCTGTGCACTGGCAGGCCCAGGTCCTCTCCCCTAAGGGGGGGGGCAGTGAGTGATTACCATTTCCATGGTCCTGCTAGAGGTCTGGGAATGAGCAAAGACTGCTGCAGGGGCCCTTGACCCGTAGGGTAGGTTAAGGGACTATCCTAAATCAGGGATCAGAACAGAGACTGTGTTAGGCAGAGGTCTGTCGTGTTGCTGTGGAGTGTACAGGAATAAAACCGGTTCCAGTTGAATATACCTCCTGCCTGGTGTGTGATCTTACTGGGGGGGGGGGTAACTTTTTTTTTTACCATAGTAGGAGATCGCCACCATACATCTGGAGCTTTCGGCAGTAGAAGGTGATGTGTAACATGGAGTAAAAGTCGGGCATATACCCCAGAATCCAGTCCTGAAGTCCCACAACCATTGGCGGACAACTTAGCATTCTGTGAGCCAACAGATAGCATGCACTATTCACCTAGTAATGGGAAACTCCCAAGGGGTGGGGGAAACACTGTTACATTTATTAATTCCTCATAAAACAGTGGTGGCTTCAGGGAACAGCCTCCAAACAAACGAGGAAGATTCTAATACAGGAAGTAAATACTAAAAAGTTTGGGATTGCCAAAAAAAGGCTATTCTACTGTAAACCTAAAAGAAAGTAAAGGACCTAATAGTGTCTGAGGTTTAACATCAGATAGAAAATGGGCATCAATTTCTATATTTCCGTACTTTTACTTCTTTCACTAAGAGTGAGTGTCTAGGTGGAGCTGAGTGTAACTTGGCCACCCACCAACAACATTGTCCACTGCCAACATCAATGTTCACTAGCCCCCACTAGTAGTGCCACCTGTGAGCAACCAGTATCTGCTGTGATTTTGGTACTACTGGTGAATGTTAGGGGAAATGGTGGCGATAAATCTGTTGTCTCACTAATTATATCACAACATGCTTCTGTGATTCTTGTCAGCTGTTTCTGGTACTAGCAATGGTGTACACCGATGTCCCTATGATTTGCTTGCAGTTGGCTGTATAGGGTGCTGATATTGAGCTGGTCCCCTACATTTCCTTATTGCATGGTGGCACTGGATATCTTATAATAAACCATGCAAATTCCTACACAGTAACTTGGTGTGGCAATGTAAAATATGACAACACCTATTACGATGTTGGCTTGGGGACTTCCTCCTACATTGGCTGCCACTCATGGAGAGGCTGGCTTTTCCTGTCCATCTCTTATCATCATCATAATCCTTACTATCCTCCAGTTACTATGAGTTGACCACTATTCCTCTTATAGATGTCTCCTCCTGAACCATCACCTTGTCTGAGCAGTAGCAACAATGTCAACAGTCCCCACTGGCCTAGTTTCAGCTGCGATAACTGTGTTGTACATTTGCACTGTACAACTCTCAGCCTTTGGTTCTGCCTGAGACACATCCTCTACTGGCTGCAAATACGACCTACAGAAGTTAAGAGTATATAAAAAAAATATTTTACAATATTTGATTTACTTGAATTTGACCCCCAGTACAGATGGGAGAATGTGTAAATATTCAAATTTCAAATTTTTTGCTAGTTTGTGAACAATATGTGTTTTGTAGATGCATATTTGTAGCAGATGAACAACTGGAACAAGTCCATACTATAAATCAGCGCGCGTAAGACACATAAAAGCATTGGGGTATATGTTTATAAATGTATATATGAATACCCCTACAACATGAAAAAGCCTGTAAGGCTAAGAAGGAACTTCCAGAGTTTAAATAAGATTTCCAAGGTACTAGATGTAGATATAAAACTCCTATTGTGGAGAAACACATCCCTAATGTAATGCCTTAGGGGATGATGGTGTGGTCACAATGAAGGGATCCACGCCCGTCTGATCGTGGTTAAAGGGTATGATGTGAAAAGCTACAGGAGTAGAAAAACAGTCTCAATAAGGTATAAATGTGTGATCTGTGAGGGAGTATATATTACTCAAGACCTCCAGGATCACCACTGCTCTGGAATCCGCGTGCACTCGGGTCGTAAAGACAATACTCGAAGTCCACCCATGCGGGAGGGATGAAGGCGGTGCACAGCAATGAAGACAATGGTAAACTGGATCACTAATCAAAAATCATTTAATGCTTAAACGATCATGCAATAATTAGAGACAGCACAAAAATAGACACCTCTAACGCGTTTCATGCATTGCTGCACTTTGTCACAAAAGACACCGGTGCAGAAAAAGGAACGCAACAGGAATATGGGCTAATAGAATATACAAAGTATATTTAAATGACTCACACCCCACACCTCCTGACAAGACAGGTCATAAGGCACCATTTGAGGAGGGGAGTACTATCAGGTCAAAAAGCCTCAGAACCCACAACCTCTGTATTCAGGACTCAGCTCTAGCAGTGAGCTAAATTACTGTAGCTGCTGGGTAGCTCGACTGTTGCTACATTCTTTTAAGCTCTATTGCTCACTGCTCACACGTGCCCACACCCCCTGACTTCCTTTCTATACTTTTCATATTCTATTAGCATATCTCCCTGGTATCTCTGCTGTGCTCCTTTATGTGCACAAGACACATTGAACTGGCAACCAGGAAGTGGAAGTGGTCAGTTTTCATAGGACGGCAGGGGAGTGCCCACAAATATTATTAGCTAATGTACTTGTGAATCTACTAAAATATGTCTCTCTCTCTCTCTTTTAAGTTTATTAGTCTAAGGACCCTTGTGAAACATAATTCATAAAAATTGCAAGGTTTCCTGTTTATTTTGTTTTCGGTTTCAGAATCAATATACTGTAAACATAATAATATCATACTGTTTAACATTAAACAAAAGTTAATATGTGTATAGAAAGGGAAATAAAAGCGCACTGCTTTTATTTCTTTTTCTATACGCCAGGTGACGTCTCCACCATTTCTTCAAATGACGCCAGTGACGTCATCTAAACAGGATGGACAGAGTCGAGTGAAGCTGCATTGAGTGGGCTACAAACTTTTTCGTTGGGAATTTCCACTGTGCTCAATTGATTGTCTTCTCCTCCTGTCCATCTGGTCTTTTGGAAGGCTTGCACTGGTTTGGGGTTTGGCCCAGGCGGACACCTCTCTTCTGTGACAACCATCTGGATATCGATCTCTGTAATTCCTGGTTCCTGGATGGTTATTATATTTCTCTCAAATGCCTTTGACATACGTACTTGTATATACGTATATGTATATACGTATGGGAATATCTTACCATTAAATCACCTTTTTAACGAAATTACACTATGGAGCATTCACTTTTATTTCCTTTTCTATAGATCTGTCTTTGGATGTGGTGCATCTTATAAAAAGCTGCCAGTAGTTTCCACCATATGGTAAAAATTCAACTTTTCACTATTTTCTTCTTTTGATATTTGTACATTTGAAACACGATACATCTTTTTTATTCTATTCCAAGTACTTTCACTTATTTTATATCTAATTGATGATCCTTAGGTAATTGGTTTACACCCATATTCTCAAGAATGCATTGCACTGTCTTTCCATTAAGCTTCACAGTGTTTATTTAGTGCTACACATTTGTATCATTCAGTGCACCTTCCTTTATATATTGCTCTACACATTTCATAGTTACATTGCACAGTCACGTGTTAATCACTTCACTTCTTAGTAGGATTTGTGCCACTGTTCATGTGTCTGTGTTGTCCTTGTTGCATGTGCAGTATACTGTATGTACCGTTAATCTTTGTCACTGTTGCTAATGCCATCTTTGTACAACACATGTATCATTTTAATCATATGGAACAGTCCACAAATCACCATAGATAAACAGCATTAATACAACATTTACTTATACCTAATATCAGATATAAATTATGGTTTCTAGGTATAGTCTTATATGCACATGTGATATACTTGCTGCAGTATGCTCTGATCAGAGACAATACAATTATCCTGCCAATAAAGTCAAACCAAGCCTGTAATTTATAAAAAAAAATGTAAAAATCTAAGATTTGCCTCTGGTGTACATAAAAAGTGTCACTGAAATGAGTTAGGTACCAATTAACTGCTACAGTACATTTTTAACAAAGGGCACCACATTTGCATAAAATTTGGTAATGAAAGAATGCTGCAAGTAAATTCGGAGACAGGTAAGATCCATTTAGAACTCATGCAGTCTTTATTCTGCTTGTTTTTTTTACTCAAGCACAATCAAAACACTTTTTTGGTGGTTTCCATTGTCTACAGTACGTTTGTTATTTTCATATTTCATGATACATAAAATATTAAAAAACAATCTACTGTACCTATTATAATTTAATGAAGGTGCAATCACAATGTGTAAATATACAGTTCCAGAGAGAGACCAAAATTCAACTAATGGATGTGTTCAAAGCAGAACTCAAGGTTAAAAATATCTTGACAGTTAGAAAATACATCAAATACTTTCCACAAATTGTATATAATAGAAGAACTGGAGCATGTCATTACTGAAAGTGGGGTGCATATCCCTCTGACAGTAGCAAGCTTTTGTAGCAGGCAAAAAAAGTGTGGAAATGAATCTTACTTTATTTGAGTTTAGGTCGTGTGTAATTCTTGCATATCAGATACTTATAGTTCTACTCTTTTATCTGTTTCACTAAGGATGGTATAACATTTTCTTAATAAAGAAAAAAGAAAAAACAGCAGTAATTATCAATTTATCTACAGTATACAGTTGTTTCTGCAGCATCGATTTCCAGCAGCTCTATTATTGCAGACACTGTACCAGCGCAGCAGACTTTAGAATGTATGTCTGTAGCACCAACGAGAGTAAGTCTTGCTACTGTACATCTAAATAGTTAAAAAAAATATCTCTTACCACCTAATGTACATCAATATTAAATATACCACTGTTTTAAGTTTGTGAACCTATGTGGGACTGCTCTTTTAAGTTGCTGCCTATATCACTTCTTAGTAACTTAAATCACTTATTGTACCACCCAAGACTTTGTTGAGAGTGAATTCACACTCATATTAAGGTGTTCATTGACATGGGGCGAGAAGAGTGACATGGGGGGGAAGGGAGGGACATGGGGGAAATAGAGGTGACACTAGAGGGAAGAGAGGGACAAGGGTAGGAGACAGTGGCATGGGGGTGGAAGAAGGTGGCATGGGAGAGAAGAACGTGACATGGAAGCGTAAGACAGGTAGGAGGATAAACATGAGGGGAAATAAAGTGTTAAGGGCAAGAGAGTAATGAGAGTGACATGGTGAATGGAGTGACATAGGAGGGAGGAGAGTGACATGGGGTGGAAAGGGACATGGCTGGAAGTGTGTTGGGAAGAGAAAGTGACATGGGGGAAGTGTCCTTACCTCATCAAGTGCAGCTATAGGGTCTGCCACTATTATCCGTACGTAGCTTCATGACTTCCTTTTTGTCTCTAAGCCCCACCTCCTCTGATGAACAGGGTCAGCAGGAAACAGAGAGAACCTTTGAACTTCAGTCAACTCAACCCCTGTTGTTAGTGTATCCCCTCATCTGGGAGCTACTATTGTAATTAAAGGGTTAATAGCCCAAGGGGTTAACTGTGTGGGCTCATGCAGAGTAACTCACTTCTCCCATCACATGGTATAGAGTGACTTCGCAGGAAAGAAACCACTCCCACTGTATGCGTGGTGACCAATGACATCCCCATCCGATATATATACTGAGAGAAGATTCTGGGTGTGACAGTTGGAGGAGCTTCACAGTTGGTAATGTAAATATGTTCCCGTGTATAGTTAATGTATGGTGTAATGTCCTCTCGCTGTTTGTTGTTTGGAAGTTAGGAAACGTGTCCTATCCAGTTAGCGTCCATAGCCATGGAAGTTCAGAAGCTTACAGGTTCCTACAGATCCCTGCTTCGAGGCCCCCTCTTGTCTCTGAAACAGAGTGATTAAGAGAGGCATGAATTACCTTGCACCGGGATAGTGATCCCACAGATCATGATAATAAGAGTAACCTAAGATGAAACCCTATTGATATAACGAGTTGTGGACGCTATACAGATGGCCACTTAAGATGACAGTAACAGAAACAAGCCTCAGCACCTCCCTAGCACGAGAGAGTAAGGATTACCTAGGGAAGAATAAAAGGGAATACACATGGTTTTTCACCAGTTAAAGTTTATATAGTAATGAATGTCTTGATGTGAAGAGCTGTTTATTAACAGCTTTTAATTAAGCTCCCGTTTGTACTTTAAAAGGTCCTGGCACCTTTCCTTATTCCATCAGTATATCTACACCCTACCTGCATGGATCCAGAACCCTGACAAGGTATGAGAGACTGAGCAAAGCCATGTATATGTACATCAATTGATGTTAACGCCTTAGGAGCCGGGCAAGGATTTACAATTTTTTTTAAATGTGTATAAATGTGTATGTTTTCTAATGCTGAGAATCAATTAGTTATTACATATTTGTTCTGATCATACTGCCAATGATGTATAAGATTCAATGTAATGATGAATTAATGGGTTAACTTAAAACAGTATGAATGGACTAATAATCAGCACCAATCACATCTATGATGAGGAGTATGTATATTAGAATTATGGTATATGGTAAGCATTGATAAGCATTGATAAGCATTGACGCCTGAAAAATCCTTTGCGGTGAAAAGCATTGAGTGGAGGAGATGGAGAAACTGAGACAGTTTACTCACCGACGGAGAAACAGGGACTCTAGGAGCAGGTAGGACCTCGATGGCCGTAACAGTATGGAAGGAAAGGATTGTTGTGGTCATGGGCTGAGATTGGTGGCAGGTGGCAAGCAGGATCGTCGGGGTCACAGGCAGGGTTCGGTGCCAGGTGGCATGCAGGATCGTCAGGGAAGGGTTGACAGCAGGAAGACAGGAACAGGGCAGGGGAGCAGGAACTGAGACCATGGAGCAGGGATCAGTAAACAAACGGGGACATGCCAGATTATAGGCAAGGGCCTTTAATAAGTACCAGACTCAATACAGAACAGAAACAGAAGCAGACACATGGGCATAAAGAGTCAGGAAACAAAACAAAGTCAAGTGAGGAACAGGAAACTATAAGGACAGAGGACAGGAGCAATAAGAGTAGACAGACAGAGGAACCCCAAAGCAGACAGAAACAGCAGCACATCCGGTGGAGAGATAAAGAATAGAAGGGGATAGGGAGAACTAGGAAGACTCTGACACAGAGACAGTTTGCTCACCGAAGGAACATTCATGACTTCCAACACATTCAGTACACTAAGTGGCCACGTGAGATGTTGATATGATTAGCAGTGTGGAGGTGCTGAGATAGAAACGACTGCACACTCCAGAATCTTATGCATATGTTGCAATGCTTTAAAGAATGCTAACGTGTTTTCCCCTTATACAAGATTTGATTGATTTTACTGATTTATACAGATAACTTTATACATACTGTACCACCTCCACTATCGCATTCCTTCTTTGTTGTCCCAAAAGCTTTATTAACTAGCAGATCATTTCCATAGAGGTTGACCAAAGTGGATTTGCCTTTTATTAATAAGGAAAATATGAGTAGTATTAACTACTGTCTTACAGAATTCCCTTTCCATTGAAGAATGTACTGTATCATACTATTATGTTTCTTTATTTCTTCTTTTTGGTTTGATACCCCTACGTTGGTAAAAGTCTGAATTGGAATAGCTCAAGAATTCTAAAAGAGTTTGAGCAGCAGTATTGGTATATTATATTTTATACACATTCGCTTTTGTATGGATTCTATTCACTTCTAATCACGTTTTTATATCACTAATTGTATATATTATTATTTTTTTTAAATTATTTTCCCTATTTTACTTGTCAATAAGATCAGTATATTTTCTGACTGAATAATACACAATTTCTGGGTGTATGTGCACATATATTATATTTAGATGAGTGCCGAATTGTATATTGGGTTTGTTTCAGCAAAGTACAGTGCCATACACTACATTATCAGAACTCGCTGGAGTAACATTGGTATCTAACAAATATAAGAAGCTCTCTATAAATAATTAATTTGTTTTCAATGTTCCAGCTCGCTGTTTGTTGGTTTCTCTTTACAGCTACTTGCATCTTATAAATCTCCCTATATCCCAGAGGCCAACTGGAAATGCAGACATAAACATAGTGAGTGCACTGTAGTGTTAATGATAAGAATATACAGTATATTAAAAAAGAAATTCAAAACTTATAATTAAAGTAACAAAGATGGACCCGTGTCACTTGCTCATTGGGGAAATACTTTCCCACTACTTTGATGTGGTAGTCATGGGCCTGGAACAAGAACCAGAGATGGGTGAAAGTGTTTTCCGTCTCTCACCCGTCTCTCACGTACTTTTCCGCGCGGCCCGAAATCACCAGATAGTGCTAATAGCGCTGGACAATGAAAGCGCTTAGCGCTAGACAATGAAAGTGCACGCAGGCACCCAAAACTGTCGAAAACGGCCATGCCGAAAAAGGCCGCAGGAGGCTAAAGGCGGCCACCACTGTATTTGTAGATTTTTTCACCCTGCAAAACTACTCCCTACATTTTATTTCTCAAATATTATTTTTAATATTTGAAAATTCGAAGATTTCAGAATATAGGGTATAGCATATGCATGACTCCTGTGTAGGTTAAATCTGCGATAATAGTTCGCAAAGCCCAAAAAGCGTTGTACTGTATAGCCGTGAGAGTGGTCGGTCGGGGCCAGTCTAGGAAAACCTTGAGCTTAGCTGGGTCCATAGAGAAACCGGAATCGGAAATGACATATCCCAAAAATGCCATGGAGGTTTTGATGAAATTGACATTTCTCCAATTTGGCAAATAGATGATTCTTCTGAAGGCGTAACAGAACCTGTTTAACGTGAGTGACGTGTTCCTGGAGAGACTTGGAAAAAATCAAAATGTCGTCTAGATAAACGATGAGAAAGGTGTTGAGAATGTCACGGAATATCTCATTGACGAAGTCTTGGAAGACAGCAGAAGCGATGCTAGGCCGAAAGGCATGACCAGATCTTCCATTCATCGCCTTGGCGTATTCTCACCAAATTGTAGGCACCCCGCAAATCCAACATGGAGAAAATAGTTGCCCCCTGTAGGTGGTTGAAGAGCTTCCTGATCAAGGGTAAAGGGTATTGATTCTTTAGAGTAATTTTATTCAGGCCCCTATAATCAATGCATGGTTGGAGGGACCCGTCCCTCTTCTTGACGAAGAAGAATCCGGCTCCTGTTGGGAAGAGGATTTCCAAATGAAGCCCCTCTCTAGATTCTCCCGGATATTGTCGTTCATAGCCTTGGTCTCCGGGAGTGAGAGTGGATACGATCTTCCCCTGGGAATCACCAAGCCGGGCAGCAGGTCAATAGGACAGTCAAAGGGACGATGTGGCGGTAGGACTTCTGATCGTACGTTGTCGAAGACATCGCAATATTCTTTGTATACCTCTGGTAGGGAGTTCGTCTCCTTCGTAATCGTGCACAAGGCAGTAACATTATGGGCCGACACCATACAAGACTCTGCACAATGGGTACTCCACTGGATGGGCTCTCTGTTGGTCCAAAGATTATGACGTTGGAGCAACGGAAGGCTCAGAATAACTTCAACGGAGGGGGTATGGTTCACATCAAGATGATTTTCCTCCTTATGGTTCCCTTCCATCTGCAAAAGGAAGGGAATGATCTGCAGTGAAATGAAGGCTGGTTCTAGGGGTCACACATCGATGGCCTCCAGAGCATACCTGGAGACCGGTCAGTTTCCCTGGGAGATATGGAAGATAGAGGAAACTGCGTCATCTTACGTCCCAGAGTGTCGAAGCCCCTACGAAACTCCTTGGCGAAGAGACCGATGTCCTGTGTAAGGTCCGACCCAGATGGGGGAAGCCCAAGCCAGGGCGTCGTCCGTAAGTAGTGAGATGATGTAGGCTTGGATCTTGGGGAAACAAAAGAGAAGGGGTGATCTCAAATTGTATAAAACACTGGTTTAGGAAGCCTCAACACCTGTGGGGATCCCTGGCATAGCTGTTGGGCATCAGAAGTCGGAGCTCAGTAGCCATGTGGTGGGCAGTAGACTAGCAGCAGAAGCAGCAGGTGCTGGTGAGACGAGTATGGGAGAAGCCATCTGTGCCTTAACAGTGAGGGAATGGAGGCTCTGCTGAAGTATGTCAATACATCGGTCATTTTGCTCAAGGTATTTCTCTAGTCTGGAAAACACATTGGCATATGAAGACAGAGTTCGCTCCACCTCAGCGGGGTCCGTGTTTGTGGGGCTGAGCTCACCACAAACAAGGAGGGACCACAGTGCTGAAGTGGGAAAGGATATGTATCTTTTTCTAAATTGAAGCCTTCTGATTGTTGGTTATTGACCATCACTGATGCTTCTGGTCTTTTATAAATTTTGAAGATAGTGTTTAAGATATTGCAATCAAATTGACTATCAAATTGCTTGATACTGTAGTATGAGTATGGACCATGAAATTTGATCAAAAGTTCTCAGCGTCAATCCCAATAATTAGTTATCTTTTCACTCTTTTTTTAACCAATCCGTGATTATTATTGTGAACAACAATAGCCAACACTTTCTGGATCTTAATAACTCAATTTCTGCCAGGTAAAAAACCTGTTTGATTCTCAGAAATCAGAGATGGGATTATTATTTTTAATCTATTTGTCAAATTTTAATTTAAAATCCTAATTTAAAAGTGATAAGGGTCAGTACGAGGCAGGGTCTTCACAGCTCTTTCCCTTTACCTTTTTATAAATCACTTTAATAATAGTTTTGTTAAAAAGTTTCTAGCATAGAGTTCCCTCCCAAAACATAATTATATAAATTCCTACGTGTAATAAGAACTCTTTACACATCTACTATCTACCAAAACATAATTATATAAATTCCTACGTGTACATAAGAACTCTTTACACATCTACTATATATTTGTGAAAGCACTGTATGTTTGTCTGCATGGCCTGTGTCCCGTTGGTCCCTTGGGCCACCCGCCCCACACACCTCTCATTGGCCTGAGGCGGAGTGATGGCCCAAAACACACACACACACACCACCCCCCCTCGCTCTCTGCGGCTCTCCCCTCACATAGACCGCTCCCCCAACTGACCATCCCCGAGAGCGCTCCCCACGGCTCTCACCACCCATAGGCCACTCCCTCACCCGGCGCTCTCCCTCACCTGCTCACCCCCCCCCCCCCCCCCCCCCCCCCCCCCCCCCCCCCCCCCCCTTAAGTAAACTATGTTTAACAACCAATAAAGGTAAACAAAAATCAATTAGCATCATTATTACATCCCTAAACATTGACAGTCCATCCGAACAATGAAACAATTAACTAATTCACGCCTGGAGCAGAAACAATTTAGCATGTGAAAAAATTAGTACCAACCAGAAACAAACTTTAAAACCAAGGCTAACCCTGAACACAAGCACACATACAATAGATCAACAATAACCTCTATCTAATTTTAAAATACTTTAAAACACACACATAAGAATAGCAGCCATAGACAAATAATTTATAACACATCCAATCAAGCTTTTAAAACAACATCATTTCTTACCCTTCTGAGTACAGTAGAGGCAACGCTTATTCTAACATTTACTGTTAACGAGCCGGGTTACATTCAGGTATGTGCTGGGATGTGTCGGGCTAGTTTGAGGCACATTTAAAGCATTTCTGCATTGACTAACGACCAATAGGATTAACACAGCAGGGATCCCTGGCATTCCAATTCAGTTTGAATGGGACTGCCAGGACCCCCGCTGTAATCGATAGGCCATTAAAT
This sequence comes from Ascaphus truei, assembly GCA_036426205.1. Taxonomy (NCBI): domain Eukaryota; kingdom Metazoa; phylum Chordata; class Amphibia; order Anura; family Ascaphidae; genus Ascaphus; species Ascaphus truei. Next base: position 223,966,078 of record CM071570.1, read on the forward strand.
CAATGCAGAAATGCTTGGGGCTAGTTTAAGGAAAGTTTAGGCATGATTCAGATGTACCGGGTGTACCTGGTCTTTTGGGAATTGCCACTGGTTTTTCTTAGAATACGCGTTGCCTCTACTGTATGTATCCTCTAGATACATATCTACATCTAGATACCGTGGCAAGAAATGATACCACCCAAAAAAACTCACACATGTTAAAACAGTTTTAAAAAAATTAACAAGTTAATTACACAAGGTTGGTTACTTATATTTTTTCAATGCTAAATTGTTCTGCTCCAGGCGTGAATTAGTCATTGTTTCATTGTTCGAGATGGCTGTCATTGTTTAGGGATGTAAATAATGATTGCTAATTGATTTTTGTTTACTTGATTGGTTTAAAATAGTTTACTTGTTTGGAGGTATTTCTATTTAGCTGCATTGGCTTTGTGAATTTAAATTGTATAAGATCAGTTAGGATTAGTAAAGGAAATTCATTGTAATGTAGTGTGTCTATACTGGAGAAGTGTATTTGTAGTACAGTATGGTTTGATAGATCTTTACATTTATTGTATATTGGTCATCAGTGTGTGTATACTGTATATATATGATATATATATATATATATATATATAATATATATATATATATATATATATATATATATATATATATCTATATCTACTCTGCATCTATATCTATATAGTTGCATGATGAAACCACTGTACAAATTCATGGGTGAAGGGTGGGTATAGGGCCAGTTGTGGCTTAACCCCTTAATTACCTTTGCGGTTATTATCTGATAAGGTGTTTAAGGGGTAATTGATATCTGAATGTAAAGGGTTGTTTCCGTGTTCTGCTTGGGACGCTCTGGAGACCACAGCGGTCTCCTAGGGAATCTCACGGTATCAGGCTGGTGGTTCCACGGGTTGACACATGCGGGGATGAAGCGGGGGCCTCACATCTGTGGGGGCACCCACCGACCATAGGTGCGGTGGATGTGATGTTGTGGTCCCACTTCTGTGGGGGCACTGCAGACCCGTAGTGAGCACTGTTGAGTTCCCAGACCCCCATGGAACCACCCGAGGCCCCGCAGACACCTGTGGGTTGACCCGGGGCTCCAAGACATCCGCGGGCCTACCGTGGGACCCAATTGTGCCCACGGTGACCCAAGGAGACCACCTGGGGGCCATGGTGCTTGGGCGGGACTCACCAGCAGGCCTCCAGAACCTGTTTTGAAAAGGGCTGCTGGACACTGTAGGTCTGTCAGGTGCCCCGCCGATCTCCACGTAGGACTCGCGTGGGGCCCATGCGTTATGAACCCTGTGTTTAAAAGGATAAATCTTGTATTTATGGGGGGCACAGGGGTGGGTAATGTATTTAATAACTATAATGCTATGTTGTATGTGGGTCATGTTTTTTTTATGTGGGTACTGGGGGTGGGGGGGGTATGTGGGAGGCCCTCCTCTTGTCGTGTTAGTGGGTTAGGTTGGTAAGGCCTCACGGGGTGGGGGGTTAGTGTGAGGGCTATGTAGGCTATCCCGAGTGTGTGGGTGAGGGTGGGTAACCCTAATGACTGAAGCGGTTAATAACCGCTATGGTGATTAAGGGGTTAGGGGACACTTACTTGGATGTGTTTTAATTTTTGTCTCTGTTTTGCGCAGAAGTGCAGGAGGGCCATGGGAGAGGTGGGTAGGTGGGTAGTTGGATGGTGGTTTGGTCCACGGGGTGGGCCATTGGAGTGGGCGCCTGCATTATATGCACATCGGAATCCCCCTCCCCACATTTTACATAAAATGCACTCACAGAAACACAGGCTCAGGGAGATTTTTTAACAGACACATGAGGGGGGGCCTTAACAGATTACAGTCACGGCAGGGAAGGTTTAACAGACACATTAGGGGGAGGGGCTTTACATAGATTACAGTCAAGGCAGGGATGTTTAACAGACCACATAAAATAAAAATTGTATTTTAATGTATTTATTGTTGTTTATGTTTTTATACAAAACCAGGGGTGTACTCTATTGTGTTTATTGCACTGATGGTAATTGGGGGCTGTGTTTCATTTTGTCTTGTTTGCAGCAGCAGAGGGGCCATGGGCAGGTGGGTAGTGGGTAGTGGGTATGGGTGAGTAGGCCTCACGGGGTGGGCCATTGGCAGTGAGGTGGCTGATATATGCACATCAGATCCCCCTCCCCTACCCACATTTACATACAATGCACTCACAGAAACACAGGACAGGAGATTAACAGACAACATTAGGAGGAGGGGGCCTACACAGAGTACATCAGGCAGGGAAGTTAACAGCCACATTATGGGGAGGGGCCTACAGATGACAGTTCACGGAGGGAGGTTTGGGAGGTTTAAAGACACATTAGGGGGAGGGGGCGGGCCTTACATGATTACCAGTCAAGGCGGGGAGGTTTTTTTAACAGACACATTAAAAATATAT
>CM071570.1:223968548-224020085 GCA_036426205.1 Ascaphus truei
TAATGTATTTATTGTTGTTTATGTATTTTAAACACACAGGGGGTGTATGTTTTTATTGCAATGTTTATTGGGGGCAAATGTCACCAATAAACATGCTATTCTGCCTTAACCCTTCATTGCCTTAGCGGCTATCAGCTATGGTAATGAAGCAGCATTTCTGTATTTTAATAATATTGTGCAGGAGCAGGGGGTCCCTTCAGCTTTGATTTGTGGCTCAGGGAACCCCCTGCTCACTGTACAATATTATTAAAAATACATTCATGCTGCTTCGTTACTAGAGCCCATAGCCGGAAAGGTAAGGAGCGAGTGTTTATTGATGTGTGTGTTTTATTCATACTGTAGATGTGTAGAGGGTCTCCGGAGCGGAACCGCTTTGGTTTTAGATCCGGGGACCCCCTGCTTCCCGAGATACAGGCCCCTTTAGGGGGTGCCGGTATCCCTCTGCTTGGTTTACATGCCGCGGTCACGTGATCGGGACCTTTAAATGCAGAGGGATACCGGCACCTCATAAAGGGGCCTGTATCTCTGGAAGCAGGGGGTCTCCGGACCTGAAACCAATGCGGTTCAGCTCAGGAGACCCCCTGCACATGTACACAATGAATAAAAATGTATTTTAAATAATTTTTAATGTGCCGATGTTTGCGCAGAGAGAGCAGCGGATCTCTCTCTGCTGCAAACACATCTCGCCCCCGCCGGCCTATACTGTAGTATCATTGATGTGCATATACAGTACTGTATGTGTACAGTATGTTAGGGTTTATAGGGGTTGTTGTTATACAGTATATATACTGTATACAGGCATACCCCTCTTTAAGTACACTACTTTAAGTACACTCGTGAGTAAGTACATATCGCCCAATAGGCAAACGGCATCTCACGCATGCGCCTGTCATCACGTTCTGAACAGCAATACCGGCTCCCTACCTGTACCAAAGCTGTGCGCAAGCAGGGAGACTACAGAGCCTCTTACACATGCGTTATTTACATCAGTTATGCACGTATGTAACGATTGCAGTACAGTACATGCATCGATAAGTGGGAAAAGGTAGTGCTTCACTTTAAGTATATTTTCGCTTTACATACATGCTCCGGTCCCATTGCGTACGTTAATGCGGGGTATGCCTGTATATATACTGCATTACAATTCATGAATTTATGCCATCTGGCGCACACGCGAAGCATTGCAGCCTATTAAATCCAAAGCATTATTAATTAACACATCAACCGCACATCAGCCGGGCATGACCCGTGGCTGGGAAAGCAAAAGGAGCGCGGCATGCTCAGGGTGAACAGCGTCGCATTCCAGGAACAAGCCAGGTAAAAAACGGTGATTTGTTAGAATAAAGTCTGCCGCAGCAGTAATTCCATACCTATATACCAATAGGGACCACATAGTATCTACACACACTTTTAGTAATGCAACACCCTCTTACATTTCCACACCTACCCACACAATTGGTATACACTCGCACTTCACACACACTTTTGTAAAGTGCTGTATATACTGTGGACGCTTTATAAATGTGTATATATATATATATATATATATATATATATATATATATATATACATAAACACATACACACAATCTTACTGTACATCACTAACATTCAGGGACTATTTAACACCTCAGGTCATAAATAGTATACTGCACAGGGGGAGGGATAGTTTCAGTCACAAATAACATTCCAAGGTGCACTGTTTTTAAGTTAAACCTTGCTTGCTTTATTCATTGTAACACTGCCAGAAGAAGAGCGTGTATCTCGAAAACTCGCACAAATAATAGCATTTCGTTAGCCACAGAATGGTTTAATTTATCTATATATATATACTCACACACACACATATATACATACATACATACACACACACACATACATACACACACACACAAGCCTTAAAAAGGGTTCAGTATTTGATCCTCAGTTCTCCAAGGGTCCCTTTCTGACCACTTTTGAAAACTTGGTCATTAGGGATCTGCGCATTCTGTCAAAGTTGTAATGTGATGCCAATGTTATGTAATATTAGTTAGAATTGTGTTTGTAAATCAACAGTAGTAGAAAGCACATGTATATGAGGGCAAATGTTTGAAGTGTATGTTAGTTGTTACGGTAGTTATTTTTGAAAATGTTATTGTTGGAAATGCTTCTTGAAAGATGTGAATGTCCATTGTTGAGAGGAGTGTATTTGATGTAATGTTAAAGTGTGTGTTGTAAAATAATGTAGTAATAAAAGATGACAGTAGTGTATTGAGTGTCTTTCATTTTTTTGTAATTTCTTATGGCAATATGTAGAGTTCATGGAAATTGAGGAAAGTCAATGTTCATTGTAATGCTTGTTTGTAAACGACATTTTTGGTAGTTCCAGTTGGAGCAAAGATGTACAATTGTTGGGGGGATCCAACTCTAGAGCACGCAACATATAACTGGCCATGGGAGAAACATGGTGATTCTAAGTTGATACCAGTGCACTTTATAGATTGTCCTTGTGCTTTGTTAATGGTGATAGCAAAAGCTAGTTTGATGGGGAACTGTAGCCGTTTGAAAGTAAAAGGCATGTCTGTAGGAATGAGTGGAATGCGGGGGATGAAGACATCTTGGCCTTTGGCGTTGCCAGTTAAGATAGTAGCTTCAATTAGGTTGGGCATCAATGTTTTTATGCACAGTCTGGTTCCATTACAAAGGTTAGGTGTGTGTAGGTTGCGAAGTAGCATGATGGGTGCTCCAACTTTGAGGCGAAGATGATGTGGTGGCATCCCTGATGGTTCGAGGGAGTGTAGGAATTCAGGTGGATAGTTAACGGCTTCATCGCAATCCACAACTGTATCGATTGAGTTGTATTGAGTAATTGTGTTTGGAATAATGTCTTGAATTTGATGATTGATGTCATTGACAGAAGTATTTTTGGCAGCAAGGGTGGCTCTTTCACAGAGCCACTGGTGGTTTGTGTAATTGTGTAAGAGATTTGGATAGACGTGATGTATGAGATCTTCAAGTGATGTCATCATGTGACAAAAATGTGTGGGAAAAGCAATTTCACCTGATGTTAAGTCAGTAGGTAAAGTACCTTCACCTATTTGAAGAAGTGTGTGTGCAAAAAGTTGTTCATTTGAGTGGCCGAGAAGTTGGACTCGCATATTGGTTGTTAATGGAAAATGTTTGACATGTCGCCATAAAATAGAGGATTTAAGGCATGCATGAAGTTCGTCTGCTGGTGTGGATCGTGGTATGACTGGAAGTGTTTGTCTGAAATCACCAGCTAAAAGAATGACAGCACCACCCATTATGTGTTTATTGTTACGCAAGTCTTGCAAGGTTCTATTAAGGGCTTCAAGTGCTTTTTTATGCGCCATGGTACATTCATCCCAAACAATAAGTTTGCAAATTTGAAGAACACGGGCTTGGCCAGATGTCTTGGTAATATTACATGTTGGGTTTTCTTCATGAGCAATGTTTAGTGGTAATTTAAGAGCTGAGTGCACAGTTCTTCCTCCATCCATAAGAGTGGCTGCAATGCCAGATGATGCAAGTGCAAGTGCAACATGATTGTGCATTCTTATTTCTGCAAGGAGTAAATTTATGAGAAATGTTTTGCCTGTTCCACCTGGAGCATCAAGAAACAGGATTGCACCTTGTTCGTTGTTTATGTGCTGCATGATGTTGTCATAGGTGTTAAGTTGTTGTGGAATTAACATTGGTTTTCTTGTGGCAACATATTCTTGTAGTATGGAAATATTGTATTGTTTCTCTCGCATAAGGTCTGTATTGAGTACATCGTGATGATGACGTTGGGGAGCTTCTAGACCTAATTGAAGTAGTGTTTTGTTATTGATAGAGAGACATGTATCTTCTAACAATATGAGTACCTCGTTGAAAATGTCAGGTGAAAAGGTAACATTGAGTGATGGGTTGTGTCTCTGTGCTTTGTGAAGTATATCTTCACTCATGCTTTCTCGATATGTGTTCCATAGAGTGTTGGGGTTTGATGGGTTGCACGTGGTAAGGATAATGGCAAAAAGATTTCGAATTTTGGTTGGCAATGACTGTAATGCAGCTTCGGCTAATGTAGTATTCCAGTGTTGATCATCCTCTAGTAATCCAAGTTTTTGGCAAGCTTCTCGATAAGTCTCACACACTTGACCGTTGACAGTTTTTATAGCGTCAAAAGATGTTGGGCCTGGAACGGTATGAAGTAGAATTCTGAGAAAGAAGCATTCAGCGTTGTTTGGGTGAACTGTGTAGACACGCGATAAGGCTTCACTTGCAAGGGCATCAGTTCCGGGAACAGGTGTGCCCTGCTTTCTTTTCTTGAACTGTTTTGTGGATGCATTCCAAGTGTAATATCGTGGAGTTTGTGGATAAAGCAATGTGCGTGCAAAAGAGTCGTGTTGACATAATTGAAAGAAGGCAGTTAAAGTAGTGTTTGGTGGTTGAGCAGCAAGTGCCTCTGCGTTGGCAGGTGTGAAATATACTCTCTGTCCATTTTCTAAATGAATAGTCAGGTGAACAACGGTTGGGTGTCGTTCGTGAATGGGAAAAGCGAAAATCCTCCAAACGGCTTCATTACTACTTATATATCTTCCTAGCTGGTAGAGTGTAACTTCGTCATGGATGTGTTCATTTGTGATTCCAAAAATGGCCATGTCGCTTCCTTTGTTGACATACTTGCAAATGTATTTAATTGATTTAACAGAATGACAGTATTCCACATTAATGTGTGCGTTATAAATTTTTGTTAGAAGTGGACAATATGGAACAACCCATTTGTTGTCGACTTGGATGTGTTTGTTGTTGCGAATAGTAATTGTTGCTGTGTATCCGCCGTCTGTGGGAGCGCGTCTTCGATATTGAGGATATCCATCATCTCCACTTTGTGTGTCTGCAATGAATGTTTTAGGGAATTGTTTGGTGCATTTACCGTCTTTCATACATGGTGCATGAATATTGATGTTTCCACATGGTCCATGAATCATATTTTTAGTGACTATTGCAAATAGTATAGGGTCTTCTTGAGGATTAGGCAACTCAGCAGAGATAACGTTATCGATGTCAATGGAATGTAGTTTTTCTTTGAGCCATATAAGAATATGAGCATGTGGAAGACCTCTTTTCTGCCATTCTATTGAGTACATCCAGCATCGTGTTTGTCCAAATATATAAGTCTTAGTGATGATGTGAATTAATGTGATGAGTTTTTGCCGAAATACTCTTGCGATTAAGTCGTGTCGATCACTGTGAGCCTGTCCATCCTGAAGTTCTTGTTTTATTTCTGGCCAAGCTGGATTACATGTAAATGTAATAAAAAAGTCTGGTCGTCCATATGCGCGAACATATGCCATAGCGTCCTGAGCATATTCGTGCATGTGTCGAGGACTTCCCGTGAATGTTGCTGGTAGAATGAACATTTTTCCAATGTTGTCAACGTTACCATCGTTGCCAACAGCATCCCTGAGATGTATGTATTGATCAACGCGGTCGATCATTTCATCGGAGGTCCAGATAGTAATCAATTTAACACAGCATTTATTTTAGATGCCATAAAATTTCTATTAACGCACAATTATTTTTTGTTTGACAGCACTTTTTATTTACAACAAAGGGGCACAGCAATGGGCACAAGCTTTGCACCGGTGTATGCAAACTTATTTATGGGGTGGTGGGAGTCACTGTTTATGTTTTCAAGCACAAATCCATTTCGTAAACACATCACATTTTATAAAAGGTTTATTGACGACCTGATTATGGTTTGGGAAGGGGATTTGGACACTCTGCACAATTTCTTTAATTATATTAATTCTAATCACCTTAACTTAGTGTTCACATATCATTTTAACACACAGCACATTGACTATCTGGACCTCCGTTTGTTCATTGACATTAAAGGCCAAATCCAAATGGAAACATTCAGGAAACCGAATGCCAGGAATATGCTACTACGAGCCGACAGCTGCCACCCCCCTGCGGTCATTAGGGGTATCCCCAAGGGCCAGTTCCTCAGACTGAGGAGGAATTGCTCCACCGAGGAGGCTTTTTCTCGTCAGTCTGAGGAACTATGCCTTCGTTTCCATCAGAGGGGCTATGAGATGGAGGGTCTGATTGACACCTCCAAAGAAATTGCACTGACAAATAGAGAGGATTTATTGAAAAAGACCCAGGGTGATCCTGACAAGGATAAAATTACATCGAGATATAATAAAAAAGACACTGGGTTTTCAAAAGGGGAGGTTCCACTCATGATCACACAATACAACAGATGTAGTCATAAAGTACAAAACATCATACGCAAACATTGGAATATTCTCCAAATGGATAGCAGCCTTAAGGAATGCGTTAAACAAGGCCCCCGTTTTGTCTACCGTAAGGCAAAAACAATCGCAAGTTATGTGTCACCCAGTTATGTTGCATCCTCCACTTTATCCACAAGAAAATTTGTAACCAAGGGTTCATACAGATGTGGAGGCTGCAAGATCTGCCAATTTATGACACCCTCACAACGTTTTAGGGGTTTAAATTCTAAACAAGAATTTCGTATAAAATCATTTATAAATTGTGATACTAACAACGTAGTGTACCTCTTAACATGTGGGTGTGGGATAAACTACGTGGGTAGGACAATTAGACCGCTAAAAAACAGAATCCTTGAACATATTAGGTTAATCAGAAAAGGAGACACTTCCCACCCGGTCTCGAAGCACTTTTTACAATGCCCAAAAGGGAGCCTAAATAGGCTAAAAGTTCAAGGTATTGAACAGATCTTTCGAAATGAAAGGGGAGGTGACTCACTCAACCTTCTGGACCGCAGGGAGGCATATTGGATATTTATGCTTCAGACTAGAACCCCCTGCGGTCTGAATGTAGAGTGGAATTTGAGTCATTTTCTTAAATAATTAATTAAAACCCACTATACCTGTTAATGCTGTAAAATAACAACGTTAATACTTATCCTATGGTCATCATCATTTTTTGATATAATTATGAGATCTTCACGCAGATATAAAACAAAAATTGCATGAAATATCCCATTACTTAGCACTAGGTTTCTGATAGTATTCTATGTCAGTTTTTTTATTTTAACTTAATATATTGTGTATTGTACTAGACCCGGACATACGGGTTGAGCCCTCTCAACAGAGGTGGCATTGCCACAGATTAATACCTGAGCTTATTGTTTAGGGCTGTCATAGCGATTACCTTCAAGAGCCATTGATTAATCTAAGGCTATGATTTGTAGTAGATAATTGAGTAACCGCAGGAATAGCATAACTGATTCCTCTTCCCCTTTGGAAGACTCAGAAAAACAAGACACTATATTCAAGTCTTGCTGATCTGATTTATTTTGCTTTTAATCAATTTTACATTTGTATGTTAAATTTTGCCAGCATTTGTGCTGATAAGGATCCTAGATCCTGGATATGTATTCACTTGTATGTCTTTGTTTAAATGGGATCTGATTTTAGAATGGGCACCATTTCCAATAGGAGCTTAAAAGGATTTTGTTTACTTTATTTTTCAGTCTGCTCCTATTGTGACTTCAGTTTACATAAATTTGTCCTCTCTGCCTGTCCCTTCCAGCTGCAGTGTGGTCGTGCAGGGCTCCGTGTGATTGGAGCCGTTCCGTCTGCCCCACACATTCATTGGTGGCGCAGCGGTGAGCTTCAACCAGTCGGATCACCTCGTGACGTCACTCGGGGAAGGAGAGGTGGCTGAGAGTAAGGGAATATCTTCTTGCCCTCACGGAGCACCAGGAGCATGCGTGGGCGTCATTTGGGGGCGGTATTTACCCACAACCCTATGGGTTGTTGGAGTGACGCTCCATGTGACGTCACGCGCATGCGCGGTGGGTCCGCGACGCAACTATCCACAGATTTTTGTAATTTAACAATTAAACTTCAGATATATAAGGTGCCCATCCAGATCATATACCATACTCCTTGATAAAGGACCGGTTGGTCTGAAACGCGTAGGAGGACTCTATCTGTGTCCCCCAAGGGGGTGAATTTGTCTCTCACCATGCTGCAATAAAGAAAAGTTTTTTTACTCCACACCTGGCTCCCTGGCTGTGCGCCATTCGTTTTTTTCTCTACTGTATTGATCAACGCGTAGTTTTTTTTGATGTAAGCGTATGTATAGAAGACGCTCACTTTCAATTTTAGCATACATGTCAACAATAAACTGATGAAATAGTTGTCGACAATGTAAAATGTGGTTTTGCGATGCATCTCGTATCATTAATCTGTAAGCGTAGAAGTCCATAGCGGATACAGTTTTGTTAGTGTTTGCCTTTGAAGTTGGGTGTACTTGCATGATGTTGAAGTGATAGCCATCGTCACCGTTCCAAAGTATGAGAGGGTATTGAAGAGCATCATATGAGCGATGTGTTTCAGAAATGCGTGTGAGTGAATGAGCGCGCCGCTGAAGAATTATGTCCCGTGTATGAAATTGTTCCCCCGCTATAACAATAGCGACTTCGTTGATTTGAGGTGCATTAAAGCGACGTTCATGTTGACCCACTGGTGTTTTGTCGGCTCGGATAATGACTTGATAGTCATCAGTTGGCATGCGTTCAAGTGATGTTTTGAATGTGTTAATGAGATGGTTGTGTTGATGTAACATCCTTTGTAAGGAGATGACAATGTCACGTCTTGTATTGGGTATCCAATGGCATCGTTGATCAGCTTCTTGTTGTTCATCGCCCATGAAGTAAATTTGCAAGAATTGTGGATCTTGGTCTGGTAATGGGAGAAGAGAGCCGGCCCTGTGGTAAACTTGACCTTGTACATTAAAAGTACTTTTAAATCCAATTTGTTCAACTATGGATGTAGCACCAAAGGATGTCATTTGGAAACAGGAGTTGTATTTGCGTATGTTTTGTAGGAAATGTTTAGATTCTGAAGTTGTCCCTGACATGTATGAAAGAAGTGGATTTGGGGGTGAGTGTAGAGGTGGTAGCTGAACTTTGCCATTGCTGCAGCACATTCCAGCTGATTCATGTTGGAATTTTTTTGCTTGACAGTAGCGACATATAGTGTCCATGTGTCCAATGTTGACCTTTGGATGTTGCTGGTATAGTATGTGTGGATTATATATGAAAGCGGCACGTAGCAAAGTGTAATTAGTTGAATGCGTACATGTAGTATGTGTGTCTTGTAGTGCTTGTTGTACAGTGTGTGTTGGTGTGTCTTGGTGTTGTTTTGATGTGCGCCGTATTGTTCTGTCTTTAGCAAGGCGTGTTTCATGTTGTTGTGGAGTCTCGGTGGCTCTTCTTGTTGTAGCTCGTAGTCGCATTTTCTGCAGACGTATTTCATGTTGTTCTGTAGTCTCTGCGTCTCGTGATGTTGTAGCACGTTGTTGGTCTTTTGCATTGCGTGCCTCATGCTGTTCTGTAGTCTCTGAGGGTCTGGATGTTGTAGTACGTTGTTGGTCTTCTGTAGTGTGAGCGTCTGTTGATGTAGTGGGTGTGTCTCTGTGTTTTTGTTGTTGTTGTTCTCGTTGTGTTGCTCTTCTGATTCTGGCTCTGTCTCTTTGTTGTGCAAGGCGTGTTTGGCGCTGTAGTGTTTCATTAGCAGGTGATGTTGTGTGTGTGTGTGTGTTGTTGAGTAGTTGTGTTAGGATGCTGTGTGTGTATTTGTGCGTTTGATATACCTGCTGTGTGTGTATTAAATGGAATTAGTGTGTGATGTTGTTGTGTGTAATGTGTTGGTGTTGATGTTGTGGTTGTGAGGATTTGTTGTTGACCTATTGTGTATTCCGTTGTGAGTTGTTTGTTAGCATTGTGTGCGTGGATTTCAATGTGTGTGAAATGGGTGTGTGCATTGTGTGGTGCAGTACATATAATTTGTGTGTGTGTGTGCGTGTCACGTTCATTGTCAGGGTGTGTATGTTTTGTTTTGCGAAGGTGTTTTTTGGGTGGCATGTTTTGTGTTGTGAAGATGTGTGTTTGGTGTTGTTGTGATGTGCGTTATTGTAGGTGTTGTAGAGGTGTTGTGTGTGTAAGTTGTGATGTGTTGTTAAAAGTTGTTGATGTGTGTGTTGAGGTAGGTGTTGTGTGTGATGTTAGTGAAGTGTTTCAGTGCGATTGTGTTTATAATACTTCCTGATGTTGTTGTGTCAAGGCGCAGTTCGATCCAATGATTGTATTGTGTGTTTTGGCACAGCGTTGAAGCGTCGAGGTGTTGAAGGCATCCGGTTGTGGTCTGTGAAAAGTTTGTAAATTGATAAAGTGTGACAGTATTGAGGGGTATTTATTTGTGTTTGGTGTGCGTTTGTGTAGGTGTTGAAATGTTGTGTGTGTTTTTGTTTTGTGTTAATGTTGGCTGTGTGTGTGGCAGAATAGTGTGTGTATGTAATTATTGTGTGTGATTGTTGATTGTGTGGGGTGTGTGTGTGGATGAGTGAGTGTGTGATGTGATAGTGAGTGTGTGGTGTGTGAGTGTGTGTGTCAGTGTTGGTTAGTTGAGTGTTTGTGTGCAATAAATTAGACAGATGTGTAAATAGTAATGTTTTGTGTAAAATATGTTATTGAAAGGAAGATGTGATTTATTGTGCTAGGTGTGTTGGTAGCGGAGGTGTTGTTGTATATGTTTGTGTGTGGTGGGATGTTGATGTGCAATGGGAGTGGGTGGTGAGACGTGTAAATGTGCATTGTATTCAGTGTAGTGTGTATGGTGAAGGGTAGGTAATTGGAACAGTGGGTTGGGTGTGTGTGTTTGTTTAGTGGTGGTTGTGTTGTGTGTGGTAGTTAAGGTTATGTTGAAGTGTTGTTTTGTGTGTTGTATCAGCAGAGGAGGTTGGTGTGTGTGTGTGAGTACGTGTGTTGCGTGGTTGAGGGCGTGTGGCGTTGCTGAGTGCGTGTGTGTGTGCATGTGTTTGTGTATTTGTGTGTGTGTTGTGTGTGATGGTGTGTGGTGTGTGTGAGAGCATGTGTGTATGTGGCGTGTGTGATGGCATGTGTGTGTATGACGCATGTTGTGTGTGTGACGTGTGTGAGTGGGTGTTGTTGGTCATAGACATGTTGTAAATTGCATGTTTTTGAGTGTAGTGTGTGTATTATGAGGGTGAAGGTGAGGTGTGATTTGTTGTTATGTGTGGCATAGAATGACAGGATGTTTGCGTGTGTGTGTGTGTGTGTGTGTATGAGGGGGTTTTGTGTGGGTGAGTGTTGTGTGTGAGTGGTGGTGTGAGAAGTGTTTTAGAATAAATTATACAGACAGTGAAATTGTTAGGAAAACATATTTTATTGTAAGGAACAGCTGAGTTTCAGTGGTAGGTGTTGTCATACAGTGTGTGAGGTAGCGGGAGTGACATTGGTGGCATGCTGTTTGACTGTAGTCCCCGGCGTCGCGGTCCGGTTGCGTAGGGAGATGTGTGAGGTGCAGGAGATGTCAGGCGTGCTGGTTGTTCCGCGGGAGGTAGAGTGTGTGAGGTAGCGGGATAGCGGGAGTGACATCGGTGGCATGGTGTGTGGTGTGTGTGAGAGCATGTGTGTGTGTTGCTGGTGTGTGATGGCGTGTGTGTGTGTATGAGGCATGTTGTGTGTGTGACATGTGTGAGTGCGTGTTGTTGGTCATACACATGTTAAAAATGGCATGTTTTTGAGTGTAGTGTGTGGCATAGAATGACAGGATGTTTGCGTGTGTGTGTGTGTGTGTGTATGAGGGGGTTTTGTGTGGGTGAGTGTTGTGTACATTATACAGACAGTAAAATAGTTAGGAAAACATATTTTATTTCAATGAACATCTGATTTCCAGTGGTAGGTGTTGTCATACACTGTGTGAGGTAGCGGGATAGGGGGAGGAACATTGGTGGCATGGTGTGTGAGTGTAGGCCGCGGCCTCGCGGTCCGGTTGCGGTAGGGAGCTGTGTGAGGTGCAGGAGATGAGGCGTGCTGTGCGGTCCGCGGGAGCTACACTGTGTGAGGTAGCGGGATAGGGGGAGGGACATCGTTGCCATGGTGTGTGAGTGTAGGCCGCGGCCTCGCGGTCCGGTTGCGGTAGGGAGCTGTGTGAGGTGCAGGAGATGTGGCGTGCTGTGCGGTCCGCGGGAGCTACACTGTGTGAGGTAGCGGGATAGGGGGAGGGACATTGGTGGCATGGTGTAGCGGGGTAGGGGGCCTCGCGGTCCGGTTGCGGTAGGGAGATGTGTGAGGTGCAGGAGATGTGAGGCGTGCTGTGCGGTTCGCGGGAGCTACACTGTGTGAGCTAGCGGGATAGGGGGAGGGACATTGGTGGCATGGTGTAGCGGGGTAGGGGGCCTCACGGTCTGGTTGCGGTAGGGAGCTGTGTGAGGTGCAGGAGATGAGGCGTGCTGTGCGGTTCGCGGGAGCTACACTGTGTGAGGTAGCGGGATAGGGGGAGGGACATTGGTGGCATGGTGTAGCGGGGTAGTCGGACGGAGTTGCTGCGGGCTTGAGCACCCCAATTCCTTTACCTGTCTAGCTTTCCCATATCTGGGGGTAGCTCACCACGGTTGACTTCATAATCTACAAGCAAGTTTATTTGTGAGCAGGTGTGTGAACCAGTCCCCTTTTTTCACTTTCAGCACATGGTTTTTTCCTCCGGGATTATTCATTAATAGTGGTGTATCAACATTTCCCTAAGTATTATGGCTGAAATGGAGGATATAGAGACAATTGAAGAGAAAAACGTGCACAGTCCTCAGGGCAGCAGGACAATAGGTCATTGGACGTTATGGAGGAGGTTGATCCATCTGGTGTACTACCTACACCCCATCCAAATGTTGCAGAGGCGCCACCAAGTGATCCAGCTGCCTCTATTCCAACCTTTAGAGAAGCATGTGACCTCCAAGACATTTTGGACCCAGTGCGCTGTTTTGTTTTTTCTACTTTGTTGCTGAGAGACCTCCCTAGGGAGATCTCTTACAGGAGATTTATGTATCCTCACATAAATTATGCTCCTCACAAACGGCTGCAAGGGGATTTATCGTCCATATATATATATATTAGAAAAAAAGAGAAAGGAAAAGCGCCCGATCCATGTGTAAAATCCAATAATAAAGGTTTAATTGACACGAACAAAGACAAATGCACACTCACATTTTGCCAGTATAATAAAAGTGTTGTATGGGATGCCAGCAATCCATTAAGTATATATCTTTATTCACTATATTATAATACTTTATATTATATTAATAATTACTTAATGGATTGCTGGCATCTTTTAGTTGGTCTCCATTCTTTGTTCTTTGTTCGCTCCTCTTTCTTTTCTTTTCTCTTTTATAAATTATCATTGTATAACTATTAAATTAACATTCCAATTCTTGGGTTAGATCAGGCCTGCCCAACTCGTAAAGTGAGAAGGGCCGAACTGCTCCAAGGAACAAAAATTTGGGCCGCACGGGTTAAATCATCATCATCATCATCATCATCATCATCATCATATACATAATATTTATTATTATTATATATTACAGTGCGCTGTTTTGTTTTTTCTACTTTGTTGCTGAGAGACCTCCCTAGGGAGATCTCTTACAGGAGATTTATGTATCCTCACAAAAATTATGCTCCTCACAAACGGCTGCAAGGGGATTTATCTTCCAACTGGAGTTTTCAAGTGGGAGAGCTTGGGCGCCGGTCGTTCAATACTTTGTATACTTTTGATACACCTATGCACATTGACCCTTTGTATGTATCATCATACCTCCTTCTCTCTCTCCCATCTTATATCAGCATGGGGACAGTGCGGAGGCGCTGCAGGGAGGGCTCCACGCAAATTGTATTGGCACTTGCCTGATCAGGCTCTACGCCGATTTGCTTCTGAGCGTAAACTTATTCAGTATCATGAGGCCTAGGTACTCTAAATGAATGCTCGGATGGCTACAGTGATATATTTAATAACTAATTAATGATAAGCATTTTATATTCATTATTGGAATTTTTTAATTTTGTTTATTTAAGGAGCAAATCACATTTATGAATAAGAGAAGGGAGGAGTATGTGACAGAGGGGGGGGGAGACTCACAGGGCCACAGAAAGAGGGGGAGTGGACGCCCCCCTACCTTCGCTCAACAACCCGAAGCCTGGGGGCGGACTCCATCCCTGGGCCCCAGAAAAGCTGTCAGCGGCCCTATGAAGCAGGGGGTCTCTGGAGCTGAACCATATTCATTTCAGACTCCCTGTTTCCCAAGGTACTTACCATAGAAGTTGGTACTTCCTGGAGGTTTAAATCCTCTGTGTCAAGCGGGCCAATAGGAAGCTGCGACGGATGACTTACGGCTTCCTATTGGCCAGGGTGATGCAGGAGATTTAACCCTCCCTTTTCCCCTGGAGGGCATGCTACCAGCGGTGCCTTCCCCAGTAAGTATCTCAGGAAGCAGGGCGTCCACGGTTAGCTGCAATGCGAACTGATCTTCATAAATACAGGGCTCGTATAGCACAAAGCAAAAGGCATGAATGTGTTGTACAGAGCTGTGACTTAACATGGGACAGTCCCTGCTAGGATAAGAGGGAACTAAGGATAGCAGCGTGTTTAATAGGTTCAATGGAACCCTCTTGATTTTCTCGAATATACATTGCTTGTCTATGGGAAGAGAGGTGTGTTGCCCTTTTTGTGTACATCAGTGGATTAAGGCCTTTATATCGTTTGAGTGTAATAACTACTTAAGTGGTGTTTTAAAATTCTGCACTTGATTTGATATCGAGGTGTCTCCAAGGAGTTTGCCAATGATTATTTTTTAAAGACAGATCCCGAGCAGTATGGTGGATCCTGAGCCCGTGTGGGTACTATACACTTTTTTTTTTTTTTTTTACAAATATAAGTATTTTAAAATCACTTTGTAAACTTAACTTTTATGTGGTAGGCAAATGTTTTGGAGGGTTTTGGCAATCTTTGATGTTTTCTGATGACTGTTTGTCACAACATGAGGCAAGTTGCTGTTTGTTTTGAACATTGTTTACATAGTAATTATGAAGCCATTGTTAGTCAGATAAACACCTGTAGTTGATATTCTTGAGTTCAGCAGACCTGGAGAAATGGATGCAAAAGGCTTAATGTTAAAGGTGATTTAATATTTTCAATGGAAAGCCGATTATGCTGATATGTGGTTTCATTTTTATTTTTTACCTGCAGCATGAGACTGGCCCTTTAAACATTTAGCCAATGAAAGTGTGAACCATTTCACGGCCCCAGGAGCCAGCCACACCCGTCTGAAGAACAAAGCTTTAATCCACTCCCTGATAATATTGCAGCCACATTCCTAATCATTTCATAAGCGTGATATGGAGTTTCCTATTGATCCCTTGAAGCTGCAGTGCAAGCAATATTCTATATGTGTGTAACGGGTATTCCCTGTGAATACAGACGCTACTACCTGCTGTGTATACCTGTGTGGCTCTCATGAGCCTAAGCCTCCGCTCGGGGAGCCTGGGGTACATACATATAACACAATCTCGTGGTGCAACGCCTCCACCTGCGATGGCTCCCACCAGAGGAGGAGTGGTTCCGCGCAGGATAAATATATATATATATCACTCCACACACCGCATGTAAAATAACCAATGACTTTACTGTATAGCATATACTTATTCATATATCAACAGGTGTCCCTCTCTAGAGGAGACACTGACTACTGCGTCTCGCAGGACGCTCCCACCTACACCGGGTGATCCCACCCCGTGTCCAATAACCCCACACAATATGTCTTGCACCCTTAAAAGGAGATGATATGTGTGACTGCGCAGCCACTAGTCCCGTATTAATAATATATATATGTAGGATCGTTGGTGCACTTGTTGATGGTTACCTGCCGAGCACTCCAGTGCCCGGGCCTGCCAAGGAGCTTCACAAAGGAACCGAAGGCTGACGAATACAGGAACTACCGTCCGGGGCGATCCCACCCGGATGGCTGCTGCAGCAGCAGCGGAGGTCTGAGCCCAAACCCCTGGATGTACGTGCATCGTCCGCTGTGTCCCTAACTGACTCTGTGTAGTAAGGGGCAGGGTCCCTAACCTGGGGCCTGTCCCTACAACACTCAAACAACTGGTGACTCAGGGCTATCTGGGGCCTAGGGGCCTGCTGGCCTAGTGCAGGGAGTCATGCGCAAACTTCCCTGCTGGCACCGCACCGAGATCTGCACTGCGCATGCGCCAACAATTAGAAGATGGCGGCGCCCTCGCTGCCCTGATTCGGGAGCGCCGGGAGCCCTAACAACGCGATCGCGGCCCTGGCAACCGGCCGCACGCGTCCCCGGCAACCCCCGAGCAGGATCCTGACCGCCCCCACTCTTCCGATCGGCCAACGAGACTGCCATTGGGCTCGGTGGCACCCGCGATCGCCAGGAAGGTGAGGGGGGCTTGGCAGGCAGGGGGGACCTGGCTACATGTATTTTTTTTAATAAATTAGTTCTATACTATGAGAAAATACTTGTACTGTTTAAAAAAATGTATTAGAATGTAACAAGCATTTTTGTTTCTATAGCAACCATTTACAAAGTCACATCCCCATCCTCTTCTGAAACAGGCTCTGGCACACCCATTTTTGAGCCCTGCCCTCTCTCTAGCAGTGCACCAATTATATCTAATGACTGCCTGGTCACGTGATATTCCCCACAGAACTTTGCATCTTGGGTCCTCTTCTGCTGCACTGACAGCTATTTAGTGAACCCCCGAGATGAATCTTCGCCGATCGTTTACAAGAGAACGGATCAATCTGTAAGTTAGCTAATTACTTGTCAGCGTGTAGATTGTATTGATGCACATATGGAATGGAAATATATATACTGTAGGATAATTAAAAGACAGTTGGAACGGCTGGTTGGCTGGTTTAACATAAGGTGCCAAAACCCTGGCCCTGAGTTCATCCATAAAATAGTTCTGTGTTCTCTCATTTGGAGCATTAAACATCTCACAACATGTGAAGAATTTAGGACTTAGAAAAATCTAAATGTTTGTTTGGAAGGTGCCTTGTGCCATAACACCGGATAATAAATGTGGGTGTAGGCTGCCTTTTAAAGTAACATTTTACTTACTGTGAATATTAGACATATTTTATTTTCACAGGGTACTTCACAGATGTCAGGCTCATCATTCGGTTGCGGGCCGCCCTGGCATCAAATGGGTTAAATACGAAATATGCAGAGGATATATCGCTTTTGCAGCAGTGACGCAATATAACAATCGGGCACAGCAATTTCCAGCCGCTTAAGCTTATCAGAATTCATTGTCATTCATGATTTGTGCAGCTGTTGAATAACCTCTGCATACTTTAGGAGTTATGTCATCATGGGAGGGTAATGCAGGAAGTGACTCCTTCCAAAAATAAAAAAAAATGAATACTTAAAAAATGTGCAGATTAAAGGTGCAATCCACGGAGTAATTCCAAGCACTCTTTTCTCTTTGGTTACATGCTTCATTGTGAAACCCTCTGCTAGTTTTCTGATTCAGAAAAGTCCTATTGCTTAGACTTTTACACGGGTCAAACGTACTATTTTATTTTTATTATCACCGAGATGCTTTTAACTGGATAAATATATTAAAAATGACTGAATCCGTGAGCTCACAGTTGACTGGTCTGATTTTACCATATTCCCCGACCGCAAGGCTCAGACCAGTCTTATCGAACTTTTTTTCCCCCCCCTTCTCTATTCTGTTTGCATAAGCAAAACAATTAAACAACACAAGAAACTGTACCGGCCCCTAGTGCAACAGCGTAATTCTAACTGAATCACAGCTAAGAGGGCTGTATAGAAATAACAAAGACAAAAGTGGGGAGTTAAAGAAAAACTCCCTGTTGGAGCCTCATCTCTTCTCTCTCATACCTGCACCTCTGACATCAAAGCAGACAGTGAGCTGTGCTCAGAACTGCACTGTAGCCTCAGGAGGAAAAGAAACTATTCCTTCTTTCCGCAATCCCTTGTCTGCCAGGTGCATTACTGTGTAGGGTTGCAGTCCTTTCCCTTGCAGAAAAAAAGAGTTCATTTTGTAAAATCAACATACAGGCATACCCCGCATTAACGTACGCAATGGGACCGGAGCATGTATGTAAAGCGAAAATGTACTTAAAGTGAAGCACTACCTTTTCCCACTTATCGATGCATGTACTGTACTGCAATCATTACATACGTGCATAACTGATGTAAATAACGCATGTGTAACAGGCTCTATAGTCTCCCTGCTTGCGCACAGCTTCGGTACAGGTAAGGAGCCGGTATTGCTGTTCAGGATGTGATGACAGGCGCATGCGCGAGCTGCCGTTTGCCTATTGGGCGATATGTACTTACTCGCGAGTGTACTTAAAGTGAGTGTACTTAAAGCGAGGTATGCCTGTAATATGTTGCGGCACTGAAAGGCGGCGCACTTTTTTGATTTATTTTTATTGTTGTTGGGAGGGCTGCAATGACAGTGCAGTTAATGGATTTTTTTTTCTTCTTCCAAGCACAAATCACGGCCCTATAGCCTTTATAATCTAATTTTGGTGCCGGTGGCTCAAGGAGATAAATTACTTGTGTGTAATATGTAAAACAAAGAACAATTCCTGCGCTCCTTCCAATTGGGCTACAATATACTAGTGACATTTTTACATTTAGAACCGAAGTCTGTGTAACAAAGTAAGTCATTTGGTTGCATTTTTTGGTCAAAACCTGATTCAAGCCTGACAACCTCGTCAAGGTAAACTCTGTTTCTTCACTGAATATATGTAAATTCTTATTGTCCTATGGACGAAACTTTGTGAAGTATGTGAAAGGGTCCTGAAGGGGTTAAATAAATGAACCATATGCGTATTTGCGATTTTGTGCAGTTAAAAGTTGGCCAAAGCCAGTAACAAAGTTCCCTTATTATAAAAGTAAACTATGGGTGCACAAATACCGTAGTGTGAAATATTAATAATTGCACATATCTCTTCTAATATGTAGTATCATTCTGATACCTTTCCTGCTGGCTTCTCTATACCATGCTAACCTCATTGGTATCACTTTGATGCATAATTGAATCATTTTATTTATTCCAACCTTTAGAGAAGCATGTGACCTCCAAGACATTTTGGACCTTGAAGAACTATTAGAGGATAATGAGGCTTTATCTGAGCAAGTTAACCTCCCAGAATTTGGTACCTGGAGGTCAAGCCTTAAAAAGGGTTCAGTATTTGATCCTCAGTTCTCCAAGGGTCCTCCCATGGGTTGTTGGAGCGACGCTCCGTGTGACGTCACGCGCATGCGCAGTGGGTCCGCGACGCAATTATCCACAGATTTTTGTAATTTAACCATCAAACATCAGATATATAAGGTGCCCAGTCTAAACATATCCCATACTCCTTGATAAAGGACCTGTTGGTCTGAAACGCGTAGGAGGTCCCTGTCTGCGTCCCCCAAAGGGGTGAATTTGTCTCTCACCATGCTGCAATAAAGAAAAGTTTTTTTTGAGCAGGTGTGTGAACCAGTCCCCTTTTTTTCACCATTAGTGCATGGTTTTTTCTTCTGGGATTATTCGAAAATAGTGGTGTATCAACATTTCTTTAAGCATTATGGCTGAAATGGAGGATGTAGAGACAATTGAAGAGGAATCAGCAATGTATGCCCTGAACTGCTGTGATGATTCTGTTAGAAAAAAGAGGGCAAAACAAGTCTTTGAACGGGTAGTAGATGCTGACACTAAGGACATTTCAGATCTTAAAACACATTTCAGCGATTGGAGAGACTTTTAATTCTGAATATTAGAGCCTGGTGGGACATCATCTCCCTGGAGAATTATACACTAAATAAAAGGATCCCCAGGGGTTTGCGGGTTAAAAAAGTCCCAACATTTGGGTTTACAACTCCCCAGTTTGAACAGCAATGGGTTCAGACTCTGGACCAGTGCAGTTTCAAACTTATGGAACTCATTATGGAACAAAAAGTAAATGAACGGAAAAACCTGCAAACTCAAATTAAGGATCTCCAATCACAGTTACAGAAATTTAAAGATCTAGAGGGTTTTAAGAATTATGACAGGATACTGTCAGAAACCGTGTTGAAAGCTGAGGAAGAAATTACAGCAAAAAAACAAGTCAAATATGACAGGGACCGCGCCGACTATGAAAAGAAACAAGTGTACAATTGGCAGCGTGTTAACCCCAACAGAGAGAGAGGGAGTCAGGGCCCCCAAAGGATGAATTAACAGAGGGACAAAGTGATGCGCGTAAATCCATATTGAAATCAAAGAATAGTGATCAAACCAGTGGAGATTCGGATTTCTCTGATGTTGATAACCTCTCGCACTCAGTCTCCTTTTTACAGACAGAAAGATCCAGACAGTATCCAGATGGCCCAGATGAATCCTCCAGATCAAGACCAACAGGAGCGGATCACGCAAGAAGTTATCATGACGGTGGTCCGGAGCAGCAATCTTCCTCCAGACAGCAACAGCAGCAAAAAAACTTCCCTCTCTTCCAGAAAAATCAAAAAGAACCCGAAGAGGAAAGAAGAAGAGAGGGCGGCAGATGGCCAGCCAAAAGGAAGAAGTGAGTAATAACCAAGAAATAGATGTTATTAATATATCTGGGGAAGATTTATCATCTGCGGAAATATCACTCTTACAAAAGGGGCTTAAATATGCACTTGGACTTTGACCTGTTTAACACTGCTATAGATGTTTACAAATTCGTGCTGATTATGGTTTGGGAAGGGGATCTAGACACTCTGCACAATTTCTTCAAATATATTAATTCTAATCACCTTAACCTAGTGTTCACGTATCATTTTAACACACAGCACATTGACTATCTGGACCTCCGTTTGTTCATTGATATTAAAGGCCAAATCCAAACGGAAACATTCAGGAAACCGAACGCCAGGAATATGCTATTACGAGCTGATAGCTGCCACCCTCCTGCGGTCATTAGGGGTATCCCCAAGGCCAGTTCCTCAGACTGAGGAGGAATTGCTCCACTGAGGAGGCTTTTTGTTCCTCAGACTGAGGAGGAATTGCTCCACTGAGGAGGCTTTTTCTCGTCAGTCTGAGGAACTATGCCTTCGTTTCCATCAGAGGGTTTTTTTACTCCACACCTGGCTCCCTGGCTGTGCGCCACTCGTTTTTTTCTACTGGATGTCTCTGGATTCTGGATCCTTTCTGGCTTGCACGCCGGCAGAAAAAAACCTGGAGATGACGTGAGTGGGGTTTATTGGCTCAGACTATTGTGTGTGTGTGTGTGTGTGTGTGTGTGTGTGTGTGTGAATATACAGTATACTGTATATGGATAAATGATATATATATATATATATGAACAAAAAACAAACAAAAGCGCAAGCTCCATAGCATGTAACTGAGTAAAAAATAAGGTACATTTATTTAAAAGATCAGCAACCCATAAGAATGTGCACTTACAGGATTTTAAACAGAACCATTCGTGGGAGAGAAATCTCTATTGTGGTCATCTGCGGTGGTAGGGTGAGTCCCAGGTTTGCAGAGTGGATGTAAACAGCCCAGGTTCACCATGAACTCCTATCCCGAATTGGCAGCAAGATAAAAAGGCATCCAATGCCTGCACGTCCTTTGCTCCCTCTCATACAATGGTTGCTAGCACTTGAAATTACCGCAGGGAAGCCAGGGACTCCAAATACACCAACACGAACGCGATGACGTCACAGCTCTACACTTGCCCATAAAATCCATTCTGTCAGACTGTGAGTCCATATTGACATTGTCATGGATATCATTCTATGTATGTATATATTCCTCTAGTGTACTGTAAATACTTCCTCTGCAGCAGGATAGTCAAGGATTGGTTAAATTGCTATAACAATGTAACAACTTCCTCCTTGTAGCAGGATAGTCATGTTTTGGCTAATTGCTATAACAACGCTTTTATTATGTATTGGTATTGCTTCATCTCTCCACACAGTGTACCACCAATCTGGCCAGAATGTATCCAGCAAGTATTATACTTACAATTTAGTGTAGTGCAGCTTACATATTCTTTAGGCCTTAATATGATGTATTGATTAAAATTATTACTCAACAATATTATATCAATAGTGGATATAATTTATAGTGTAACACCGATAGAGTTAACATACACATATGTTTTCACATTCAGTTAAGGGTTAATATTGCGTAGATGTCATATATACATGCATACAGATCATTATACATGACCCCTTCTGGGTGATAAAAACATTATCAGCTGTCATTCTGCAGTAGCTGCTAATACTTATCCAAAAATGGTATAAATATGCAGCTAGGTGTTGTGTCCCGGTATCCACCTGCCCCTGACAAAGCTCCGCCTGGAGAGAAACGCGTAGGGCGTGGGCGTAGTGAAGCGGTGACGTCACGTCACGTGGTGCTTCTGATTCTCAGGCTGCCGATGCCAGTGCAGCACTACATGTTCTGTGCTTGTATACCATGACTGGAGTCGCATAGAGGCTACAAATTAGCTAAGTATAACGTTGTCATTTAACAGAGTGTTTTGTTGCCAGTTATTGGAAACAATATGCTTCTACATCGCTTTCACTAGTGATAGGTATTCCCGAGTAAAATTTGACAGCGATGTTGGAGCTGTGCTGTAGTTTAGCAAACAGTGTTTATATGTTAGTTGAGCTGCACAGGGACTCCCCAATTATATCTGTGCAACAACACCTCTGAGTGAATACCCATTTCAACACAATTATTGTGATTTAACAGGATGTTGCTTTCAAAGGTTATGGGTAAATTAGATGTTGTAAAGTGATTTGTTGCCATTTAAATTGTATATTTTGGCTATGTAACTAGTAGTGGCATCTAGATGCGTTCTATTGGTTATAAGGCTTCATTACCAACATCTGTGGTTATAATTCCTTATTTGAATCAATTTCTAAGAGTAAGCAGGAGGATATATTGTCAACAGGCACATTTGTATATATATATATATATATATATATATATATACAACAGTTATGAAGTACTAATAGCCATTGTTATTTTTCAAGGCAGTAGTAATCAGAAAAGGTAGCACCACATGTCAGTTTTAATTAGATATTTTATTTTTTCACATTATCACCAAGGTTTTTCACTGTATATATTCACCTAAAAATTAACTAATATTAGTGTGGAGTGCACCACAAATGTACCTTCTGTGAATGACCTTGTGACCCAGTCACAATTTTCATTCAATTGTTAAAACTATTAACTTATGGTACATAAGTAGCACCCATTTGTGTCAAAATTATGATACATGCAAATAATAATATAAAGAGAAAATTATCTACAATAATTGTGTGAGCGGTGTGCTCTGCTTCTGTTCTTTGTGCTTAATAATGGGCAAATAATCTATAATCCATATCTGGATAATAGTTATTTATTTTATTTATAAAATATTTTACCAGGAAGTAATACATTGAGAGTTACCTCTCATTTTCAAGTATGTACTGGGCATAGAGTTAAAATGACAAATAATACATGGTACAAATACAGTTACATAAATGAACAGGGTATACATTATATACCTGTATAATACATTGCATGCACAGTTAAAGATGATGTATATTATAGGCTTATGTAACTGTTACAGACCAGATTAAAATGTGAGAGAACCTTAGTTTTGAAAGAACTTAAACTGGTGGTGGATGTGAGAGTCTCCGGTAGGTTGCTCCAGTTTTGGGTTGCACGGTAAGAGAAGGAGAAGTTACCGGATACTTTGTTGAGCCTTGGGACCATGATAAGTCTTTTGGAGTCTGATCTCAGATGATAAGTGCTGCATGTGGTAGGGGTGAGGAACTTGGTCAGATAGATGGGTAGCTTGCACAGAAAGTATTTGAAAGCAAGACAGGAAAGGTGAACTTTGCGCCTAGACTCGAGTGATGACCAATCTAGTTCTTTGAGCATTTCAAAGTTATGTGTATTGTAGTTACATTGGAGAACAAAACGACAAATTGAATTGTAGAGGGTGTCAAGTTTGCTAATGTGGGTTTGGGGTGCCGAGCAATATACTATGTCTCCACAGTCGATAATTGGCATTAACATCTGTTATTTTGCCCATTACTGAACTGTATGTGTTTGGAGGGGGGGAGGTGTATTTATTAAAATGGACGCATGTTTATTTTTTTTAAAAACAGGAATGGTACCGCAGGCCATCGGGGACCCAAAGGGCCCTCCCGAGGACCCCCGGGCTCCCATCGTGACTACCTGAGGACAAACAGTCACCTGCAGGGAAGGACCGGGGGCACCACAGCTGTTGTGGACCCACAGGGACCTCCCAAGGGCCCCCAGACACCCGTGGGTCCCCTACGGGGTATACTCCCAAGGGCCTACAGACACCCATCAGCACCACCCGGGGAACCCCACCGGCCTGGGGTATTAATCGTGTGTGTAAAAAATAAAATATGGTTTTATGTGGGGGTACAGGGGGTGGATTGTGTTTTGGTGGTTATTACATTTCTTAATTTCAATTTTATTACTAGTGTATTGTAGCAAGGGGTCTCCGGAGCAGAACCTTGTTGATTTGAGGTCCCGAGATACAGGCCCTGGTATTGGGTGCCAGTATCTCCTATGCATCAAAATGTCTTGTGTTACGTGATCAGGACCTTTCAATGCATAGGAGTTACCGGCACCCCATAAAGGGGCCTGTATCTTAGGAAGTAGGGTGTCCCTGGACCTGAAATCAATGCGGTCTAGCTCCAGAGACCTCCTGCTACATTACTGTAATGTTTAAAATTAAATTAAAACCGAGCGATCGCCTGTGAGAGGCGAGCAGTTGGAGTGACTGTTTCAGCCTCTTACTGTGCATCTACTACAGACAGGCAGACCCCGGTAGGACTCACACTGTACTTTCAGCCAACAGGTTGCTCCCCCTCATGGTCATTGTTCTCAATAGTGATGGGTAATCCTTCCACCAAAGTCAAATCCCCTACTGAAATAGCGTTTCTTTGCAAGTATGACTTTTCCCAAATTTGTCTGAGTTCGAAAAAACTTGTCTCTACTGCAGGGGTGGGGAACCTTTTTTCTGCCAAGGGCCATTTAGATATTTATAACATCATTCGCGGGCCATACAAAATTATCAACTTAAAAATGAGTCTGCTAGTATGGTCAAACATTTAATTAACTCACCCTTAATGTGATGGCTGGAGCTGCTTCTCTTTGGTGAGGCGTGTGATGTTAGCTGGTGGCTGACTGTGACTGGGTGGATGACAGTGACTTGGTGGGTGACAGTTACATAAAAATAATAAAAAATTATTAAAAATGTCTAAATTGTGAAAAAATAATCTGCTCAAAAAACATAAATAAATAAATAAAAAATAATAAAAAAATAAAAAAATAAAATGTCCTGTGTCAGAAAATCATAAAAAATCTTAAAGGAAAATTGTGTTCCAGGCTGCTTCTTCCTTGGGGTCAACAAGCAGATACCTACTGTATTAGAAAAAAAGAGAAAGGAAAAGCGCCCGATCCATGTGTAAAATCCAATAATAAAGGTTTAATTGACACGAACAAAGACAAATGCACACTCACACTTTGCCAGTAAATTAAAAGCGTTGTATGGGACAAGCCCATGCGCCAAGATGTGTCAGACTGTAGCAAGTTCCTTCTGTTCCGTCTCGCTATATGAACTGCAAGACTTCACTGCTGCTGGTGTCACAGTCTCAGCGTCTCTCCGGCAACTCGAATGAGAAGCCTACAGTTCCTTTTCAGCACGGCTCGTCTTAGGCAGGATTCAGGGAACTTCTTTGTCTGATAATTGGTGTCTGAACTGCTCCACCACCGTAGATCATTGACCACGTGACCCTACGTGTTTCTTCCGACTCGGCGGATTTCATCAGGGGATGGACTATCCTTGTAATGGCTTACTTTTTATAATGCCTCAGTCCAATTGAACAATTACAAACCCAAGTGTTCTTGATAATTAATTTAGGTCATCTATATATATATATATATATATATATATATATATATATATATATATATGGTTTAAGCTAAGCCTGAGATTCTCTCCCATAAACACGGAGGTGTGGTCACTATGACTATTGATACAGTACAGCTCTTCCTACCTGAAGCATGTTGTCACAGCAGGAAGTTCCTCAGCTTGTTTGCCATCACATTGGTGCAGACACCCCTTCCCTCCAGCAGCGCCTGCAGTGGTTTGGGCTCCTCGGGTTGAGCATGACAGCCGAGTCCAGAGCCGCACTTCTCGCCGTAAACCCCGCACTGGATGCCCTCTGGTAGTGCGCAGGTCAAGCAGCAGCCACACATCGCGGGAGATGTTGGCGCTTCCCCGCCCTCTGTCCCACGTTGCGAGCGGTTAGGGGGAGCAGGGGTGGAGCAGGTCCACAGGCAGCAGGCCGGACACCCTGCTTGCCCTGCGGGACCTAGGCTCTGCGCATGCGCATTGGGAATCGTTGCCATTTATTTATTATTCTAACTTATTTTTAATATAACGGGCAGGGCCACGCAGGGGGCCGGGCCCCCTGACTCACGGGTGCCAGACCAAATGATTTCCCACCCCTGCTCTACAGTATGTATATATTATATATACTGCACCGACAAACTTTATTCGAGCAAATACCCAGTATGTACCTGGCAGATACCTGGAATGCGCCGCTCCTCACCTCTGACAAGCCCCGTTGCGTTTGCCTTCCCAGCCTGGGTTCATGCCTGGCTGACGGGCGGCTGATCTGTTAAATGATAATGATTAGGATTTAATAGGCTGCAATGCTTCGCTTGTCTACCAGATGGCATAAATTCATGAATTGTAATGCAGTATATATATATATATATATATACTGTGCAGTATTGCAGCCAGCGGGAATAAAATGCTTCAATCCCTGCCTGGAAAATACCTCAATGCACTCGGGCAGAAAACAGTCACAAACCTCAATACACCCGAGTATACCCGAATTCGTGGGACTAGCCGAGCTCGAATAAAGTGTGTCGCCAGTGTATATATATATATTTTGTAAAGCGTTGTTTATTTGTTCTCTCCCTCTATCACATTTTGATAGACAGTTTATGTTTCTTTAAAAATGTCAGCTCCTTCATTTGAAAGATACATTTAATTTTAGCAACTTTCCTGGTCTAAAAGATATTAATTTATAAATGTAAGATGAGTGATTCATGTAATATAATATTGATGAATAATGAATGATTATTCACTGCCACTCTTTTGAAAATTATATTTCAAAGTATAATATTATATTCAAATTTTATATAATGAATATTATAATACAAATTGCTGGTAAATGGTTTATTATCACCTTGATGTTGAACAATGGCTCAGTTTTCTTTACTTTCATCTGCTGAGAGAGAAACTGAACTTTACGTTGTAGTGAGTTGAACATTTTCCGCCATCATAAATTACTGTAGAGGTAGCATGATGTTCATTCTTACAGTCCTGAATCACTCTGAAAATTCTCCAGAGATCTAAAATAACTCCATACTGTTAGTCTATAAATAAGAAAAGAGGGACAGCTGACATTCGCAGTAGATGTTCTAAATATAATCTAACCATACAGTAGTGCAGGTCTATGAGTCACAGATGGATAATATTGAAATTTGAGGACAACTGAAAATTAATTAATTAGTTCATAATTTATTCTTCTGAATAAATTATTACACAACATACGTTGTGAGATGTGAGTATTAGCTTCAAATACTGTATTTAATGTATACATTCTAAATTAAATGTAAAATCTTTTGTAATTACTAAATGAAAGAATGTAGAAAACATATAATTATTGGATCTTGTGGATTAAAATCCCTGTCATTGCCAGGCATCAGCAAAGTTTGATAGACATTTTTTCTTAGGGATGCCGTGTTAAACTCCAATGGCACCCCATGAAACAAAGTTTGGAATCTCCAACACTAAAACTTTCTTACTGTATCTAACATTGAAGTTGGGGATACTAATTTGATCTGGACCTGATGAAACTCTAGTACAGTATAGTAGAATGAGGTAATCACTCAAAAAGCACCCTCTGAAGTCAAGAAGAACCTGAATTGAAAGAAGTGGAGGGATTAACATTATTATTAAGAAGCGAGCAATTACCTTTATTTTACCAGAAATTGCTGCAAATGGAAGACATCCACTAGTGACAGGAGTGATAGACAAGATCTTTCAGTACTGGCTAGAGGTGTTCAGGAAGAAAAAGCAACTTCATAAAAAAAAATACCCGATCAAGTGAAAAAAATGTCCTTTCAAAAAAAACCCCACAGCTTTGCATTTTACAACAAAGAGCAGGAACACTTAAATCAACTGTATTTTGATACTTGAAGTAAAACAAATGTGCAGCATTTCCAGATGTATCCAGGTTCCCCTCTTACCTCCAGGCTGCGTGAGAGGGTGGGTGGCTCCGTGGGGACTCAGACAGGTATTGCAGGCAAGCGGGTCGCCGGAGACCCGTGGTGAGCGGCAGTTAAGGGGCGCCGCCATGTCAGGGAAGCTCGCGCATGCGCAGTGCCAGACCGAGTACAGTGGCCCATAGGAATAGGCTGAGGGAGGGGACTACAAGCCCCAGCAACCTACGGAGTTGCTGCACATGTGTTGTGGGAGAACCAATAGGGTTCCTGGAAACACAGAGAGAGAAGTAGATACATTTGTGGCCAAGGGACACCACGCAAGTCGTGATCCGGAGAGAGAGAGTGAAGGTACTGTCCAGGGAGCAGTGCTCCCCTGGACTAGGCTAGATTTCCCCCAGGTCCAAGTTAGATTTCCTGAGTCACTGTTGTTGGTGTATGCTGTCTATTCTGCATGCGAATGCCTTAGATGGGGACCCGTTCCCAGTAGTGTGTCAGTAAGAGGCCTCAGCTGCAGAACCTTACCTCTGAATTTGAAGTGCGGCCGGCTGTTCGTGAGCAAAGCAAGGACACTCCGATAGAGACTATCTTAAAGGGGTAAACTCCAGCTGGAAGCCCCTCCAGGAGCATCTGCCCAAGGATTCACTCAGCAGAGGAGCCAGTGGATTGCGGTGTAGGACCACGTCGCGGATCCACGGAGTCTCCCACTATGTTGACCTGGTCTGGGCTAAGACCAAGGAGCTATTATACACATGCACCAATGGGCACCATCACACAAAGGGAAACACACTATCTCACACATACTCTTTGGGGGAAGGACAAGCTTGTGGACACTACCGGGTTAAGGGCCCAGACACTCCAGGATTTTGGGGGTTCCACCCGGGAGGTGTTATTGGTTGGGGAAGGCCTTACAGGGCTGTGTTATATTGGATGGTAAATAATAGATGTATATATTCCTATGTGCTTAGTAAACACTGTTATAATATACCTATGTGTAATTATTGTGTATATTGGTTCCGGTGAGGGGCTGCACGAGACAATAAGTATATCATAGGCTTCCAGTGGCGGAGGCTCAGATCTCCTATTACCCAAACAGGTGACGGCAGCACGGGTAGTCTCTTTACTCCGTGGGTGTACGAGGGCTACACAGGTAATTAATGTTTTTCAGAAATAATAAATACTGTAATTGTGTTAAGCATAAACAGTGTCAATAAAAAAAAACACAGCATTTTTGCTTTAAAATTAATAAAAAGCATTTGCATTTCATGTTCGAATATAGCAATGCACAAAGGTACTCTAAACATTTATTCAGGAATGTTCTGGCTCATAATACAGTATTTTACCATTTTCTTTCCAAACTTTCAGAACGTCTGGGAGAATAATTTGAATATATTGTGAAAATCTCCTATGTGCCAATTAAACAAGGAATTCTTATTAAAAAATATCGTTTGGTAGCATTTAGGGTGCGTGGCTTGGACACGGACCGGACATCAGGACTTCAGCTCAGTTCTGCTATTAAGGGGCTAAATTTCATGCAAAAGTGGGCACAAGTGCCCCAAAATAACTTTAATAAGATCCTCAGACAAGGGGGAACTTGCCCCTTGGGACGAGCCGCACGTAGGACCCACGGGAGCCGGAGAGCAGCCAAAGCTACCAGGATCACAGGTCTCTCTCCCAACTCCAGCGCAAAATGGCTACCATGCAGAGGGGACGCAACTAAACCCGAGGCAGTAGTCCAGAGGAAAACACAGTCAAATGGCAGAAGGGGCGAACACGTCATAGGTGGCGGGGGAGGGGGTATAAGAAAGGAATGGAGGAAAAGTAAGGAGGTAGGGAGGTGAGAGCAGGGGAGCTTCCTGAGTGGTACCACAGGAGAGGGAGATGGATGAGGTGACTACCGGCAATGCAGTACAACCAGTGGGCCTTGCTCCACCCACCCGAATTTACCCCCGGAGGAGCAGGGGGAGTGTGAAGAGACTCACCCCAGGCAGACGAGACCGCAATAAAGCGGAAATGGATGGGAGAGATGTGACCAGACTGCAGGGTAGGCCAGACCAGATCCAAGATGGCCGCCGGAGCCCTGTAAAGAGAAAGACAGCGACGGCGTGGATCATCTCCCAAATCAGTCACCTAGAACCTCAGCAGGCTAAACAAAATACTGACTGACCAGCCAGATATCCCTCTTATGCTTCTGATGGCCGGTTCTGATGGTCAGGGCCCCAGACGAGAGGCAGAGACCTGGGAATTGTGGCACTGAGCAGGGGAGAGCTGATACATTTCAGGCCTTCAGTCTAGAAGGAGAGCACGGTTGTACAAAACCCAGCCACACACTGAAACTGACCATAGACCTGTCAAAAACAGAGAAGTGAACTGGGCTCAAGGAAGAACCCACACAGAGACATGCAAGACACCACCTAAAATGACCACAGGAGATCCTGGTTCAATCTGAGAACCTGAGCAAATAAATGATAATAGACAATACAAAACACAAAAACAAGAGGCATCAACATTCTTCAATAAAAGAACAATGACTCCAACTACAACAGGGGAAGAAGATGGGGCCTCATCACAAGAACAGTAGGAGGTCAATCAGATTCAGACTTGGAGGGAGAGTAAAGCATCAGGAGGGACCTGAGAGCGTGGGTCAAAGAAATAAAACCGACCTTCCATGATGAGCTTCAGGGAGCCATGAAAGGGCTAAGGTTAGATATTATGGCCATAGAAAAGAGAACCACAGGTCTCGATTAAGATATGGAGAATGTCACAGAAGGTCAGATCAATGCGGACTCCGACATCAAACAGCTTACGGAAACAAATAACGAAGCTACAAGAGGCACAGGAAGATGCAGAGAACAGGTCCAGATGGAACAACATCAGGATAAGGAATATTCCAGAGATGATTATGTAAGGTGACATCAAGTCCTACCTACAAATACTGTTCTAAAGTATACTGTCAGAGGCTACCACTGAGAGGCTAGAAATGGACAGAGGGCCTAGAGCCCTGAGACCCAGGGTCTACGAGGGAAAATGTCCCAGAGATATTATAACCAGACTACACTATTTCTCAATGAATGTAGAGATCCTCCACATAACGAGAAACCTGAACACACACAATTTTGAAGAAGCGGATATTCAGATTTTCACGGACATTGCACCAGTAACACTGGATAAAAGGAGAGACCAGAGAGAAATAACTAGTCTACTTAGAGGCCATAGAGTTAGATATCAGTGGGGATTCCCCTTCTGCCTCCAGGCCTCACACAACGGCAAGCAGGCTATAATGAGGAGACCAGCTGAAGGCCCGGAATTCATCAAAACCCTGGGGCTAGAAGTCATCCCAAAAACAGTGGATAGACTCAAACAGGCACAGCCCCTTCCGAGGAGAGAAGTATGGGACAGAATGGCGGCAAAGTCAAAGAAAGTAATGGAAAAAGACCTGGAACCACGAGCATTCGGCGGCGAGACTGCTCCAGCTTGCTGAAAGAGAAGTTCCCTCAAAAGGGAGAAGAATAGAAGAAAAGATATATTGAACATTTAAGGAGATTTAATGAACGATAGAAAGTCGAGCAGTGTCTGAAATGGGGAACTCTGCAGCTTTCCGCCTAGATTGTGTATAAGCTACAGTCTAGGTCAGATTCAAGACAAAATATCTAGATCAGATAGTTTTTTAACAGTTACAGAGTTGTTAGTTAATGTGAAAGGTTAAAATGTGTGTATTAGGCTCAGGTTAAAATATAATCTCTCATTTAGAAATCCTGAGATAAAGAAAGTCTATTTGGGCTATGCACTAAGCTCCGATAAGTCGTTTTAAGAGCGCAAAGTGCTCTTAGAACGTGATGTTCCGCCGGACACGATTCACTAAGCCACGCAAAAAGGCACTTTGCGCTCTTAAAAATCCAATGCAATGTGTGTGCAACGCACAGCAAAGAGAGAGAGAGAAAAGCAGGTCTGGCAGAAAAAATAAACTCTTTAATGGGAGGCCATAAAATAGAGGGTTGCATGCAGGTTATGCACTTTATCAAGAAGTGTCACACATGATATACAGACCGTTTAAATAAAGCTGACTGCTGTTTTGGCGCCATGAATGAGGATGTCACTATATATCATAAACCAATAAGCATCGCCTCCCCAGCTCACGCGCCGCAGAACCTGGTCACAGGGAGAGCCTCTGCCTATACAGCTGGACCAACTCACAGCCCCAGGGAGCCCACACTCACCTGTCGCTCATGGCAATCACAGCCACACTCCGCAAGGGACTCCCCTCCGTCTTGTCGCAGCGCGCATGCGCGGACAGACGAGGCATTACCAACAACCTCCCATACTGGTTAGCATGTGCGCATACCCACTCAGCACAACAATAGTAGTCTGATGAATGGAAGATGCGCGCCCAGCCACAGGCATAGGAATAATTGGAAGTAATAATAGCCAAAGTAAAAAAAAAACAGTATACAGCAGTCAGTGAAACAGTATATGAAATCAATAACTACATGAATATATTTAAAAAAAGAAGAAGACAAATATGTTAAAAAATGTATAACTATACATAAGCATAAAAACATATGCGCAACCCTCTTGATGATACAGAGATAAATGATCACAATAATAGTCATAACATAATATGACTCACCTCACCCCCCCAAAAAAAGAAAATTCAAAAGCCTTGTTGTGTTTTCAACTACTGAAAAATGTATAGAAAATCCCATGTAATTGATACTTCTCTATGTTGCACTTGTACTCTTTCCTTTATGGGTCTACTGGGAATTTATTGGAGCTTGTATGTACACTCCATTAAAAATATGACATAGGGAGAGCATCAATTTATAAAATATAAAATGAATAATAAATAATATGAAAATGAATTTATGAAAGCTAGACATGAACCTACATAGGAGACAAGTTTAGTGGCTGTCAGAAAAGGGAGATGATACCACAGAGAAAAGCCAAAGATCCGGAAAAAGATTTAGCACACCAGTTAAAGCTTAGCACCCTTTTGTGACAGAGTCACTGTCTGTGCAGGTTGGAGAGAGCTTGCAGCTAATTAACCAAACAACTCATGACAAAAAAGGGGTTTAAAAGGCAGGCAGTCAGATGCCAGCAGAGAGAGACTTTCCCCAATCAGGATGGAGAACTGGTTGGAAAGGTTCCCCAGGCCTTCTAGACCAGCTGGGACCAACACCCAGGGGCAGAATCTCCATGAGATGGAACAAGCCTCTTGGGCACAGCCCTATTTTCAAGGAACCGGTGTTCCAACCTGGTGGAGGGATTAAAGCTGTGTTGCAGTATCCAGAAGGGATTGCATGGACTCTATCAGGACAGAGTTCCCCAACCACAGATAAAGATTTTATTTTTTTATTCCAGACATTTATGTGATGATTTAGTGTTCCTAAAAAGGTGTAACTTCAAAGAACTCTTATGAAAATGTCCTACAGTACACAATATCTAGTAAATCTAGATCCTCTGTAAGGTATTATCTAACTGCAAAAATGCTTACATACAGTATATCAAAACAGCCAATTGGAAAAAATATAAAACTTTAAAAAAAGGAAAACATTTGAAAAAATGTGAATAAAATCTATAAATGAAAAATATCAGAGTGGAAAATTCTCCTCAGCTTTCTTAGTCTTGCTTCAAACCCTCTTTCGTCTTCAGCTGCTGCTCATCAAATGTGGGGTGCTTTACATCCCACCCTGTAGTGTAACTGTTGATTAAAGACAAGTGCCAAGAAACATAATACAGTAGTCTGATACATATTTTTCCTTTCTCATAAAACATGTATGGTAAGTGTTGCACTCACAATTAAGAAATATTAAAGCAACTTATCAGTTTAAATGAAAGTGCCTTAAAACTCTCGATTTGAACTGTTCATTGCTCCACTGATGTAGGGTTGCCAGCACCAATCCCCTCTCTGCGCAGCTGCAGAAAGTCAACTCTCAGCATCTTCAAAGAAAGGAAGCTGAAATGGGACTAACTTATTATTTATTACCTTATTTATGTCATTATTTCTTATTATTGCTACTAATATTATTTTAGAATGCCAAATTTGCTAAACAACACAATGTGTGAAGGTTAACATTTTCTACTTTTCTCAAAAACTTTTTTGTAAGATAATGTAATGTTATTTTAGCAATGTCTATAAATCAAAATGTCTTGTAGATAAATGATGCCACATGCAGCTTATGAGCCTAGATGGCATACTGTCAACATGTGAATTTGTCACGTCAAAAAGTAGAACTACATTCAGAAAATGTACGCCCTTTATCTAATTGTATTCGATAAATTCTATACATTTTTCAGCAATGCTATCACCCAAGTATTCATTCTCTTGCAACCATTTATCATCTTACTAATAAAATAGAAGATATCTACATATACTGTAGATATTTTTGCATAATGTTTGCCCTTGCGAATTTTGAGATAAAATGTTTTTAAAGGAATAGCCAACACATTTTTAAGCATACTGATATTAGAAAAATCAGGTCAAGAACAACATTATTAATATAGGGTATATTATATTTGTATTGAGTTACATGCCTAGTGATAACTTTAGAAAAATGTATATTCTTAATCTAGGAAGTATTGATTTTATAGTTAATTGACTGTTCTGATTTTTTCATTGCTGGTGATTGCATTACAGTGGCGGCTGCCTTTATCCTAATGCAGCCGAATCGGTGCAACTTTGATAACCACGGGCAGATGCGTTTTATTTTTTTCCGGAATATGTTTCGGTAGGTATTTTAGCGCTCGTACAGTACTGTAGGGGTCTATGCACTAAGCAGGGGAAAATCCCTCTGCATTTAAATGTCCCGATCACTTGACCGCGGAATAAAGGGGCCTGTATTTCGGGAAGCAGGGGGTCCCCAGACTTAAAACCAAAGCACTATGAGTAAAACACACAAATAAATAAACAATCATTCCTTACCTTTGCGGCTATCTGCTATGGTAATGGCTCCCGCACAATATTATTAAAATACATTAATGCTGCTTCATTACCATAGCGGATAGCCGATAAGGCAATGAAGGTGTTAAGGCATAATACTGTAGCATGTTTATTGGGGACAATTACCCCCAATAAACATTGCAATAAACAACATACACCCCATGTGCCCCCAACAACCCCTATACCCCCATTACATATATAGCATTTTTGGGATGCACAGCAATGATACTAGAGGCCGGCGTGGGCCCTTATGTGTTCCCCGCAGGCCTGCAGTACCAATTCAGTGCACACCCAAAAAATTACAACACATAAATACACCACCCTTAACACATATAGTATAGTAATGTGCAAAATTACTATTATCCACATATGGATAATAGTGACTTTGCCCATTTAAAATACATAAAGAACAATAAATACAATACATACATATACAGTAGTACTCACCCATGTCCGGCTGACACAATGAAGGCCATCCTCATCTTCATCACCACCCATGCCCCCTCCAATGCTGCAAAACATGACCAAGAATATAAACAGCCAATGTAATGTCCACTAACCCCTTAATCACCATAGCGGGTATTAACCGCTACAGTCATTAAGGGGTTAACCCACCCTCACCCACCACTTGGGAGGCCTACATACCCTCCCCCACTACCACCCCACCCCGTGAGGCCTAACCACCCTCTCTCACCCAATACCCAGCCAGAAGGCCTACCACATACCCTTGGGGCCAATACCCCCTTCCCCCACCCACAGTACCCACAATAAAAACAATACACAGCCCCACAATAAACATCATTATATTTATTAAATACATAACCCACCCCCTGTGCCCCCCCATAAATACATGATTTATTATTTTACATACAGGGTTAATACCCCAGGCCCACGTGAGTCCCTGGTGGGCCTGATGGGTCACCTCACAGACCTACAGATGCCCAGCATCATGTTTTACACAGGGTCTGGAGGCCTGCTGGTGGGTCCCGCCAGGTGCCATGGTCCACCAGGTGGTCTCCGCGGGTCACCGTGGGCCACAATGGGGTCTCCACGGTAGGCCCACGGATATCTGCGGGGCCCCAGGTCAGACCCACAGGTGTCTGAGGGGCCTCGGGTGGTTCCCATGGGGGGTCAGGGGACCCACAGGTGGTCTCTCTGGGTACGTGGTGCCCCCACACATGTGGGGCCACCGGTTCTTCCTCGCAGGTGTCCCCCGTGGACCCGGCAGCCTGGTACCCGTGAGAAGCCCGAGGATACCGCAGGTGGTCTCCAGAGGTCTCTTGCAGACCTGAGGAACCAACCCTGTATGTAAAAAAATTATACCTGACCTATACATTAAATACATCAATCCCCCCCAACACATGCAGTACAATAATGTGCAAAATAACTATTATCCAGATAGGGATAATAGATTATCTGCCCATTATTAAACACATAAACTAGCATACTAAAATAAAGAAAGTTCTACTGACCTCATCAATAAGAAGCCCCCGCGCCAGCAAAATCCGTGTCCTCCGTTGCCAACAAAATACATAGCCAATACATTGCAATTACATTCTGAGATCAATTAACCCCTTAATCACCTTATAGGATAATAACCGTAAAGGTAATTAAGGGGTTAAGCCACCCTGGCCCAATACCCACCCATCACCCATTCATTTATACAGTGGCTTCATCATGCAATTAATATATACACCACAACACACACATATATATTATATATATATATATATATATATATAATATATATATATATATATATATATATATGGTTTGTCGAACACTATAATATATACACATTTATTTGTATATTGGTTCCTCATGTGTATATTAATTATATATATATATATATATATATATTTATATATATATATATATATATTATTATTATATCTATCATCTATATATTCTATATACACACCCACATAGGAACCAATATACAAATAAATGTAGTATAGTATACTTGTTTGGGATTTAAGGTATTTTGTTTGGATTATTTTATTGTTAACTATGATTTGCGAGTGTTCTAGGTGCATAGATTGTATGCATTCATGATACAACAATGTAATTCAATGTTTTGATTGGCATTTGATGCTTTAGATTGGAAGATAAGATACATAGGAACCAATATACAAATAAATGTGTAAGGTTTAACAAAACCATGCTCTAATGAAAATACCACATCTTCTCCATATCAGCCACAGTCAATAAATCCTATTTCCGAAACAATCAAACTCTTATCTTCCAATCTAAAGCATCAAATGCCAATCAAAACATTGAATTTACATTGTATACATGATGCATCACATCTATGCACCATGAACACTCTGCAAATCAATGTTAACAATAAAATATTCCAAACAAACCATTAAATCCAAACAAGTATACTATTTTAACCAAGCAAGTCACCATAAATAAATTAGCATTGATTAATCACATCGAAAAAACAATTTAAATACATCCATAACAATTACACACAATTAACTATTTCAATCGTTAAAAACAGAACAAGCAGTTACCATCAGACAAAATATAAGTACCAAAAGTACAATATCAAAAGCAGCTCACCATGACCTAAAGTACACCATATAAGACAAAAATTACATCTATCTAATTAGAAAATACATTAACACAACACATTTATGCATAGCAGTCATAAGCCAAAATCATTTAATACTGCAAAAACAAGCTCTTAAAACCAAAATTATTTCTTACCCTGTATGTATATATCATCTAGACATACACATACAGTGGCAGAAATGATCTTAAAAAAAAAACACATGTAAAAAATAAAAAAAACATGTGGATAATATTTATTTGGCACATTATTGTACTGTATGTGTTGGGGTGGGGAGAGGAGGTAATTGGCACACAGAGGTTTCTGATTAGTAGGCCTCCCTTGTTGTTTACCTTTTTTATGCTTTTATTCCCTTTACCTCCTCGGCCTTTTTTTTTTTTTCTTCTTTCTTATCTTTTCTCTTTCTTCTTCCCTCTTGCTTGGTATAATTTTTTGCTTTTTTTCGGTTACTCCAGGGCCCAATGCTCCATTCCTTTCGATCAGTTGGTTCCTCTGCGACCCTCTCTTCCTTTTTCCTTCGGAGGGGTATAGGTGACAATTCACATTGGGAATGTTGTTATGTCTTGTTCTGTTCTGTTTTGCATAACACGGATATGTATCATTGTCATGCTATAAGCCTTATCATCTCTTTCTCTCGCCTCCACGCCTCTCATATCCTCCCCGATCAGTCGCTCTACTTACCCCTGTTTATGTTCTGTGTTAGGGCAACAGATGCTAGATGCCTTATTGCTTAAATTGGTTTCCCTTGTGACGTTTCGTTATTTGGCGAGGGGGTAGACAGGATGATCTTGTCACTGCTCTTTTCGTGGGGGGGGCCCTGGGCCCTTTCCCCTCTTCTTCTATTCCCCTTTGGTTGTTGCATCCGACTCGTACTTCTCTTTTCCCTTTCCCTCCTCCTTACCCATTTGTCGTTTAGTTTTCCCGTCGATTTTTTTCAAAAAATTCATAGTTGTTGTAAACCATTATCCTCTGCGTCTGACCCTTACTCGATTCAAACGGAGTTGCATGTACCTTGTCTCTGTCGGTGCTCTTCCGAACCTGCTGGTCCCCTCTTTGAATTCATCGATAGCGGCACAATCATCCAAATAAAATCTTCCTACTTACTACGCCTAACAAAAAAATCTACTCGCCTACCCTATCATATATATTATCACACTGTAGTTTTTCGACAATCTAGCTCCTATTGGCCAGCAGCAGTCCACGTGGGTACTTAAGGTGGCAGTAGATTTTTTGGTTGGCGAGTAGATTTTTGTGGTGATTTGTCGACCACTGTACTGGTATAGATATTATATAGCTATATATATATATATATATATATATATATATATATATATTACCCCAACAACCCCTATACCCCCCTAACATACAGTATAGTAATATATATTTATGTATTTCGTGTGGGGCTGTTGTTTGTGTTTTATTGTTATTTTTATTGTGGGTAGTGGGTGTGGGTGAAGTGGGTATTAGACCCAATGGTGGTTTGTTTAGGGCTTGTATTAACCGCTATGGTCGTGAAGGGTTAAGCGTACCCGCAACCCCCCCCCGCAAGCCCTATACACCCACCAAGGTCCAAATATCCCCTTCACCCACCCCCGCTAACCACAATAAACCTGGCACGACTGGTTAACCCCTTTTTTGCATTAGCAGTTAGCCGCTAAGGTAATGAAGTGGGCTTTAAATGTATTTTTCGTGCCTCGGATGCATGCCGGGG
Organism: Ascaphus truei; assembly: GCA_036426205.1. Classification (NCBI taxonomy): domain Eukaryota; kingdom Metazoa; phylum Chordata; class Amphibia; order Anura; family Ascaphidae; genus Ascaphus; species Ascaphus truei. Next base: position 224,007,958 of record CM071570.1, read on the forward strand.
GGCTCCGGTGCTGGTATTAATGGTATCAGCTCCGGAGAGAGACCTCCAGCATCAATCCCAGGCAGGAAAAAGGCCTGATTTTTTCTAAGTGCCTTTCCGACCGCTTACTGCATGACCCGACCCCCGTAATATTGAATATACTGTATGCAACATGAATGCGGTATGAATGTGGTATGAATGCAGCATGAACGCGGTGAAGTGCGTGGCATTCGGAAAAAATCACCGGAAACATTCGGAGATGTTGGAGAATAAAATGGGCCGCGGCTGTACAAATTACGATAATTTATTAATTAATACAAAATTCCATAACTGCAGCTTTAAAAAATACATTTAAACACACATGTCCTTATAGTTACTGTCACGGTAGGGGGGAACCAGGCTATACAATTAAGTTTAAGCCCACCTGGTTACCCCCTGAAACCGTGGAGTCCCTGGCAGCTACATAGCACCATAAGCCAGTGGCCAGGTAACATAACATGCAAAAGTTAAAGTGCTTTTCCACTTTTCATGTTCCCTTTACACCAGATTAATGAAATTTTCTGTGTGTAAGTTTTAGGTGGGTTAGTTGGGTCGAAATGCATGTTTGCAGGAGTTCAGGGGCCAAAGATACGGGTAGTCCCCTAATTCTCCCCGGCGTACAGGCATGATTTGCCGTTACGCAGGTTGAATTACAGGCGCGTCGACGAGTATTCTAAAACTTGCCTTAAACTTGCCTTGGAAAATCTGGGGCAATCACCAACAAGATCCAGGTACATGCTGGGTACATGCTGCAACATTTCAGTGACATTTCTCCAGACAGACTAATGGCCCATCTGATTAACACAGCAGGGGTCCCTGGCAGTCCCAAGGGACAATGGACCCCCGCTGTTAATCCATTGGGCCATTAGTCTGTCTGCAGAAATGTCACCGAAATATTGCAGCATGTACCCAGCAAGTTCCCAGCATGTACCTGGGTCTTGTTGGTGATTGCCCCAGATTTGTTTTAAAATACTTGTCGGCACTACAGTACACCTGGACTGCCCAGTGTCCCCCAGAATCCTTATTTTCGAGCCCAGATATATCAGACATATGTCCCGCATAGGTATGGGTCTCCCCAAGTAATAACATGTATTAAAATATGTTTTATAATGTTTGGTGCATTTACGATAAATGTCTATTCAGTCAGCCCGTGCATCCAGATAGGTGCTGGGAAATCTGGATAGACATCGGAGTTCAAAGAGGAGATGGGATGTTGAGAGGTGTCGGGGTGCTAAGTGGCCAGGGCAGGGCGGAGTACTCGGTCCGGAGAACAGAGACCCCCTGCGGGGAGGACCCTCTTGTTTGTGTCATGCCGGAGTAGCCCGCAGACCAGACCTGTCCCTAGAACTGAGGTGGCAGGTATGAATACACACACTGACAGAGCGAGGGACGTGTCCGGGTTGTGGTATTAGATGGTGCCAGGCCAGATGGGGTGTATTGCGTGAATACTTGCCGGTTCCGTTCTCCCAGAAGAATGGTCATTGCCGTTGCCGAGATCAGGGGTAGGAGAAGTATGGAAGGATCGAGATGAGTGCCGTGGTCGAAGGGAGCCAGAAGGTACTTAAACAGGGACAATCCGAAGTCGAGAGCCAAAGGGGGTAGTCTGCCAAGCCGCGTCAAAAATGAGAGAATCAAAGAACAAGCACTGTGAAACACCCATACAAAAACTATGACGAGCGAGGAAGCACAGAACAGAGAGGGTATATAAAGCTGGAACAGCCAATCAGGAGAGGGGGCATGCCTGGAGGAGCCCAGGGAGCTTCAGTGCATTGGATGCTGTTCTTAGAGCTCAGGTGACACTTAGCAAGAGCCAGATTGTAACCGTGCGGTGTTTGGGGGCGGAGCCTGAGTGGGGATAAGTTGAAGGGCTTTTGTGTGTGCACTGTAAGTCCGACGTGCGCATGAGAGGAAGCAACGTGGGGTGCGCACGTGTGCGCGGTGCGGCGATTCCGCGCCGACGGCTGCGGCGCAGAGCGTGGAGGAAGTACCTCGTGTAGCGTTCCACCATGCCGAGGGGTAAGTGCTGAAGCTGAAGGGGGCTTGCGTGGTTGTAGTGGAAGGGTCTGAGCAGTGTAAGGAGAGAGCCGTGAGCTCTGCCTGAGGCGCTGTGTGCTCACATTCCTAACAGTTTGCCAGACTCAAGAGGAGCCTGCCCAGTAGGTGGCTATGGGTTGACTGGGGGAAGCGGCAGAATGTTGGCGCGTTTTCAATTGTTCAATTCATATGTCCTGCCCACGGGGCATACCGAGCCGGCTTGGTACGCCCCCTCATCTGATGTCAGCCAACGAACGAGCCCCTATTGTATGGTGGGGAGGAATTCCCACGCTCTGATTGGTCGCTCCTCCTAGTTCCATGCTAAGCATAGAACAGTGGAAGGTATGTAAGGATAAGCCCCAGGCAGAGAACCAGACGGTCTTGTGACTTGGGCTGGTGATGCAAAAGCGGGCTTTTCAAAGTTGCTCTGTTACGAATAGCAGAGGAACAGGCTTCATCTTTGGAGCTAAGAAAGCCTGCCTAGCTGAAGCTAAATCAGACGCGAGTCCAAGTTCTCGTTTTAGAACGTAGCGGTCGCGGCTAGATCTTCTAGCCAAAAAGAGGACCAGGAAGCCCGGTGGATATCCCTGTCAGGGTAAGCCTTTTGAAGCAGGCACCCTACACCTATTTTAGCCTAGTTTTCACCCGCAGAGCCCAAGTAATTGTGTTTTCATCTGTATTTTGTATATTCATTGTGTGTACTCGGGTTTACCTGAATAAACCTCATTTTATTCCACTACTGTCTTTTGCCTAGTGAATGATCCTAGTATAAAAGTTTTAAAAGTTCTGTTCTCCCGTGACAGTTACATAAGTACATAGTAGATGAGGTTGAAAAAAGACATACATCCATCAAGTTCAACCTATGCTAAATTTAGACAACAGATAATTATTCTATATCCGTACTTACAGTATATTAATCCAGAGGAAGACAAACAAAAACTCCAGTAAAATATCATCTAATGATATCTCTTAAGGGGAAAAATAAATTCCTTCCTGACTCTAAATATTGGCCCAGTAGTTAAAATGGGTTTAAGGTCCCTATCCAGCTTTAAAGTGTCCCTATGATTGTAAAATATGGAACACATTTGATCTGTTTGTATACTGTGTTGTGTTATAAACAGAGGTGTAGAGATGTCCCCCTCTTGGACTATATGTCTATGTTTATTACAATACAAACTGAATTGGACTGCCAGGGACTCCTGCTGTGTTAATCTGATGGGCCATTAGTCTCTGCAGAAATGTCACTGAAATGTTGCAGCATGTTCTGGATCTTGTTGGTGATAGTCCCCAGATTTTCCAAGGCAAGTTAAAGGCAAGTTTTAGAATACTCGTCGGCGCACCTGTAAGTGTTTTGACCAGACACCTTGATGATGTAGATCAGGGGTGGGGAACCTTTTTTCTGCCAAGGGCCATTTGGATATTTATAACATCATTTGAGGGCCATACAAAATTATCAACTTAAAAATTAGCCTGCTATATTTGGTCAAACATTTAATTAACTCACCCCTAATGTGATGGCTGGAACTGCTTCTCTTTGGGTGACTGACTGACTGACACTTGGGTGGTGGGTAACTATGACTGACTGTGGGTTGGTGTCTGAATACACACACACACACACACACACACACACACACACACACACACACACACACACACTCTGTGAGAAATGTGCAGGGGGGGAATCAGACTCTCAGAAACACTCTCTCAGACTCTCAGACTCTAATACTCTCTCAGACTCTCTCAGACTCTCTCAGGCCCACTCTCTCAGACCCACTCTCTCAGACCCACTCTCTCAGACTCTCTCAGACTCACTCTCTCAGACCCACTCTCTCAGACCCACTCTCTCAGACCCACTCTCTCAGACCCACTCTCTCAGACTCTCAGACCCACTCTCAGACTCTCAGACCCACTCTCTCAGACTCACTCTCTCAGACCCACTCTCTCAGACTCTCAGACCCACTCTCAGACTCTCAGACCCACTCTCTCAGACTCACTCTCTCAGACTCACTCTCTCAGACTCACTCTCTCAGACTCTCAGACCCACTCTCTCAGACTCTCAGACCCACTCTCTGACTCTCAGACCCACTCTCTCAGACTCTCAGACCCACTCTCTCAGACTCTCAGACCCACTCTCTCAGACTCTCAGACCCACTCTCTCAGACCCACTCAGACCCACTCTCTCAGACCCACTCTCTCAGACCCACTCTCTCAGACCCACTCTCTCAGACCCACTCTCTCAGACCACTCTCTCAGACCCACTCTCTCAGACTCACTCTCAGACTCACTCTCTCAGACTCACTGACCCACTCTCTCAGACCCACTCAGACCCACTCTCTCAGACCCACTCTCTCAGACCCACTCTCTCACACCCACTCTCTCAGACCCACTCTCTCAGACCCACTCTCTCAGACTCACTCTCTCAGACTCACTCTCAGACTCACTCTCTCAGACTCACTGACCCACTCTCTCAGACTCACTCTCTCAGACCTACTCTCTCAGACTCTCAGACTCACTCTCTCAGACTCACTGACCCACTCTCTCAGACTCTCAGACCCACTCTCTCAGACTCACTGACCCACTCTCTCAGACCCACTCTCTCAGACTCTCAGACCCACTCTCTCAGACTCACCGACCCACTCTCTCAGACTCTCAGACCCACTCACTCAGACTCTCAGACCCACTCACTCAGACTCTCAGAACCACTCTCTCAGACTCTCAGACCCACTCTCTCAGACTCTCAGACCCACTCTCTCAGACTCTCAGACCCACTCTCTCAGACTCTCAGACCCACTCTCTCAGACTCTCAGACCCACTCTCTCAGACTCTCAGACCCACTCTCTCAGACTCTCAAACCCACTCTCTCAGACTCACTGACCCACTCTCTCAGACCCACTCTCTCAGACTCTCAGACCCACTCTCTCAGACCCACTCTCTCAGACCCACTCTCTCAGACTCACTCTCTGACTCTCAGACCCACACACTCAGACCCACCACACTCAGACCCACCACACTCTCAGACCCACCACACTCTCAGACCCACCACACTCTCACTCTCCCTGACCCACTCTCAGACAGACACTCTCAGACCCTCCCTGACCCACACTCTCAGACTCTCCCTGACCCACACTCTCAGACTCTCCCTGACCCACACTCTCAGACTCTCCCTGACCCACACTCTCCCTGACCCAATCTCATGCAAAATTCTACTGAAGGCTCCAAAGACAAGTGTTAAACTTGACTGGCACTCGGTTGAAGTGAGTGACCCTTGACAGGACCGCAGACACGGCAGTCAAGTTCAATGCACTGAATGAGTGCGACTTAGTCTTCCTGAAGTAAAAAATTGAAAATTGAATGCAAATACTCCAAATACTACCTGCACCGTAATCCATCAACAATGATGCTAAACAAGAATGACAATCAGCTGCAAGAAGTGACAACTTGAGATGCATGAGGGACTGTCTGACAGCTTAGATCACACGGAGTCATTTTATGGGGCATATATCATGGGAGGGGGTGTCTGCAAAAGTTAATCATACAACATGTATTGAAGTCAAGGAGACCAATGATGCTGGGATTAGGTGTCACTCAGTGACTGAGTGACAGGCCTGGTGGTGTCCCAGGGCCCTCCTGCCCTCCCCATCAGGGCCCTGCGTGGCTCCCTCTCCTCTTACACTGCGGAGCAGGTGCCCTCCTTCGCAGCTGCTGCACAGTGTGGGGAGGAGAAGGAGAGTCGGTAGTGAGGTGTCTCTCCCTCCGCAGACTCGCTCTTCCATCCCCCAAGCCAGTGATTCCCAACCTTTTTTTGTTTGGAGGAACCCTTTAAGTATTTTATAACATTTCGGGGAACCCCTATCTGGATGACATGTTTGACATGGGTAAATAACAAAATAGACGTGTAAAGCAGTGGGGGTAATAAATAATCATTAACTCATACTTTTGAATAAACAATGTGTTTATATTTTGTAATGATTTTGGTTTAAACATCACCCCCCCCGCATCTCACATCATCCCCCACTGATCAATCGATCTCTCTCACCCTCTCTCCTCTCCCCCTTCTCCCTCCTCTCTCTCCTTCCTTCTGTCTCCTCTCCTCTCTCTCCTCTTCCTTTCTACCTCTCTCCCCCTCTCCCTCATTCTCTCTCCTCTTCCTCTCTCCCTCCTCTTCCATTCTACCTCTCTCCTCTACATCTCTCCCTCCTTCTCTCTTCTATCCCCTCTCCTCTCTCACCCTCCTTCTTTCTCCCTCTCCTTCTCTCTCCTCTCCTTCTCTCTCCTCTCCTTCTCTTTCCTGTCCCTCCTCTCTCCCCTCTCCTCTCCCCTCTCTACTTCTCTCTCTCCTCTCCCTCATTCTCTCTCCACATCTCTCTCCTCTCCCCCTCTCCCCCTCTCCTTATCTCTCCCTCTCCTCTTCATCTCTCCCTCCTTCTCTCTCCTCTCCCCTCCCTCCTTCTGTCTCCTCTCCTCTTCCTTTCTCCCTCTACCTCTGTCCCCCTCTCCCTCATTCTCTCTCCCCTCCCCGTCTCCTCCTCTACCTCTCTCCTCTACATCTCTCCCTCCTTCTCTCTCCCCTCTCTCTCTTCTATCCCCTCTCCTATCCCCCTTCTCTTCTCTCTCCCCCTCCTTCTCTCTCTACCTCTCCCTTCTCTCTCCGTTCCCTCCTCTGTCCTCTCCTTCCCCTCTCTCTCTCCTCTCCTCTCTCCTCTTCCTTTCTCCCTCTACCTCTCCCCCTCCTTCTCTCTCCTCTCCCCCTCCTCTCTCCCTCTCCCTTCCCCATCCTCTCTCACCCTCTCTCCTCATCTCTCCCACTCTCTGACACACACACACACACACACACACACACACACACACACACACACACAGTCTGACACACACACACAGTCTGACACACACACACTCATTCTTACACACACACACACATACACACACACACACACACACAGTCTGAAACACACACACACACACACAAGCAACTTTGAGCAGAAGCAGCAGCATCTCCCCCCACACTTCCGGTAGCTCACATGAAAAGTTCCCAGAAGAAGCCGACACCCCTCCCTCCTCCCTCTCAGCTCACAGGCAGGAGGCAGCGAGCACTGCACATGATCTCCTAGGAGGGAGGAGAAGAGCGATGGGGGGAGAGCCCGGTTGGGAATCATTGCCCCAAGCCCCACTCTACTTATAGACCCCCCCCCCGAGCACTGCTTACCCGCGCCGCCCTGGTGATACTCGGGTCCTGCATCACCTCCTACTGCTGCTGCTCTGGACGGGGGGTGAGGGGGGAATTGGGGCAAGTGGGAAGCAAGGGAGGCATGGAGTAGACTCAACACGTGCTCCATGCAGGAAGAGGTGGGCTTCGCTTTGCAAGCTGGTATAGAGCTTGCTGCAGGCCAAAACAAAAAATCTTTGCAGTGTGCCAACACACGTCAGCCTAACAGGAGAGGGGGAGGTTTCGTTTTTTTTCTTCCTTTCTTGCGGCGCATCGCGAGTGCGGTAAGCGGGCGATGGGATTTATCGAATAGCAGGGGTCCCGTGCGGCCGGGCCCCCTGGCTCACGGGGGCCGGACCAAATGATTTCCCCTGCAGACGCACTTACCAGAACTCCCTCCTACTGTCTCTGTACATTCTCCCTACCTACCAATTAGACTGTAAGCTCCTCAGAGCAGGGACTCCTCTTCCTTAATGTTTCTTTTATGTCTGAAGCACTTATTTCCATGATCTCTTATTTATATTATCTGTTATTTATTTGATTACCACATGTATTACTACTGTGAAGCGCTATGTACATTAATGGCGCTATATAAATAAAGAAATACAATACAATACAATTTTGCGGGCCTTATACGGCCCACGGGCCGGACGTTCCCCACCCCTGATGTAGATGTTGGCCATATACAGTAGCCTCCCCTTCATGATACTGAGGAATTGAATTGGGACTGAGCCAATTATTTTCAAGGAGATGGAAAGAATTTCCACCACCTCGTACTTGAAGAGGCCCAACTACAAGGACAGGTTTGTCGGCTTGCATTGAGACAAATTAACTCTATTCCAAAAAGTGGAATTCCTCTGTGTGGGACAGTCTCACATGTTCACCGATGGCCCATGTCAACAACTCCTGAAGTGCCTCACCCCTACTAACAACATGCCCACAGTACACACATGGCATCATCGCACAATGCCAAGCAATTGGCTACCGTGTCCCACTTTGAAACCTACCTTATCTCTCTCTCACCCTTGGGATTCATTATCTCGGGAGAAAGTGAATGTGGGGGAGAAAAAGGCGGATCCACAGGTGAAGAGATAGGGGAGAAGTAACAGAGTCACTTCTCATAACAGGGGTGGACCATGTAGCCCACCTGTAACAGGGGACTTATCCCTGTTCAAAAATGTGCCTCTAATCCAGCAGTGTGGTGGTTAACTGCTGGTAGACAGTTAACCAACCCACCTGGCTGAATACAGGTGTCAGAAAAGCCTGCCTCTGAGACAGGAAGTGAGACTCCTGATCTCACACGTGAGCTGAGCTGACCCAGGAAGCAGAAAGAGCAGAGTCTCACACGTGGGGCTGACCAAGGAAACACTGCATACAAACAGATGTCTTGAGCTGCAAGCTGGCAACAAGACAAAGGGGACAAGATTCTAAACCTGGATCCTGACATTGCCTTAGCACACAAGGGTGCGGACCCAAATGTGGAGAGAAACCTCCCCTACAGCTACAAGAGACAGATAGACTTTTCTTATAAGATTGTTATCTATATCTATATATATATATATATATATATATATATATATATATATAAAAGAAAAGAGGAGAAGCACCCGATCCATGTGTAAAATCCAATAACAAAGTTTTAATATCAATGAACAAGACAAATGCACACTCACAATTTGTCAATGCAAAATAAGCATTGTATGGGTAAACCCATGCGCCAACATTTAGCCTGCTCACCGACCGCTTGCTCCGTCACATCAGACCTCACTGCTGCTGGTGTCACTCGGTAGATCGTCCCTCCGGCAACCCAGAAGAGCAGCCTGTGGTTCCTAGCAAGTTCAGTCAGTATTGCGTAATGCGTGCAACTCAGGGAATAACTTTCCCTTACTGGCAATTGGTGTATGAGCTACTCCACCACCGTAGCTCAGTAGACCACGTGACCCTACGCATTTCTTCCGATACAACGGATTTCCTATAGATATTGCTGGGAGGTTGTTGACCCCAAGGAAGAAGTAGCCCGGACATTCTAATATCCTTACAAGGTTTAACCCATCATTGGGTTCTCCCTCTACCTCTGTCCCCCCCTCGTCCTCATTCTCGTCTCCCCTCCCCGTCTCTCCTCTAACCTCTCTCTCCTCTACATCTCTCCCTTCCTTCTCTCGCCCCTCTCTCTCTCTATCCCTCTTCCTATCCCCCCTTCGCTTCTCTCTCCCCTCCTTCTCTCTCTACAACTCGCCTTCTCTCCCGTTCCCTCCTCTGTCCCTCTACTCCTTCCCCTCTCTTCATCCTCCCTCTGTCTCCTCTCTCCTCTTCCTTCTTTCTCCCCACCGCCATCCCCCTCCTTCTCTCTCCTCTCCCCCTCCTCTCTCCCTCTCCCTTCCCCATCCCTCTCTCAACCCTCTCCTCCATCCATCTCTCCCACTCTCTTACACCAGCACACACACACACCCCACACCACACACAACCCACACACCCACCAGCACACACACAAACCCACCCCACCACACCACCACACACACACACCACATTTACCCCCACACACATCTGCACCCCCACACTCATTCTTACACACACACCCTCACACATACACACACAACACACACACACAAGTCTGAAACACACACACACACACACAGCAACTTTGAGCAGAAGCAGCAGCATCTCCCCCCACACTTCCGGTAGTCTCACATGAAAAGTTCCCAGAAGAAGCCGACACCCCCCCTCCCTCCCTCTCAGCTCACAGGCAGGAGGCAGCGAGCACTGCACATGATCTCCTAGGAGGAGGAGAAAGCGATGGGGGGAGAGCCCGGTTGGGAATCATTGCCCAAAGCCCCACTCTACTTATAACCCCCCCCCCGAGCACTGCTTACCCGCGCCGCCCTGGTGATACTCGGGTCCTGCATCACCTCCTACTGCTGCTGCTCTGGCGCGGGGTGTAGGGGGAATTGGGAAGTGGGAAGCAAGGAGGCATGGAGTAGACTCAACACGTGCTCCATGCAGGAAGAGGTGGGCTTCGCTTTGCAATGGGTATAGATGCTTGCTGCAGGCCAAAACAAAAAATCTTTGCAGTGTGCCAACACACGTCAGCCTAACAGGAGGGGGGAGGTTTCGTTTTTTTTTCTTCTTTCTTGCGGCGCTCGCGAGTGCGGTAAGCGGGCGATGGGATTTATCGAATAGCAGGGGTCCCGTGCGGCCGGGCCCCCTGGCTCACGGGGGCGGACCAAATGATTTCCCCTGCAGACGCACTTACCAGAACTCCCTCCTACTGTCTCTGTACATTCTCCCTACCTACCAATTAGACTGTATAGCTCCTCAGAGCAGGACTCCTCTTCCTTAATGTTTCTTTTATGTCTGAAGCACTTATTTCCATGATCTCTTATTTATATTATCTGTTATTTATTTGATTACCACATGTATTACTACTGTGAAGCGCTATGTACATTATGGCGCTATATAATAAGAATTACAATACAATACAATTTTGCGGCCTATACGCCCCGGGCCGGACGTTCCCCACCCCTGATGTAGATGTTGGCCATATAAGTAGCCTCCCCTTCATGATACTGAGGAATTGAATTGGGACTGAGCCAATATTTTCAAGGAGGGAAAGAATTTCCACAACCTCGTACTTGAAGAGCCCAACTACAAGGACGGTTTGTCGGCTTGCATTGAGAAACAAATAACTCTATCCAAAAAGTGGAATTCCTCTGTGTGGACAGTCTCACATGTTCACCGATGGCCATGTCAACAACTCCTGAAGTGCCTCACCCCTACTAACAACATGCCCACAGTACACACATGGCATCATCGCACAATGCCAGCAATTGGCTACCGTGTCCCACTTTGAAACCTACCTTATCTCCTCTCATCACCCTTGGGATTCATTATCTCGGGAGAAAGTGAATGTGGGGAGAAAAAGGCGGATCCACAGGTGAAGAGATAGGGGAGAAGTAACAGAGTCACTTCTCATAACAGGGGTGGACCATGTAGCCCACGTACCAGGGGACTTATCCCTGTTCAAAAATGTCCTCTAATCCAGCAGTGTGTGTTAACTGCTGGTAGACAGTTAACCAACCCACCTGGCTAATACAGGTGTCAGAAAAGCCTGCCTCTGAGACAGGAAGTGAGACTCCTGATCTCACACGTGAGCTGACTGACCCAGGAAGCAGAAAGAGCAGAGTCTCACACAGTGGGGCTGACCAAGGAAACACTGCATACAAACGAATGTCTTGAGCTGCAAGCTGGCAACAAGACAGGACAGATCTAAACCTGGATCCTGACATTGCCTTAGCACACAAGGGTGCGGACCCAATGTGGAGAGAAACTCCCCTACAGCTACAAGACAGATAGACTTTTCTTATAAGATTGTTATCTATATCTATAATATATATATATATTATATATATATATATTAATAAAGAAAAGAGGAGAAGCACCCGATCCATGTGTAAAATCCAATAACAAAGTTTTAATATCAATGAACAAGACAAATGCACACTCACAATTTGTCAATGCAATAAGCATGTATGGGTAAACCCATGCGCCAACATTTAGCCTGCTCACCGACCGCTTGCTCCGTCACATCAGACCTCACTGCTGCTGGTGTCACTATCGTAGATCGTCCCTCCGGCAACCCAGAAGAGCAGCCTGTGGTTCCTAGCAAGTTCAGTCAGTATTGCGTAATGCGTGCAACTCAGGGAATACTTCCCTTACTGGCAATTGGTGTATGAGCTACTCCACCACCGTAGCTCAGTTAGACCACGGGGATGAAATCCGTTGTATCGGAAGAAACGCGTATGGTCACGTGGTCTAATTATATTATTCAATACTATATATATATATATATTAATATATATATATATATACTATATAT
>CM071570.1:224020106-224425106 GCA_036426205.1 Ascaphus truei
ATATATATATGTCTCTATGATTTGGGCTGGTGAATCGCTGGGCTAACTATGCAGTTAAAGAGGGCTGGACTACAAGTGTAAATATACTCCAAAGTGGAGCAGATTTTGTTTACGGATGTTCACGTTTGCTGTGTTTAAAGCGACAGGCGCAATAAAGCCTCATTTAAGTTTCACTTTAAACCGTCTCCATTGCGTGCCTCTGAACACGTCTCTAACACCACCAGATGTGACATTGAAGAGAAGGAGTTGATGAGAGTCTCCTTCAGTAGGTGGAGGTGGTTGTGGCTCTTCCAAGATGACCCAGAGCAGGATCATCTAGCCTGGAGAAATGTGAAGACGCACAGGTTCGCTGACGCTGTCTCTCCTAAATGCCATAGTGGATGGACCACAAGTGTTGCTGCAGATCATTCGTCCACAGGCACCCTCCTCTTTGGCTCTACCCACGGCAGTCACTCACCGAGCCCTGGCGTGGCAATTTGAAGTATTTCCACACCATTAATGTGGCTTCTCTTTGCAGGTGACTGCACACATGTATTGTCTGAAATCTATGACAGGAGGCTGGAATACCATGAAGGTCAACATGAGGACTACCATCATAAAATCTTTTAAAGTCACACCTGCGTTCCTCTTCTTTTTCTTCACCAGGATGGTCCTCATTAAGTTTATCAGAAGAGCCACCATAACCCCAACCAATGTCACCTTCACCCTCTCCAACTTTGACTGAAGCACTCCCTGGACAAGATGGGTTATAAGCAGTTGTAACCATCTCACTGCTTGAAGCTCTCCCTGCTATTCTACCCATTCTTCTTACCTGTGTTTCCACCTCTTAACACCACATCCTCATTTGATAACACTTTATGTGCCACAGATAGAGCAGCAAGAGCAGCAGTAGATGTGGTAGGTGTTGCATACTCAGATGTTTCCACTGAAACCAGATCCAGGGACTGCAAATAAAATCCCATCATGGTTGACCATGAAAGGCTAGGACTGGACCCTGTTCTGACAACTCTAACACCAGCATGACCTGTATTCACACACAACTGGTATGCCAACCACTGCTCTTGCTGTTCCATCCTCACTGCCAAATGAGCCTAAGGAAAAAATCCTCCTCAGTGTCACAGGAGAGGCATGGCAGAGCTCCTTCTGCCCTGGTTTACACCACTCATATTTTTTTTATAACAATGTACAAAAATAAAACAGAATATAATAATGAAATCTCTCTCTATATATATATATTTCTCCCTTTCTAATTTCCTTTTCTTTATATCTTTATTTCAATCTGTCTAATCTATCTCTCTTTTTACTACTAAATTATTTTTATTGTATCTTTCTTGGTTCCTCTCTCACCCTTCCACGCTTAAACTCGGTCTCACACATGTTTTCTCCTCCCTTTCCACCCGCCACCATAAAGTGTGTGAAGTAGGCAGGAAGTGGCAATATAAACGCTTTTGCTTTCGGGTTTAGCATAATCTGCATTATGCATACGGGGGGATTCTGGTCATAAGTAGATTCTGCAGAAGTCACGTGGCCGGAGCCTGCCGGCGGATTCACAGGATTCGACTTGGAATTAAAAGGACGAAATACGCCTCCGTATTTCATTCCATTGATTGGTTTGGACCCCTAAAACATGTGAAAATCCACTGACCAGATTCTGACAGGTTCTCCCATCTATAGTTTTTAACTTAAGATGCATTAAAACTGCAAACATTTTAAATGCCACTTTATTACACCGTGCCAGTGGCACAAATGAGGGAAACATGTAAATTAAATATTTTATTATAGTTTTTTTTACTTTTAATTTGCAATGTCCCCCCAATTGCTCAAAAAAAACAGATTTACAGATGTAGGAAGATGTACTGCTGGTGTGTGCGCCGCGAGGTGTGTCTAAGTCCGCCATAATTATTTACATTTTGTGGGGTGAGTGTAACTAACTCTCAAGAGTGCTGCAACCACAATAATTTTAATGTTAGCATCATTCGTAGTACTCTGCAGTAATGATAGGAAGCTCTCGCATGCTGGTGTGTCTTTAATATACATGTACAGTATATGTAATGTAACCATCCCTTATTCCCATTTATTTCATAGGATATGATATGATCTCCCATTTATTTAAATATAATCCACCATGTATTCCCCTAAAAACTTCAGATGACTAAAGAGTATTTTTAAAGTAGTACATTTTTTATTAGATTGCAGTAAATGTCAGTTTAGAGATAAATAACAAAGTCGTTGTTCTTCAATCATCTTCCAAATATATAATCTTCTTCAACTGACATCTTAAGGCTACCTCTTGTGTAATTACACCTGTAAAATAATTGTGAGAATGCTATTTATTAATAATTGAGAAAAAATAGATGTATGAATTACACTGTGTGAACCACGTACTACCGATAAACTTCCATGGAACGCATAAGCCTGTCATTGAATTTCTGCGCTTGTGTTTACTATCGAACTTGTATGGAACGCATATACATCTTTAAGTTCTGTGCATGTGCAGGCTGATGAACATGGTGTGCATGTTCATCAGCCTGCCAAACCTGCACAAAAAGGATGAAACCAAGAATTAAACAATGACTAAAATAAGGCATATGTTTTAATACAATCTTCTTCAACTGGCATCTTCTTTTTTTACAGGTTCAAATGTAAAATAAATGTGAGATTGTTATTTAAAGATGAAATAGATGCTTAAAGTACATTACATTCCCTAACAGAATCGCTGGGATTGTTTCTACACTAACATGGTATTCATGCTCATCAGCCTGCCATACCTGCAAAACAAGGATGAAAAAAGAGAACTAAACCATGACTTCAACAAATTACTGACTTAAAAAACGTTAAAAAAAAAACCTGTATTTATTCAATTTAAAACATAAAAACATTATTCAATCCATTCATTTTTCACTCGAATGACTCAAGCGCGCATTCCTTTGATGCCGTAAAAGTGCATTGATAGTGTTTTTCATGGTCTTTAATTGTGTAACAGTGAGTTTAAACTACTTCTTCAGTTCATCTAAAATGGCTCCCCTCAAATTGTTAGGAATCACTTTATTACCCCAGGACTCATCAGAGTTGACTTGGTGGCATAACTGGGAATATAGCTCAAACTCACATGGCATTTGAAGATTAGCAGGTCATATCGATTCAGCATTTTCAACTGTTTGCAAGAGATCTTGATAAAGTTTCTGTTGGTTTTAAAAAAAAGCTGGATTCACCTGTTGCATTCCTAGCACTCCCTCAGATTATCTCTGGTCTTTCAAAGTATAATAATGTATAGTGTATGTCTCCATATGCCCACTCTGATAAAAATATGAAAAAAGTAGAAGATATTACGTGTTACTTTGAATTGCATTTACAATGCTTTGTAGTTACAATGTTTTTATTTCAGAGAATACTTTTAAAATATGAAAAAAGTAAAAAATATGAATACAAAAGAAGTTAGTAGGAAAAAGTTTAAAATTATATTATTTATTAGACTTCAATAGACTTCTTCTGGCTGTCTTTTGAACAGTTTAATTCTATACAATAATTGTGACTGTTACTTATTAATTAGCAATAAGAAATAAATGCTTAAAATACACGGTTTATTTACGTACATGTCTTTGAATGCAGGTGCATGCATAATGTATGGAACGCATATGCGTGTCTTTGAATGTAGGCGCATGCGTGTTCCATGGAACGCATATGTGGGATATTCGGGAATGAGAGTACTACTGTATGTAAATCTACTGTACATTTACCTTGATTATCCACGGGGAGAGAAGAGAGTGGCAGGATGCTGTTGCATGAGTTGATGAAAGGGTTGTGCTGCCAGCAGTTGTTTGACATGATCATGTAGTTGGAATGTAGGTTCATCTCTATTTCAGAGTTCGTTGGCCTGTACTGATAATGGTAATGGTATTGAGGCAAGTACTGGGGTGGGACTAGGTACTCGGGTAAAGGCAGGCACTAGGGTGGGAGCTGATTGAAGTGATAATTTCGTAAATTTAATTCAATCTCTTTCTCCTTCGAATGTTGTCATAATAGAGGATACACATACAGGACATGTGTAGTGTCCAGTACCGATGCCTCATGCCAGGGTGCGCTACTCGAATAAAGTAATAATTCATATTAATGTTGTGTCGAATAAAATTCTTCCAGACCTTTGTTTTTCCATATAATGGGTACTTCATAGGGATATATTCATAGATGTCAGATAGAGATGACTTTTATCTGTACTGACTTAAATGGCACAAAATATTATATATGCATAACTGCAGGCAGATTTAGAAAGGGCTGTGACGGTGAGGGGGTACCCAGGCCAATAATAAAATTATTATGCCTGGCTGGGTGCCTTGAGCCATATTGGGGTTTGGAAGTGTCAGCTCTGCAACCCAGTTATGGCATGTGCACTGTGTTTCAATAAAGATGTATGAGTGTGTTTTACTGTTCCAGGAGTGCTAACAAGCGGAGATGCCCAGGGTATGAGTTTCAGGTATGATTTTACGGTAAAGTGTTGTCAGGGTGTGTTTGGGTAGAAGCGGGCCAGACTTTCTGGTTACCCCAAAACATGTACTCAGGAATCCTACCAGATTCCTGGGGACATGAAGACACAGACCACCAGACAAAATCCTTCCTAGGAAGTAGTTAGCAGCTCATTGCTAGATCTCCCTGCTTCTGCCCAGACCAGAACAGTAAGACTGGGCAGGGGAAAATCACATTCCAGGGTCCCCCAGTATATGCCCAAACCCCCAGAACTCCGTAAAGGGGTTCAGTGTATCTCCCACCAGATATAAGATGGCGAGAGAAAACATGTCTTTAAACTCAGCGCTTGAGAAATAAAAGCGGGCTGTGTGCTAACTTCTGATAGGAAGCTCCCATTGCGCTGAAACTTTCTGTGCGCATAATTCAGGGAGAAACATAAAAAACACCCATAGCATAATTTGTATAAGTTTGTATAAAAATTGATGAATGAAAGCCGCCTAAAATAGTATATCAAACGTGTTAGGCACATTCAGGCTTTCATTCAGACCACCGTGGACCGGGAATTACTCATTTATTGTATCCCCCACTTAGTATGCATCTAGTGACTCACTAAAGCAGATAAGAATGTGCAGCTCCGGACTTTTAAGACATCCCGCTGGCTTGGTGCCCTGATGTCTGTAAAAGCCCGGAGTTCAAAGGGCTCAGTGTCCCCAAGGTGTTAGTTGGGGAGGGGATCCTCAAGTACCCTCACCCTAGTGTAAAGTCCAGGCAGTTTGGTAAATGGTGGCCAGTCCAGACTTACAGTAGTGTCGCCAGGGAGAGGGGCTGGGTCTCATATGCTAAGGAGCAAAGGTGCTAAGTTGGCGCATGCTCTTAGCATTATGAGAAGCCCCTTTTGTCAGGTTTCCAAAGTATTGGCAACTCCAGGATAGGTAGAAAAACTTATTCCCACGTAGGGATTGGCTGCACTGGTTAGAGATAGGAATTTAAAATCTATAAGAATTCAAGCAGCCCATCAGGATTCAGATTCTAAAGATTCATGTAAGATTCACCTAAGATTTCATCAAGCTTCGTAGGAGCCCTCTAAGATTTCATATGGGTTAAAGATTCCAAGTGCCAGTACTGCGGAGGCAGAATGAAAGAAGCAGCTCCGTCAGAGTACACAGCAGTTGCAGGTAGCGCTGCTGACCGAGGACCGTTTTGAAGCCTTTTTCGAGCAACTCCCGCTCCTGGGAAATTGCTCCTAGAGACTTTGTTTTTTCAAGATTTCGTTTTGGGAACATTTTATTTCCTTTGACCCCATCCCATTAAGTGTATTTTGATTGTAATTGTGTAACATTGTGTGTATGTCCATTCGTGAAATAAATTACAATTTATTTTATCTCCTTTCTTTGCTCAATCACATGATCCTGGGTATAAAGGTGTTAAAAGTGCTGGACTCCCGTGACAAGTGCAATGTTCCATTCCATGTAGAAACAGACTGAGACAAATTTGGTTATGCATAGTGATTTGAGTCAAGTGTGATACTGCTACAGTAGAGAAGTACAAGGTGTCGCTCGGTCGCGGACAACAAAGTGTTCACACGTGTCACACAGATGTCACGCGACTCCCACGTCGGCAGTAAATCTTACTACATATGTAGACTATTATCAAATACTGTATGTTTGAACCCTTTATCATTAATTACTTACAGATGATAAGAACATGAATATTGGTTATTTATATGAAAAAGTGTTGTATTTGTCTTAGCAACTACAATTATGTTTTTGGAACCTTTTATTTAAAGAACATTTTGCATTACTTGAATGTCGCTAGCATTCACATTTTCTTGCCTAATTTAACAAACTGCTTTTGAGAGCCATTGTACTGAGCTAAAACACACAATCTGATTAAATGTT
This sequence comes from Ascaphus truei, assembly GCA_036426205.1. Lineage (NCBI taxonomy): Eukaryota > Metazoa > Chordata > Amphibia > Anura > Ascaphidae > Ascaphus > Ascaphus truei. The sequence goes on from CM071570.1 coordinate 224,026,466, forward strand.
AATATTTGTCTAATGAAACATTTAGATTGAAGTGCATTTAAAAGGTAACTGTGAGGTGACTATAACCTGAGAGAGGTAAGTAAAAGCCATTATTTTGTTTCTATGGAGTTCAAAAGTTCATTTTGTCCTTTATTTGAACTTGCTGAAGGAATTCTCATCTATAATGTATGTACAAATCTGTACAGAAAAAAAACTCAGTTTAAATCTCTTTTATGTATCTTCATGACAGCAATAAATACATAAATGATTAGAAAAATCCACAAAGACAATATACAAAAAGGAGACCAAATGAAGAGTTTATCCAAAAATTGAATACATTCATAAATTAAAATGTGTAAGTTACTAGAAGAAAAAAAATTCACAGATTCCCTTTGTCTCCTGCTGCAATTAATATTGCCATGCACCAAGATCTTACATTGACAGCTAGGAAAAGATTGTGGGCCATATTTACTAAGTGGTGCAATGCAATCTTTCTATGAATAATTAAAACAAAATATTGTTTTCTTTGATGCTCCCATCCCCTCAAGACAGAGTTTTATGCATACAAATAAACTCAGTTTACTGTAACAGCACATTTAAAAAAAATGTATATTAATGGTAAGTTAAGAATTTACACATTGCACGACAGTATGCAAATTTGCCATTGAAATGAACAGCGATAGCACATTCAAACATTTCACAGAGGTTTGCAAGTCAGGCAAAATGTGCACATTTTTACCCCAAAAAGTGTGGAAAATCACCAAGTTCTCAAAAAATTTGCCAACATTAAAAGTCAATTTTAAGTTCACATGTTCCAAACTTTAGGTCACCTGACACTTTATATACTATGATTTTCATGAAATGCCAGCATTAATTGGCAACATTGATGAAAATTTGAGCAACGTCATCATATGGTTTATTTTGAAAAAAAAAACATTTACAAGTTATTCGCAAGCAATTTTGCAATCTACTGTATATTTGAAAACATTCTCACATCTTCACTGTTAAATAACAACTGCATTACAAGTATACTTGACTTATTTGAATGTCCGCATTCAGAATTGAAAAAGACTTGAGTAATATGCGCCATCTGTTTAAATGACTGAAAAATAAACAATTGAACAATTAAGTAATTAGTTACTATTTTCTAAGGCTAATATGATATTGTATTACAATATGTTATATACAGTACAAATAAGGAATTATGGACAATGTATCTAATTCCATTTGCTTCTATGGTATATGTGTATTTGCTAAATCTAGTGCAGGTTGTTTAGTATAAGTATTGTCAACACTTTCCATTTGGGAGACTTCATAAATGAATCCTTAAATTTTAGATGAATAACTTATATTTTTATGAATATTTATCATAAAAGGATAATCATATGAAAATGAATAATGCTCCCTTCAGTTATAATAAAAATGTATGTTCAGTGTTCAAATAAATTAAATAAGTTTAAAACAGTACATTCTTTATTTTATTGATAATCCAGGTTCTGTAGGTATTGATTTCTAACCTCTTGTTTACAGGTAACCCCCCCCCCCATTCATTTTAGACAATCTACAGTATGCCAAAAAATATTAAATGAAAGGCAGATAAGATCACAATTAAACTGGAGAAATTGCATCGTATTTAGAAATACAGTGGCTGCTAACAAATCAACAAATGCAATTAATTTAATTCCCTAAAAATATCATATATTTTGAGTGTCAGACTTTCTTTTTACAAAGCATTCCAACTTAGGTGGGCGACCATTGATACTAGCTGCTTTATTCAACGTAACATTAACAAGATGCATACATTTGAGAAGTTTTACTGCAATTGTACTTCTTTGTTTAAAATCCCAGTTTTAAGAACATATTCCATCTATTCCATCTATAATCTAAGTTATGAGGAGAGGCTAGCTAAATTAGATTTATTTACATTAGAAAAAAGGCGTCTAAGAGGGGATATGATAACTATATACAAATATATTCAGGGACAATACAAGGAGCTTTCAAAAGAACTATTCATCCCACGGGCAGTGCAAAGGACTCAGGGCCATCCCTTAAGGTTGGAGGAAAGGAGATTTCACCAGCAACAAACGAAAGGGTTCTTTTCAGTAAGGGCAGTTAAAATGTGGAATTCATTACCCATGGAGACAGGGATGGCAGATACAATAGATTTGTTCAAAAAAAGGTTGGCATCTTTTTAGAAATGAAAGGTATACAGGGATATACCAAATAAGTAAACATGGAAAGGATGTTGATCCAGGGATTCATCCGATTGACAATTCTTGGAGTCAGGAAGGAATTTATTTTCCCCCTTATGAGATATCATTGATGATATGACTCTGGGGTTTTTTGTTTGCTTCCTCTGGATCAATAAGTAAGTATAGATATAGGATAAAGTATATGTTGTCTAAATTTAGCATACAGTAGGTTGAACTTGATGGACGTACGTCTTTTTTCAACCTTAACTACTATGTAACTATATAACTATATTAAACAAGGCAAACCTAATGGGCACATTTTTCACTGTGGCTTTTATTTGCCTTTGCCTAAATCAATAATACAAAACATTTATAGTGTGAATATCTCACCCAATTCATATTTAGCAAAATTTGAACTCACTGGACCTCTTTATTCTCAAACTATACTGAACTATTTTACCTTAGATCATGCCCCACTCCTCTCTTTAGAGGGAAAAAAATAGATCAGGAAAATCACTGAAGTTGTTTGTTTAAAGGAAGTTGTATTATGTTTGAGGGTAATCATGGTGACAAATTAGTTGGCAATGTGAGTGAAAAGAAGGATAGGCAATGTTATTGCAACATTTGGTGCACTCCAATAGATGAAATGGCATGATAGCCCTGCCTCTTTTTTGCACAAGACTGATTCAAATAAATGACCACTTCACATGCTGGCTCCTTGTGTTTGTCCCACTGCAGCAAGCCAAACACTGCAATCATATGGTTGATGGTAAAGCCGAGAGCAATTACTACTGTAACGCAGCAAGAACAAATTGTGAGAAGGTGATAATCTTCTGAATGATATCTTCATGAGATTAGTGCTAAACAGTCTATTTAAAAATAATAATATCTCATGGAAAATAGCAAAAAGATATTGCAGGAAGGAGAAAATTGTTCAGGTTGAATTTAGGTTACAATAAAGAGATTTGTTTTAAGGGACATATTTTGAAAGCAGTGCTATGTCATAATGCATACAAAGGATTTGAAAAATGCTGCACACCAATAAAAATATAATAAAGAAAAAATACATCTACCGGTTCTCCTGAACCAGGAATCTCTGTATAATATCTCAAGGGGTGTAAATGAATGAGGGAGGCAAGGCACTGCGGGTTTCTATAAAGCTATTTATTGCCAAAGGATTGACGTTTCGACCTCACAGGGCCTTTTTCAAAATGAATGTCATGCCTTCATTTTTAAAAAGGCCCTGTGAGGTCGAAACGTCAACCTTTGGCAATAAATGCTTATTTGAAATCCGGAGTGCCCTGCTTCCTTCATTCATTTATAATACATATAAAAACAGAAATGCCCAGCGCAACATCCAAAGTGACACAACATATAGTACAATACTTCAGTGCTAATCTGTTCATGAGTAAGGGTCATTTAGTTAAACCCTTTGGCCAAAGCGTTATAAGACTGTAGCCAACATCAAGGAATGACCATTTTGTAGGTCCTAACACTACCCGGTAAAATTGTCATGTACCTCTTTTTTTTGCTGGAGGGAGAAAGACCATATTGGTTCTGTCATACACAGGAACATGATAAAAACTGCTAATTGGCCTTCCTGCATATGTGGTGGACATGCTCCCGGGTGCAGGCTCTATGGAGGCAGGTGAAATCCTGGATTTGCCAGATTATGGGCTCGAACATCCCCTTGGATCCGTGGCTGTTTCTACTAAATAAACCACTTCAAGGCCGCACCAGGGCGGAAAATAAACTAATAATTCATATTATTACCGCAGCACGGCCTTAGCAGGTCTTTGGAAAAAAGATAATGTACCATCAATTCCGCTAATTAGAAAAAAGGTCTGGTTTGTATGCATGATGGAAAAACTCACCAGCTTTCTAAATGATACATTCGACAACTATCAGAAGGTTTGGCTACCCTGGATATTGTTTGCAGGTAGCCAAAATGTTGCATTAAGCTCCCTCAGTTTGTAATCACGCAAATCCATTCTCACACCATGTCCAGAGGGCACACCTGGCTGCCTCCCCCGGCCCACTACTACATTCTTGGGAGGAGTTTGGGATCCCGGCGCCCGTGCCCTGGCCCCTCCTCACCTTCGTTAACCCCTGCTGCCATGGTGCGTGCCCCTCGAAGGCGTCACTTACCTCCTGCTTTCCTGGAGGTCCCTCGCCGTCCCCGGTGGTCTCCCGTGCCTGCTGGTTCTTCCCTCTCCCATGCGGCTGCCATGTGTCCCGGCCGCGCGCGTGTACAGCGCGTGCCGGGTGAAGATAATTTATTCACTGCTCTAGCAGTGAAACCACGCCCCCAGCAGACTAATAGGACCTCCTGCCAGAATAAGAGTCCTCACCTGCCTGCCAATCAAGTGGACCTATCAAGGATAGCTCCAGGCACTCCTCCAGGCCTGCCTCCACCTCTGATTGGTCAGCCGCACTTTATAATGCCTGTCCTCCCACTCATTTATTGCTCGACATAGTTTCCACTAGGATTACTACTCTGGCATTCTCTCTCTTATTCTCTCAGGTTACGACTTGGCTTGGCGGACGTTCTTCTCTGGCTCTCGACCCCTGCTTGGACAATGACCTTCCGGAATTCTCCAATCCTTGACCTTGGCTAAACGTCAAAGACGACGGCACTCTTTCTCCGGTACCGGCAAGTATTGCTAGCTAACATCACCTGGCCTGGCAACGCCCTATACCACACTCTGGACACACTCCATTTGCTGTGGGTGCGTGCCCATATACGTTCCTCACCTCAGTAGAAGGGACGGGTCTGGTCTGCGGGCAGCACCGGCGTAACATTATGTCGAGCCCACAAGACGCAGACCAGACTGATGTGGACTCTATGACGACGGCCATGTACCAACAAATCCAGGCCTTAACGGATCAAGTGGCTCTCCTCTCCCAACAGGTACAGGACCTTTCTCTACAGGCACCACCTGCGCCTGCACCGCCGGCGCAGTCCGATTCAACATCCACTTTATCCTCAGCTCTGAAGATTCCAGCTCCGAAGCCCTACGCAGGGGACCCCCACGCTTGTCGTGGCTTTCTCAACCAGTGTGAGATCCAGTTCGAGATGGCTCCGCAGTTGTATTTTACTGGTCGGAAAAAGGTAGCTTATGTGTACAGTCTGCTTACAGATAATTCACTGGCATGGGCCTCTCCGATCTGGGAACTGCGCCCTGATATTACCGGAGATTACGCAGCCTTCAGACGAGACTTTCGACAGGTCTTCGATACCCCTGCACGACAAGAGACTGCTTCTGATTCCCTGCTGCAGCTTACACAGGGAAGTCGGCCTGTGGCCCAATACGCCTTGGAATTCAGGACCATAGCAGCTGAGACTCGTTGGGGTCAGGAGGCCTTAGTCTCCGTCTTCAGGAAAGGCCTATCGGACTCCCTGAAGGATGAACTTGCTTCTCAACCCAGGCCAGGACTGCTGGAGGACCTCATCACCCTGGCCATTCGTATGTACCAGCGTCTACAGGTACGCCGCGCTCAGCGTCAGCAACCCCGATCTATGCCCTTCCTTGCTCCCTTCTCTAGGTTCTCTACGACCTCGAGACCTGTCTTCTCCCTGCTGCCTTCGCTGGAAGCCCCAGAGCCGATGCAACTCGGAGTCCAGCAACCTCAGGCATCCTTCCGACAATTTCGCTCAACCGGAGAGTCGTGCCATCATTGCGGATCTTCTCAGCAGCGTACCATGACAATCACCATCTCCGTGAAACGACCAAACCCAGTGAGTACGCAGGGGCGCTTTCTGGGTGCTAAATCTCCTTGCCCCTTACCCAGAAGGGAACTCCCTAAAAAATTGACCATTCCCATTTCCCTTTCTGGTCCTACTTTCCGCACCTCCACAGCAGCATTTATCGATTCCGGCGCAGGAGGGAACTTCATGGATCAGACCTTTTCTGAACAAAATCAGATTCCACTTTCCAAGAAGAAGTCCCCCGTTGCCTTGGTTGGGATTGATAATCGGCCACTCACTCCGGCATATATCTCCTTGGAGACCGGACCTATCACCCTTTCTTCCCACTCTCACAAAGAGACCCTGGGCTTTGACGTGATTCATGCCCCGGGTACACCGGTCACGCATGGCCTGCCTTGGCTGCAGAAGCACAATCCGCGCATCGATTGGGTATCCTCTAATCCCATTGACTGGAGTTCAAGGTCAGAAGAATCTCCTTTGTCTACGGAACGTCCGTCCCATCTACTAGCTAACACATCCAATCCTCAGAGGGAGTTACCTTCCCCTTACGCTGAATTTTTGGACATTTTTAGCAAGGCGCAATCTGAGCTCTTACCCCCTCATCGTTCCTACGACTGTCCGATTAACCTGGTACCTGGATACACCTTACCTAAGGCCAAATCTTATCATCTCTCGTTGCCCGAGATGGAAGCCATGGATGAATATATTCGGGAGAACCTAAAGCAGGGCTTTATACGTCATTCCAACTCTCCCGCGGGGGCCGGATTCTTCTTCGTCAAGAAGAAGGATGGTACTCTCAGACCATGTATTGATTACCGGGGTCTGAACCATATTACGGTGAAAAATCGTTATCCACTCCCACTCATCTCCGAACTCTTCGACAGACTTCAGGGGGCCAACCTCTTTACCAAACTTGACCTCCGTGGGGCATACAACCTCATCCGTATCCGTAAAGGCGATGAATGGAAGACTGCCTTCAACACCCGTAGTGGGCACTACGAATACTTAGTGATGCCCTTCGGTTTGTGCAACGCACCAGCAGTTTTTCAGGACTTTATCAATGACATCTTTCGGGATGTCCTTAATCGCTTTGTGATTGTTTACCTGGATGACATCCTTATTTTTTCCCAAAACTTACAGGACCATATCATCCACACGATGTTTGTGCTTTCACGCCTCCGAGAGAACCGGTTGTTTGCTAAAATGGAGAAATGCCTTTTTCACCTGTCTGAAACCTCAGGGTCTTCTCTTACCCTTACCTATTCCGGAACGTCCGTGGTCACACATATCGATGGATTTTATTGTGGAGTTGCCTAGGTCGAATGGCATGAACACCATTCTTGTAGTAGTGGACTGGTTTTCCAAGATGGCACACTTTATCCCTCTCAAAGGATTACCCTCCTCACCCGCCCTAGCTGATATTTTCTCCAAAGAGATTTTCTGTATCCATGGGATTCCCACATCCATCATATCTGATCGGGGCTCTCAATTCGTCTCCAAATTCTGGAGGAATTTCACCAAGAGACTGGGCATCTCATCTCATCTTCCTTTTCTTCCGGATATCACCCTCAATCTAACCGACAGACCGAGAGGGTTAATCAATCCCTCGAGAAATACTTAAGGTGCTTCGTTTCTAACTCTCAGAATGACTGGGCAGAATTACTTATCTGGGCTGAGTATGCCTTTAATTCCTCTAGGAACGAGTCTACCCGTGAGACTCCCTTCTTTATCAACTACGGATTTCATCCGGCTCGCCTACCCATCTCTAAAAACTCCTCTGGAGTACCAGCCGTGGACGAGCATATCACCCTCTTACAGGACTCTTGGTCCAGAATTCAATCTGCACTGCAAAAAGCCTCCTTGACGTCTAAGACCCAGGCCGATCGTCACCGCCGTCCGGCACCCAACTACAAACCTGGGGACAAGGTTTGGCTTTCTTCCAAGAACATCCATCTCAAGACTCCTTCTCCCAAATTGGTACCGAGGTTTCTGGGTCCCTTTTCCATCATGGAGCAAGTAAACCCGGTTTCCTTCCGACTTCAACTACCTCAAAGCATGAGAATCCCGAATGTCTTTCACACCTCGCTTCTCAAGCCCTTCATCTCCAGTAGCCTCTTTCCGGACCACACTTCTAAACCAGACCCTGTGATGGTACAGGGTAACGAAGAGTACGAGATCCAGGCTTTACTAGATTCCCGTCTTTCGAGAGGTAAGGTCCACTTCTTGGTCCATTGGAAGGGTTTTGGACCCTAAGAGAGGTTGTGGGTATCCCTTAAAGACATTCATGCTCCCGTACTCCTCAAACGCTTCCGAAAGAAGTTTCCATCAAAACCATGGAAGGATCGTCCCGAGGCCGATCCTGAGGGGGGGGGTACTGTGAGGAGTTTGGGATCCTGGCGCCTGTGCCCTGGCCCCTCCTCACCTTCGTTAACCCCCGCTGCCGTGGTGCGTGCCCCTCGATGGCATCACTTAACTCCTGCTTTCCTGGAGGTCCCTCGCCGTCCCCGGCGGTCTCCCGTGCCTGCTGGTTCTTTCCTCTTCCATGCGGCTGAAAGGTGTCCCGGCCGCGCGCGTGTACAGAGCGCGCCGGGTGAAGATAATTTATTCACTGCTCTAGCAGTGAAACCACGCCCCCAGCAGACTAATAGGACCTCCTGCCAGAATAAGAGTCCTCACCTGCCTGCCAATCAAGTGGACCTATCAAGGATAGCTCCACGCACTCCTGCAGGCCTGCCTCCACCTCTGATTGGTCAGCCACACTTTATAATGTCTGTACTCCCACTCATTCATTGCTCGACATAGTTTCCACTGCAGCACATCTTTGGACTCATTATTCTTCTTTTGGACATTGAGGCGCCGGTCTGTATTGTTTTCTCTGTGCTTTTCACTAACTGTGTTTGGGTTAGTTTTTTCCTGGCAGCCGTACCTTATTTAGTTAATAATTAATATTTCACATTGTGGTTTGAATTTTATATTCTTTTGTTATTAATAATATTTTTAGCGCTATACTGTATATACCATTCCTTTTTTTAGTCACTGTTTTGCCAGCACAGGTGTAGCAGCTTTAAATTAATTTATATTCATTTATTATTATTTATTGCAATCAATAATTGTGTTAAAGTCACTGTAGATATACATCACATTTAATCATGAGCACGTTATTTTATTCACGATCACGGAGAAATATTAATGTGGATCTCATTTTTAATGATCCTCACACTGTCCCTATAGTTGAGCCCAAGGTGGCGGACTTTCAGCCAATATTTGCACAATTAGAAAAAACTCTAGTTGCAGAAAGCCGACAGTGGTGGGAGGTCACAACCTTAAGCAAATATTTAGAAAACCACCGAATCCCACGAGGACTTAAAGTCCAAAAAGTACCAACCGTGGATACACAAAATGTATCATTCATGAAGGAATGGAATGACACTCTAGATCAGTGTTCTTTTTCATTGATGAAAATGTTAATACATCAACGTAAAAAAACGCTGATACAACTAGACAATGAAATTGAGGAGTTAAAAATAAGACTTGACCCGTATCTAAATAATAAAGAATTTCTGGATATGGAACCCACAGTTAAAAAGAGACTAGATCAGATTGAACTAGAAATAGTGGGTACCAAACAGAGTAAATTCTTTAGAGATAAAAACGATTATGATACGTGCCGCCAGAGAACCTGGAATAAAAAAAGTAAAGATGAACAAATTAAATAACAGGAACAACGGAATAGTAATCCGTATGTGGGGACCAAGCGAAATAGGATGGAGAAGAGCAACCCTACTTCGAATAACAATAATAATAGGTCAAAGAAACCACACCAATTACCTCTTATACCTATTCCAGTTCCCATTCCTCAACCACAAAGAGTATTGCCCCAACATGATACGAATCAGTATCTTAAACAAAAAAGAGCTAAAGAACTATACGACGCACAGATAGCATCTACATCTAAACCTGAAGTAAATTTGTCTAATAACAAATATCATGTGCTATCAGAAATCGAGTCAGAAAGCGAACCTGACAGTGCGTCATATACTCCTTTACCTACACCAGGGGTAAAAACCAACTTTTCTTTTTTAGAGTGGAGAAAGGAAAGGGAACACATCTTTCCCCAGGTAGAAATAAAGAAACCCAGTCTAGAAATCCAGCCACCCATGAATTACAAAAAAAGAAAAAATGCACCAGAGGAAGAAGAGGGGGTATTAATAGAAATAGGTTAAGAAATAATAAGATGTATCTAAACATTTTTAACCTTAGTCGACACGTCCTGACTCCAGTAGAAAGAAGGGTGTTGGGTAAGGGCCTTACATTTGCACCAATATGCGGCCCCAATAGCTTCAACATCCACATTGATGTGCACAAGTTTGCACGAAAACTGGTACTTAAAAAATATTTTTTAAAGGATGCAGTTACCAGTCAAATAGATCATAAATCTCCGAATGTTGATTCAATCAAATGACATAACAATTTTAAAGTAAAGTCCACTTTTTATCCTAAATTTGCCCAAGGCCATCTGGTCAACTCCTTTGTGGAGACAGTAACCAGAGAATTGGAAGAGTCTAGTAGGACATATAAGATTCGTAGAGACAATTTCAATACTGATGAAAAACTAGCCTTGCAACAACTGGAGGATAATAAGGGGATAGTTATAAAACCTGCTGACAAAGGGGGAGGTATAGTGGTGATGGATATTGAATATTATCTCCAGGAGTCAATGAGACTGCTTGGAGATACAGCCACATACCTCCCCCTTCCAAGCAATCCTCTGAATCAGTTTGAAACCGAACTCACTACACTGCTAAACAAAGGCCTCGAGGAAGGAGCTATAACACAACAAGAATTGGAATTTTTAGATATACAGTTTTCACGTACTCCTATTTTCTATTTTATCCCAAAAATACACAAAAGCATTACACAACCTCCTGGCAGACCTATCATTTCAGGTATAGGATCACTCACTTCTAATTTATCTTTATTTATAGATCATCACCTTCAACCTCTGGTACATCAGGTCAAATCCTACCTGCGTGATACAACACATATCCTTCAGATACTTAGAGATCTGAAATGGGAGCCTGAGTACACTTGGGTAACAGCGGATGTTACATCATTGTACACTACCATAAATCATGTCAAAGGTTGTCAGGCAATATCACGCAGGTTAGAATTAGACGTCACTACATCACCAGCACTCAAAACATTTTTAGTAGATAGTATTAATTTTATTTTAACCCATAATCACTTTCAATTTAATTCACAATTTTTTTTACAGATCTGTGGAACGGCGATGGGCACAAGGTTTACCCCGAGTTATGCAAATCTTTTTATGGACAGTTGGGAAGAAGATTACATTTGGAATAACTGTCCATTCGGGGCTCACCTTGTGCTCTGGCGCCGTTTCATAGATGATGTCATATTTGTGTGGTCAGGCAGCCAGGAGCTTTTTTTAAGTATTTAAAAAAATCGTTTTCTAAGTATTTAAACTTTAACGATAGGGATTTGAAGTTTACTTTTAATTATAATAAGGAATATATAGAATTTTTGGACCTCGGTATCTATATTTCAGATAACCATTGGTGGGAATAAAATGTCTCTCAAATTGAACTTATGACGATCATAAGTGGTTGACACTCCTGTCACTCATGTCCTGTGCTGAAAAATGGCAGCCTAACATATGCCATTATATAAGGTATGCATGGACTGTGCTAATCTTCCCCTGAAGAAGTGCGCATGCGCACGAAACGAGTTGGGTTTTTTAGAGACTCATTTTGCCAGTGAACTTTACCAGGAGCAGACCCCTGCAAAAATCCCCAGTTACAGACGGCAGGAGAGACGAGTGCGGCAAGCGGCGAACGGCTCCGCCTAGCGGGTGACGTCATTCCGGACGGGAGACATCGCGAGAACTGGTCTGCAGAGACGCCCGGCCTGATAGTGATCAGAAGAGGCGCCTGCGGCTATTACGGGAGCACCACGCGCTTAAGATCAACTGCTACCGGACCGAACCTCTTGTATATCACTGCCTGATATTTCTGGATTTCTGTAAGTAGGACTCCGGATTTACACACCGGATCCTAGACCTGCTCCGTCAGTTCACTGACATTTTAGTATTAATGTTTAAATAAATTTCTGATATATCGTCAGCCTATCTGTCAGTGTTGTAAGTGGTGTATGTCTTGTGTGTGTGTGTTATATGTTTTATTCATACAGTGTCATATCGGCAGAGACCCGACATGCTGCATGTTTCGTCGCTTACTTGCGACTTCTTCCGGGGACAACAAGGGGTTTTCGAGCGAGGTCTCTATCTATTGCTAGAATATAAAAGTAAAAAGCAAGCAAATGAGTTAGAACAGAACAACGGGGTGGCATTTGTCACCCAGTACAACGAGATGGCGCCAAAGATTCGACACATTCTTAATAAACATTGGCCTATGCTCCTTTGTGACAAAGTATTATCTAAATGCCTTCCAGAGAAACCAAAAATTATTTTTACTAAGGCATCAAATATAAAAACACGTTTAGCTCCTAGTTGCCCCCTAGACAACTCAAAATTAAAAATAGCCAGTAAAAGTAAGGGCTTTTTTAAATGCACAAAATGTACAGCTTGTACTTTCAGTAATAACACTAGAACCTTTAAATCAAACGTCACTGACAAAATATATACTATAAAAACATTGATAAACTGCCACTCCACCTTTGTGATTTATTTATTACAGTGCCCATGTGGCTTACAATACATAGGTAGGACTGGCAGGTGTTATCAGAGAAGGATATACGAGCATATTTATAATATCAGACGTGGTTTACTTACACATAGTGTTTCGCACCATTTCAGCGTGCACCATAATAATAATCCTGTTGGATTGAAATGTCAAGCCATAGAAACTGTACAAGCAAATTGGAGGGGGGGTAATCGATTACATCAGATCAGTCGGCGTGAAGCCTACTGGATCTATGAATTGAAAACCCTCTCACCTAATGGACTCAACATAGATTTCGATCTAGGTGTCTTTCTTAAATAAATATTTAATTTTAAATATATCATATATATTTGTATTAATAGTTTTATAATATAAAGTATTTATATATAAAGTTTTTAAATTAAAATTAGATTGTATATATATAGTAATGAAATGGTATAATTAGGTTTTATAAGAATTGTATCTAACATTGAACCATATAAATTAAATAATTTTTATAATTTTTATAATCATTCAATTTTTTATAATCATTCAAATAAAGACATATATATATAGGTACTAACTGCATCATTAGCTATTTTGCACATATTGGGTGCCAGAAGGGTGCAAAACTGTGCAACATCAATGGAGGATTAACTTGTATTAAGTTATGTGTAATAGGTTTAATAGAATGAATTCAATGATTGTCAGGACATTGTAGATAAGAAATGGTTTTGTAGTGTGTTTTATGTTATATGTTGTATCATGTATATGTTAGGCTGCCGTTTTTCAGCACAGGACATGAGTGACAGGAGTGTCAACCACTTATGATCGTCATAAGTTCAATTTGAGAGATATTTTATTTCCACCAATGGTGTATCACCTGCCATCATATAAGGTGTGCATGGACTGTGCTAATCTACCCCTGAAGAAGTGCGCATGAGCACGAAACGCATTGGGTTTTTTAGAGAATCACTTTGCCAGTGAACTTTACCAGGAGCAGACCCCTGCAAAAATCCCCAGTTACAGACGGCAGGAGAGACGAGTGCGGCAAGCGGCGAACGGCTCCGCCTAGCGGGTGACGTCATTCCGGACGGGAGACATCGCGAGAAGTGGCCTGCAGAGACGCCCGGCCTGATAGTGATCAGAAGAGGCGCCTGCGGCCATTACGGGAGCACCACGCGCTTAAGATCAGCTGCTACCGGACCGAAACTCTTGTATATCACTGCCTGATATTTCTGGATTTCTGTAAGTAGGACTCCGGTTTTACACACCGGATCCTAGACCTGCTCCGTCAGTTTACTGACATTTTAGTATTAATGTTTAAATAAATCTCTGTTATATTGTCAGCCTATCTGTCAGTGTTGTAAGTGGTGTATGTCTTGTGTGTGTGTGTTATATGTTTTATTTATACAGTGTCACACTATGATTTCTCCCTTTATCTTCCTTGCATTATATACCACGGTTGCTGCTGTGGAGCCTGCTGTCTAACAACTGGATCACCTTTATTGGATACTGCAGCACATCTTTGGACTCATTTATTTTCCTTTTGGACATTGAGGCGCCGGTCTGTATTGTTTTCTCAGTAATTCTAAAGCCACTGTTACAGAGTCATAGACTCTGTATATGTTAGTAGGTGGTTGCATTATGCCTGCTTTCCAGTATGGGATGAGTTAACTCCACTAGTTAGACAGGCCACAGGTGTGTCATGGTAGACCAGGTCTTACCAACACATTAATACCAGGATTCTGGACTGAGCACACAAAATGGGCAAAATAAATTGTAATTTATTTCCTTTTAAGACAAACACACAATATTCACAATTACAGTCAATAAAACACTTACTGGGATGGGGAAACAAAATCAAAAGTCCACGGAATGAAACAAAGTCTCTGGGCACCCCTGCACGCATGCAAGTGGGTGCACAATTTGAGTCGTGCGGCAGTCCTTGGCTAGGTGCGCAACTTGTCACCCCTATATCTTCGCCGAAGGGAAAAATTTCGTAATGTCCTTACTGGATTCGTTCGGGAATCCATAACTCAAACGAGTTCTGGAAGAGGGGTGCAAATCTTCGTTACACTGTAATTAACCCCTCACACTCCGGAACCGCTGACGCTAAACCTTGGACATTTCTTGGTTGATCTTAGGTTAATCTCAGATGTTACGGACTGCATGACCTCTTAAAAACTCCCAAAAGTCCGTCCTGTCAGTCTGCAGCTAATCACTGCATGGGAATTTTATCCCTGGCCACTCACACGCTTTGCCAGGTGGATAACTCTTGGCTACCTGGCTTCAGAAAAGTGACAGAGCATGTGCCAACTTTGCATTTCAGCCACTTAGCATATCTAGCCGAGCCTAGTTCCCTGGAGATATAGTGCCTTCCTGTCGTAAATCAGTGGTGAGATTGACAATTTTACCCCAGATTAAAACTCCGTCCCCAAAGGACGTTTAAAAACGGCTTTTCATATCTAAATGTACTCATAACTTCAGTTCTGTAATACTTCCTGACACATGAGGCATATTAATACATTCCAGCACGCATGCCAGTCCCAATGATACTAAACATAACCGGGCCATCCTAAAATGAAGGGAAATATTAATATCTGTCTCTTAGGACCTACTAGACCTCACGTGTCTGTAACCATCATGTGCGATTTGGTCCCACAATACACCCATGTAATTTGTATCATATTCGGTAGAGGAGGTCTCATGATATTCTCATATCTAATAAAGTCACTCAGGTTGATCTCTTCTGTAGCCACGCCCCTGGCTATATCTACATAGCATCCTGCTTCCTTCATGAATGCCACTCAGTCTACCTCACTCCTGCCTGAGAACACAAGGTTTAACACATCTAGTTCCTGGCGTTTGAAGGGACCCTTTGAAGCTGTGAATACTGGGGCCCACTTAGCCTTTCCTGCTGATAAACAGATCACACTTCTAGGACAAATGTCTCTTTCAACTATTAGACATAAGCCCCCGAAGAAACTTTGCAGACTAAAGATCCTGCCTAATTTAAGGTTTAAAGATTAACCATATCTTAAAACACTGTTGCTTAAAACTATACTGGTTTCAATAACCTATACTTTAAAACCTAACTAACACAGTTTTATTCGAACATGCATTAAACATTTTCCTTACCCCCCCCCAATAAACTCTCCGCTTTATCCTGAGCAGGAGTTTCCATAATTCATACCTTTAACACATGGTATGATTTCCCCCTGAACCCCTATCCTGGATTCAGAGTGTGGGGATTCATTAACCTCTTGTGTCCCCATGTTAATAAAACAAACTTCCTCTATACCCGGAAACTCTGTGCCTCATTTTTACCCTTTTCTGCTCTGGGCTGAAGTAGGACGTCCTAGTGGTGAGTCGCAAGAACGTTTTCAGGATGGGGTCTGCCCAGAGCCCTGGGCTTCTATGTATCCGAGAATCTCTCTTGATTCCCAGATACATTTCTGGGGTAACTCCTAACTTGAGAACCCCGATACATAGCCACAATCTGTAACGACTTTCTCTGGCAAACCCACCCTTAAACTAACCTCCTGAAAATCTCCCGGTCCCAGCACCTCTGGAAAAGGGTAAAACACAAAAATTGCAGTTTTCTCATATTTTGCACACAGTCACAGTAATGCATACACAATGCCCGGGCCAAAGAGCTGACACTCTGGGACCCCAAAACACAGGTCATGGGAAACTAAGTGGGCTTGACCTTTATTATAAGCCTGGTTAACCCCCTCCCCACCACAAGGTGATCCTAATTAAGTGAAATCACCTGCTTTAAAAAGGGGAAGAGGAAATGCCTCTGGGGCAGCAGTCTCTCTCAGACACTGGAAGAGGACAGAGGAGAGCTGACAGACAGACCCAGGCTGCTCAGACTTATGCTGTCCCGAATGGAATAAAGCTCCCCGGTAAGGAGCCAAGTGGTATCACCAAATATTGTCGGTCTGGTCTAGTTTAGCTAACCAGCTGAATAGATAGGCTTAACCTTGTTTAGTTAGCTTCCCTAATGGAGATAGGCTTTTGTATTTTGATGTTTTTGTTTCACTTAAAGGGACAGAGTACCCATTGTTTTGTTATGTTTATGGACAAATAAAACCACCAGCAGATTATTTCACTAGCAGAACTTTGTTGCCCCCTCACTAACCACGGTCATCCTGCCACACCACAAACTGAACAATATGAGATTATGAGGTGTGTGTGAGAACATAATGAATGTGCATAAATGTGAAATCAACAATTCTCATGTCTGTTTAAGTATCATTATCATGCAGACATGAAAAATATTGAGTTATTTAGTACACACAGAGAAACATAATAAATAGTTATTGTGAATACTGCACCGACACACTTTATTCGAGCAAATACCCAGTATGTACCTGGCAGATACCTGGAATGCGCCGCTCCTCACCTCTGACAAGCCCCGTTGCGTTTGCCTTCCCAGCCTGGGTTCATGCCTGGCTGATGTGTGTGTGTGTGTGTGTGTGTGTGTGTGTGTGTGATTTGAAGATTTATATTTGAAGCAGAGATTAAAGTTACGATTTAATACTGAGGTATTTAAGTCTGAGGCTCCTTAGCCATACACAGATTAAAAATATGAGGACACATACTATATACAGGATAATAAAGGGAAAAATACAAAATACAAAAATACAACGTTGCGTCTTCTTCCGAATGTAAAATATTTTTTTCCGCTCATGCGTGCACAGTATGTATAATTGGAACCTTGTTGAAATGCATATGCGTATCATCACTTTTCTATATGTATTATTTATTAATCAATACTTTTGCTAGGCTTTCTCTTGTTTTCATACTGGTTTTATTTTATGTGCATGCGTGTATGCCTCATTGGAACCTTGTTAAAACTCATATGCGTATCATCACATTTAGGCGCATGCGTGTATGTCTCATTGGAACCTTGTTGAAATGCATATGCGTGTCATCACATTTATGCGCATGTGTGTATGTCTCATTGGAACCTTGTTGAAACGCATATGCGTGTCATCACATTTAGGAGCATGCGTGTATGTCTCATTGGAATTTAAAGTTAATAAAAGGTAAAAAAACCTGAGACATCCCTTTTTGAAGGACTGATTTAAAGAAACCATAATGTGAACAATGTTTTTGATAAGATAACAATTTTTGCCATCCTTTCTTTTTCTTTGGGGGTGGAGGTGTTTCAATGATTCTCGTGAATTTAAAGATGACATTTTTTTCTTTTATCTGGATAATAATGGAAGAATGAAAAATACAAATAATCATGAATAATACAAATTTACAATCATTATATTCTTCTTAATGGCTGCATTGCATTCTGTAGTTCTTAGTTCTTTTGACATTGAGAGATGGGGTTCTGTAAATTAAAGACTGTTGCTACAGTATACACACGGACAAAACTTTTACACATGCCCCCCTTCCTTTTTTAGTGCAGCAGCCAGCTCTGAAAAGAAAACAATTAGTGCATTGAAGTGCATTTACTGTAAGGCATTGCATATTGGATTACTGCATACAGGAGCACAGTGTCTTATCTGCCAGTATTGGGGGGGGGGGGATTTCTTGCACTTTATCTTTGCCCACCTCCAGACATGCAAATGCAAAACAGAAATAGAAATAAATAATTAAACAGGCATACCAAGCATTAAAATCATGATCCAATGAAACAATTTAAAACAATCCCTTTTTTTGGAGTAAAAACGTTTTTCTATAACTTTTGAACTACAGTACAGCACAGTACAATCAAACAGCAAAGTCGTTCCCAAACGGGCTGGCCTTCCAGGGATGAGGCCTTATATGCCTCAAAAGGCCATTGATGGTGTCTCTCACGGTTCTCATAACATGATTGTTAACAAGAAAATAACGCTGCACTGCCTCAAAAATTGTTTTTTTCCGTGATCCCGGTTATAACGCGGTTGTATCGGGTGGACCCCAAGCACCACTTTTTTAATGGGGTTCATCTGTATACATATATATATATATACATAAAAAGTGACACTGTGTGCTCATTTGCATGTCATTTCCCAGAATCACTTGCTGCAGTGGAAGTGCTGTATGCTGGGTGATGATGGGGAAAGGCGGGGTTGCAGACCTGCCTAAGACATGCAGATGAGCATACAGTTATATTTGCATATATATATATATATATATATATATATATTAGTGTCAAAAGGAGTGCTACTGAGTGTGACCAAATGTATACACAAAAGACAGAAATGCCCAATGCTACATCTAATGTGACAAAATTTATATTAGTATAATACTCCAATGCTAATATTCTCATGAGTAAGGGTTATTTAGTTAAACCCTTTGGCCAGAGCATTATAAGACTTCAATCCACGCCAAGGCATAACCAAATTTGCAGGTCCTAAGACTACCTGGTAAAATTCTCAATTACCTCTGTTGGAGGAAGAATGACCAGAGTGGTCTGTCCATGTAAGGAATTGTTCCCTCCTTACCTGCTGATTTACACACCACTGCATCACTTACTGAGCGCGCACGCAAACTGAGGTCTTTTTACCCTGCTACGGAGCTTGACTCCGCTCCCCGCCTGCGTCGCACGTCTATCACATTTTGGCGTGCAAACGTGACATTGTGCACCGCTTCCCAGATGCGAGGCAAGTCTCTCCCACCTGTCCCCTGCACCTTGCAGCCAATCTCTGCCTCCGCGGAGGCTGCACCCCCGCTCCTCCCCTCTGTCTCATTTGCCCAGCTGTCCTACAAATATCCATCTCTCTCAGTCTAACATTGCTGAGCATAGTTCATGGTAGCTTTGTGCTTTCCTCATTCTGTTCTGAACTTGTGCCTTGCCTGGCCTTGTTCTCTTGCTGCTTGATCTCACGTGTACCGACCCGGCTTGACCTTGGACCCCTCTCTGGATAGCGGCCCCAGCTTGCTTCTGACTACCCGCTCTTCTCCTTCCCTGACCTCGCTATTGGACACACTACTATTCTGCTGGCTTCAACCCTTGGCCTTGGCATTATGGACACTGACTATTTTACTGGCTCCTCACCAAGACCTCGGCAAGTATCAAGACTAACCCACGCTTTCCAATCCAGACACGGCTACGCTGACTATCCACCTTCCAGGCGTACATCCGCTGCTTTGGGTGCACAGTTCTATACTTTCCCACCTCAGTATTGGGGTCCCGTCTTATTCGTGGTGAGCGCAAGCATTACAGTATGCTCAGCGCAATGAATGTGGACCCCTCTGAGGTGGCCCAGGCCTTGTCTGCCATTGGTGAATCTTTTCACCAGCTGGAGACTCAAATTGCTTCCTTGACCCAAAGGTTTACAACTTTTTTCTCTGCAACAGTCTCAGTCTAAAATTATTAGGCCTGCAAATTTGTTTCCTCCTACTTCGGGAACAAAACCTTCCTACTGAGCCACGCCTTCCTACCCCAATCGGTATGTGGGAGATCCCCATGGGTGTAGAGGTTTTCTCAACCATTGTGCCATTCAATTTGAATTAACTCCTTCTAGTTTCTCCTCTGAAAGATCCAAGGCGGCATATAAAATCACTCTGCTGACCGGTGACACTCTGAGCTGGGCATGCCCCATCTGGGAGCAAAGACCAGAACTTACCCAGGATTTCGCATGCTTCAAAGAGGAATTCAGACAGGTTTTTGACACTCCGGGCCATAAGGTCACTGCAGCATCTTCTTTGTTTCACATTTCACAGGGTCACGCTCAGTCGTGAGATACTCTCTCGAATTCCAGACCATCGCAGCAGAGACGGGCTGGAACAATGAGGCTTTGTCGGCAGCTTTCTGGCAGGGGCTATCTGAGTCCCTCATGGATGAATTAGCCACGCAGGAACGTCATACCGAATTTTAAGTCCTTTTCGCAGTTTGTATCGGGTCGATCAGCGCCTCCAGGAGAGGAAATCTGAACGTTCTCGCTCACGGCCTTCCAAAGCCGGAATTCTTACATCTTGTCTTACCCTACAGTTTCACCAGTTCCCGATGATCCTGAACCAATGCAGCTGGGAAGTCACTGTCTCTCCTTCTCTGAAAGACAACGCCAGAGGGATAGCGGTCTCTGTCTCTACTGTGGTCTGTCCAGGCATCAGGTGCTTCGCTGTCCTATTAAGCCAGGAAATGCCAACGCTCAATGAGGTATAAGGGGATCACATTGGGCACTATCTCTCCTTCCCCTTCTATACAGGAAATTCTTCCCACTCGGATCATGCTTCCGATTTTTCTCAAGGGCTCTAATTTCCAAGTCACCGCCTCCACATTCATTGACTCCGGGTCCGGAGGGAATTTTGTGGATCAGTATTTCGCCTTAAAAAACAACATCCCTCTCATTTGTAAGCCTGTGCCTGTCGGTTTGGCAGCCATTGATGGACGTCCTCTCCAGCCAGCCTTCATCTCACTAGAGACCTATGTACTCTTCCTCTCAACGAAGGATGGCCACAAGGAGGAGATGTCTTTGGACGTAATTCATTCACCCGCTGTAGAGGTAATGCTGGGTCTTCCGTGGCTCCAATGACACAATCACACTTGGATTGGACTGACAAAAAACCCATACAATGGAGCCCTCTATGAACTAAATCCTGTATTACTCCGGTCCAACAGATTTGTGGTCTAGAAATGCCCAAACCTGTCAGACATGTCAGACAAACCTGTCATACCAGAAGTTTACGCCAAATTTCTTCATGTCTTTGACAAAATACGCTCCGAGGTTCTAACCCCTCATCGCCCTTTTGATTGCCCGATCGATTTAATGCCGGAACTGTTCTTCCCAGATATGTAAGAACCCTCCCAGATTTGCTTAAAAAAGAGGACAACATCTTAAAGATTTATTGCCTCAGGCGGGTAGAAAGGATTACTACACTACTCCCCATTTCTTAAGTACACCAAAGGTAGGGTGCATTGAATGTCATAACTGTTCGGTACAGTATGCAATAGCCATAGTACTGGAGACCAATTTACCCACCCTAGAAGTGGTAAAACGTATAAAATCAGGTGTATAATTACATGCATGACAACCCACGTTATATATTTAATAAAATGCTTGTGTCATTTATGCTATGGGGGAAAAACGAATCGTATACGACAGACGTTTTATAGAGCACAAGAGAGAGATCAATCAAATGTAATACACTTAAGCTCAAAAAGAGTGTAAAAAAAGCGCTCCGGAATAGATTGTGAAACAGTGCAAACAATATCAATACAATTATTACTGATAATCAGTTTAAAGTGAATAACATCTGAACAACTCAAAAGAGTCTTAATGCTTCGCCACATAAAAATGTGCCAATAGTGTGATTTGGAAATGTGCACACGTGCAAATATAAATAAATACAATTCTAAAGGCAGCTCAGTAGCCCTGTTCAAAGAACCATTCTGATGGTTCTTCAATCACAGTAAGGTCTTCAGTGAAGGGGAGCAAAGGTCCACATTTGAAAAAAGAGAAAGAAAAACACAATGGTGCATTATATAGAAGATGGGATGGTGATATGTAAATTGGAACAAGGGAAATGGGTACTCACATTTCCCGAAATATTGCAAGCATATCAGAGACACTAACTCTCTCTGAAAGGCGCTAGGAGTTAATCTGGGAACTTTTAAAGATGGATGCCTTATAGGAGGATAAAATGGCACCGAAAACTAATGTAATAATCCTCAAGAAATAAGACAAACAACCTAAGGTGTAGTTTGTTTGGTAAAAATGTATAAATGATACAAATAGTAAAATGTGCACTTACATTAAGCACATAGGAATGCGCATTGTACGATGGAGACAGAAAGCACTCCGCGTTGGTGCCGTGATTGGGGTTCCCTCTCTGGTTTGGATGGTCACCACGTCTGTAGCACAGCTGTGCAGTTAATACGGTGGTTTCCCTTGCAATCACCATTATCTGTTTCCCTAATAACTTCCTTTTGAAAAATCTGAAATACCCTGACACATTTTTCTTATCAGTGAGTAAAGATCGATTCTGTAAACAACAACACTGAGTTTGAATAAGGAGAATTTAGTTCAATTTCGGGTGTAGTTTGTTTTATTCTGGTTGACCTTGGGCAAGTCACTTTATATACCTGTGCTTTTAGCACCAAAAACATAGATTGTTAACTCATCTGAGCAGAAATGTGTCTGTAAAAATTCCTACGTGCTGCTTACTGTGCACTATACTGTAATGGTGAAGTGCTTTGAGTCCTATTGGGAAAAAAGCGCTAGATTAAATAAAGTTATTCATTATTATTAGGTAGAGTAGGAGGATCCAATGCTCACTCACATCCAGATAATATGAAATAAAAGAAAGAGGACACAATAGTGTAATTCTGTGTGTGATCGGTATAGGTAAAGGTGGTAATGCACTCACATTTAGTAGGCACTCACATTCATTATTATTACATAGTAAATATGGCCCTTAATGCACAAGCATCTGGAATAGCCCAGGTCCCAGCTCCACATCTGCACATCTCCACATGAACTTAATTGTTTTTGTGTACCAGTACTTGATCAAGCAGTCCTGCAATAAAAGTAAGCAACAAAAGTGACTTAAAGTTTCCATTGAGTTTAAACAAGAAATATGTGAAGCAAAGTATATTGAAGTACAGTAAATTGGTTGCACTTTATACTCGATAGTTGCAACAGTGAGCAGGATTTATAATGCCACTAAGAGCACATCTTGCCACATGTATATACAATTGGAGAAGGTGCGAGCTGTGG
Organism: Ascaphus truei; assembly: GCA_036426205.1. Lineage (NCBI taxonomy): Eukaryota > Metazoa > Chordata > Amphibia > Anura > Ascaphidae > Ascaphus > Ascaphus truei. Next base: position 224,049,696 of record CM071570.1, read on the forward strand.
AGCATACCACAGTAGAAAGTGTGAGCAGGTGGTCTCTTTGAATTTCAGATTACTGATCTGATGAGGCAACTTGTAACATTGAGGGGCATTGAGAATCTTGAAAGGAGTTTATTGCTCACTGAGCAGGCCCTGGCTGAGACTAGTGGTGCAGAGGGTGGAGCGGTGGGTGAGGACCTAGAAGAGGTAAGAACCTGGGTAACAATTAGAAGAGGAAGCAGGGGAAAAAAGGATGAGGTAGGCCAGTTCTCAGCTAAGCGATCAAAATTGATTTGCCAGATTGAGTGAATCTATTGGGGGCAAAAGGGCAGGAATGGAAAGGCTAGGGGAGACTAATTCTTCTACCAGCCAGGTGAATAGTTTCTCCAGCACAGAGGGGACTCAGTAAACTCAGATACCTAGGAATGTTGTGGTGGGGACTATTATTAGCAAGGTAAAGAAGGCAAGCTGCTGCCATGAACGCAAGAAACGAACAGTTTGTTTCTCCAGGGGACTTGGGTTTGGCACATTGCCGATTGGATAGACAGTTTGTTGAGAGGGGCTGGGACTGACCTGGTTGTCTTGGTACACATTGGCACCATTGAAAAAGTTAAAGAAAAATGGAGGGACCTAAACATTTTATTCAGGGATCAAGGTTGCAAGTTTAAGACGAGGACCTCCAAGGTAGTATTTTCATAAATACTACCAGTGCCACACGCTACCCCAGAGAGGCAGTTAGAGCATAGGGAGGCTAATGCATTAGTGGTGTAGGAAGGAAGTTTAGGGGTTTTACACCACTGGGAATCCTTCTCTGAGAGGTGCTATCTTTATAGTAGGGATGGATTGCACCTCAACGATCAGGGATCTTCTGGGATAGGGGAAGGATTTAAAAAAAGTCGGAGGACATTTTAAACTGGGAAAAAATGGTGAGAGACACGCAAGAGGTAATAGACTATACAGAATATATAGGAATGGGTAAATAGTTATTGGGCATGTAGGTGTAATAGGGGGGGAGTGGGAGTTTAGTAAGCAGGTAAACATCAATATTGAATACAGGTAATATTAGAAAACTTCTAAAGACTAAAACCTATTGAAGTTGAAAGTCAAAAGTAGATAAGAATTGCTCATACTGGTAAAAACTTTAAATGCATTCTTTCTAAAGCAAAAAGCCTGACAGACAAAATGGGGGACTTTTAATTAATAGCTACAAGGGAGAAGTAAGATATCATAGGCATTACTGAAACATGATGGGTTGAAACTCATGAATGACAGTTAATTTAGAAGTTGAGTATGTTTTTTTGGAGCGATTGAGCAAATAGAAGAGATGGGGGAGTATGTTTATATGTTAGATCAGATTTAAACCCTACTATAATGGAAGATGTTTATGAAGGGAATTATGAAAATGTAGAGACTTTGGGGATAGAATTTAGCAGTGCAGGCAAAAGTACAAATAAAAGGTTTGTAGGGATATGCTATAAACTACCAAATATCTGTCAGATTGAGGAACCAAAATAGTTTTGCAAATGGAGAAGGAAGCAAAACTAGGTCATGTTTGCATAGTGGGTGATTTTAATTATCCAAACAGACTGGAGCAATGAGATTCGCATTACAACTAAAGGAAACAGATTTTTGAGGGTGCTAAAAGACAATTACACGACCCAAATTATTGAGGAACCAACCTTAAGAGGGGCATTACTGGATTTGATAATATTAAATAATGTAGAAGTAATATCAAATATTCAAGTCAGAACATTTGGGGAACAGCGACACTAACATGGTCTCATTTTAAATAAATGATCAAAAACCATAGTACTTGGGTTCAACAAAGCCTTTACATTTTAGAAAGGCAGATTTAAATAAATTGAGGAATAATCTAAAACGAATACATTGGGTTGACATTTTTGAGGGATGAAAATACAGAGGATTGATGGGCTGTCTTTAAAAGATTGGTAAATTAGTACACTTATCAGTGTGTACCCTTGAGTAATAAATATGAAAGAAGTCTAAACCAATGTGGCTAAATAAACAGGTAGGGGAGGAAATGGAAAAGAAGAGGCAAGCATTTAGATTCTTAAGGTCAGAAGGGACGGAGGCATCTTATCAGAATTATAAGTAATGTAACAATAGTTACAAAATGTCAATCAGATTAGCAAAATTGAAAAGGAAAAAAGGATTGCTATAGAAAGATCAACTTTAAAAAGTAATGTAAGTACTTTAATAACAAAAATATAAGAAAATAATGTATAGGACCCTTTCAGTGTGAGATGGGCAGGCAAATTGTTGGAGACAAGGAAAAGGCAGAGTTATTACTGTAAATACATTATTTGCCGCTGTATTTAACAGGGAGGAGTCATTTGCAAAGATATTGCAACAGGGGGGATATTAATTAACAATTGGTTGACTGAGGAAAAAGGGAAAATTAAGTAAACATAGCACCTGGCCCTTAATGCATGCACCAAAGGGTTCTTAAGGAGCTAAGTTCAGTAATAGCCAACACAGGTTTAGCACCAGAAGACTGGATTTGGTCCTTGTGCTGGTAGGGGTAGATGTGACTGCTTTTTATAAAGGTCAAGCCCGCCATTACCCCTACCTGTCAATAATGCACCTGTATTATGGTTATGTGTATGTATATATATATATATATATGTATATGTATGTATATGTATATGTACCGTATATTCCGGCGTATAAGACGACTTTTTAAACCAGGAAAATCTTCTCAAAAGTCGGGGGTCGTCTTATACGCCGGGTATAGTCTTATACGCCGACTGGGGGGCGCAGCCTGTGCGACGAAACCTGTGGGCAGAGCAGAGCAGTGGCAGGCAGAAGCTCCGTGCTGCTGCTGTTTCCCTGTGCTTGCAGAGGGGGCGGGGCGTCCCTTTGCACACAGACACAAGCCCTCCTCTTCCTGTCTTTACTCCTCCAGTGTTCCGCAGCGTGGGGAGCCGAGCATGCAGTACAGTATTACTTTCACGTGTGTGTGTCTGTCTGTCTGTCTGTCGTGATGTGTGTGTATATAGTGATGTGTGTGTATATAGTGATGTGTGTGTGTGTGTGTATATATAGTGAGTGGTGTGTGGTGTGTGGTGTGATATATATATATATATATATATATATATATTATATATATATACTATCTAGTATATATATACTGCACGAACACACCTTTATTCGAGCAAATACCCAGTATGTACCTGGCAGATACCTGGAATGCGCCACTCCTCACCTCTGACAAGCCCCGTTGCCTTTGCCTTCCCAGCCTGGGTTCATGCCTGGCTGATGGGCGGCTGATCTGTTAAATGATAATGATTAGGATTTAATAGGCTGCAATGCTTCGCGTGTCTACCAGATGGCATAAATTCATGTATTGTAATGCAGTATATATATATATATACTGTGCAGTATTGCAGCCAGCGGGAATAAAATGCTTCAATCCCTGCTTGGAAAATAACTCAATGCACTCGGGCAGAAAACAGTGACAAACCTCAATACACCCGGGTATACCCGAATTCGTGGGACTAGCCAAGCTCGAATAAAGTGTGTCGCCAGTGTAGGTCCAGAGGTCTACGTACCCTGCGGCTATATAGTAGCTCGAAGGGGGAGAAGCCTGTAGATTCCTGCGGTACCTCTCGGTAGGCAAACAGCAAGTGCTGTAAATGAATCTCCCAGTCTTTCGCCTCCACCTCTATAAAGGTCCGAAGCATCTGCTTCAGGGTACCGTTAAACCTCTCACATAATCCGTTTGACTGGGGATGGTAAGGGTTAGTGCGCCGGTGCTGTACACCACAGGCATCCCAGAGACAATGTAACAGTTCACTCATGAACTGCGACCCCTGATCGGTTAGGATCTCACTAGGGAAACCTACCCTAGAAAAAATGTTCAGCAAAGCTGCTGCTACTGTCTTGGCATCTATGGTGCCAAGCGCTACCGCCTCAGAGTACCAGGTGGCAAAATCCACCACCGTGAGGATGTAGCGCTTCCCTGACCTGCTAGGAATCATAAGGGTGTCCTTCAAGGTCCATCGCTTCTTTCTGGAAGGGTTCCCCTATTATTGGTAGTGGTTTCAGGGGTGCCTTCACATGGTCGCCCGCATTACCTACTCGCTGGCAGGCATCACAAGAGCGGCAGAAATTAGGAGCTTACAATCTAATTGGTAGGTAGGGAGAACGTACAGAGACAGGAGGAGGGAGTTCTGGTAAGTGCGTCTGCAGGGGGCCAAGCTTTATGTATCATGTGTTCAGAATATCCACAGTGCTATTCATATGCTTCTTTAAGCAAGTGTGTCTTAAGGTGGGTCTTAAAGGTGGATAGAGAGGGTGCTAGTCAGGTACTGAGGGGAAGGGCATTCCAGAGGTGTGGGGCAGTCAGTGAAAAAGGTTTAAGGCGGGAGAGGGCTTTAGATAAAAAGGGGGTAGAAAGAAGACATCCTTGAGCAGAACGCAAGAGTCGGGATGGTGCATAGCGAGAAATTAGGGCTGAGATGTAAGGAGGGGCAGAAGAGTGTAAAGCTTTAAAAGTGAGGAGAAGAATGGAGTGTGAGATGCGGGATTTGATTGGAAGCCAGGAGAAGGATTTCAGGAGGGGAGATGCTGAGACAGATCTAGGAAAGAGTAGAGTGAGTCTGGCAGCAGCATTTAGGATAGGCAGGAAGGCCGGACAGCAGGAGGTTACAGTAATCAAGACGGGAGAGAATGAGGGCCTGAGTCAGAGTTTTAGCAGTCAAGCAACAGAGGAAAGGGCGTATCTTTGTTATATTGCGGAGGAAAAAGCGACAAGTTTTAGAAATGTTTTGAATGTGAGGGGCGAATGTGAGAGAGGAGTCGAGTGTGACCCCTAGGCAGCGTGCTTGGGCTACTGGGTGAATGATCGTAGTTCCAACAGTAATGTAGTAGGGCCAGGTTTGGGAGGTAGTATGAGGAGCTCTGTTTTAGCCATGTTGAGTTTAAGGCGACGGAGGGCCATCCAGGATGATATAGCAGAGAGACATTCAGAAACTTTGGTCTGTATAGCAGGTGTAAGGTCAGGTGTTGAAAAGTACCGTATATTCCGGCGTATAAGACGACTTTCTAACACTGCAAAATCTTCTCTGAAGTCGGGGGTCGTCTTATACGCCGGGTATAGTCTTATACGCCGGCAAAAGTGCGGGGGCAGAGCAGAGCAGTGACAGGCAGAAGATCCGTGCTCTTCCTGTCTTTACTCCTCCAGTGTTCAGCGGGGGGGGAGCAGAGCAAGCAGTACAGGTGTGTGTGTATAATGATGTGTGTGTATAGTGATGTGTGTGTGTGTATATATATAGGTATAGTGGGGTGTGTGTGTATATGTGTGTGTATATAATGATGTGTGTGTGTGTATATAATGATGTGTGTGTATAGTGATGTGTGTGTGTGTGTGTATATAGTGATGTGTGTGTGTATATATATATGTATAGTGGTGTGTGTGTATAGTGATGTGTGTGTGTGTGTGTGTATATATATATATATATATGTATAGTGGTGTGTGTATAGTGATGTGTGTGTGTGTGTATATATATACTGTATATGTATAGTGGTGTGTGTGTGTGTGTGTATCCCAAACTCTATATTTTAACTGGAAAAGTTGGGGGTCGGCTTATACGCCCAGTCGTCTTATACGCCGGAATATACGGTATGTATATGTATGTATATGTATGTATATGTATGTATATGTATATGTATGTATATGTATATATATATCTGTATTGTAAACCTGGTTCCAGCACTTCAGGGACCAGGGGTTAATTTTATGTTCAGCTGGGAATGTTGCAAAGTTGTCTGCGACAACTTTCTGCATGTGGCATTTCTATCCACCAATCAGGGGCTGGGTCATATTGAAGACACCTGGCCTTATCACTCCCTTAAGGTATCTATGTTTCAGCATGGGGTATAAAAGGTGGTGAAGGAGACCCCTTGTTAGCTGTTGCTTTTAACTTTAGATTTTTTAGCTTTAGCTCTAGATCTATGTTCCACTGGGGATTCCAGCTGCTGTGTCAATTCCAGTGCTGGTGCCAGGCCTGGAGTCCTGTTCCAGAGGACACAGCATGGAAAAACAGGGGAAATGTATCTAGTGAGGTCCCTTTGCCTAGTTCTATAGAGTAATCACAGTTACCCCAGTTGGGATTTTACCTTGTCTATTTATGCACAGTTGTGGATACCTTTTTTTCCCAATAAATTCAATTTTATCAACTCTATTGTTCTCTCGGGCGAATTGATTCCTGGTGTGATAGTCCTGGTCTCCCGTGACAGTCCCTATACGGTGTATTTAAAAAGGGAGCAAGATATTTCCCGGGGAATTACAGAGCTGTAAGCATGAAATGAATAATGGGGAAGCTACTTGAAGGTTTAGAATGGGGTAATATTAACAAATACCTAAAATAACAAAATTATTAGCAATAGTCAGCATTGATTTATGAAGGCTGGGTCTTGCTAAACTAACCTTATTAGTTTATCTGAGGAGGTTCTGGAAATTTTAGACCAGGTAAAATCAGTTGATGTTGCCTACTTAGATTTTGCAAAGGCTTATGATATAGTGCCACACAAGAGGTTAGTGTTCAAAATAAAGGAAATTGGTCTCTGTAAAACTTTTTGCACCTACTGTAGATTGAAAACTGGTTGAAGGATGGACAACAGGAGTTGTCATAAATTGAATCTTTACAGGTTGGGCTAAAGATGGAAGTGGAATTCTTCCTGGATCAGTACTGGGACCCCTGCTTTTTATCTCTTGATATATAGAGCAAATTCTCCATCATTTCTGATGACACAAAACTGTGTAAGGTAGTAAATCACAAAAGAAAGTAATTTCTCTCCACAAAGTCTTAGATAAACCAGAAACTTGGGCAGGTAAATGGCAGATGATGTTTAAAACTGATAAATATAAGGTTATGCATGTGGGAAACAAAAATAAACAGATTACTTACAAATGAAATTGGGCAAAATTTACAAATAAAATTGGGCAAAATGAGGTCAATCCTTAATGCATAAGGATTTATGAGTGATTGTAGACAGCGGGCTTGGCAATAGTGCCAATGTCATGTAGTAGCTGCAAAGGAAAATAAGATTGTATTTTGAATTAAACGGTGTATGGATAGGAGACAAGTATAATTATGCAACTCTATAAAGTGTGTAAGTCCACACCTTGAATATGGAGTACCATTTTTGGCACCACTCCATTAAAAAGACATTATGGAACTAGAAAAAAGTGCAGTGAAGAGTCACCAATTAATAAAGGGGTGGAAAATCAGAATAATGAGAAGAGGCTAGCTAATTTAGATTTGTTTACATTAGGAGCATTCAAAATAAATATTCATCCCAAGGACTGTACAAACTACACAGGTTATCCATTAAGATTGGACGAAAGGAGATTTCACCAGCAGCAAAGGAAATGGTTATTTACAGTAAGGGAAGTTAAATGTGAAATTCATTACCCATTGAGGCTTTGATGGCAAATACAATAGATATTTTCAAAAAAAGATCGAACATCATTTTACAAAGAGATTTATACAGGACTATATCAAACAAGTAAACATGGGAATGATGTTGATCCAGAGAGAAATACATTATTTGGAGTCAGGAAGAAAGTTATGTTTTCCCCTTTTGAGACATCATTCGATAATGTATCACTGAGGGTTTTTGTTTTACCTTACCCTTGATACTAAATAGGACAAGTATCTGTAATCTAAATTCAAAATAGGTTTAACTCGATAGACATGTCTCTTTTCAACCTCATCTACAATGTAACAGTCTTGGCATGTCTAAGAATATTTTTCTATCTTGATATGTGTATTTTAGTTACTTATGTATATCTTTATTTTTATAGCGTCATCTATGTACACAGCGCTTCACAGCAGTAATACACATTATATAATAATATAGCACACATAATGGGAATAGGAGCTTCAGACATAAAAGTTACATTAGGAAAAAGAGTCTGTAAGAGATGTGTGCTGAAGTTTTTAGCAGAGGAGACGTTTTTAAGGGGAAATAAAGATAGACTTTTATTAGCCGGCGGGTTTAAACAACAAAAACACAGCTTATGTTTCAGCAAAAACAGGGTTAAAGGAAAACAAACAAAAGAGGGCTAACTCCCATAGGGAGCACTGACTACACCATACCCTATCTACAGGTTAGGGGACTAGGCCCCTTACCAACAACATTCTCAGCACTACAGGCTTTTGAAAAGCCCAATGAAGCAGTTTATGAGGCAATTAAGGCAGTACTCTGGTTTTACCTGCTCAGTGCTATCTCAGGCTCTGCCAATAGGTATTATTACATGACAGAAGATTAACCTTGTTACAGAGTCCCTGCCCCGAAGATCTTATAATCTAAGTGGTAGGTAAGTAGGAAGTACATACAGAGACAGTAGGAGGGTGTTCTGGTAAGTGAGTCTACAAGAGGCTAAGGTCTATGTATGAGATGTATAGTATCATCCACGGAGCTATCCATATGTGCCATTACAAAGGTGTGTTTTGAAATGGGTCTAAAAGTTGGTTAGAGAGGGTGTAATCTGGGCTCAGCCTGCCTTCCTTTATCAAGTGTCGCCTTATGGTAAGTTATGTCCTGCACTAAGCAGAGAGCACAGACCACAATGTTGCACTGGAAAAGTCTCGGCCACACTCTCACATATTATGATATTATGGAGGGTATTGTGAGATTATTATAAAGAAAGGTCACTCAGAGTTTGTATAAGAAAAGGTTTATCATTTATTGTATCACAACAATATTCAGAAATATCAGAAATATCAGAAATATCACAACAAGCTTCTTATAAGCTAATGGCTAGCAGTTACAGTATGTTACCAATCCATTCCTAACTATGCAGAGATTATAACTATATATGCATTGTCAATACTCACAAACCAAAAGATATTACGATAGGTCAGCCAGTCCCAGCTCAAGTCTCATCTGTGTGACTTCACACCTAAGTTCGGTTCTCTCTCTGGTCTTAACATGGAGTCGGGCAAACCTATTATAGGGTGCATTATTTGCTGCGTACGTGTGTCACGTGTCATGTGTCCATGCTCTGTGGTTTGTGACGTATGATGTTTATGATTTAGGAATTACAGTTAGTGACGTATGATGTTTACGATCTAGGAATTACAGTTAGTGACATATGATATTTCATAAGTTACCGTTCAGACCGCGGCCTGTTTACCGGTGTTAGTTCCCCTTTTTAGGTCTATGTAACCTGTCCCAATATCCTGCCACTTCTGAGCAAAACAAGCTATTATTTCTAAGACAAGAAAACCAGGATTTTAACAGTATACTCTAAGCTATACTAGGCCTTACAATGATACTATGTATATATGTACCTGTGACCTGTATTCATTATGCGTTATATGCCAGAAAATACCTGTAATCCATAACAGGTGCTAGTCGGATGCTGAGGAGATGGACATTCCAGAGGAGTGGGACAGTGAATGAAAAAGGTTTTAGGTGGAAGAGGGCTTTAGATACAAAAGAGGTAGAGAGAAGACATCCTTGAGAAGAATGCAAGAGTCGGGATAGCGTACAGTATAGAGAAAATTAGGGCTGAGATGTACAGTACGGAGGAGCAAAAGAGTGTATAGTCTTAAAAGTGAGGAGGAGGGATTTTAGCAGTAGAAATGCTGACAGATTTAGGAGAGGGTAAAGTAATTATAGCAGCAGTATTTAGGATAAATTGAAGGGGAGACAGGTGAGAGACAGGAAGGTCGGATAGCATAAGGTTAGGCACCTTCTATAGTGCCGGGGGCGTGCTACGCCGTGTGGGCACGCAGAATTTTAGTTCGCTAACGTCAGTGAGCCTTTCTATGCAAGGGCCACGTGCGCGCATGGCAGGGAGAGGGGAGCCGACAGACAGCGGCAAAGATGAGGAAAATCATCTTTTCGCGCCGCTGCCTGCGCTCAAATGTATGTATGTGTGTATGTATGCATCTGTATGTATGTGTGTGTGTGTGTGTGTGTGTGTGTGTGTGTGTGTGTGTGTGTGTGTCTGCACAAGTCTAATACATTTTTTCTTTTTACTAATGTTTTTTTTTAATAAATAATAAATTACACATTAACACACACACACCCATATACATACACAGACACACACATACTTATACATACACACACATACATATACACATAAACACACACAAACATACATAAACACACAACACTGTATACTCACGAAAAGCATGCGTCACGTGCACGTGCGTTCGCATAGGCAAGCGCGGCCGCACGGCCGCATGCTGTATATAACAGCCCTTACAATGCATTCACCAATTACAGTTCTTAGTGATATTGTACTTCACCAATTATTTTCCAAGTGATATGATATTTGTAAACTGTTCCTTGTCTTGATTTCATCGTAGATTAAGTAGTTTTATTTAGAACATACAATGAATTGTAAATCTGGTTGTTTTCAACTGTTTTTCTAAGTGTGCTGAGAAATACTGTATATTAAGTTTAGAACAAGAAGGTGCTAAAGAAAGTTGCCACATTTAATAATGGTAAATTGTCCAACAGAAAAAAATGTCCCTTTCTATTTGCAGAGGTGCATTTATTTTGTATCCAGTTTTCTTGCTAATGCCACTTTGTCTAAAATATTTGTTATATTTGTAAAAAAAAAAAATCACATCTTCTCCCAGGTACTGTTGCAATCATTATTTGTGTAACTTACATCACATTCTTATTATGATGTGATTATGATTTCTACTGTATGTTTAGTAAGTGAAAATACACTGATATAAATCAATGCAAATATTACAGTATATAAAGCTAATTTACAAAATAAATTTCCAGCAATTTCTGTGCACAAACCAGTCATTTAAATGATTTATGGTGAAAACTACATAATTCTACAATATGTTTTTTTAAAACAACATACAGTACAAAACAGTAAATAGCAAAAGCCAAAATAATGACTAGAAAGGATTTGAAAAACTGTAAAATGAATCCAAATCCTACCTTAGAGTATATATACATGTACATTATATGTGAGGTGTTCAAAGTCCAAATAAATTAATATCCATGACTATGCCTTGTTGGGCCACAAGAATTTTTAATAATTATTAATACAATTGAAAACATTTTTGTTACCTATGTGCCCTATAAAAAGACTAAGGGGCTTATGCAGAGAGCAACGCGAGTTACAGGGAAAACGGCAATAAAATAGCCACAGAATTGGCGTTACTTATGGGCGTATGCAGAAAACGGCTTTACCTTCTTTTTGCAGATGGTAGCAAAATTGCCAAGTATTTCTGGCGACCTGGAACACGCCATATTAAAGGGGAGAATGGCGCGTTCCAGCGCTTCGATGCTACTTGCATACCACCCTATCTGAACATGGCGAATTTACCGTTCTCGCCACGTGTTTGGCTAATTTTTAAGTAAACAAACCTGCTGTGGCAGATTTTGTGAATCTCGCCATGTTCTCTGCAGGACAAGCTTCTCTGGTGCGTATTTTCGCCAAAAGATGGTGCTATTTCCCTTCTCTATCCTCTCTGCATAAGCCCCTGTGAGGGCTATTCTATAAGCGTTCATAAGCCACTTATTGACATCACCCAAAATGTCTATTCCGATTCTTTAAGCGTCGTTAAGTGGGCGATAACAGAATCAATCGCCAAAAACTTCAGCATTAAAAAATATCGCCTGGTGAGCGGTGATAAGCCATTTATCGACAGGTTCTGAAACTTGTGCAATTCTAGTAGCTGTGATTAGGTTATCAAGGCCTATCGCAGCTCTAGAATGGCGAGTTTCTCCCAAAATCCTCACACCAGGAAAAGTTGGCGTGAAGGTGGTGAGAACCTGTTCAGAAACAGCGAGATGGTTAGAAAAAAAATGCTTTTTTCCTGCATCGGATTGATGCCGGGGGTCTCTTTAGCTGATACCCATTAATATCAGCACCGGAGACCCCTGAAATGCACTTATAGTCAATCGCTATGGCAATGAAGGTGTTAAACCCTCCAGCGACCCAACAAGGGTCAAATACCCCCTTCACCCACTCCCGCTACCCACAATAAACACTAATACCCACCTCCTCTAGACCCACATGATTGATATCAAAGGCTGCGGGTGTTCTCAGGTTGTTCCTGCGGGGTTCTGTGGGCCCTCGGGTTGTCCCCACATAGGGTTTCACCATGGGTGTTCAGGTGGTCCACGCTGGTGTCTGTGGGTTCTCGGGTGGTCCCTGCGGGTCTCCGGGGGTCCTCAGGTGGAGTTCGTGGGTGTCTGTGGGGCTCTAGGTGGTGTCCGTGGGTGTCTGGGGGCCCCAACGGGGTCCACAGGGGATCCCTGTGGGTGTCTGGGTGTCCTTGAGTGGTCCCTGCGGGTGTCTGGGGGCCCTTGCGTAGTTCCCATGGGTGTCTGGGGGCCCTCAGGTGGTTCCCACAGGTGTCTGGGGGCCAACAGGTTGTCCAAGCAGGTGTTCCCCATGGGTGTCCAGGGGTCCTTGGGTGGTCCCCGTGGGTCCTCAGGTTGTCCCCATGTGTGTTTGGGGGTCCTCGGGTGGTCCCCGTGGGTCCCCGCTGGCCTGTGGTACCAATCCTGTTGCAAAAAACACTTTTTTGGCCTATATTGCAAGAAATACACCCCCCCCCAACACATACAGTACAGTAATTGGCCACATAACTATTATCCAGATATGGATAATAGCTCATTTGCCCCTTATTAAATAAAACATTAGCCAACAAGCAGAAATAAAGTAAATAAACCTTTCTACTTACCCCTGCTATCATGAAGCGTGTCCTCATCAGCATACTGCAGGGCATTGTCCTCCGTTTTCAGAAAGCATACAATAAAAAATACAATCTAATGGCCCCTAACCCCTTAATCACCTTAGTGGTTAATAATCACTTTAGTAATTAAGGGGTTAACCCACCATCCCCCGCTACCCATCCTGGAGGCCTAACCACCCACCCCATGACCAATATACCCTCCCTGTACCCATTGATTGGCATAGTGGTACATCATACCCATATAATATTGGCATGATAAGCCACTATAGCTGTCAATGGTCACCCTAATAAAAAATACATGAATGCCCAAAATACACAATAATAAAACATACACAAGCACCTAAACACCACAATTCAATAAATAAATGCACTAGCCAACAAATTCAATTAATAAAAGCACTAACCAACAAAACAATGTAATAACTATATGCCTTAACCAACAAAGCAATTAATTACTAAAACCACTAGCAAACACATCAAATCAAACAAGGAGCAAACAACATAATTAATTAATTAATTAATTAATTAATTAATTAAAAATGCTAATCAATCGAAAACAAACATACAAACAAGCCATCCAAATTACAAACTATTTAATCCGAGAAGCGTCTCTCTCTGAACATCTCTCTGCACCAGAAAGGAATTGCTGGGTAAGGCCTTTTCAGATAGGCGATCTTCATGCCGCTGGCTACTCGCCCGTTTTGTGAATTTTGCGATCACAGGTAATCGACGCTTTCTGAATACCGTGAAAGCAACGCTCACAAAAACAACGATTTAAATGGCCGGCGTTTTTTTAATGGACTCTTGATGCATATGTCCCTAAATCTTTTTGGGTATTTAAAACATAAAAATAATAATATTACATGATTGTAAACTATTGTGCAAGCTACAAGTATGGTATAGATGTAGGTCAAATAACTCTAACATTGTTTCAAAATGCCGCTGTTTCTACTCACATTTGCAACTTTTCCAGAGATGAAAAAAATTGCTTTTGTTCCCATGATTCTGGGGAAGATTACATGGGTTACATCTTCATAAAGAGAAACAATCTTATATTTATGTTCAGCATTATATAATAATGGCAACATTCTCACATGGCCTCCAGTAACGCACCAAAAATATAATGAGAGTTTAGAGCAATATTAGATCAGCTTACAGGAATTGTAACATTCTTTTATTAAGCTTTTAGTAAAATAAATTTAGAAGATGAAAATTAGAATAGCATATTGCATGATTCATGATTTCAGTATTTTTTTTAGAACTCATTTCACATGCAGGTTCCTTATCAAGAATTTGACAAGTAAATGATGTCTGCCAGTGTATACACATGCCCAAAATGGGGAAGAATAGAGTAAACAATCAGTTAGCTATGCAGTACCACTTACCAACAAATGCTGTATACAATAGAAATTGTAATAAATTGAAAGAACTAAACAATACAGTATAACACCTGCAATTACAGTATCAAATATCATACATAAACAAAACATTATGTTTTTTTTAAGGGTTTTTGCGGGGGCGGGGGGTGGTCGGTGATAGTTACATAGTTACATAGTCAAGGAGGTTGAAAAAAGACATGTGTCTGTCACAGGAGAACAGGTTATTTACACCTTTTTACCGGGATCATTCATTGAGCAAAACAAGATAGAGAAATAAATTGTAATTTATTTGGCATATATTCGCTTACACACAGAGAAACACAAAATAAAGACGAAAAGACACACTTACTTTGGGATGGGGTTGAAAACTAGACTTTCCTGGGTGTAGAGAACTCTTTGGAAGAGTTTTGCCCTGACTGAGACTTAGCCCGGAATCTCCTGGAACCCAAATCAGCATAACATTCCATATGCCATTGTTACGTTCCCTTCTGAGAACTTGGTCCCTCCTGACCGCGAGTCAGCCCAAATCTCCTGGAACTCAAATCGGCATAAAATCCTAGCCGCGTCCTCTACATTTGTTTCTAAAAACTTGGGTGCAAAAGTTGGGACTTTGTCTCTGGCGGGCAGTCTTTTCAGGCTTGAAATCAAAACTGGTTACTTTGCTATTACAAACAAAGCATATTTGAAAAGCCCGCCCGCGCTCTTTCAGCTCAGACTCAAGGGGAACACACAATCTGATTAGCTCATAGCTTCTTAAAGTATTCTCTGCTTCATTCATAAAATAGGAGCAAACCGGACAGCCAATCAGCACGTGGGAACTTTCTTAAGCAGCCAATCAGAGCCAAGTCGGGTAGAAAAGCCAGATCAGCGGGGAATTTGAAATAGCCAGGAGACATATGCAAGCCTGCCACATCTTCCCCCAGCTATACCAATTCCACCCACTGGACTGGAGTCCCTAGGTCTGAAAGAACAAGTGGCATCCCGGAGGTCTGCCATTGATCTCCGGACCTAGTTCTCCGCCTTTCCCTGCTGATCAAATGCCCTTCACACCTCTGGGCATCCTCTTGCTGCTTTGAACTATGATGTACAGCAGGCCTACCAGTGCGTATGGGTTTAGATGGGCTACCTGTTTTGACATCGTTTCCGAATGTAAAACACACTTAGGAATCTATGCACTAAGCAGTGACAAAATGCATTAGCCAGTTTTGCAATTAGCCATGTTTTTGTCGTGTTAAACTCGCTGTATGCTGTCAGGGCCGAATCCCTGGCGAATGAATGCGCCACCACCATTAAATATAATGGCGAGTAACCAGTGGCGAGACGGCTGCCTGGCGAGAAGCTGCCGAGAAGCCATCCCCTGCCGAGATGTGTTTGCAGCAGAGAGAGATCCGTTGCTCTCTCGGCACAAACATCGGCATATTAAAAATTATTTTATATACAATTTTATTCATAGTGTACATGTGCAGGGGGTCTCCGGAGCTGAACCGCATCGTTTACAGGTCCGGGGACCCCCTGCTTCAAGAGATACAGGCCCCTTTATGAGGTGCCGGTATCCCTCTGCATTTAAAGGTCCAGATCACGGCGCGGCCGGTTGCCAGGGCCGCGATCGCGTTGCGAGGGCTCCCGGCGCTCCCGAAGCAGGGCGGCAGGGTGCCGCCATTCCCTATGTGTTCGCACATGCGCAGTGAGTCCCCGCATGCGGCGGCCAGCCATGGACATTGCGCATGCGCAGTGACAGCGCGGGAGAGGCAGCCAATCAGGGGAGGGCTCACAGAAGGGGCTACATCTCCCATGAGCCCCAGGACCGCCCCACGTGACCCCAGGGAGCCAATAGGGCTACAGCATCTCCCTGCAGGGGAGAATAGATACATTTCGCAGGCTTGGAGCACGCTAGTCAGTCAGTGCCAGGAGCAGCCAGGGGAAGGAGGTAGGGTGCAGGAGTCCGTGACTCCCTGCACTAGGCCAGAAGCCCCCGAGGCCCGAGATAGCCCTGAGCCACCCAGTAGTGTAAGTTGTGTCAGGGACAGGCCCCAGGTTAGGGACCCTGCCCCTTACTATTCAAAGTCAGTTAGAGACTCAGCAGACGCTGCGCGTCCATCCAGAGGTTTGGGCGCAGACCTTCGTTGTTGCTGCAGCAGTCATCCGGGTAGGATCGCCCCGGACGGTAGTTCCTGTGTTCAGCAGACATCAGGATCCTTTGTGAAGTTCTGTGGTAGGCCCGGGCACCGGAGTGCCCGGCAGGTAACAATCAACAAGTGCACCAACGAGTCATATCACATTCACACGGGACATAGTGGCTGCGTAGTCACACATAACTATCTCACTTGAGGGTGGGGTGATACTGTGTGGGGTTACTGGACACTGGGTGGTATCATCCGGTGGAGGTGCAGGTGGAGGTAGCGTCCTGCGAGACGCATTAGTTAGTGTCTCCTCTAGGGAGGAACACCTGTTGATTTATTGATGGTGATGCATGAGTACAGTCACACTAGTAAAGGCATTAGTTGTTATCCATACTGTGTGTTGAGTGATATATATTGTCCTGCGAGGAACCACTCCCCCTCTGGTGGGAGCCATCGCAGGTGGAGGCGCTGCACCGAGTACGAGGTTACTCATATTATACTTGCCCCAGGTTCCCCGTGGCGGAAACTCAGCCCTCCTGTGAGCCTAACAGGTAACGCACCACACCTGGTAACATTAAGTTCCCCTTACATACGCCATATATGCGATTGGGTGGGGGAAAACCCGTTAAAAATATATTATTAAAAAAGGTATTCTACATACCGTTTCAAAAACATTAGCATTTTGTTTCTGTCCGATTTTTGAAGTACATTTCAATAGTTTGACCATTTGGCGCTTATATTCGGTGCCAAAATAACGACTGACGCAACCTTCAAGGGGGCGGAGAAAACCCAACGCAGAAAGCCGCCATGGAAAGTTACACCAGTCGCACATTCCTTAATACATATACTAGCGCAAATGTGACCATGCCCCTAACTCCTCCCAAGTTCTCCATCAACCTCACCTCGTCGCAGACAGACGTAGGTGTTCCCAGAAATGGCACAAACAATATTATATCAACACATAGACACTGCCTGTCGGTATGTAACGACTTTGTGCCGGCATACGCCCTGTGATCCATGGAGCAATATATGGTACATGCTTTAGAATCACAATAGTAATCTTTTGGCAAAGTAGTAGAGATGTATCAAGCTTCATTGCTGATAACAAAACATCCTGCGTTAACATGCAGAATATCGCAGAGTGCCCATAGCATTCAATGGCAGTGATACCAGAGAGTGTTCCACCACAGCACAGAACGGTAACCTTTGCCACTTCTGTGTGTCTGGCTAACAGAAAATGTCTAAAGTTTATCGCCTGTCAGTCTCAAACAATATAACACATTCCCCCGCCTGGGGCGTAAACACGGGAAAACGACACAGGTAATTAGATAACAGTTGTCAACTTAAAGGGCTCTGTTTCATAACTTTACTGGAGATGTTTATTGGCAGTGTATGTGTTTTAATACACAGTCCATTGTTGTGATTTAGGAACAAGACACGGCTGTATGGTATTACGTTGAAGCCTATGCAATGCATTACTGAACATCTGGCATGCAAGGTGTTGAATAAAACCTTCAAGATGAATTAGTTGATTTGTTCCATCCCTGTAAGCCCTGTACATACTTATTATGCTGTGGTAAGTAGTGTATTCCATTGGGTTTTTTTTCTCTTCTAAATACAACTTTAAAATATATATCAGTTTAAAAAAAGTAATTAAATGAGTAAGTTGAGCACAGGTGTAAACAGTTTTTTTATATGGGTAAAAAGCAGGGCGGTTTCCGGAGCTCCCCCCCCCCCCCGGCAAGTGTAAACATCCCGGGGGAGAATGTGACAAGTAGTGACGGAAACAAAATATATAACCAGGCCGTCCCTCGGGGGTAAGCAGGTAAGCAGGTAAGCAGGTAAGCAGGTAAGGCGCATACTCTTGGGACAGGTCTCTAATATAACTATTTATGGCTTCCGGGAACAAACTAACTAGTTTGGTGCAGCGAGCCAGGCAGAGGGGCTATAATAACTGAATAATAACATAATGTCTCTGGGCGTGTATGTGTACACCGGTATTACCTCTCTGGGCGTGTATGTGTACACCGGTATTACCTCTCTGGGCGTGCATGTGTATACCGGTATTACCTCTCTGGGTGTGTATGTGTACACCGGTATTACCTCTCTGGGTGTGTATGTATATACCGGTATTACCTCTCTGGGTGTGTATGTGTATACCGGTATTACCTCTCTGGGCGTGTATGTGTATACCGGTATTACCTCTCTGGGCGTGTATGTGTATACCGGTATTACCTCTCTGGGCGTGTATGTGTATACCGGTATTACCTCTCTGGGCGTGTATGTGTATACCGGTATAATATATTTATTTAGTGTGGGGCTGTTGTCTGTGTTTTATTTTTATTTTTATTGTGGGTAGCGGGGGTGGGTGAAATGGGTATTAGCCCCAATGGTGGTTTGTTTAGGGCTTTTGGGTGGGTAGCGGGAGGGTGTAACCCCTTCATGACCGTAGCGGTATTAACCGCTAGGGTCGTGAAGGGGTTAAACGCACCCGCAACACCCCCGCAAGCCCTAAACAACCACCAAGGGCCAAATACTCCCTTCACCCACCCCTGCTACCCACAATAAACCTGGCACGGTGGGTTAAACCCTTCATTGCCTTAGCGGTTAGCCGCTAAGGTAATGAAGTGGCCTTTAAATGCATTTTTCCTGCCTCGGATGCATGCCGGGGGGCTCCGGTGCTGGTATTAATGGTATCAGCTCAGGAGACCCCCGGCATCAATCCCAGCCAGGAAAAAGGCCAGAATTTTTTCTAAGTGCCGATCCGCAGCCTCTCACCATCAACTAGCCAACTTTTTTGGGCGTGGCTGATTCGGCATAAAAACGCCATTCTAGAGTGGCGAATAGCGGTGCAAAGCTACTCGCCACTACTAGAATACAGCTTGGCGGAAAATGTGTCTCTTTTAGGCGAAAAGTGCTTTCTCGCCACTGGGGGAAAAAAAAAACCGCCAACAAAACTGATGTTTTTTTTTATTCTCGCCACTTTCTCGCCCCTTACTCAATAGGGGTAGGCATTTTTGGCGGGAAACGGTCGAGAAGTGCCTTTTCGCCGCTTACTGCATGATGCCCTAAAATACATTTTAATAAACACTGAGTCTCGGAAAACCCCTCCAGCTATGTGGGACTTTAGGTGAGGATCTTGGGGTTTGAAAACTAGGAGTCTGGGAGACACTGTATGGAACCAGTGCAAATCACCCGGTACCCGAAAATTGTGCGAGTAAGCCAGGGAGAATTATAGGGCTACTGGTAACTTTGTCCCCAGACCTCTTGCAATCAAACTGACTTGCTTTTCACCCCAAAACCCTACCTAAGACTTAGACTCCCACAGTTTGGAGTTTATAGGGTACAGGGAACAGAAAAGGGAAAAAAAAGTTCTCTTTATTTCTGCCTGCCTTATTTCCACACACACTTTCCCTGTGATTCAGTTTGGACATGCAGAGCCCCCCAACTATATATACGGCTGGGCACCCACAAACCCTATACTGGTTGTGGGTCACCTGGGTGTACTGGTGTACCCCCCTTAACCTATGGATTCCCTCAGCTACAGAAATAAATATTTATCCCTGTGCCTCATTCTCCTTTCTGCACTGTGTTGAAGCAGGGTACCCTAGGGGTGAGTCACGCTTACGTTTTCAAAGAGAAGTATTTCTGGGACAATTTGCCTACATGTATCCGATAATTAGGCTTGATTCCTGGGTACATTTATTTGGTAAATCTGGACCCAACCTCCTAGGCACATTCTGTCAATGGTTCATCAGCAAAAAAAAACTTGAAATTCATACACTAGCAATCCCTGCTTAATGGCATGCACGGAAAGGGAAAAACGCAAAAACATTTTTATTACATAAAGTACAATGTGATCATACAATATTACTGGGTCCAAGAGCTAACTCTCTGGGACCCTTATACATGGAGAAGGGGTAACCAAACGGGCTTGACCTTTATTATATTGCCTGGCTAGACCCTCCCATCACACCATCACAACGTCTATCAAGTTCAAGCTATGCTAAATTTGGACAACAGATACTTTATCCTATATCTATACTTACTTATTGATCCAGAGGAAGGCAAACAAAAAACTCCAGTGACATATCATCCAATGATATCTCATAAGGGGTAAAATAAATTCCTTCCTGACTACATGAATTGGCAATCGGATTTCTCCCTGGATCAACATCCTTCCCATGTTTACTTATTTGATATATCCCTGTATACTTTTCATTTCTAAAAAGATGTCCAACTTTTTTTGAAAAAATCTATTGTATCTGCCATCACTGTCTCCATTGGTAATGAATCCCACATTGTAACTTCCCTCACTGTAAAGAACACTTTCCTTTGTTGCTGGTGAAATCTCCTTTCATTAAACCTTAAGGGATGCCCCCGAGTCCATTGTACTGTCCTTTGGATATATAGTTCTTTTGAATGCTCCTTGTACTGTCCTCGAATATATCTGTATATAGTTATCATATCACCTCTTAGACACCTCTTTTCTAATGTAAATAAATCTAATTTAGCCAGCATCTTCTCATAAATTAGATTGTCCATCCCCTTTATTAATTTGGTGGCTCTTCTCTGCACTCTCTCTAGTTCCAGAATATCTTTTCTAATTAGTGGTGCCAAACATTGTACTCCATATTCAAGGTGTGGTCTTACTAATATGTTATAAAGGGGCATAATAATGTCTACTTCCCTCCCATCCATTCTTCTACTTAACTGAAGAATAAATATTGCATTGATTACAAAATCTCTGATATGAGTTTCAGAAGTTTTTACAAAATCACAAAGAAAAAACAACCGTTCAGTGTGGCACACTTAAAGATGTTGTCTACAAAAAAAAAGAGAAAACTGTATATTAGTTCACATAAACAAGCACGGTGCTAAGATGAAAGCAGGCCCACCCAATCTGCAAAAGTAGTAGTAATAAAAACCAAAAATGCACACCTGTGAATACGTAGCATGGCTAATTTAAATGTATGAAATCGTTTCAGAGTTCATAGACTGATTATCCATCAAGTTCCTCAGCATCTAGCTGAGAAAGGGTCACGTCTTTCACCTACTTGATGGATAACATTCTCCTATTTAATGGATGACCACTGAATGTATAGTACAGCTATAAACTCAAACTATATATATATAAGGTTTTGCCCTTGAGTAAAAATGACCCACATCATTTGAACTCTTTTGCATACTGTATATCTCTGTTATGTCTTTATATCTAATGTCCTTGATTTTATACATTTTTGTTTGCAGTATTATTTCTCTGGATTCTGAAACTATGGAATGCACCTAAATATACATGATTTTCTGAGATGTGCATGAATGTGAATGATGTTCACACCACATAGAGTACAGTAGGCCATAATTTAGTCCATGTTTTGAAAATATAACATCCAATACATTTACTTTATGAAAAAGGTGGTGATTCCACTGCTATTTTCTCATGTAAGTATATTAACTACATGTAAACTCAAAAATAAAGAATCCTGCTCAGCTATTTGGTGGTAGTAGGGGTGACCTCCAGAATAAATTTATATCGCAAGTTATATTACAAGGAATATATATTTATATTTAGGAAACAAAAAATTCCCAAGAGATGTACTCATACTATAAATCAAATGATTTACCAACTCATGGTAATGTGAGAAAATAATATGAACTCAAAGGAGAAAATTAAAAGTACAAATATTTCAGCTACTCTACTGTACATGACAAAATTAAAATATAGGGCACACAGAGATGAGAAAATATATTAAATAACAGTAATAGTATAACTAATGGTATATGCATTAATATTCAATGAACTATGATGCCATATGACAAAGAACATAAGATACAGTGCCAACAATACATATTAAAAACAGTCAAAAACTTCAAATTAAGTCTTAATGTGCATTTATTAATATCAGAACAGGAGACAACATAATATTAAAGACTTTTATTATACCCAAAAGAAAATTACAACAGCAGGTATTAACAACAATCATTTCTGCAAACAAGCTATTTATCATTTAGAATGCCTTAGGTCTACAGCTAAGCACAACACTAAATTGCCTGAACAGTTACATACAAAACATCATCCCATCAATTATTCATATTGAGAAACTGATAAATGATCAGTCAAACATCAGAAAACATCAGATTGCTTTCTTCTTGTGTGTTCTTTTAACTGATTTTAAATAGGTAGTGTCCCCAGCAGGCTTAACTTACACAGTCACTGACATTCAATATGAACACATAGATAGGCTGAACAGCACGGAAAAAGAAGGGGAAAGTCCCCGTAGTAGTTGTGTTTGGTATTTTAACACTTACGAACTGGTATTTCAAAGTATTATACCAACTTTAATACAGTTTGGCAATTACATGGATATTTTAAACTCCAGATATCAAACATTACATATCACAGCTCAATCAATAATCAGAAAGGTCGCTGCCCGTATAATCTATTTACATTTTTCTTTTTTTTTCATTTTCTTATCAATTTTACTGAATTAGAATGAAAAGTTAATTTTTAACTAAGATGAATTTCTACAAGTGCATCTCCTGGGAACCTTTGGTTCCTAGCTTGTGAAATTACATTGACTAAACTACAGTAAAATTCATCCAGACAAAATGTATATTTCTTGAAAGTAGATGATCAAAAGAAGAGATGTGCATTCCAGCCGAGATTTGGTTCGCTGCTATTTTTTATCAAACTTAATAAAAGGTTGGAAAATAACTGCACATTAGGGCTTCCTAGTTAAGTACCTGAGTTCTCGTGTGTAGTTTGCAAATGATGGTAAGTGAACATATGTGCTGAAGTGCTTCCACCTCACTCTCTGCCTAAGAGTAAATATACTAGGGATGATGAACAGGTGAAAACTAATAAGTTACCATGTAACTTAAGTTGTCGTTCCGTAAATAATAAAAAAGTCTCTATAAAGGAACATCCCTGTCTCGCTGAGGAGCTGGAAATCTCTCAAAAACCTGACTACAGTCTAAGTATGGAACTTAAAGTCTCTCAGAAGGAACTTCAGACCTTTAACCTAGAGATAGAAGTCTCATCGCTAGAGGCCAAGCTTAGAGGCCAGGTGACTCGGTACAAGAGGGAGCACAAGAAGGTCCAGAAATTGAGGCAAGCAGCTACGGCCCAAGAGAAGAAATCCGCAGAGCTCCAAAATATAATGAAAAATGCGTTCATGCACACTCAGAGCAAGCTCCAGAAACAGGATTCTCTCGCTTATGAGATACATTTTTTAAAAAGGGAGAAAAGCAGCAGAGTAATTCAGAAGTACTACAAAGCTCTTGTCCAAGCAAGGTTGGAAAGAGAAATGGATCTGCGCAAATGCTCCATACAGGCTGCCACAGAGGAATGAAAACATGTTACCTAAATAGCCAGAATAAAGCAGCCTGTCTTCGTCAATCCATATGGAGAAGAAAGAAGAAATAACTACTCACCCGGGCCTCTGCAAGCAACTGAGGATCATGGATCATTGAGTTGTGGGGCAAGAGTTGTTTTTGCTGCAGTTGGATGAGGAAAGGAAAGAAACACTGATTGTTTTTTATTTAATTGTGTATATATTTTTTAGGATGTCATTTGACTGGCAATGTGTTTATCTATGCCCCCTTGAGGGTATAGATAACCACATTGACAATCAATGCATTTTTTTTTATTATGGTCCAGTCAAATATTAGGAACTGTCTGCAGCAATGATGCTACAGAAAAATGAAGGACATTTGTACTGTATGATTCAGTCCAGATATAGATTCTATATATACACCACAACCAAGCAAGCTATGTGTAGCTATAAGCACATCCACAATACCGTCTCAGTGCTAAACCGGGATTCCACAAAATCCAGGAAAGAAGAACTGTGGTTGCAACAAAATAGTGGCGCTCAACGTAAGTGAAAAAATCCAATACAAATGTAAATACGAGTCCTAAATAAAGAACTTTAATGCACAAAGTAATAAACCATGTTTAATACTAAACAGTAGTGCCATAACAATGTAACGTGATATATAAACATTAAATCAATTCCAATGTATAAATACGTGATAAAATGCTGAAAAACACAAAACAATTTACTCCTCCACTCAGACTCTGAACCCGGATACGTTTCAAAATATCTACAACGACAAGATTCCACAAAGCAGGGGAGCTGGGGACATGTACCAAGGAGAAGAAGAGAATGACATAGAGTAGTAATGTAGGAGCAATGATATATCTAATGTATATCTCCAGAGATTATACTCACAAACAAGCGATAGATAAAGGCATATCCAAGTCTGTGGCAGGTGTAGGTGAACGTATAGTACTCGTTCGCCAGAAAGGAAATGGTGCAGATCGTACTGATAATAGTATTTATACATAATATATTCCCTCCAGATTCTTGGCTTACATCAAGCAAGATAACATCAAGCACAAATGGTATTAATAAGACGGCTCTCGCTCGGGAGATAAGTCGCGTTCTCACTACCCTTGGCGGGACTGTATCCTCCAATGACGTCACTTCCGGATCCAGTATCGATCACCCGGCAATAGGAAAGACGATTCTCTCTGTACAGATCCTCCTCCCTGAGTCTCTGATAGGGCTTTGAGGCAACTCAATGTGTTTCTCTGTCAAGCAGCTTCGTCAGTCTCTAGCCCCCACCTACACCTCCCCAGCTATGTATAACAGAGTGCTGCCTTAATTGGCCGGTTCACCTTCCTCATTAAAGCCCTTTTAAAGCCCGCAGCATTCACTAGATATACAAATACAAGGTGATGACCCTGGCGCTTATAAGTGAACAACAAATTATGAATATTAGTGATTAATAAATGGTGAACACAGTGAATATATATATAAATGAATATAAATGAATATATATAAATGAATAAAGTCCTCAAAGAATATAACCAATCTGAGTCCTTGAGATGAAACAAGGAAAGTCTTTTCTTCCTGGTGTGTTTATAGTCCCCGCTGTAGTGAAGTTCTTCCCTTATTAACAACGATGGTCCTAATTGAAGAGACAAAAACAGGGACAAGGCATTGCGTAGTAACGTATAGCAAAAGGATTCCCTTCACAACGGATGTCCCAAATGATGCCTACTTACTAGAAATAGGAAAAAATTGCACAGTGGATAGAATCTGTGTGATGAACCATCTGAGTCCTGTCTTCTCAATGTTGCACGAACCCCACGTAACATCTCTGGTTCAGCTGGATCTCCAAACAGTCTCCATCCACATGACGTCTAAGGCGGCAATGCCCTAAGCTCAATGGGTTTGCGTTCTGATGTTCAAAAAAACCATGGCCGTTAAAAAGTGAGGCCGGGGACGCGATTCACTAAGGCATTGAGCCCATTTTTTAATGTACGTGCTCAAAAGACCCACAGCGTACGTGTTGCTTTTTTTCCCCCTGCTAGCGTTCTTAAACTTCACGTACGCTAGCTGATAGAAAAAAAAGCTGCATGTAACATTTGCATGGAGATTTGCCATCTCCATGCAAGGCTGTTACAGGCGATCGTACACTAAATAAATACATTTGAATAATAGTGTACATGGGCAGGGGGTCTCCTGAGCTGAACAGCATTGGTTTCAGGTCTGAGAACCCCCTACATCAGAAGATACAGGCCCCGTTATGGGGTGCCGGTATCCCCTGCAGAATTTCAATGTCCCGGTCATGTGATGCGGACACTTGAAAGTGCAGAGGATACCGGCACCCCATAATGGGGCCTGTATCTCCTGAAGATCTCCTGTATCTCCTGAAGTAGGGGGTCCTCGGACCTGAAACCAATGCAGTTCAGCTCCGGAGACCCCCTCATCTACACTATGAAACACATGTATATTAAAAAAAGATTTAACAAACATCAATACACGACCCCCCACCCCCCTCCGCCCTAACACATACAGTACAATAAAGTACAAAATAACTATTCTCCAGATATGGATAATAGATTATTTGCCCATTATTAAACACTGCATTAGCATACCTAAATAAAGTTAATAAAAACAGTATCCAGCTAATCCAATGAATACAAGCAGTAACAACATCCACAATGAATTAATTAAACCATTAACCAATGAAACCAATTAATTCCTAAACCAACTCAAAATGAATAGTAACACTAACCAATCAAACCAATGAATTACTACAAAATTAATGAATGTAAACATTAAAAGACAAAGAAATAAATTCAAACAATAGCTGAAATAACCATAAAACGCATTAGCTAACATAATACAACATTAACTACAAACGAACACCACATTAACTACAAACGAACACCAATCACAAACATTTTATTACCATTAAGCAGGAAAAAAACAAACAATCACATCCACATAAGAAATTGAAATAAAAAACCAACAGCAATACCAAGCCACAAATGCCCCCCAAATATTGTCATAATAATGTATTAATCTGTACCCTAAAGTGGTACAGATTAATATATTATCAGTCAATGTGCCTCCCCCAAAAATTCTAAATACACATCCAATGAAGAAACTTGTAAAAAGAGACATTTACAAATATTCAATATATTACTTACCATTAGAAGCGGTGGCCCTCCGACTCCCGGGGTAACAGGAAGCTCACGTACCTTGAAGGCCTCCAACAGCATCCGATGCCATCCGCCATGAAGATCCGGATCAGGTACCCAAATCTTCTTTTTTTCTTCCGCCGGCCTGTTGTATGGGTGTTGCGCATGCAAAAATGTAAAGCAAGACATTTTTCAAAGTCCAGCTTTTTTTGTGTCTACCTTGAGCTGACGTGTTCTGTTGAACGCACATTTTGCGTACGCTAAGGTTACGTAGCTTACTGCATCCCGCTTAAGGGCAGAATTTAACGCAAACAGGGTAACGAACGAGCAAAGTTGGACTTAGAAAAATTTCCTGAAAAAAAAGTCAGTTTTAGAGCGCAAAGTGCCTGTTTGCGTGGCTTAGTGCATCGTGTTCAGCGCAAACATTACATTCTAAGAGCACTTTGCCCTCTAAAAACGACTTAACGGAGCTAAGTGCATGACCCGCTAAGAATCAGTCTCTCTCTACATTTGATCTTTTTCTTTTTTCTTGTTCCTCCTCTTTTCGCTCGGAGTCGTCTGCTCTTGACCTTTTCCGTTCTACCTTTCTGGGATCTTGCCACCCTCGCAGGGTCCTGTTGTCCCACTTGTTTTCCTGAAAAGGTTTTTGGCCCCTGCATTGCTCTCAGTAGTAGAATGAGTGAATGTCCCAGCCTTCCGGGAATCCAAAGCAGGTGAGTAAAGGTCCCAAGGAAATCCAGTCAGGAACAGCATGTGATGGTAGTACTTGCAGCATTCACTGCAAGGGATCTCTAGTCCAGGGAAATGCTCTGAACTGCTGAAGAGATCACACAGGGACTATTTATCTCTGACCTAGGAAGTTCCTGGACCGCTGTGAAGAGAAGCTTGAACTAGGACTCTTTCCTCCCCCCACCCCTCCCTAGCCAGACTGGAGGAATCCAGGGCCCTAAGGTAAATGGCCTCCACCTGTGAACTGGCTATTGTTGGTAAAGGGTCTATCTCCCAACACACAGATAGGGTGTGTGGTGTCAGTGTGGTTATCTCCGTTTTGTTTGTTTTCCTTTAACTCGGATTTGCTGAACCTTAAGCTGTGTTTTTGTTGTTTAAACCCACCGGCTAAAAAATGCATATTAGCTTTTTAAAAACGTCCCCTGTTCTAAAAAAACCTCTGCACACATTGCCCATAGGACCCTCCAGTGTGAGATGGGCAGGCATATTATTGGGGATAAGGAAAAAACAGAGATATTAATGCAATTCTTTGCCCCTATATTTACCATGGAGAAATCAATTGCAAAAACATTGCCACCAGAGGAAGCACCAACTTCTATATTAACAAACAATTGGATAACTGAGAAACAAGTGCATAGACGGCTGGATAAAATTAAAGTAAATAAAAGCACCTGATCCAGAGCACTATTTCTGCATCCTGGAGAAGGCAACATACATTTCTTCAACCCAACATTAGATGCTGTACATTTAGCTATGATCTAAAAAGATGTGCATTAAATCCTGCATTAACTTTAATGGCCTACTATGGATATACATTGAGATTTTCCACACCTCTTTTGAATACCATTTATACTAACAGCAGGCCATCTTAGCAATAAAACAGGCATTAATGTAAATTTTGGGAACTTAGAAAATCTCTGTTAGCACTTAATGATGCATCGTTAAGTAAATAATGGAGCATTGCTTTTTTGCATTTTCATGTTACTTTGTATATCACACTCATTTACATCTGTATATTCAGACTCATTGGGATGTAATTATTGTACAAATACCACATGCTACTCTACTGAAGTTTTTTTTATTTTTTTTTTAAATCCACCAGACGAACGGGCGTTTTACAACAAAAAACAAAGAAACCCAAAGCTACTCTTGAAAAATGGGTCCTTTAGTTAAAACCTTTGGCCAAAGCATTTTAAGCCTGCAAGCTACTTCAAGGCACGACCAAATATTGCAGATCCTAACACTAACTGATTAAAAATGTATATTTACCTCTATAGTTAGAGTAAGAATGATCGCATCAGATATTTCATAACCAGCTGCATGAAAGAGAACTGCTCACTTGGAAAGTGGGGAGGGGCGAGTTTAAACCCTGGGAGGGAGGAGCCACCAACCTTCAAAACAGCTGAAACCAGCTGGAGAACGTTAATAAAGGCACAGATAACCAGCAAGCTCTAAGAAACCCCCAAAATTACCACATAATATATGTATTTAAATAAGTATCAATTGGAGTGCTACTGGGCGTAGCTACCCAAAGCTACATCCAATATGACAAAAATATACAGTGAAATACCTATCTATCTCTTGAATAAAGGGTAATTTAGTTAAACCCTTTGACCAAAGTATTTTAAGCCAGCAAGCCACTCACGGCATGACCAAATATTGCAGGTCCTAACACTAAGGGGCGTTTTAACCACGAGTTAGTTTATAGAGGTATCACTTCTACAGTACCTTACTTATTTTGTCTATTCTTTTGGCTATCAAGGTATCATCCTCTATTTGTAGAATTATTTTATGAAGTTTGTTTCTGCTGAGTTTAGAAATCTAGGATTTTTTCCTTTTTTAGTTTGAGAAGGCAAACAATTGTACGTATTGTATACAGATGTAGCTAGACTTACTGTTCCTGACTGCTCACCACTGGCCAAAATAATCCAGTTCCATGAATGAATTTTTTTTTTGAGGATTAAAAATCACTGCCAGTGACTTTTCCGGTGACAATTATCTGTAATCATATGAGGTGAGAAGGATGGCTCATGAAATATATATACTTATATGCTATATATACAGGGAAGATATTTACTATGAGCATAATGATACATTAGAAGGAAGGAAAATGAGTCCTCCATCAAATAACCGTTTCCAATACAATGATCTGTGGTTCCTAAATACAGATGTAGCCTAACCTGCTTTTGCTGAAGCAGGGGCTTAAAAATAAATAGCCTAGGCTTCAGTGAAAGTTACAGCCACGGTTTCCGCCAGCATCACTGCAGGTGGTCCATTACATTTGAATGAAACCATCTGCAGCGAGCACATTCCATGCTGCATGGAGAAGTCTTTGCTGGAATCCAGTGGCTTCCCCCGGTTTAAACAAAGTTTAATCTGGCTACAGTACATGTATCTGTTTAAGCAGGTAGCTGTAAAATTAAATTTAATTTGGGATCACATGTTGTTTCCTTCTGTTGTCTCCTAGGTAACAATTCTGGCCAATCTTATTATGGGATGGAATAATACAAATATCTGTTAATAGTGAATCAATTTGCTACATAAGGTGGGTATAAACAAAATAGGTGCTCTTTAAATGGCATTAGGTAGTAATATTTTGCTACCTTAAACATAATATTAGTTAATGGGTTTCAAACAAATTTAACTTTAGTTCATAATGTTACAATAAAGTAAACACATTTAGACTTTAAAAAACTTATTCATTATTTGTTTCATGGCAGCTTTGTTTTCTGTCATGTTGAAGATTTTGCCAAATTCAGCCTGAAATCTATTGTAAATGGCAAACTCATAATACCAATTTTCACAGCATTAAAAATACGTACTGATTTTCAGATGCAAAAAATCATAGCAGCAGTTATAATTTAGCCTTAGAAAATAACAATAAATGCCACCAAAAGGGCTGGTTCAATATTGTCAATGGTGCGATCGTTTGCTTCAGATAATATTGAATTAAACCCTAAGAGTTTAACATTAATACCGAATTATGTGAGTGGAACAAAAAGGGCAAAATAAAAGCAAATTTGCTCATTTTAATTGTGGACATCTTGATGGGACTGCACATTTAGCCATCTGCTTGTATTTTACCTTGGATGATTGCTGACTACCAACATGTTTATTTACATACTGTAGATTGTTCATTTTTGCATACATTAGAAAAAGTTAATGCTGGAAGACTGAAGAGTTCAGATGATTGGTACATTGTTGCTAAAATTCTATTTTTAGCATTACAGGCACACACTTAAATTGTAATAGTTAAAATACATTTGAACTATAAAGTAGGAGGTCGCAAAAATCCCTTCTGTTTAAAACCTGCACTTTAAAAAAAAAACGCAAAACTTTGTAAATGACTACATGCTACACAGGCATAGACACCTTCTTGTTCCTTAATTAACACAATTAATGTTGGATACTTTCACCGGTGTTTAGGTTCTAAACCCGTTTTGTGTTTTACTTTTGGTTTTGCTGGAAGTCGATTGGCTTTGGATTTAGATTTTTTAAAGTTTATGGGGAAAGAATCAAAATAAGCAGGATAATTAGCTTAGGTAAGATAGGATAACATATTAATTATCAAGGTTTAGAAATTCATATTTAAAGATTAGAGGCCGATATGCCAAAAATGCCATAATACTGGCATCCTCTATCCACCTTTAAAACCCACCTTAAAACACACCTGCTTAACGAAGCATGTGAGTAACTTTGTGGCTGATACTCTACACCTCATACATAAACCTTGGCCACTTCTATACGCACTTACCAGAATGCCCTCCTACTGTCTCTGTACGTTCTTACTAGCTACCAATTAGATAGTAAGCTCTTCGGAGCAGGGACTCCTTTTCCTAAATGTTACATTTATGTCTGAAGCACTTCTTCCCATTATGTGTTATTTGTATTATTTGTCATTTATATGATTGTCACATGCTATTACTGCTGTGAAGCGCTATATAAATTTAATGGCGCTATATAAATAAAGACATACATACATACAAAAAAAGCATTATTTTAACATGCAAGTCCACATTGTTGTTGCAACTCTATAAATAACGTATTTTAAAATGTGTCTGAACAAAATATTGTGATCGTTAAAAAAGTGACATAATACTGTATTGTCTGGCCTGATTGTATCTTCATCAAGTTCCAACCTTGATCGAACCTTATTAACGGCAGAAATATATCATTTTTGTATAATCTATTTCAGACTTGTGTTAGGCTGGTATTAGCCCTACTGTACTTTATCTTGACTATTTATATAATGGCCAGTGTATTGGCCATTATACAGTATACATAGGAAAAATAATAATAATAGCTTTATTTATATAGCGCTTTTCTCCCAATGGGACTCAAAGCACTTCACAGTTACAAAAACGGAAAAAGAAGAACACATTTAAGGTTATAAACAAGGGTAAACAGAAGGAAAGATACAATACAGTATTGGACGGTACTGTGGCTATTAAATGCCGAACAGGTTGTGATTCGTGAATTGAATTCCTGGGTAAACAGGTCTTGAGCCTGTTTTTATAGATTTCCAGAGAGGGGGCCTCTCGAACAGTACAAGGCAGACTGTTCCAGAGAGTGGGAGCAGTGTGGCTGAACGCTTGGGTCTCAAAGTAAGCTAAGGAGATTCTGGAAACTCTTAGGAGTCCTTTATCTGCAGATCAAAGTGAGAGAATGGGAGTGTAGATAATTAGAAGCTCTTTCAGATAGCGGGGATCCTGGTCATGTAGTGCTTTGAATGTCACATTTTTACAGGCAGCCAGTGCAGAGACCAGAGAACAGGTGTCATGTGGCAAGAACGGGTCTGGTTAGTTTACATCCTGGCCACAGCATTATGCACCAGCTTTAGGCACTGCATCTCTTTTTCTGGAACATCCAGGTAGAGTGCTGTAAGAAATCCACTCCTTGGTTTGGCTGAAACCTATTCCTTACAGAATTATGCAGCTTCAAAACAACTCCCCCTTGTTTCTGCAATCAGCACCCCCTGCTCCTGCAATCACTGCAGCCTGGATGCCTCATGTGCAGCTCTGTCTCTGTGCTCCATCATTGGAGGAAATTCCTCATACCCCTGTCCTTAGAGTGGCTCCCCGCCCTTCTTATACTGGGCTGTCCCTTTCCCTCATTGCTGAACATAGACTTTCTCAAGTAACTGTGCTTGCCACAGCACCTCTGTTTGGCCTGCTTGGCCTTCTTGCCATAGCTCCTTGTTTCTGGCAGACTTTGCCACGCTGAAGCGGTTACACTGAAGCCCTCTGTGTTTCTTGTCCTGTCTGCAGTTCCTGTTCCCTGTGACCTTCCAGTGGCCTCCACCACTCTCAGCTAGGGGGTGCTGTTCTGTGTTGAAGCGCTAGATCCTCTGTGCTACTGGAAGACTCCGCTGTGCTGAAGCGGTTACACTGAGCCCTCTGTGTTTCTTGTCCTCAGTGACCTTCCAGTGGCCTCCCCACTCTCAGCTGTACCCAGCTAGGAGGTGCTGTTCTGTGCTGTAGCACTGGATCCCCAGTTCCTATTTCCTGCTCTCTGCGCTGAAGCCAGGTTTGTGGTGAGCATAACCGTAACAAGTGCATTTCAGTAGTCCAGGCATTAGGACAAAAAGGCATGGACAAGCTTAGTACAGATACAGCCTTTAGTTTCTTTCAGCCTCTACGGATGCTCCGTTTGCACTCCATTAGCACTCTATGAAGCAAGTACTGTGGGTCCGTGGCATGTCATACCTGCTTAGTCTTAATTTATTTTGTGGTCAGACAGAATTATTATTTGTGTTGTTGCAGTTCAGTGCGTTTCCGGCAGATGATACACTGAATATCTTTGCCTATGGGACTCTGAATATGACCGTGCAGTTCAATGTCTGAAGCAGGTGTCTAACAGCCCAATATTCAGACATAAAATGTATGTATTTATATTTGTGAAATGACCTTGTACTGTAATTACTGTATCTAATGTCGGTGTTTCACATTTGATTAAAAAACAGTATGTATTGAATTGAATCTTTGTCAGACATTAACTTCATTTCTGAGAGTTGCATGGTATATGACGGCAATTCCTGAAAGCAAAAGACCAGCTTGCAGTTATGCATTTATTATACATTTCACAATTGAAGTCAGGACAGATAAGAGCGCAACTCTGTCTGAGATCATATCAGGAATTGGGTCCTTAGCTATGCACTTGTCACAATTTAAAGACACATTTCTTCAACCACCTGTCTCCACACTGCCCTCACACTTGAAAGATACTATACACTTGCTAAAGATTATTGAAAATTTTGAATGGGAAAATTATTATACTGTATATGGGTTTCCTGTGATGTTTCTTCTTTGTACACATGTATGGAGCACGAAAAAGGTATGGAGGCAATTAAATAGTTTTTAAACTTGGATGGTAGATTGCCCGGGAAACAAAGGGATTTTAATATTGATAGTATTAGGTTCATCCTAACATGCCTATTTTTTCTTTGGAGAATACTTTTACTTCCAAAAATGTGGAATAGCCATGGGGATGAAATTTACTCTAAGTTATGCAAATTTATTTTTAGGTTATTGGGAACATCTTTTTTTATGGAACAACAATCCCTTTGGAGAAGATTTTTAGATTATATCATTTTTATTTGGAAAGGGGATGTTAGAATTTTGGAAGAATTCCTAACTACCATAATAAATGCTGAATTGGGATTATATTTTACATATTGTATGAACACTGTTAGAATAACATTTTTAGATATAGAACTTTTTCAAACTGGGATGGTGAAATTCATACCAAACTATTTAGAAAGAATGTTGATTGCAATAGATATTTCTGCCATATAAGCGTGTGGCAATTAGACTTTTTGACTGTCTACCGGTGTGTCGCCTACTCAGTGGCACAGCCAGTGACGTCATCAGCAGCCGCCTGAATTTGGCAAGTGAAATCCGTCAAAGTCATCAGTGTAGAAAGATCCCTACAGTAGTGCTCGAGCCACCAGAAGCGCGGACAACTGTGCACTGGTACCGGTGAACATAAGAAACGGACTTCCCATTGAGAAGACATCCAGGACCTCCAATTCAGTTGTAGCCTGTGGGAATCGTTGCTCAGTGTGTGGACCAGCTGTCTTTGCCATGTCCAAAACATGTCATGCTTTTTTAATTGCACTACAATATGCAATACAATATAATTAATTTACTACACCATGAGATTTTTTTGCAGTTTTCTTCTTTTTATCTCTATTAGCCACTTAGGATATTGAGCCATCCTAATTAAACTGCAGCAGAATCTCATTTGTTAACAACACAATACGTTGCAATCACCAAGTTATGTGATAGACACTATAGATAATTACACCTGAATTTGATCCATCACAGTTTTAAAGTCTGTATTATATCCTTTTACACAGTCCTCATATGTGTATATTAATCACCAGTCATCTGACCTTTATGTTTTTGAAATAGCCCCCAATTTGTCACTAGATGGTGTGCGGTAATTTTCACCTTTTTTCTTACTCACTCTGATGCTGTATTAGCTTGAAATTAATTGGGTCTTTTTAAGGCCCAAAGGGGTAATAATAGGCTTAACTTATGCCTGTGTCGGTGGTAGATAATGTTTGGATCCTTGCCTATCCTGTATTTCACCATGCATTCGACTGCTGAACCCTTACTTAAATTCCTCCTCTAGGAACATTGCTTTTCCACTGTTTGAATACTCATGACTATTGGTTCACACCATAATGGCTGACAGATGTTGACTGGATATAGTTGACTGCGCACTTGAAACAACTTTGCCCGAAGTGCTTTTGTACTAGTTCCTGTTTTGTGGAGTACTGTATGTACTAATGCAGAACTGGTGCTGAGTAAAGTCTATAGCGCCATCCATAGGGAGACCAATATGACTCTGAGGATGCACTATTGCTATCACTTGGAATCCCAGGACTCTGAATCAATGCATTGTATTTGTGACATATGTATACTCCCTCCTGTCGACGAGGGACCTGGCTGACCGAATATTCAAGGTGGGGTGTTCAATGGCACAGATGCCAAAATGAATGAGGTCAAAACCATCCATTCATGGTGATATTTGGGCATGTAGCCCTTGGGTTAGGAGATGTGGGCATCCAGACCCTGGGTGGAACAGGTGGGTGGATATCCAGCCCCTTGAGAGGAGGGGGTAAGTAGTAGATGGGGCAAAAAAGGGGGCTGCCCTGAATCACAAAGATGGTTTGACAGAGGGGAAAGGAGCGGGATAGAGGGAGTGAGCAAGGACTGGAGGAGCTCATGGGTTGAGAATATTCTGACCAAAGAGAAAATTAATGGGCCGTTGCATGAAGGAGGGGGCAGAGCCACTATTGCTGTGGAGGTTGCCATTGGGGGGGCTTTATCGGGAGAAAGACACCACCTGTGAGAGAACTATGGTTCTTTCCCCTCATATAGAGGTAATGGGAAGGGTCCACAGTGTAGTGTAGGACCTGTATTTTTGGTTATACATTGACGTTATGCAGGCTTACGATGCTTTGGCCAACGGGTTTAACTAAATAACCAAGTAATTATTATGATTATTGAAGTATTTAAACTTTATACTTATTACCATATATGTTTTGTCAATTGGATGTAGCATTTTTCATTACATGTACTTTAAGTTTTTCAGTTCTAAAATGTTTTTATGAGTTTATACTTATTTTAAGCTTTTAATACCTTAGATGTATTAAGGAAGATTGTGCAATTTCCCCATTGTCAATCATGGTCTGCCAACTTATAGAAAAAAAAAATGTAAGCAGGAAAATGCTAGAATAAGTTCTTAAAATAAGTTACCAAAATCATAAAACAATAACATTTCTAAAATAATATAACTTTAAATATTTTTTTAAAAATCACGGAGAAAAAAACCCCTAGAAATTGGCAGTTGGCCTTTCTCTACGTTTTGGAATGTAAAAAAGTTGGAAAAAGTTGGAGAATGGAATAAAAACTAGAAAATGGGCCTGAAACTCTCGCAAAGCAATTTCTTTTGGGTTATATTATTATTAGTATAAGTGGAAAAAATTCAGGATTATCACAAATCTTCACTCTGTAACCCAAAAGATGGAAAAAAAGAGAGCAAAATCCATAGCATAATACTGTATTTATACAGCTAAACCCTGTTATAACGCGGTGCTCGGGGTCCACCCCGAGTCCACCGCGTTAGTAACGGGGTCGCGCTAATTAAAAAAAAAAAAATGGCCGCCGCGCTCCTGATCGGGTGTGAGGAGGGAAGGAAGTTAAATAAATAAATAAATTTTTTTTTAAAAATGGCGGCGATTCATCCGTCCTCCCTCTCAGCCCCCTGGTTTTGCACGTGTCTGTGTCCTCCCAGCGTGTGTGTGTGTGCGTGCGTGTGTGTGTGAGAGAGAGAGAGACAGAGTGTGTGTGTGCGTGCGTGTGTGAGAGAGAGAGAGAGACAGAGTGTGTGAGTGTGAGTGTGTGTGTGTGTGTGTGTGTGTGATGGTGAGAAGGGGTGGGCAGGGTGAGGAGACACTAATCTCTCTCAGGCTTTAATGCAGGGTCCCCTACCTGTTCGTCATCACCGCTACGCCCAGCATCAGAGCCGCTGTGCGGGGTCAGGGAGGGTGTGACAGATACCAGCACCTCGCACAGCCTGCGGGACTTGGGTTAGCTGCAGCTCCGGTCACTGAGTCCTGGTGAGCGGCGGGAAGGAGGGAGAGGGGTGGGGAGGAGAGGCTGGGAGAGGGTCCCGGAGCACGAGGCTCCCCCTCCCCGGCCGGGTCCACCACGCCCGGCTCTGACTCACCTCCGCCCACCCTGCACTGCAAATCACCCGGGCAGGAGGAGTTGCCATAGAGACAAAGGGGGGTAAAGGATGCAAGCCACGCCCACTTACCTCCTCCTATATGGCACCAATGACTGCAGAACAAGCATCCCACATCCGGGCACTCTTACTGCCTGGCCTCATTCAGTCGCCCCGCCCACAGCCCTCTTCTTGTCAATCAAGCCGTCCGCTCTCCGCCCCCTGCGGGTGATGTCATTATTCCAACCTCCACCGGGCTGGTGGGCTGCTGACATGTGAAAAACGGGTGTGGGCTGCTGACATGTGAAAACGGGCTGGTGGGCGCTGACATGTGAGAGGGGGGGTGGGGTGGGCTGCGACATGTGGAGGGGGGGGGGGGTGGGCTGCTGACATGTGAAGGGGGGTGGGGTGGGCTGCTGACATGTGAGAGGGGGGTGGGGTGGGCTGCTGACATGTGTAGAGGGGGGGTGGGGTGGGTGCTGACATGTGAGAGGGGGGTGGGGTGGGCTGCTGACTGACAGTGGAGAGGGGGGTGGGGTGGGCTGCTGACATGTGAGGGGGGGGGGCTGCTGACATGTGAGAGGGGGGGGGGGCTGCTGACATGTGAGGGGGGGGTGGGCTGCTGACATGTGAGTGTATTGTGAGAGCTGTGTGCAGTAAGTGTGAGCAATGAGCAGTGTCTGTGCAGTGGGTCAGTGTGTGTCAGTCTGAGCAGTGTGTGCAGTGTGCAGTGTGTGTGCAGTGTGAGCAGTGAGCAGTGTGCAGTGTGTGTCAGTGTGAGCAATGAGCAGTGTGTCAGTGTGTGCAGGTGAGCAAGAGCAGTGTCTGTGCAGTGTGTGCATGTGTGAGCAATGAGCAGTGTCTGTGCAGTGTGAGCAGTGTGTGAGCAGTGTGTGTGCAGTGTGTGTGTCAGTGTGAGCAGTGTGCAGGTGTGTCAGTGTGAGTGGAGCAATGAGCAGTGTATCAGTGTGTGCAGTGTTGTGCAGTGTGTGTCAGTGTGCAGTGTTGCATGTGTTCAGTGTGAGCAGTGTGCAGTGTCTGTCAGTGTGAGCAATGAGCAGTGTGTCAGTGTGTGCAGTGTGAGCAATGAGGAGTGGTGTGTGCAAGTGTACAGTGTGGGCAGTGTGAGCAATGAGCAGTGTGTGTGCAGTGTGACAGTGGTGTGTGTGCAGTGTGTGTGCAGTGTCAGTGTGTGCAGTGTGAGCAATGAGCAGTGTGTGTGCAGTTGTGAGCAATGAGCAGTGTGGTGCAGTGTGTCGGTGTGCAGTGGAGCAATGACAGTGTGTGTGCAGTGTAGTGTGTGTGCAGTGTGAGCAATGAGCAGTGTGTGTTGCAGTGCATGGTGTGTGCAGTTGTGCAGTGTGTGTGCAGTGTGCAGTGTGTGCAGTGTGCAGTGTGTGTGCAGTGGTGTGCAGTGTGTGCGGAGTGTGTTGCAGTGTGAGAAATGAGGCAGTGGTGGTGTGCAGTGTGCAGTTGTGTCTCAGTGTGGGCAGTTGCAGTTGTGAGCAATGAGCAGTGTGTGTGCAGTGTGGCAGTGTGAGCAATGAGCAGTGTGTGTGCAGTGTGTGCAGTGTGCAAAAAAAAAAATGTAAAAAAAAAAAAAAATGTTTAATTTTTTTTTTTTTTTTTTTTTAAACGGGAGCCACGGGAAAACCGCGTTATAACCGAATCGCGGTATAACGAGGCGCGTTATAACGGGGTTTAGCTGTATTTGGTTAAATGATGGCATAACCCAGTACCATTTCACTCAGATTTAAAAATATTAAAAACAAGCATGTAGGACAGAGGCTAATAGTACAATCATCCTCACCACACTGCACTGCACCAGTGCCATCTGAGCCTTCCACACAGTGTCACGTAACATGATGTCTGCTAGTCTCATCTCACAGCACTACGGCTTCAAAGGCTCTGTGCGGGGGCAGCACTTCTGGAGGTTGTGGCTTTGGCTGCCAATTCTACAATCTCTAGCGCAATGAAATTGGCCACCGTGGGGGAACACACCTCAGATACCTCGAATATATGTTACTTTAAATCATTTGGATTTTTATTACAGTCACATTTAAATTACTTTATTTCCTAGATATTTCAGGTGTGTTTACAGGTACCGTATCTCTCCACGTGCCATATAAGTGACTTTTCTTTGGTAGTAAGTGCAGATATTATGTAAGACAATAGGCTCTCTACTAAATACTGTAGGTCTCTCTCTCTGAAGCCAGCTCTATCTGGAAACTTCTGGTGACATTGTGCTCAGTGTCAATGAATGCAAAATTTTGTGATCCTCTTTTGGTGACATTTACATATCTCTAGTAATTAGCAAAGCAAATGTCATTATTTGTATATGTTAATGTACATACTGATTATGAAATAGTTTTGTAAATCTGAGTAATTTCTGTATTTACAGTCATTTTTACAATCATAACTTTTATTAAAAAGATCGATAAAAACCATTTTCAATTTCCATCTATATATTCATACAACTTCAGACAACAACTATTGATTTAATCGAAGCCATCTGCTTTATAAACCTTATTGTTATCTTTAACACTTTCAGACATCTAATTTCATTATCTGGTACTGTACTGAAAAAACAACTAAGTAACACCATGCAGCACTCAAAAAAAATATATATATATATATATATATTTTTTCATTTAAAGCATAGACATAAAAAAAGCAAAATACAACAAATCCCACCAGCATATGGATCTTTTCTTATCACAGCAATTTCATAAACAAAAATTATGCAAATACTTTCTACTTAATATTGGGTGCGGAGTTGTTTAGAAATCATAAACTGAAATCTTATGAGATTTGGTTTGTTGTTCTATCCAGTAGAAACTGTTATAATCAATGATTTAGAAGATGCATCATCTGCTATATTGTTTTAACAGAACATTCCAGTATTGTGGCAAGGTGAGGCTGTGCATTTAAGAAATAAGTAATGTACACTAAAATTCAGTGTTATACAGATGGCAAAGCCTAGGGGTGCACATAGAAAACATGTCTGGACCCTGATACTGAGTCACAATCATCTCATGTGTCGTATTTCCAGCTGTCACAGGGATTCATGTTATTAATATAAGGTCTGGCTAGTACAACCTGCTGTGCTAAAGACCATAACAGCTTGTGGAGTGTCTCCCTTAATATTCAGCACAAAAATGAACAGTGCAAATATATGCACCTCAACACCACCTCACAATTTTGCTGTGACTGATACATTTTGCATTACACTGTAATAGAAAACATTAATTTGACCTGACTTCAAGCGGAGCTGCTTATATCTTCTGAAAGATACTTTAATACTTAACCACCTGTTGTCCTTAGGCACAACTATAAAATAAATACTTCCATAGAAATGTATTCTGGTCCAAGTTTGCTGTATTTACCATTAAATATTCTCACAGAAAATAAATGTTGACTTAACAGTGAAGTTTTACAGATATGAAAAATATTTATAACTTCTCTTTGTAATTTTCATCCTGATAACTGATTTCACAGTGAAATAATTTTAAAGCTTTGATTTTTAGACAAAGGTACTGTAAAACGTATTTTAAGGTCACATTAATTGCAAGGATGTTATTAAATTAAGGCCTGATCACTGCAAAATTTAAGTAATTGCAGCCAGGGCCGCTGACAGGGGGTGGGGGAAACCAGAATTACTATCTGGTACCGGGTGAGTCAAGAGCCATGGGCCTCTGTTCCGGTAACCCTAATATGTAGTGCCAGATCCATTGGGCAGAACCGGAAAGTCACCACTGTGGGCTCCTTGGCAAACGCCCTTTTGCTGGCCCATCCATGCATTAACCATAATTGTGTCCCCCT
Source organism: Ascaphus truei (assembly GCA_036426205.1). Lineage (NCBI taxonomy): Eukaryota > Metazoa > Chordata > Amphibia > Anura > Ascaphidae > Ascaphus > Ascaphus truei. The sequence continues at coordinate 224,090,671 of CM071570.1, forward strand.
AGACCCATCCTTGTATCCCCTCAGGCCTATACTTGTCCCCTCAGGCCTATATTTTACCCACTTCCATGCCCAAACCGACCTTCCAAGGCCCATAACTGTCCTGCCAGGCCCATATCCATTTCCCCCAACAACCATAACTATCCACCCCAGGCCCATATCTCCTTCTATTACCAAAGCTCATACTTCTTTCTCCTCTCCCCAGACCCATACCTTCCCCCCCGATGTGGTGTGGGAAACGGGGCACATACCTTCTTTCCCTCCCCTCCCCCAGACCCATACCTCTTCTCACCCCTCCCCCAGACCCATACATTTTTCTCCTGTATAAGGACCATACCCCTACTGCCTCAGATCCTATCCTCCTTCCTGACCCCCAGGCCTATATCTCCTTCTCCCTCCCACAGGCCCATATCTCCTCCCACCCCAGGTCCAAACCTCCTCCCCCCCATGCCCATACTTCCTTCTCTCCCCTCCCCCCGACCCATGCACACTTCTCCTCTGCACCACAGGCCAATATATTTTCTTCCCACCTCAGTTTCCCATAGGGTAGGGGTGTTTAGCTAGGTAGGGTAGTTAATGGGGGGAGGGTTCCTGCTCCTTTTATTTGTCCTTGGCTCCAAGATTTCCATTGGTGGCCCTGATTGCAGCATAGTATTTTCAGCTACATCTGAGCATTTACTGCACCTAACCCCTCACAACTTTATCCTACTGTAGGTATATGTTATATATCATAATCATCATCTTCAGCACTTGTTGATCCACGGTTGGCAGAAGGCCTCCCCAATAATCGTCAAGGTACTGCTGTTGCAAACCTCTCTTCTTCAAGAATTTTTCTGATTTCATCCTCCCAATTTACTTTTAGTCCTGGTCTTGGTATTTTGATGTACCTTTGAATTCAGCTGAGTACCATCTTCATTCATTTTGCGAAATGTCTGGCTAGCTATCTAAAATGTCAGCTGATTTTCTTGGGAAATCTATGCTTGAAAAATGACTCAATGCCGCTTAGGCAAATAATATTGTCACCAAATGTATGTATAGAATCAAACCCAATGTCAGCTGACAATCTTGAAAATCTTCTTTGCTGTGTGATTCTAGTGCATAGACTGTAGGGATGTGTATACATGGAAGGGAATAGACAAGAATACAACCATGGTGTATTACCTCAGATATTGGGTTGAAATATATATCTATATAGCTATTTTTCCCTGAGGAAGAAGGAATGCCTTTTGAAACGCATAGGGTTGCCGGCGGACCAGTGTCAGGAGCGCAGTGAATCACCGGAAGAGACCGGAAGTGAGAGCTGCAGTCAACGAGATGATTCAAGGGCTTGTAGCTGGTCCTTTGCTTTAATACTCATTATCATCTATGAGAATGTAAACCTGTTGTACACCTGATTTTTACATAAAGTTGGACTTTTTAAAAATAAAGGCTTCGGAACTGATCTATACCTGTATGGGAGTGAAGGAGTTAAAATAAACCTTTCACAGGCACCTGGGTACATGTAAGTGCATACATCACCAGTTACTCTTTTCAAGTTGCACAAACTTGCTTCACTATTTTGCTCTTTTTTTCTTTTTTATTGTAGGTGCGCTGATTCCCCTGGATATAACTTCAACAAGAACTTGGAACAGTTATTTCTTCAAGCAGCACCCATACAACCCCATTACAACGTGATCCGCTACAACGCGGATCTGCTTATAACGCAGTCTGAGCGTGGCTCCCGATTTGAAAACATCTCCATTTTTTTTAAACACACACGTTGTACTGCTACGCCATAGGATTGGTGTGATGACACAGAGTCTATAAATATGTAACGGGTATTCCACCCCACCCAATTTCATATATAGTGTGGGTGAGTAGAACATGCGGTGTTACCGGTGTGGTGCGTATACCTGCAGGCTCACAGGAGGTCTGAGCCTCCGCTAATGATAGCCTGGGGTGGAATCCTCTGGACGTTTCGTTTTCATCATCACATCACAAAACACATCCAACAAGAGCGCCTCCACCTATGTAGGATTCTAGGGAATGTAGAATGACCCTAACCATAGGAACCCCTCGAAACCAGATACACCAGTATTATGGTTAACAGGTTTACTGAATGAACAAAACACTAACAAGGACAACTATTACATCATCTCTAGTACCATCACAAGTATAACACTCCCCACACGGTGCCCACAGCCCAACCCTTGTCCCGTGGTCAGCGCTGCCACTATGTGTTAATAGAATGTTATGATCAGTTGGTGCACTTGTAAGTACCTGCCGAGTGCTCCTGCACTCGGGCCTGCAACTACTACTTCTCAAAGGATCGTCGACCTGGAATCCCGTCTGATCCGTGCTGTGAATCTTTGCTTGGGGTCCGCATGGGGTGATCCCACCCGGGAGATAGTCTCTGATCTCTGGGTAGCGACTTGCCCCCCGACCTCTTTTAATGGAACTGCAGCATCCGCTGATTAATATCTAACCTTGGTACTACATGACACGGTCCCTAACCTAGGGCCTGTCCCTGTAGCACCACAAACTGGGGAGTGAGGACCTCTCTGGACCTAAGGGTTAACTGGCCTATCTCCGCCCCCCTAGCTCTTCCTGGTCCTGACTTAACCTGACTAACTACCTGCACTAACGCCGCATTACTTGTCCGTGCAGCAACCGTGCTGCACAAACAAGTGCCTGCCTGTCAGACCTCACAGCAACTAATAGCTGTGACTCTGACAAGACACCACTCACACTAAGGGCAGAGTCCCTAACTGGGGCCGTCCCTTATCAATTACCCACTAACCTGGTGGGGAGTTGGGGCCTACCTGGGGTGTGGGTACTATCTGGATGCAGGAGCTGCACTCACTCCCCGCACCCGGCTTCCCTCACAGCTCCCCAGCTCCAAAGGACCCGTAGCTGCAGTCCAAACAATGTATCTCTTCCTCCAGGGCAATCCTTCAGCCCTATTGGCTACTATGAGGCACCTGGTGCCTCCCTCGCTATGCTCCATGGGAGTTGTAGTCCCATGGAGCTAGAAGCACATGGGACCGCGTGCGCGCCTTCCCTGCCCCTGCGCAAGCTATCTGGGGCTGCCTCACCCTTCCCCTGACTAGCCTCACGCTCGCGGACTCTCTCCCTAACCTCGCGGCCGGCATGCGCGACTCTGTCGGTCCGCCGGGGCTACTGCGCTGCGCGAACGAAGCGCATGGCAGCGCCCTTCCAACCCGCGCTCCAAGAGCGCCGGGAGCCTGTAACGCGCGTGCGGCCTTGGCAACCCCGAGCCGAGGCCTGACCGCCCTCACCCCTGAGATCGCCGCGCGGTTCCGCCATTTGACTCGGCTGCACCCGCGATCGTCAGCAAGGTGAGGGGGGTGATGACAGCTGGGGAGACCTGGCTATACTCTCCCCCTGGTGGAAAAATCCAGTCCCCGCTTGGGGAACGACATCCATCGACATAAAGTTATATAATCAAATGCACGCCATAGAAAATACAACTCATCACAGGGCAATTAAATGACTGAGTACAATGAAATTCACACATAATACCCGAGGCCAGCTGAACATCAGCTCTCCTGAGACCATTTTGGGGTGCCCCAACTGATCAAGTGGGGGTACCTCACTTTTGCGTCCGTGAGCCTCCCCCAGAAAAATCTTCTGGTTGAGCACGCTCTGGGGAAACAGTCACCGGTTCTGTACTACTTCCTCCGCCTGGTGGAAGGAATAGCACAGTGTCTCTTATTGGGCCTTTACCCGGTCATGCCCGGCAGGGATGCGGCAGACCAGGAGACCAACCTTTCCCGCGGTCCACTACCTGAGGAATGGGGCGCTCCTTTTTGGGCTTGAAGGAGGCAGTTTTCCCTAAATCTCTCTCCACACAGTCTTTGTCCCCAGATTTTTGTGAGGCTTCCACTGAGAAGCGAGCACTGGCCAATGTCTCGGTTTCACCTGGCAGGGAGGAAAGAGTAGAAACCTTACCCCTGCGGTGATTCACGGTGGCCAACAGGTCCACGGGGACGCTGTCAGTTCCCACCTTGGTGTTTCGGGACCTTCCCCAACTCTTCTGGGACAGTCCACTCACTGACTACTCGAACTTCGGGAGCGTTGGATCGCATCCTGGGACCACTTGTGTCGGAGCCACGGTCTCACACTTCCGCTCAGGAACGTAGCTTTGGCCTTCTTCACGGCCACCTCCATCGGAGTCTGTGGGGAACAAGGGGGTTCCTTACCACTCGGCTGGCTACGATGGGCTTCCCTTCTTCCGGAAGGATCGGCGTGGTAGACACTGGTCCACCCTCTTCTCTGGACAGCTACCTTCTAATGAGACACCTCCGCCAGGACGCGATGAAGAGGGGAGCCCTTCCCCCCCCGTGCGACCAGACTTAAGGAGCCATCGTGCTCCTCGGTTCACCTGGAGGCTCACCCCCAACACCCCTGTGGCAGTCCGACTCACCCTTGTCGTCTGTAGGGTACTTTGTCCCAAGCCTAAGACCGATGGTACCTCTGTAGTAGGTCTGACGACCATCGTAGGGCACACGGCCCACAGCAGGGTCCCCAACATCGGATACACCTCTTCCAGGGTACACAGACCCACAGCATACTCTGTATCCTCTGCATCACCCTGGGGTGGTTCGCCGGTGGCGCATCGCCACCGATGGACTTCCACCTTTTCCCCGGAAAATTCATGATCGAATCCTCCGCAAGGTAGTCACAGATCCTTCTGTAATACAGCCAGTGGTTGTGGGTACGAAGCTGGCTTGCTCCGTTACCTCCACTGCAGTCGCGCTCTCTTCTCCGCCAAGAGTTCACTTGGCTCCTTAGCTGGTCTGGTAGGCTGGGGTACAATAGGCATCAAGAAAATTGCCACACGCAGCAATCACATTTAGGTGTCCCACGCCAGTGCGCCTCTAGAACAGTCACATTGTGTACACAGCTCCCCATCTACCCTCGGTGATCCTGAAGTCTAGTGCACTTGGGACATGTCGCTCCCCGTCATAGGCTTCTTGCAAGCAGGGCACATAAGCATAAGAAAGGAGATCTATTCCTGGCGCTCGCCAGGGCACATACACATTAGGGTGTATCCCCTGACAGTCTCTCTCCTCATGCATCATCTCATCCTCAGAGATCAGAGTGTCTATCACAGCGTCCACGTATTGTTAAGATAACCGTGCTTGCTCCCCCTGGTGAATCTAAAGGGAAGCACTTTTTACAAGGATTGTTTTTCGCTCTGCACTGAGTCACTCACATCACAGGGGAGGGCTCTTATTTTGTCGCGCCCAAACCCGGACAGAATTTTGCGACATCTTTCTGTGCAGGCTTGCAGTCGCAGACGTGCGCTCTCCTGATTTGGGCGGGAGACGCCATTTTGCTGGGTCGGCATAGACTAGGGGGTACCCTTCTGAGGGGCCCCCGGGCATTAACAGTGCGGACTGTGCCTCTGCCAGGCATTATCCCTCAGTGTGAGTTCAACAAACAGATGTTTTTCCATGTGACGTGGGATCTTGTTCCTCATCTACGACACATGCCCACGGCCACCCAGGAATTTTACACATACTAACTCCCGACCTTTAAGTCGGATATAATAGTCGGGAATGCCTCCTACCGCCACTACCACCTGGCCAGGTTCCATATACTGCCCTCAAAGCCCAGGCTATGACCTCGTCTCCGGACTTCACAAACATGGTGGGCAAAATAGGAACGGACAATTTGGAAAAAAAATGGACAGGCACCCCAGGTGGTATCTCAGCTGCGCCTCCAAATGTAACGGTTATTCCACCCCACGCCCAATCTCATATATAGTGTGGGTGAGTAGAACATGCAGTTTACAGTTGTGGTGCGTATACCTGCAGGCTCACAGGAGGTCTGAGCCTCCGCTAATGAGAGCCTGGGGTGAATCCTCTGGAACGTTTCTTGTTTCAGCGCCTCCACCTATGTAGGATTCTAGGGAAATGTAGAATGACCCTAACATAGGAACCCACTCAGAAACCAGATACACCAGTATTATGGTTAACAGGTTTACTGAATGAACAAACACTAACAAGGACAACTATTACATCATCTCTAGTACCATCACAACAGTATAACATCCCCACACGGTGCCCACAGCCCAACCCTTGTCCCGTGGTCAGCGCTGCCACTATGTGTTAATAGAATGTTATGATCAGTTGGTGCACTTGTAGAGTACCTGCCGAGTGCTCCTGCACTCGGGCCTGCAACTACTTCTCAAAGGATCTGTCGACCTGGATCCCGTCTGATCCGGTGCTGTGAATCTTTGCTTGGGGTCCGCATGGGGTGATCCCACCCGGGAGATAGTCTCTGATCTCTGGGTAGCGACTTGCCCCCAGACCTCTTTTAATGGAACTGCAGCATCCGCTGATTAATATCTAACCTTGGTACTACATGACACGGTCCCTAACCTAGGGCCTGTCCCTGTAGCACCACAAACTGGGGAGTGAGGACCTCTCTGGGACCTAAGGGGTTAACTGGCCTATCTCGCCCCCCTAGCTCTTCCTGGTCCTGACTCTAACCTGACTAACTACCTGCACTACGCACGGCCACTTACTTGGTCCGTGCAGCAACCGTGCTGCACAAACACAGTGCCTGCCTGTCAGACCTCACAGCACTAATAGCTGTGACTCTGACAAGACAGCACTCACACTAAGGGCAGAGTCCCTAACTGGGGCCGTCCCTTATCAATTACCCACTAACCTGGTGGGGAGTTGGGGCCTACCTGGGGTGTGGGTACCTATCTGGATGCAGGAGCTGCACTCACTCCCCGCACCCGTGCTTCCCTCACAGCTCCCAGACTCCAACTGACTGCGTAGCTGCAGTCCAAACAATGTATCTCCATCCTCCAGGGCAATCCTTCAGCCCTATTGGCTACTATGAGGCACCTGGTGCCTCCCTCGCTATGCTCCATGGGAGTTGTAGTCCCATGGAGCCTAGAAGCACATTGGGACCGCGTGCGCGCCTTCCCTGCGCCTGCGCAAGCTATCTGGGGCTGCCTCACCCTTCCCCTGACTAGCCTCATGCTCGCGCGACTTCTTCCTAACTCTCGCGGCCGGCATGCGCGACTCTGTCGGGCCGCCGGGGGCCTACTGCGCATGCGCGAACTGAAGCGCAGTGGCGGCGCCCTTCCATCCCGGCTCCAAGAGCGCCGGGAGCCCTGTAACGCGCGTGCGGCCTTGGCAACCCCCGAGCCGAGGCCTGACCGCCCTCACCCCTGAGATCGCCGCGCGGTGCCGCCATTTGACTCGGCTGCACCCGCGATCGTCAGCAAGGTGAGGGGGGTGATGACAGGCTGGGGAGACCTGGCTACAAATATATTTAACATTTACAGCACAGTGCAGTGAACTGCACTGTGTACTATATGTTAAGTTTGTTTTTAGAGTCTGTGACATCTCACAAGCCCTGTGGCTTGCAGGTAGAGAATTGATTGTAGCATATGAAAGGTCCTGTGTTTGATTCCTGTATGATATGGTATAATTTATCAATTATTATTTTAAATAATAATTTATAAATTATAAAATAAATATAATAATAATTTATAAATTATACATTATAATTAAAACGAGGTCTCATTCTGTGGACCCCGAGGACCGCGCCATAACAGGGTTAAGCTGTATATTCTTTATCTAGTTTATTGAGTTTGACACTTCTATATTCTGAGCGCTTCCTTTTTGTGTTTTATTTGAAATATATCTCGCAAATACGTTAGGATCATAGGCAAAGTGGTTTATGGAAAAATGATCAACCTCCTAAGGAGATATCATCACATAATCACAAAACTATGGGGCTCACTGGTGCAACCAGAAATGGGCTTGTAGGATGTAGTGAAAAAGTATTTTAATAAAAACTAAATTAAAACAAGATCAATAGACGCAGTCAAAAATAATAAAAATATGACTTAAATGCAAAAAAATCTTCTTGGCATCAATGACGATGGGTTAAAATTGAGATCCTACTCACAACAATTCACTAGGGTGAAGGGTTACTGCACAAGTGATATGGAGGTTCCCCAGCTGAAGCCTGAGTAAAGCCGTGATGTCATGTCATTATACATAGTTACATAGTAGATGAGGTTGAAAAAAGACTTCCGTCCATCAAGTTCAACCTATGCTAAATTTAGACAACAGATATTTTATCATATCTATACTTATTGATCCAGAGGAAGGCAAACAAAACCCCAAAGTCATATCATCCAATGATATCTCATAAGGGGAAAAATATATTCCTCCTGACTCCAAGAATTGGCAATCGGATTAATCACTGGATAAACATCCTTCCCATGTATACTTATTTGGTATATCCCTATATACCTTTCCTTTCTAAAAAGACATCCAACTTTTTTTTGAAGATATCTATTGTATCTGCCATCACAGTCTCCATGGGTAATGAATTCCACATTTTAACTGCCCTTACTGTAAAGAACCCTTTCCTTTGTTGCTGGTTATGCAACTACGTCATCCGCAGAGGCCGCAGTGTGTCACGATTGTGCTCGCCACAAACCGGGACCGGACCGCCGGGCTGAAGCTGGGTTATGAAATCACCGACCTTAGACCGCGCAGACTGGTCTGGAGTGTGCAGGTCATAGTCAAACAGGCCGGGTTCAGGACTGGAGATAACAGCATAGTTGTTGGACAAGCCAGAGTCGGGGTAGGAGATATCCGGGTAGTCGTAGTTCAAGCAGGAAGTCGGCAACAGGAAATCAAGCTGGTCCTTTTGCGTCAGCGCAATCGCTGCAGGTTGGGAACGAGGTTTACGTGAGTGGCGTCCACGACCCATGGCGCGGTCTAGGAGAGGGAAGACTGACCACAATGGGCACACCACCAGGCAGCACTAGTAACCCCGTGTTACAGCGCAAAAGAAGCAGGTCTCTAAGAACCAGGAACTCAGCATAGCAGCAGCAGGCCTGGAGGAAACTGGACGAGTACAACGAACTGGAACAAAAACAGAGATACGTAATGAAAGAACAGGGCTTGTGGCAGAAACACAGGTAACATCCCAAAAGGATCTATGCTCGGCCAGGAAGTGAAGGCAAAGAAGGATATTTAAAGCGACAGTGACCAATCCGGACGAGGGGCATGGGGGAGGTGTGTCGAGGAGCTGCTCGTGAGTGGCTGAGAGACCAGGAAGTAGTGGAGCACAGCTGAGAGTCTGTAACACTAGTGCCAGAATCCAAGATGGTGACGGCAGAGATCAAGGTATGCACTGGGCGGCAGCATGGGTAGCGACGGGGGGCAGGGGCAGCAGCCGCTGCAGTACTGGTAGTGGGTAAGGAGGGGTCACGCTGCAAGGGACGTGGCCCCTGATTCCTTACAGTACCCCCCCTTCAGGATCGACCTCAGGATGATCATAACCACTCCTAGAGTTGGGGGACCTGGAATTGTTCCGGAATTGTCTAGGATGGAGAGTAGAGTTGTGGTCCAGAGACTCATGGGCACTCATTGGTCTCGGAGACATGGAGTTATTCTTAAATTGTTTTAAGTGAGCAGGGCATCCGTAAATCAGCATTTCATTGGCGAGTACAAACTTAGGATAGGAAAGTGGTGGTAGAGAAATTATTGGTACGTGGCTCGCCACGCGAAATGGCTTTGAAATCCAAGGCTGTGAAGAACCAGGGGGTTCTGGAGCAGAAATAGCAGAAGGACCCCCGCTGGGAGCCCAATCCCTAGTAATGGTACCAAAGTTCAGGACAAGAGGCACCAATAGTTGAAAGAGTTTTTCAGGGCGACCTTCCGGACAGACAAAGTCTTTGCTGACATCAGCATGTGGGAATTTGAGAGGGTCTTCTCCTCCAGAGATTTTCCGGGTAGTGGTCAGCGAGGGTATAGGGTGGGTGGGTGCATTGCCAGGTATGGGTATAGTAGATGACAAGGTGAACAGTAAACCAGGCTTAGGGACCGAAATCTTGAGGTGTGAACTGAGTATTTCCAACACAGAGGACGCAGGCACAACAGAAGGTTCCATGAGGGATAACCATGGGTTCGCTGAGGCAGAGAAGCAATCATTAGTGGAGCTACCAAATATTGTAGAACGCTCAGAGAGAAACAATATAGTCTGTGATCTCCACTTCCCAGAGTCCAAGCCAGAGACAACAGGGAGAGAAACCCCATAGTTAAAGTCATACTGAGGTACTTCAGGAGCCACCGAATGGTCCGTGAAAAGAAACTGCCCTACCGCACCGGATATTGAGCGTGGCAAGGGTTACTTCGGATATGGCACCAGAGTTCGGGGAAGGTATACAGGGACTTGCAGAGATTTGAACAACCGCATGAGGCGGATTACTTGCTGCAACGAACTCCAAGGGCATCGTAATTGTTATAGGAGTGGGAGTAGGAATAAGCTCTGGAGCTTTAATATCTGGAACTTGACAATCAGGCAGTGCAGGGGCAGCCGAGGGAGGAAAGCTAGTGTCTGGAGCTGGAGGCTCAGAATCTGTAACAGGGACATCAGTGTCCCACTGGTAGAAGGAGAACTAGCATCTGAAGCTGACGCCTGGGAATCAGTGACGGGTACTGGGGAAGTTAGAGGGTCAATAAGCAGTAAGTTGGAACCGGGAAAACTCTTAATAGCAGAAACCTTAGTAGGAAAAAGAGTTTTATCAAAAACTGCAAGGGCCCTAACTGGGGTACTTGTCATGACAAAATCAGAAATATGTATGTTTACTAGTGCAAAAATTCTGATAACGGAACTGCTAGCCAGTGATGTGGGTGTCTGAGTTTCACAAATAAGAAAATCAGATACTGTGGAAAGTGACTTAGGACTAATCATGGAAGCTCTAGGTTTGCAGGATATGTGTGAGAAGGTACCCTTGAACACAGGGGTTTTAATCTTAGCCCTGAATAACCCAACGGTTGCTGGAGGACATTTAGATGCAGTGCTAAAGGACTGAGGTTTAGCAAGTGAAGGAAGACAAAATAGCTCAGATTTATACACCTGAATTTGTAATGTAGGCAGGGTGGTTTCTGGACAGTACGTAATGGGGTGACAAAAAATACACTGATCTCTTGGAGGTTTGCTTGGGAAGGAGTGTCTGGGAGAATCAGAAAAGACTACAGATTCCATGACAAAGGGAACTATGTGCTGAAGCAGGGATCTTCAGCATTTCGAGTGACAGACTGGGTTAGCAAAATACCTGGGAGTGGGGATTCTGCGTACAGGTTTAGGGAAAAACCCAGTTCCTGAATACCTTTATGGTAACCAGTATTTTAGCAGAAGTTTCAGGGTGACATGGCAACGGAAACTTGAGCTGAAAGGCGGGGAGATTGTAGTCAAGAAAATTCAAGGACTCTGCAAGCTTAGGGGAGTCATTCAGTGAAACACTCTGCTGTCCAACTTTGGGAATTCATTCTCTGATGCTAGAAATGATGCATTAGCCTGGGGGCAGCAAGGATTTACAGGGATCAATGCAGATATTACCTGAGAGTTCAAAAAGGTAGATTTGCCTCTAAATGAGATAACGTTGGCATCCTCTGAACCCAATGATGTGGCCTTAGCTGGCGAACAGGGAATTACCAAACGATCTCATAGGGCTGACCCACGGGTTAATATAGGAATGAGCTGGGGAACAGAGCTTAGGTGTTCTAGACTTAGAAGGTTGAAGCAGAAGGGTGTTCCTTCTTCTCTGACCATGGGGAGCCACCAGAGCTGCCATCAGGGGTTAAAGCAGAAAAAACCTCAAGGGCAGGAGTTAGGGATTCTGAGTTAGAAGTGAGGGTACATTCTCAGTCACTAGGGCCGTTAGCTTTTTGAAATACAGTAAACTCCACAGAACCTCACAGACCTGACTGGCAGTGTGGTTAACCAGACATATCTTTGGGAATTAAGCAATGGGAGGTGCAATCAGGGCAGAAATAATGGCAGCTTCTACCTAGGGGGCAGTGATAGTGGGGGTGGTTTGGACTTTTTTGGAGAGGAGTACCCTACAGGTTATTAACAACAGGACTGACAGACCAGGGTTTTGGAATAGTCTGTGCGTAGGCACAAGTAGTAGGTTCCCGCTCACTTATTTTCATGTCAAATTCCAGGAATAATTTAAGGGTGGTTGTCTATGTGGCCTGAACCAGTACCCCAAAATCCCCCATTCCAGTCCGGAGTGGACCTAAGAAGAGAGCAGTTGGGACTACTGGTCTTGAACATCTTCTTTAACTCTCTACATTCCTGAGATTTAGTCAGTATTTCTTTACGAGTCAGTCTTTCTGCAGGGGTTAACCCTTCGTAAATACAAGCAAGATTAGGCGGAGGCAGTTTTTCAAACAAATACTGTTCTTCAAACAGGGACTGGTCCACAGCCTGGGACATAGGTTTAGTTACACATTTACCAACCCCCGCCACGGCGCGGTCCGGTTTTGTGGGGCTGAGCATACTGTCACGATTGTGCTCGCCACAAACCGGGACCGGACCGCGGGGCTGAGGCTGGGTTATGAAATCACCGACCTTAGACCACGCAGACTGGTCCGGAGTGCGCAGTTCATAGTCAAACAGGCCGGGTTCAGGACTGGAGATAACAGCATAGTTGTTGGACAAGCCAGAGTCGGGGTAGGAGATATCCGAGTAGTCGTAGTTCAAGCAGGGAGTCGACAACAGGAAATCAAGCTGGTCCTATTGCGTCAGCGCAATCGCTGCAGGTCGGGAACGAGGTTTACGCGAGTGGCATCCTCGACCCATGGTGCCGGTCTAGGAGAGGGAAGACTGACTGCAATGGGCACACCGCCAGGCAGCACTAGTAACCCCGTGTTACAGCACAAAAGAAGCAGGTCTCTAAGAACCAGGAACTCAGGAACTCAGCGTAGCAGCAGCAGGCCTGGAGGAAACTGGACGAGTACAACGAACTGAAACAAAAACAGAGAAACGTAACGAAAGAACAGGGCTTGTGGCAGAAACACAGGTAACATCCCAAAAGGATCTATGCTCGGCCAGGAAGTGAAGGCAAAACAGGATATTTAAAAGCGACAGTGACCAATCCGGACGAGGGGCATGGCGGAGGTGTGTCGAGGAGCTGCTCGTGAGTGGCTGAGAGACCAGGAAGTAGTGGAGCACAGCTGAGAGTCTGTAACACCAGTGCCAGAATCCAAGATGGTGACGGCAGAGTTCAAGGTATGCACTGGGCGGCGGCATGGGTAGTGACGGGGGGCAGTGGCAGCAGCAGCTGCAGTACTGGTAGTGGGTAAGGAGGGGTCATGCCGTAAGGGACATGGCCCCTGATTCCTTACAGTACGCGACAGTTGAGGAGAAGAAAGAGCATGGAACAGGGCATCTGCACACACCAGGCAGATCAATTGGGATCCAGCATTTACACCGCCATCCTCTGCTTATCGGCTCATGACCTAACAAATTGTTGTGAGTAGGATTTCTACAGAGTAAAAATCACAAACGCCTGTGATGAGATAGCATAAAGTATGGGAATAATGTACAGTATAGCTTTCCCTACACCTAAGGAGTCCTCAATGAGCAAGAGCATCCCAGTCCTTCCTCACGCCATGAATGCTATTGGACAAAACTCCATGACCTCTCTGCTCCTCCCACAAAGAGTGCTTCTAGCAAATAGTAAAACAAGAGCTACCCCTTTACGTTTCAAGGGGTGTAGCTCTCATAAGCCTTCAAAAAACTTAAATATATCTTGTTTTCAAAAAAGCATGATGTTGTCAAGGTAATCAGAAGCTTGGCTGCTTATTACAAAATATAATTAGGACAAAAGTGTTTGTATACATACAAACATACAGCTCTATTCCATTTTTTTTAATCATTAACTATATTAAAGTAATATATTAAAATGTATAAATAAAAACTCCATGAGGAAAAATAATAAAAGACTATCTTCATGACCCTTGCATCCTCAACATTCGCCATTTCATTCCTCATCCAACCAAATTAACACAAATACCTCAGTTGGGTACGAATGGCCACAACCTTTAATTAATCAAATAATAATTCATGGATTTGATAAGGAAGTAGTCATACCAGCTGAACCATGATTCCATACCCACAATCGTGACATGACCCAGTGGTTACTCATGGTTCACAACACCTGGGGTCTGAATTCGGGTCACAATGTTAGGCCTGCTGCACCAGGCCCTGACCCAACGGGCATGGTTTGACCCCTCACACATTTGACCCCTCCTGTTTGACCCCTGACACATTTCCACAATTCAACACCTAGGCAGAACTGACCAGACTCTCACCTACAATGCCAAGTTGATTTGACCCTTCAAACTTGCCTTACCACTGCCAAACGCAGCGCCACCCTCTCCAGGACATCTTGCCATTAAATGTTGAAGATATCCAAAGCTACCTCAGAGAGGTGAACTTCATCACTTCGATAACAATACAAGGAGCTCTCAAAAGAACAATTCATTCCAAGGGCAGTACAAAAAACATGGGGTCATTCCTTAAGGTTGGAGGAAACAAGATTTCACAGCAACAAAAATGTTTTTTTTTTAAAGTAAGGGCAGTTAAAATGTGGAATTCGTTACCCATGGAGTCATTGATGGCATATACAATAGATATCTTCAAATAAAAGTTTTACATCTTTTTAGAAAGGAAAGGTATACAGGGATATACCATATAAGTAAATATGGGAAATATGTTGATCCAGGGAATAATCTTATTACCAATATTTGGAGATGGAGGAAAGCAATCAGGCACATGGTCTTGCAAAAAGATGATTTATTAGCAATTCCAATTACAACATTTTGACTGCATAAGCAGTCTTTGTCAAGGTGAGGGCTTGACCAAGACTGCTTATAAGGTCGAAACGTTGTAGTTGGAATTGCTAATAAATCATCTTTTGTATAACTGTGTGTCTGGTATCTTTTCTCCTGCTCCGTGATTCCTCTGGGGTAGTACAGGATCTTCCCCCGCTCCACAAGCATGCGCAAATTGCCTTTATTGCTGTCATTACCATGTGCCTGTAACCCTCTGTGTGTTCTCTACCAATATTTGGAGTCAGGAAGGAATTTATTTTCCCCCTATGAGATATCATTAGAGTATATTTTACTGGGACTTTTTTTTTTTGCCTTTCTCTGGATCAATATACTATAAGTACAACTATAGAATAAAGTATTGTTGTCTAAATTTAGCATACTGTAGGTTGAACTTGATGGACAAATTTCTTTTTTTCATCCTCATCTACTATGTAACTATGATAAAACCCTGACAACTCTCCTTCCAAATCCTTGTGACATATACATGCCCCCCAATGACCTAATGAAATCCACCATCCCTCTATTGAATTACCTCCAGCACCTATCCACAGTCTTCCTATTCCTCACCCCCCTCCAAACCAATCTCGGACCACACCAATAATGCTGCTGGGAATGCTGCCTTTAACTTGGCCACATCCCAACAGATTACATTCATTAAATACCGTGATCTCATCTGAGCTGGATCATTTTATAATAATAATAATAATAATTTATTCTTGTATAGCGCTACTAGTTTTACGTAGAAGCTTTGCAGAGACATTTTGCAGACACAGTCCCTGCCCTGTAGAGCTTCTCAGGCCATGGGTCCTGTTACCATTCCCTTGTTGGTCTGGGCTGTCTATTTCTAAGAAAACTTTAGCTAAAATAAATAAATTGATGAAATAAAAAATTGAGAAATAGGAAATACATCTTAAAAAGTTACTAACTATTGTTAATAAAAAACAGAGTTTGAAAATTTGTGCAGTATAAAGCTGTAAGGATTCTGCTTGATCCGTGCCGAGTTTTGCTGCCAGTTCGTGTTTTCCAGGCTGCCTGCCCTTTCTACTCAATTTGACCATTTTGGTCACTCTCAGCCTGCTATATAAGGCTGCACTTCTCGGTAGGAGTCACAGAGCAAAGTTATGTGTTTCTGCAGCTCCTGTCGGTCTTTGCTGTCGCCCTTTCCGTTACCTATTTGGATTCCTTGTTACTGACTCCAGACCGTGACCCCGGACCTCGCTGCCTTCTGCCTGCCCTGACCCATTTCCTGTTGCCTGGACTTTGCACCACTGCTGTCCTCCCTGACCTTTTGCCTGTCCCCTGGACTCCACACCATTGCCGCCAGCCCTTACCCTTGCTTCCATACTGACTACGAATACTCTTACAGGACTCTGTCCCAGGGCTCTGGTCAGTTTATTTACATCCCTACCTCAGCCCTGCGGGTCTGCCTCCTGATTAGAGATGGGCACAGTCACAAATGCATGAAATAGATAAGAGCAACCAAACACAATCAATCAGAACATATACTTCTGGTGCTCCACAGTGTAAGCTATTAAATGTATCCATGCCTGGTTTGGCTACCAATCTGCCCTCCCCTTCATGTAAGCCCTGGTAACAGTGCAGGCAGTGACAGGACCAATCATGGGTTTACCCAACAGAGGCAAGCTCACTTGAGTGACAGGGGAGGAGGTGGGACAAAGTCTGTGTACTACCCAATCATGGGTTCAGACCTTATAACTTCCTGCCTCAGTACTTAAGGGACTGTATCCCCAAATTTAGGAAGTTCTCTCTACCATTGAGAGAGACAGGTATCACAAAGGATTGCCTGTGCGTTGGCATCCCCTTTTCCTCTTCCCCTTGTGGATGAGTGAGTGATTACCATTCCCCTGTCCCTGCTAGAGGGGCAGGGAAGAGTAAGGACTGCTTTGGGTGCCCTTGGCCCGAAGTGGAGGTCCAGGCACCATCCAGAAGTTGGAGACCTGCAGTGAACTGTATTGGGCAGAAGCCTGCGTGATACTGTGTATGCAGAGGATCAATAAACCGGTTCCAGGTAACTAGACTTCCTGCCTACTGTGCAATCTTTCTGGGGGGAATGGAGATTCAATTTTCTGTGGGAAATTGCTTCCATACATCTGGAGCCTGCAGCAGATGGAGGCGCTGTGTACTCAGAGATAAATATTTGTAATGTACCCCAGAGACCTGTCCAGAAGTCCCTACTAAAATCGGCAGACAACTCAGCATCCTGTGAGCTAACAGGTAGCAAGCACCAAACACCTGGTAACAGGGGAATCTTCCAGGGGGTGGGGGAAACACTGGATTAGAGTTATTCTACGTACTGTATATGGACATTCATCACTACTACAAACTTTGGTGAGTTTTGTTTTAACTTTATTTCGTTTATATCTCCAATGAGATGCAGTTAAGTGTAGGTAGCATCATCATTTTTCTGTTACCTTCAGGAGAAGTATGCCTTGTATTGAATCTGAGTCACTCACCTAGTAGTTTTACCCACTCCATCAATGAGCATTATTCCTATGATATATTTATGGATAAGAAGCAATAATTCCAGGACTGTTAGAGCACCCATGCTCTCTGTATATTGAATTTCCCAGAGGGTGGGGGAAACACTGTCATGCATTCAGTTGTGTGAAAAAGAAAGTACACCCTCTTTGAATTCTATGGTTTTACATATCAGGACATAATAACAATCATGTGTTCCTTAGCGGGTCAAAAAATTAGGTAAATACAAACTCAGATGACTAAACAAACAACAATAATGCCCACTACAAGCGCTAACCTACATCAAAGTGAATGTCATAAACATACACAAATAAGTGATTGATAGTCAACACTTGGGTGGTGGTGATTGAAGCTGCCAAGGGGACTATTAAAACAGACAATTCCAAACCTGTTAACAAAAAGTGCAAATACAAAATACGAGTTCCCGGCGCTAGAATTAATGTCCAAGATACCGTAATCCAAATGAAATAGTCTCAGATGGGGGCTTCTTAGAATTGGTAGATGGAATGTAGACAAAGTTCCAGGTAGGTGATAAGTTCCTTAACGATGTCCACAGTGATTCTGTAGAGACAGAAAAGAAACACACCAATTGCACAGTATGCAACAGCTCTTGCCCCTAACCAGAACAATGGACATAGAAACCCCACTTACAAGATGTTAGCTTGTTCATACAGGGGAGAGAATCTGTACTGATGTCATCACTTCAACCCGATAGTTCACGGATCCCACGTGACCGACCGCGTTGATTCTTCCTTCCATACGGCAATTCGCACTCACAGGGAAAGCGGATACAGCATGCCCATGCAGGAAGGGAAGGTTGACACAGATGGTGTAATAGGTAATACACTTTATTAATAAATTAAAAACTCAAAATACCCACACTTACAATAAATGGGGGATAGTATTGTGACTCACGAATGCCGTCCGCAACCTGTCAACAGCCTGAAAAGCAATTGGAGAGACCTACTGGATGTCAGTGCCCGCAACTCACGAACCGGTGACGTCAGCGGTGTAGCGGTGCAGGGAGCTCTCACAGCGTCAGGTTGACTACGGTGGCTGGACCGGCTCAAAACACTAAGCTCCTCCTCCCTACGCGTTTGGTGACTCTGCGTCACTTCCTCAGGGGTTGGGGGAGCTCAGTGGGAGCAGGGTTTAAATACCGGTCGAGTCAAACCGCCATCCCACAAAGGGGAGGTATAGAGATAATATAAACAGCTGGCAATGTTGACAAATAACAGCGATCCGTCTATGGAAAGCTGCTGGGATCAAACTTAGTCACTCATTACAACCTAAAAAACTGTGTACTATAAAATAGATACATATAAAATAAATACATCTAAAATAAAACAGTGACTTAAATGACGAAAAATGATACAAATACTTATCAAATACTGACAAACTCAAGGTTCTTTTAAAAATGCTGCAAATCAATTCAATGTTAAGACCTAGGGGAGACAGAGTTTTAAGTACATATATCCAGTAGCTTTCCGCGTGGATACTAGATTCAATCTGTCTCTCCCCCACCCAACTACTCTTGGGATTATCAATGCCCATACGATCAGGCCTTCCGGTTCTGATTATGTTTTAAATCAAAAATGGTTGAGAAACTAGGACTATGGGTCTCAAGGCACCTCTTAATGTTATATACATGCTCAGCGAAACGTCGCTTGAGGGGCCTTCCAGAACGGCCCACATATTGTAACCCACATGGGCATTGTAACAAGTATACACAGATTCGTTTTGCAGTTAATAAATGTCTCAATATCAAAGTTTACTCCAGTGACATTAGATTTGAATGATTTACTTTTTAAACTATATTTACACCCAATACAGTTGTGACATATATAGTATCCCTTCAGGTCATTAAGCCATGTTACATGGCGATCCCTACGACTATCAATAGGACAGCTTTTTTAGATCGGGAATATAGGGGTTGTGAATTAGATGTGGCTATCTCAGAGGTTAACAAAATAGATAGAGCTACTTTAATTTCAAAGAAAGCCATTGTACAAGGTCCTGTCAAAGATAAAGAAATATTCCCCTTTTTTATTACCCAATACAGTAGGTTGGCTCCTGTTATATCTCAGACATTGAATAAGCATTGGGGTATTCTCCAAAGAGACCCAATTCTGAAAACCTGTCTCCCTGATAGACCTAAAATTGTTTATAGAAGGCTAGAAATCTAAAGTCCACCCTTTCTCCAAGCTGTCCTATTGATAGTCGTAGGGATCGCCATGTAACATGGCTTAATGACCTGAAGGGATACTATATATGTCACAACTGTATTGGGTGTAAATATAGTTTAAAAAGTAAATCATTCAAATCTAATGTCACTGGAGTAAACTTTGATATTGAGACATTTATTAACTGCAATACGAATTTCTGTGTATACTTATTACAATGCCCATGTGGGTTACAATATGTGGGCCGTACTGGAAGTCCCCTCAAGCGACCAATAGTGTCTCAAACCATTTTCGATTAAAACATAATCAGAATCCGGAAGGCCTGATCTGTATGGGCATTGATAATCCCAAGGGTAGTTAGCGTGGGGGAGACAGATTGAATCTAGTATCCAGACGCGAAAGCTACTGGATATATGTACTTAAAACTGTCTCCCCTAGGTCTTAACATTGAATTTGATTTGGCAGCATTTTTAAAAGAACTTTAGAGTTTGTCAGTATTTTGATAAATGTCGTATCATTTTTCGTCATTTAAGTTCACATGTTTTATTTTAGATGTATTTATTTTATATGTTTCTATTTTATAGTAGACAGTTTTTTAGGTTGTAATGAGTGACTAAGTTTGATCCCAGCAGCTTTCCATAGACGGATCGCTGTTATTTGTCAACATTGCCAGCTGTTTATATTATCTCTATACCTCCCCTTTGTGGGATGGCGGTTTGACCTCGACCGTATTTAAACCCTGCTCCCACTGACCTCCCCCATCCGCTGAGGAAGTGACGCAGAGTCACCAAACGCGTAGGGAGGAGGAGCTTAGTGTTTTGAGCCGGTCTAGCCACCGTAGTCAACCTGACGCTGTGAGAGCTCCTGCACCTGCTACACCGCTGACGTCACCGGTTCGTGAGTTGTGGCACTGACATCCAGTAGGTCTCTCCAATTGCTGTTCAGTCTGTTGACAGGTTGCGGATGGCATTCATGAGTCACAATACTATCCCCCATTTATTGTAAGTGTGGGTATTTGAGTTTTAATTTATTAATAAAGTGTATTACCTATTACACCATCTGTGTCAACCTTCCCTTCCTGCATGGGCACGCTGTATCCCTTTCCTGTGGAGTGCGAATTGCCGTATGGAAGGAAGAATCACCGAGGTCGGTCACGTGGGATCCGTGAACTATCGGGTTGAAGTGATGACATCAGTACAGATCTCTCCCCTGTATGACAAGCTAACATCTTGTATGGGGATTCTATGTCCATTGTTCTGGTTAGGGGCAAGAGCTGTTGCATACTGCGCAATTGGTGTGTTTCTTTTCTGTCTCTACAGAATCACTGTGACAACTTTAAGGAACTATCACCTACCTGGAACTTTGTCTACATTCCATCTACCAATTCTAAGAAGCCCCCATCTGAGACTATTTCATTGGTTACTGTATCTTGGACATTAATTCTAGCGCGGGTAACTCTTATTTTGTATTTGCACAAACTCAGATGAACAACAACACATAACATATTACACTGTGTCATGATTTATTTAACAAAAATAAAGCCAAAATGGAGAAGCCATATGTGAAAAACAAAGCACACCCTTACTCCTTCCATAGCAATTAAGATGCTTAGTAGCAGACAGGTGCTGCTAATCAAATGCCCTTGGTTAATTGATCATCAGCAAGTGTGACCACCTCTATTAAAGTTGAAGTTTTAGCAGTTTGCTGGTCTGGAGCGTTCAGGTGTGTGTTAACACAAAGCCAAGGAGGAAAGACATCAGCAATGATCTTAGAGAAGCAATTGTTGCTGCCCATCAATCTGGGAAGGGTTATAAGGCCATTTCCATACAATTTAAAGTCCATCCTTCTACAGTGAGAAAGATTATTCAAAAGTGGAAAACATTCAAGACAGTTGTCAATCTTCCCAGGAGTGGGCGTCCCAGCAAATTCACTCCAAGGTCAGACCGTGCAATGCTCACAGAAATTGCAAAAAAACAAGAGTTACATCTTAAACTCTACAAGCCTCAGTTAGCATGCTAAATGTTAAAGTTCATGACAGTACAATTAGAAAAAGACAGAACAAGTATGGTTTGTTTGAAAGGGTTGCCAGGAGAAAGCCTCTTCTCTCTGAAAAGAACATGGTAGCACGGCTTAGGTTTGCAAAGTTGCATCTAAACAAACCACAAGACTTCTGGAACAATGTCCTTTGGACAGACGAGACCAAAGTGGAGATGTTTGGCCATAATGCACAGCACCACGTTTGGCTAAAACCAAACACAGCAAATCAGCACATCTCATACCAATTTTCAAGCACGGTGGTGGAGGGGTGATAATTTGGGCTTGCTTTTCAGCCACAGGACCTGGGAACCTTGCAGTCATTGAGTCGACCACAAACTCCTCTGTATACCAAAGTATTCTGGAGTCAAATGTGATGTCATCTGTCCAACAGCTAAAGCTTGGCCGAAATTGGGTCATGCATAAGGACAATAATCCCAAACACACCAGCAAATCTACAACAGAATGGCTGAAAAAGAAAAGAATCAAGGTGTTGCAATGGCCCAGTCAAAGTCCAGACCTCAACTTGATTGAAATGCTGTGGCTGGACCTTAGGAGAGCTGTGCATAAACAAATGCCCACAAACCTCAATGAACTGAAGTGTGGGCCAAAATTCCTCCACAACGATGTGAGAGACTGATAAAGTCATACAGAAAATGATTACTTCAAGTTATTGCTGCTAAAGGTGGTTCTACAAGCTATTGAATCATAAGGTATACTTAGTTTTTCACACATGGCTTCTCCATTTTGGCTTTATTTTGGTTAAATAAATCATGACACGGTGTAATATGTCATGTGTTGTTGTTCATCTGAGGTTGTATTTAACTAATTTTAAGAACTGATAAGGATTGTTATTATGTTCTGATATGTAAAACCATAGAATTCAAAGAGGGTGTGCTGTCGTTTTCACACCACTGTATATACCCATATAGTTTTTAAATCAATATCTACAGATATAGCCTCACACAAAAATATCCAATCTACACCAGAATAAAACAAATACTATAGGATACAAATTATAATATTACATTGGTACACATACAGTAAATCATAAATCCCCCTTAAATACACCTACATTTCAATTAAACAAACCATAACAATGATTATAAAAAATATGCCAAGTCTATCTCTCATTTAATCATTCTTGGTGAATTAAATATTATACTATGGAGTTTGTGCCCTTTTTGTCTTTTTTTTTTATAGTGCAATTGGAGGAGTTGGGTATATTCTCAAGGAAAAGTGCAACATTTTCAGGATTCTGGACTGGCATACTTATTTTATTTATTTATTTATTAAGTGTTTTACCAGGAAATAATACATTGAGAGTTACCTCTCATTTTCAAGTATGCACAGAGTTATGGTGACAATACATACTTACATTAAATGAACAGAGGATATACAGTACATTCAATTTACAGATATTTCATGGAGAGTGTGACAGAAACCAGGGGATGGTAATAAATTCCATATATAGGGCTCCCAGGATACTGAACAGTTTCTATCCTGTCTGGCCTGGGAGTGCAGCCTTATAATACATGCACTCCATCCCACAGTTTTGGGCAAGCGCTGGAACTGAGGGATTTCTGTCACCTGTCATGCTAATTAGAAATCAGGTATGTAAGACTGATTTCCTGTTTGCTCTTGTCTCTTCTCCAGAACCTGGAAGGCTGCTGAACACAGTGGGGAGAAGCCCCTTCCCCACACAGGTGCAATTGTTCTATTCATTTGGCTAACTCTGCAAAAGTACCTTGTTTTGTTGTTGGAAAGTGGAAAAGCCACTTCCACCCTGAGTTAGGGAAATCTAAGTTAAGTTATCGCTCAGGTGAGCAGCTTTTGTTTTGATGTGTTTTGTTGTATGCACTGTGGCAGTCTCAGTGCCTGGGACTGAATAAACCAGGCACAGCCTGTTTAAAGGAACAGTACGTGACGCCTCCTCATTTAACCTACCCCAAAAGACCGTGTTCTAACCGTCCCGGACAAGCAGCGGAGCCCCGGAGTAAGCTGTTTGTCACAAGAGTTAGAGATATGATTCTAGCTGTATGTAACAGTTACAGTCGATTAAAATGAGACACCTGAAGTCTTGAAATTACTTATACTAGAGGCGGTTTTGAGAGTTTCTGTTAGGTTGTTTCAGATGTTAGGTGCATGGTAACAGAAGGAGGAGCGACCGGACTCCTTGTTGAACCGTGGGACCATGAACAGCCTTTTGGAGTCTGATCTCAGATGATAAGAGCTGCATGTGGTAGGGTTGAGGAGCTTGCTCAGATTGTTGGGTAGCTTGCCCAGAAATTATTTGTAGACAAGACAGTAAAAATGTATTTTGCATATGGACTCAAGGAATAGCTAATCTAGTTCTTGGACAATTTGACAGTGATGTATGTTGTAATTACATTGTAGTACATAGTGGCATATTGAGTTGTAGAGGGTGTGTAGTTTGCAGAAATGAGTTTGGGGTGCTGTACCATATACTATGTCCCCATAGTCTATAATTGGCATTAGCATCGGCTCTGCAATGCTGGGCATAGCTTTTTCCCAAATATTAAGTGGGAGTCAAGCCAAATTCCCAGATTCTTAAAACTAGTTACTCTAGGGGCTAAAGTAGGGTTAGAGTTGGTTCGGACATGTATCTCTGTCGTTCGAAGCTTTAGAAATGTAGCCTTAGTCCCAAATACCATCGACACAGTTTTGTCTGTATTTAAAAACAGTTTGTTTTGGGAAATCCAGTTTTCACGTTTTGAAAAATTAGATTGAAGTATGTGTGCTAAGTCAGACAGGCTAGTGGTGTTTGCAAATAAGAGTGTTTCATCGGTATACAGTACATGTGTATTGAAGCTCCCATACAAGCTGTGCATAGATTATTGATGAAGACTGAAAAAAGTAGGGCCCCAGAACAGAGCTTTGCTGGACACAACAGGTGAAATCCAAGGAGTTAGTTAGAGAATGAGATAGACACAAATTTGCATTTAACTGCAAATGAAACCAATTTAAAGCATGTTCCCCTATTTCAGCGTATTTAAGCTTGTTAATCAAGATAACATGATCCACAGTATCAAAAGCCTTTGCAAAATCTAGGAATGTTGCACCAGTCAGTTATCCCAGTTCCATTCCATAATTTCTGAGAGAGAAAGAATTCCCAGTATGTGGCACTAGAGAACACCCTGTAATTTACTTTAAAATAATATTTATTAATAATTAAAATATAGTTTGGAGGTGACAACACAAAACAGACAAAACAAATTAATAAAATCAATTAAAAGTGAAAGAGGGTGTGGGTGCGTACATGTGCTGCTGATCCAGCCTAGTTGTAGTGTGCATTAGTCTTTATTATACTGCATATACTAGCACCCACAGCTGAGTGATCAGTACAAGAAATGCCTTTTGAGTATAGCTAGAACAAATCTGACTAGACTGTGACCTATCAAACAATAGTGATAGTGTGATATATACTTCTACTAGATAGATATATAAATATATTAGCTGTTCTATTTAGTGACTTGGATAACACACGTTGCAACCCAAATCTGGCGCAAAACTTGATGATTTTGTCCTCTCACCACTAAACAGTTCTTATGAAGCTGTTTAGTTGGGTTATACTGAAGATGGTACTTCTGTGAAATCACAAAGTAGCCACAGTAGTACTGTATATAGCTTCCAGAATGTATGATACATAGGGGGCTATGCACTAAGCTCCGTTAAGTCACTTTTAGAGCGCAATGTGCTCTTCGATCGGGATTTTTGGCTCAACCTGATGCAATAAGCAACGCAAACAGGCACTTTTTTTCTAAGTCCAACTTTGCTCGATCGCAGCCCTGTTTGCGTGAAATTCTGCCCTTAAGCGGGATGCACTAAGCAACGCAACCTTAGCAAACACGAAAATTGCGTTGATTAGAACACGTCAGGTCAGAGTAGACGCAAAAAAATCTGGACTTAGAAAAAATTCTGTTTTTTTTTTT
This sequence comes from Ascaphus truei, assembly GCA_036426205.1. Lineage (NCBI taxonomy): Eukaryota > Metazoa > Chordata > Amphibia > Anura > Ascaphidae > Ascaphus > Ascaphus truei. Next base: position 224,116,015 of record CM071570.1, read on the forward strand.
GCATGCGTAAAACCCATATAGCAGGCCGGCGGCTGTCCGCGGTTGACCCCGCGGGGGTCCCGACGGAGCCCGGGGGTCACGCGGGTGTCCCCGGGAGTTCGGGGGTCCCTGCAGGTGTCCGGGAGTCCCCGTGGGAGTCCCGGGGTACCCGCGGGCCTGCGGTACCAATGTTGCACCTCCAAAAATAAAAACAACCATTCTAACTAAATACACCACCTAACACATACTATACAGTAATGGCCAAAATTACTATTATCCAAATATGGATAATAATGCATTTGGCCATTTTAAATACATATAAATTACAATAAATACAATAAAAACATTTAACACTTACGTTTTACAGGCACCCACGATGAAGGCCGTCTTCATCCTCATCTTCATTCTGCCCATGCCCCTACGGGGCTGCAAAACATGCACAACAATTACAATAGCCAATGTAATGTCCCCTAACCCCTTAATCACCATAGCGGTTATTAACCGCTACAGTCATTAAGGGGTTAACCCACCCTCACCCACCACTCGGGAGGCCTACATACCCTCCCACTGTAACCCCTTACCCCGTGAGGCCTAACCACCCTCACCCACTACCCACAAGGGAGGCCTACCCACATACCCTTGGGGCCAATACACCCCCCCCCAGCAGCTACAGTACAATAATGTGCCAAATAACTATTATCCAGATATGTATAATATATTATTTGACAATTATGAAACACATAAAACATCCACAAATCAAAACATGATTTTTTAATCTTAAAACCACCACATTGCATGTTAAAATAAATACAGCAGCCATTGCAAATATAAAAAAAACAAAATGCAGCTAAGCAAATGTCTATGAAATGTCACACAATTGCATTGTGTGTACATGATGCAATTAATCAGTGCCTCATATAACACTATGCAAAATATATGTAACAATAAAATATACTATCAACAAATGTCCCCTAACCACGAATGTCATCCTGAAAATCAATTAGAAACAAACCAACATCAATACAATTAGCATCAGTAAATTAATCCATTTCCTCAAACAATTAAAATACAATACAATTCAATTATACAATTCCCTATTCAATTGCTAAAGCCAAACCATTGCCAAAACAATTCTAATTTAAAGTAACCACCTTCATTCTAATGTAAGTACCATAAAGAAGCCTTTAGCTAAGAACAAATCGTAAATTATGTCACAACAATGACAAAATAAAGCTGCTAAATACATTATCCATACATGAAAGAACCTAAACATGAGCCAAACAATCATTATTATCCCTGTATGTCTATCCATACAGATAGATAAACATAACATACAGGGGGAATAAACAGCATCAATACAAGCATTTAAATAAAAATTCAACTACAATACACCATTAAGTGTCCGTGAATGTATGTATATACATAGATACAATAACGGACATTAAATGGGAGTGAAAAACTAAAAGACATGCATGAAAAATCATAATAACCTGTTAAAGTAAAAATAATAAACTTTTCTTTTCGTTACTCACCATTAGATGTCCACTCTCCGAAATCCAAGCGAGCCGGAAGCACAGGAACCAATCCACAGGTAAGCATAAAATAAAAAACCGTAACAAATCCACGTCTGTGTCTTCTTTCTTCTTTGGGGTCTTCTGGGGTCTTTTTCCATCTTCTTCCATCTTCTTCCGGCTTCTTCCATCTTCTTAGGCCACACCCTTCTTCTTCTTCTAGGAGGGGAGAGTTCCCTTCTTGCGATACGCTCAAAATGAGGCGACATAGGTTTATAGGCTCTTAGTACAATGTGACAGGCTTTCAAAGACGTCACATCCTTTCTCCCCCAAACCCGTCACATGGTCTACTAGAGCCAATCAGAGATGGATGGAGTTCCCACGCTTGATTGGCTACGGTACCATGTGAGACCGGCCATGTTTCTTTTAATGTCTCTTAAAGGCAATTGAAGCAAAGCCATTCTGATTGGGGTGCTTCATTGCCTTTAAATTACGTCATAATTTTTTATTCATCGGCCAAATCACATGTTTTTCACGGCCCAATCAGGACCGTGTGAAACATTTGACCAAAATGTGACGTCATAGGCCTATAAAAGCTATGTCGCTCATTTTGAAGCTAGTCGCCGAGGAGGGAACATCTCCCCTCCTAAGAAAAGAAGAAGGGCGTGTGCCTAAGAAGACGGAAGAAGACGGAAGAAGCCGGAAGAAATGGAAGAAGAAGGAAGAAGACCCAGAAGACCCCAAAGAAAGAAAGAAGACACAGACGTGGATTTGTTATGGTTTTTATTTTATGGCTTACCTGTGGATTGGTTCCTGTGCTTCCGGTACGCTTGGATTTCGGAGAGTGGACATCTAATGGTGAGTAAAGAAAAGTTTATTATTTTTACTTTTACAGGCTTTTATGATTTTTCATGCATGTGTTTAATTTTTCCAGTCCCATTTAATGCCCGTTAATGTATCTATGTATATACATAGATTCACGGACACTGAATGGGTGTATTGTATGTGAATTTTGTATGTAAATGCATTGTATTTGATGCTGTATTATTGCCCCTGTATGTTATGTTTATCAATCTGTAAGGATAGACATACAGGGATAATAAGTGATTGTTTGGCTCATGTTTAGGTTATTTTCATGTATGGATAATGTATTTAGCAGCTTTATTTGTCATTGGTGTGAATAATGTAGTTGTATTTAGATAAAGGCTCTTTATGGTAGGAGATTAGAATGTGGTGGTTACTTTAAATTAGAATGTTTTGGCAATGGTTTGGCTTTAGCATTGCAATGAATGGGAATTGTTATAATTTTTGTATTGTATTTGAATTGTTTGAGGAAATGGATAATTGACTGATGCTAATTGTATTGATGTTGGTTGTTTAATTGATTTTCAGGATGGCTTGGTGGTTAGGGGACATTGTTGATAGTGTTTTATTGTTACATATTTTTGCTTAGTGTTATATGGGCACTGAATATGGCATCATGTATACACCATGTAATTGTGTGACATTTCATAGACATTTGCTTAGGCTGCATTTGTTTTTTTTTTTATTGCAATGGCTGCGTGTTGTTTTTCTGCGTGTGGTGGTTGTTTTGTTTTTGCTTTGCTTGTGGGTTTTTGGTGTTTTTGGGGTATTTTTTTCTGGTAGTTTTTGGCCTTTTGTTCTGTGTGTTGGTGGGGGGCGGGTTTGTTTGGTTCCCAAGGGTAATAGATGAGGTGCCCACTTGTGGTGTGGGTGGGTTGGCGTCACTGGGGGGCTGTAGTAGTGGTGGGGTTGTGGCTGGGTGGCGGTGGAAATGGACTTGCTGTGGTCCTAACCGCTCCACTGCTACTAAGGGTTCGTGTAGCTTTTGGCTCTTGTAACATTGTTGTGCATGTTTTGCCGCCCTGTGGGGCATGGGCGTGGGATGAGAATGAGAGCTTCGTTCATCGCAATGGTAAAAAAAAGTTAAAAAACTGTATTTATGTATTTATATGAGTATAAATGACAAAGCATTATTATCCATATGTGGAACATACAAAACACCTACAAGCTCATATTGAAACCCCAAATACCCACAACATATATATAAGCATATAAGTTTCAAAGAGGAGTGCTACTGAGCATGGCAATTATATATATTAAAACCAGGACTTACATAAAACAGACAAAGCTCAGTGCACATCCAGAAAAACTTATATACGGTACAGTGCCTAAATATACATGTATAAATAACTAAGAAATAAAATGGTCTTTTAGTTTAACATTTTGGCCAAATGTTGAAGCCTTAGCAACTGCACGCCGACCACATTTCAAGGGTCCCTAACACTAATTAGATTCTAATAACCTGTGCATGTCCAGGAAAAGGATTTATAATAAATCTGTAATATAAGTTGCAAAAGTTCTAAGTCTGATTGAAGCTTTTATTAACTGTACATTACCAGGAAAAGCACTCTGTAATAGATTTGTCACAAGCACACTGCATGCAGGCAAGTTCCCCTGATAGTGAGAGATGCCATGGAGTGAGCTTTTAACCATTTAAATGTGGGAGGGAGTGAGCTTCAATTGGATAGGAGGTTGCCACCCCTCCAATAGCAGTAAGACTAGATGACAGAATTATAAAACATACAGAACACCTACAAGCTCATATTGAAACCCCAAAATACCCACAACATATATATATAATATATATATAAGCATATATTTCACAGAGGAGTGTATGAGCTGGCAATATATATTTAAAACCAGAGACATAACATAAAACACAGACAAAGTCAGTGCACATCCAGAAAAAACTTATGTAGGTACAGTGCCTAAATAACATGTATAAATAACTAATAAATAAATGGTCTTTTAGTTTAACATTTTGGCCAAATTGTAAGCCCTTGAGCCAACTGACGGCGCCAGACCACGTTCAAGGGTCCCTAACACTAATTAGATTCTTAATAACCTGTGCATTGCCAGGAAGAAGGATTTATAATAAATCTGTCAATATAAGTTGCAAAAGTTCTAAGTCTGATTGAAGCTTTTATTAACCTGTACATTACCAGGAAAAGCACTCTGTAATAATTTGTCAAAATCACACTGCATGCAGGCAGTTCCCCTGATAGTGAGAGATGCCATGGAGTGAGCTTTTAACCATTTAAATGTGGGAGGGAGTGAGCTTCAATTGGATAGGAGGTTGCCACCCTCCAATCAGCCAAGACTGCTGAACAAGAATTATAAAACATACAGAACACCTACAAGCTCATATTGAACCCCCAAAATACCCAAACATATATATAGCATATAAGTTTCACAGAGGAGTGCTACTGAGCATGGCAATATATATATATTTAAAACCAGAGACATAACATAAAATACCGACAAAGCTCAGTGCACATCCAGAAAAAACTTATATACGGTACAGTGCCTAAATAAATGTATAAATAACTAATAAATAAAATGGTCTTTTAGTTTAACATTTGGCCAAATATGTTGTAAGCCCTTGAGCAACTGCACGGAAGACCACGTTCAAGGGTCCCTAACACTAATATAGATTCTAATAACCTGTGCTTGTCAGGAAGAATGATTATAATAAACTGTCAATATAAGTTGCAAAAGTTCTAAGGCTGATTGAAGCTTTTATTAACTGTACATTACCAGGAAAAGCACTCTGTAATAGATTTGTCACAATCACACTGCATGAGCAGGCAATTCCCCGATAGGTGGAGATGCTATGAGGTTACAAAAGCTTCAATCAGAATTAGAACTTTGCAACTTATATGACAGATTATTATAAATCATCTTCCTGGCAATGCACAGGTTATTAAGAATATATTAGTATTAGGGACCCTTGAACGTGGTCTGCATGCAGTGGCTCAAGGGCTTACAATAATTTGGCCAAAATGTTAAACTAAAAGACCATTTTATTTATTACAGGCATACCCCGGTTTAAGTACACTCACTTTAAGTACACTCGCGAGTAAGTACATCTCGCTCAATAGGCAAATGGCAGCTCACGCATGCGCAGTAAGCATCTCATGAACAGCAATACCGGCTCCCTACCTGGTACGAGAGCGTCCTGTGCGCAACAGGGGGAGGCTATAGAGCCTGTTACAAATGCCTTATTGTACATCAGTTATGTAACGATTGCAGTACAGTACATGCATCGATAAAGTGGGAAAAAGGTAGTGCTTCACTTAAGTACATTTTCGCTTTACATACATGCTCCGTCCCATTGCGTAGTTAATGTTGGGGGTATGGAGGTTATATTATACATGTATATTTTGGCACTGTACCGATATAAGTTTTTCTGGGTGTGCATGAGCTTGTCTGTGTTTTATGTATGTCTCTGGTTGTTTTAATTATCCATATGTGGGTAATAGTATTTGCCCATTACTGTACTGTATGTGTAGGGGGGGGTGGGATGTGTTGTTTTTTATTGGGGCAATTGTCCCCAATAAACATGCTAATGTGCCTTAACACCCTTCATTGCCTTAGCGGCTATCCGCTATGGTATGAAGCTGCTTTAATGTATTTTAAATATAGTGTGTGGGAGCAGGGGGTCCACCTGAGCTGAACCACATTGATTTCTGCTCAGAGACCCTGCTTCCCGAGTTACAGGCCCCGGTTTGTGGCATCGGTGCCAGAGCGGACGCCATCTTTATAGAGCCCACGTCGCGTCTTGGACTCACGCTGGAGGAAAAAAAAAAAGCCGGAGGCGGATTCATTTTGCTGCAGGAGCTTACCCCGCTCTCGGCTCTTGAAGCAGTGAGCCCTCACCTCCTCCCCCACCTCGCTCGAGCACTCTGCCCCCCCCCCGTAGCAGCCAGAGGTGCCTCCGCAGGCCCCTCATATCCCCAATGGCCCCGCAATCCCAAGGCCCCCGCATACCTTCCAATGGCCCGCGCATACCTCCCAATGCCCCCCGCTTACCCCCAATGGCCCCCGCATACCACCCAATGCCCCCCGCTTTCCCCCAATGGCCCCTGCAGGCCCCCACATACCCTCAATGGTCACCGCATACCCCCAATTCCCGCCGCAGGCCCCCGCATAACCCCATTGGCCGCTGTATGCCCGCAGGCTCCCTCATATCCCCAATGGCCCCCACATACCTCCCAATGCCCCCACTTACCCCCAATGGCCCTGCATACCTCCCAATGCCCCCCGCTTACCCCCACAGGTCCCCACATACCCCCAATGGTCGCCGCATATCTCCGCAGGCCTCCGCATACCTCCCAATGCCCCCCGCTTACCCCAATGACCCCTGCATACCTCCCAATGCCCCCCACAGGCCCCCGCAGGCCCCCAATGGTCGCTGCATATTCCCAATTGCCGCCGCAGGCCCCCGCATAACCGCATTGGCCGCCTTATGCCCCCGCTGGCCCCTTCAAACCTCCGATGTCTCCCGCAAGCCACAGCAAACCCCCGCAGGCCGCCTCAAACCTCCGATGTCTCCCGCAATGTCTCCGATGTCTCTCTCTCACACTGTCTCACACTCTGGACCTGGATAACTTACTTACCCTATATATATATTAACTGCCCTATACCTACACTGAAATAACCTATACTGCTTACTTCCAGATCTGACTCAAGCTTCACACAGGAGACATCGGAATCCCCTCTAACCCAGAAGACAGGTAAGAAACACCTCACCTCCAACATATAACATTGCGGGAATGAGGAACCTGGACTGCGGATCAGGTAAGATCACACATACACATACACACACACATACACATACACACACACACACACACACACACACACACACAAGGACTAATTGTAGTATAATGTAATACAATAAATAAACTTATGTCAAAAACTAATGTTGTTTTTACAAGGAATTTATTCAATTTATTTTATTTGATTTTTTTAAAGCGGGGCATGACTAGGGCAGGGTTGGGGTGGGACTAGGGCAGGGTTGGGGGCGGGACTAGGTGGCTAGTAGATTTTTTGTTCGGCGAGTAGATTTTTGGGTGATTTGTCGACCACTGTTTATAGCTATATGTTACATAGTTCTGTTAGCTCTAAGAATCATACATTCTGGGAGCTATATACTGTACTACTGTGGCTACTTTGTGATTTCACAGAAGTACCATCTTCAGTATAACCCAACTAAACAGCTTCATAAGAACTGTTTAGTGGTGAGAGGACCAAATCATCAAGTCCTGCTCACAGATTTGGGTTGCAACGTGTGTTATTCAAGCCACTACATAGAACAGCTTATATATTTATATATCTATCTAGTAGAAGTATACATCACACTATCACTATTGTTTGATACTGTAGGATGCAGTATAGTCAGATTTGTTCTAGCTATTCTCAGAGGCATTTCTTGTGCTGATCACTCAGCTGTGGGTGCTAGTATATATTATAAAGACTAATGCACACTACAACTAGGTTGGATCTTGACTAGGCACATTTACGCCCCCACGCCCTCCTTCACTTTTAATTAATTTTATTTTTTTGTATTGTCTGTTTGGTTACCTCCAAACTAGATCAGATATAACCCACGGAATGTGAGCCCCTTGTTATCTTATTCTGCGTAGTGGGACTTGAGTATCACAGATTTGTAAGAACTCTTTTTGAAAAAAAAGCACAGAATCGGGGTCAGGTTTATTCTGTACTAAGGGCATTTCGTAAGGTCATCCAGAAATTGCTGTGAGTTACTGCACCGACACACTTTATTCGAGCAAATACCCAGTATGTACCTGGCAGATACCTGGAATGCGCCGCTCCTCACCTCTGACAAGCCCCGTTGTGTTTGCCTTCCCAGCCTGGGTTCATGCCTGGCTGACGGGCGGCTGATCTGTTAAATGATAATGATTAGGATTTAATAGGCTGCAATGCTTCGCGTGTCTACCAGATGGCATAAATTCATGAATTGTAATGCAGTATATATATATATATATATATATATATATACTGTGCAGTATTGCAGCCAGGGGGAATAAAATGCTTCAATCCCTGCTTGGAAAATACCTCAATGCACTCGGGCAGAAAACAGTCACAAACCTCAATACACCCGGGTATACCCGAATTCGTGGGACTAGCCAAGCTCGAATAAAGTGTGTCGCCAGTGTACACTCTTTAATTCTAAATATCCTGGTTAGTAGAACTTCAGGGCTTGACTTAAGAGGTTTGATTTTCCTTGCATACTTTAATACAATATTGCATGGCCACTGAATAAGTCAGGTGGGATACCAGGGGTTTGAATTCTGTTGGGACTTTGGACATTAACTAAATCCCTGTGGAGTTCTGTTACTAATGATCTAACAAATATTTATATGTTTTTGTGATTATTTATGATCATTCATTTACTGTTTTTAAATAAGATTATTTATTTTGCATTTGCTAATTTATTTTCTTATGGTTTTAGTGCATGTGGCTTTGGCTGTAATCTTTTACTCTTATTTGCTACACTAATTGTATTTAATTTTATCCTCGGAAAATATTTTTTGATTATTCATTTTATATGTATTTCAGTGGCTCTATTATAATGTTTATTTTATTTACTGTAGCTTGTAAGTTTCAAGGTTAAGATTAACTCTACCTGCATCTTATTGAAGTAAATAATTAACAATTACCATTTTGACTATCAAACAAAAACAGAAGTTGGAAGCAGAATATTTTTTCCCCAGATTTTAGAGATAGCATTTCTCAGTTTAGCACAACAAAAACTAAAAATGTATGAGACATTACTATGAAGTATTCCTATGAAGTAGTTGCAAAACGAACGATAAAGTGAAATGACTATACTTTAAATAGCTGTGCTCAAGTAATATAGAATTGGAAACATGCTAATTAATGAAGTGATTGATGTAAAGCACCAGTTCAAAATGTAGTTCCGCATACAAATAATATATATTGAAGTTCAAAATCATGTAAAATTAATTTACAGTTACTAGCATGTCTGATGATTATTTTATATTTTAACCCTTCTGCAAGTAAAGGGTCATACCCTACAAAAGAATGCACTGATTCAAGTGTAAGTGACATGGGCTGAGAAATATTTCAGTTTGTAGAAAATCATGAAACAAATAATTAAAAGTCCATGCAAGAAAAGTTTTTAGTTCAATATTTCTTTTAAATAAATTTTTTGAATAATTGTATCAATTTCATACTTTGGATATGGATATAGTCTAGATGATGTAAAAGTGCCAATAATTTTCATATGGCACCAGTGATGCAAAGAAAATTACTAAAGGGATCATAATGTTTCCACACAAGGGAAACTGGCAGTGTTTAGAAGTAATCTTTTGCATAGTACAGTATGTTATGCTAAAGGATACAGAGAGGTCACATTTAAGCAACCATTTCATCTTACAACCACAATTATTTGCACAAGTACCACCATCTGCAATCAACCTCTTCTGTCTTTAAAGCAATCAAAAAGCAACCCAGTGTCTCCAACATATTTCCATTACCACATTCTTCCAGTTATGGTCTGTAAAGTCTGACTTACTTTATTATTTCTCTCTCTGCATCCCTGCAATTCGGAATTCAATATCCTGAAATCAATATCTAAATTTACTAAATGGTTATCATATATTATAGGCTAAAGCTGTAAAATTCCAGGCATTATTGAAATCCCTGCTCTATGAATGGTTAAAATTCTGGGCATTATTTATTCAGTAATGCCTGGAATTTTTGCAGCTTGCAATGTGTTTATTTCCAATGTGTTTATTTCCAGCCTATCAGCTTTCAGAACAGCTCTGAGACAGGGCAAGGGATTGGCAGGAGGCAGGAACAGCTCTGAGACAGGGCAGGGGATTGCTCAGGAAGTAGCAGCCAGGCAGTGACTCCCCCCCTCCCTCTGTGAACAGAGTATACACAGGCGACACACTTTATTCTCATGCGGCTAGAGCCGCAAGCCGCGAGGTTTCCCGGCTTTGATGCTGAATCCCCTCAGCGTGCCGCGCGTCACCAATGCGCGGTCACGCTTCATCGGGAGCGTGCGCGCATGTCGTGTGTGCCCAGGGCTCCCCGAAGGGAGACCTGGTGTCCCGAGATGTGGGGGATGGTGGTGGGGGGCTCCGGGGGACCCGGTGCACCCGGAGAGGGGAGGGGGGTGCCTCGATCGGAGGACCGATCCTCCGAGGCTCCGGCGCGTGCACGGGACACCTCGGCGCGCGCCCGGTATCTGTCGCAGCCGAGACCGGGTAAATGTAAGAATAAACTCGGCCGCGACAGTATGTGGCTGCAAAGTAAGTTAGTGGCTGTCTGCAGTGTGTTTGTGGCTGCCGTTTCAGTCTGTCTAGTGTGTGTGTGTCAGCAGCAGTAGCAGCAGCAGCAGCAGCAGTGTTTATGGGTGTAGCAGCAGCAGCAGTGTTTGTGTGTGTGTGTGTGGTGTGCTGTTGTGTTGAATGTGTGGTTTGTGGTGCTATTGTGTTGTGTTGTGTGTGGTGCTGTTGTGTTGTATGCGTGTGTAGCAGCAGCAGCAGCAGCAGAGTTTGTGTGTGTGTAGAGCTGCTGTGTTGTGTGTTGGGCTGCTGTGTGTGTGTGTGTGTGTGTGTAAATATAGAGCTGCAGTGTGTGTTTGTGTATGTGTGTATAGAGCTTCAGTGTGTGTGTATGTAACGGTTATTCCCCCCCTCAATCGCAGATAGGGACCATATGGGGAAATCTACATGTTACTGTGTGGTGCAATACCTGTTAGCCCCACAGGAGGCCTGAACCTCCGCCACTGGGAGCCTGGGGTGTATCCTGGAACGTATGCTTACAGCGCCTCCACCTGTGCAGGGATTCCAGGTGTATAGAATGACCCCTGACACAGGACCCACAAATAGGAAATACATACAAGGAAGTATATATATGTAACTGTTTACTATATGGGAAAAAAAGGATTAGTAATATACAAGGCGCCAACATGAAAGGATATATAAACATGTTAAAAATAACGATCTCAGCTGTATATATATATATATATAAACATATTAACATATTATAATATGTTAATATGTTTATATATATATATATAAACATATTAACATATTATAATATGTATATGATGAATTATAGCACTAAATTGGTGATATTAAAAATAAAAATATAAACCAAACGGTGAAAAGTGTCTTTGTGCAATGTGTTATAGTGAGTATTAAATAATAGCACTGAAAACAGTTGCTGTGAGGAATATTTAAATTGAGTTTTGGAATAATGTATATAGAACATATAAAGTGTACTATGTGATTTTAAATAATAATCTCCTATACAATTTGTGATTAGAAAATGTGTATTAATAAACAATGAATTATTTGTCATATAATATTTGTGTAAAAATATATATATATGTGTGGTGATTCACAAATTTATAACAGGGAATGGGTATATATATATAATGTAAATAAACTCCAAGTTAAAATTTTTTTTTTTTTTTTTGGTAAATATATGTGCTTATAAAGTGACAATGTTTATCCATTTAATATGAAAACATGATATTTCTACCAATATTTTACATAATTTGAAGTTACACCAATTAATAAAAATTACACCAATGAATAAAAAATGTATACAATACAATATTTATACAATAATATTTATCATCTTTATGCTAATTGTATGCAATACAATACTTGTACATTAATATCATATTTATTACACCCTTTAAAGCAAGAATCAAGAATACAAACAGAATGGACAATCTATTATTTGAATTACATAGCCAAAAAAGGTTTCAAATCGAAGTCAACGTTGAGGCCAAGTGGGGATAGGGTCTTTAGCTCGTAAATCCAATAAGACTCCCGTCTCCCCAATTGGCCCACAGCGTTTCCTCCTCTCCAGTTTGGGGTGATGGTCTCAATTGCCGTACATTGCAAACCAGTGGGATCTTGGTTGTGCACTTGTTGAAAATGATGGGATACGTTGTGCGTTGTTAACCCTCTTCTGATGTTATATATATGTTCATATATACGTCTTTGGACGGGTCTGGTAGTCATACCCACATATTGCAGACCACATGGACACTCCAAGAGATATATTACAAATGAACTTTTACAAGTGATGTGTTGTTGAATAATATAATTTTTGGATGTCTTATTAGATGTGTATTGAGATGTTTTAGTACTATTTGCTCCAGTAACAGGCCCTGATAGCTTTAAGTTGTACATAGATATCGAAGTCAACGTTGAGGCCAAATGGGGATAGGGTCTTAAGCTCGTAAATCCAATAAGACTCCCGTCTCCCCAATTGGCCTACAGCGTTTCCTCCTCTCCAGTTTGGGGTGATGGTCTCAATTGCCGTACATTTCAAACCAGTGGGATCTTGCTTGTGCACTTGTTGAAAATGATGGGATACGTTGTGCGTTGTTAACCCTCTTCTGATGTTATATATATGTTCATATATACGTCTTTGGACGGGTCTGGTAGTCATACCCACATATTGCAGACCACATGGACACTCCAAGAGATATATTACAAATGAACTTTTACAAGTGATGTGTTGTTGAATAATATAATTTTTGGATGTCTTATTAGATGTGTATTGAGATGTTTTAGTACTATATTTGCACGCAGTGCACCTATTACATGGGAAGTAGCCTTTATTTGTGACATTATTACGTACCTTTGGTTCTAAAGATGGGCAGCTAGGGGCTAATTTGCGTCCGATGTTTGGAGCTCTAGTAAATACTATCTGAGGATGTTCTGGCAATATCCCTTCAAGTTCTTTATCTTTTTTTGAGGATGGGCCAATATTTTTTAAATATTTTCCTTATATTTGGTGCCATCTGATTGTATTGTGTTATAAAACTAATATTAGCAATTTTGTTTTTATCTTTATTCTTGTACTGTAAAAGATTAGATCTTTCCGGTCTAAACCTGTAGTGAGTAATTTACATAATGATTGCTGATATTGAACAGTAGGGTCAGTAGGGAGGGGTTGGTATGTGGACACATCTCCTAGAATCCTAAGAGACTCCTCGATATAATATAATTTGTCCATAATTACCAAACCCCCCCCTTTGTCAGCAGGTTTAATGATTATTGTATCATTTTCCTCAAGTGCACGTAGAATGTTTTTATCTTCCACACTTAAATTATCGTGTTTGATTTTAAAGTTGCGGCTTTGAACCTCAATATCATCAGTGACCATTTGGGCAAATGTGTCCACAAATGGACCACTCACAAATCTCGGGAAAAACGTTGATGGATTTTTAAATACTTTATTTTGTTGGGGTGCAGCAGAGATGGGTAGTTGACTATTTCCATCTGATCTAGTAAGCGCATCCCTTAGGAAATATTTCTTGAGGCATAGCTTTCGTACATAGCGTTGAATATCTATGTACAACTTAAAGCTATCAGGGCCTGTTACTGGAGCAAATAGTACTAAAACATCTCAATACACATCTAATAAGACATCCAAAAATATAGTAATATAGAAAGCAGCTAGCCTTGGGGGGGAAACAACAGATAATAACACAGTTTAGGTAGCGCTAACTACATGGATAATCAATCCCTAAATGGGACATAATTTGTATCCAAGAAACCCACTTTAATTCCACAGACCCGCCCAACACATTTAAACACACGTTCCCCCAAGCGTTTTACGCATCCTCCCCCAACAAGAAAAGAGGGGTGGCCATACTGATTAAGAACAATACCCCTTTCGCCCCAACAAAAGTAACTAAAGACCCTGAGGGACGTTATATACTTTTCCAAGGCACGCTATCAGGCTCCCCCATAGCCATCCTTAACATTTATGCCCCAAACGCAAACCAAACCCAATTCCTCCAGAACCTTCTCAGTACCCTTGACCAACCGACGCTCTCCTCCCTTCTCCTCGTCGGTGACGCAAATATGGTTCTAAACCCAGACCAAGATAGATCGGGTCAGACTGCGGCCCCATACTCTGCCCAACTACAGAAAAAAGCCCAAAAATTCCAAGATATTCTTAGAGACTATTCGTTGTCAGATATCTGGCGGACCCAGCACGTGGGCCAGAGAGACTACTCCTTCTACTCAGCCCCCCATCAGTCTTACTCGCGGATCGATTATTTTCTAGGCACCCACAATGTACTCCAGGCATCCTCCCACTCCGATATATGCCCAATTACATGGTCCGACCATGCCCCTATCGCACTCACCCTCTCTCTGCCATTTGTCAAGTCATCAGTATACAACTGGAAACTTAGCGACTCGCTTCTCAACGACCCCCAGGTGGTCAAGACGATCAAGCAAAAACTACACACCTTTTTCCAACTAAACAAAGGCTCGGTCCCTGCAGCAGCAATGCTCTGGGAAGCACACAAAGCCACCATTAGAGGGGAACTCATATCACTAGCCTCCTATAAGAAAAAACTAAAGCAAAAAGCCCAGAAAGAACTTACTGAAAAAATCCTAGCGCTAGAGCGCTTACACAAACAATCCCAATCGAAAAAGGTGTTCAGAACCCTTGAGAAGGCAAGATCCGAACTAAAAATGCTCCAACTTGACGAGGTAGAGAGAGCGATGAAATGGACCAAACAGCGGTTCTACGATAGGGGTAACAAAGCGGACAAACTTCTGGCCTCGAAACTAAGAGGCATTAAGACAAAGGCCCAGATCACAAAGATCATATCCAAAAGCAGTCAACTTTCGTATAACGAGAAAGACATTGAGCGCGAGTTTGCGGAGTTCTATACAGACCTCTACAACCTCCACCCCACCAACCAGCCAAACGATAACGCTAAGAGAACCTCTGAGTACTTAACCCAATGCAACTTCCCGTCCCTCACGCAAGAAGAACTCGAGTTCTTAAATCAGAAAATAACCCAAGAAGAACTAGATAACGCAATTTCCTCACTTAAAATAGCCAAGACACCTGGACCAGATGGATTTTCCAACGGTTACTATAAAAAATTAGCAGACCCCTTATCCCCCCACCTTCTAGAAATGTTCAACTCTTTTTTACAAGGAGAGCAGATCCCAGACACTATGTCAGCAGCCAATCTAGCTTTTATACATAAAGAGGGCAGAGACCCACTTCAGTGCGGCAGCTATCGCCCAATATCCCTACTAAACACTGACCTCAAGCTTTTCAGTAAAATTCTAGCAAACAGGCTGAACCCTATTCTCCCAAGGCTAATTCATATAGACTAGGTGGGATTTGTGTCAGGAAGACAGGCCTCTGACAACACCCGCAAAATTATTGATATTATAGACCATGTGCACCTCAATCAGTCCCAGGCCCTGATCCTCAGCCTCGACGCGGAGAAGGCTTTTGACTGAATCAAATGGTCCTTCCTTGACCAGACGATGCGCCAATTCGGCTTTTCCGGCCCATTCCTTGATGGGGTCTGGGCCCTCTATACTAACCCCACGGCTCTGCTAAAACTAACGGGTGGCTGCTCCAACCCAATAAAAATCCAGAACGGCACCAGGCAAGGCTGCCCCCTTTCCCCTTTACTCTTCGCCTTGTCCATAGAGCCCCTAGCCGCTCGGATCAGAACTGAACCCACTGTAAAAGGAATCCAAGTCGGAGACAGGGAATATAAAATCTCCCTGTTCGCCGATGACATTATTTTTACCCTATCAGATCCCTTCACCTCCCTCCCCAACCTAGAGAAACTCCTAGACCAATTTGGCCGCCTATCAGACTATAAAGTCAACACAGACAAGTCAGAGGCCCTCAATATTTCTCTACCGAATGGACGAGGGGGGGTCTGGGGACGCCGGATGTAGTCCGATATTACCAGTCAGCCCAGCTGAGGCAGGCGGTGGTTTGGAACAACCCCCCGACCTCTAATTGCTGGTTAGAGATAGAGACGCACCACACGTCCCCCACCCCCCTCTCAGCCCTACTATGGACCCAAGCCCACAAAAGTAGGAAGCCCCTGAGACTCAGCCTGGGGGCGATGAGATGCACGTGGTCGACATGGTTAAAAACTAAAGGGAAATATGGCCTAGCTTCAACCCCCTCTCAATTGACCCCCTTATTCGGGAACCCGGATTTCCCACCCGGCTGTTCCCGAACCCAATTCAGCCAATTTCAAGGCCTAAACATCAGAGTGTTTGCGGACTTGCTGGAAGACGATGAGGTCATGCCCCTCCGGGAACTGCGAATTAAACTAACGTCCCCTGATCTCCCTATATTCCAATACCTACAGATTAGGCACTTTCTGCGAACCCAATCCCCTAGTCTAAAATTCCCACCGCGCTCCAGATTTGAGACCCTATGCCTCAGAGGCGAGTACCAAAGGGGCCTCATCTCGGATATATACAAAACACTGGAGGCGACTCAGCCCCCCCCTAACCATTTATACATGCAAAGGTGGAGCGAAGACCTGAACACTAATATAGACCTTGAGGACTGGGAGGATATCTGGGAGGCAGCTACCAAAACATCAATTTGTTCCGTCACAAAAGAAAACATCTACAAAATATTATTTCACTGGTACCTGACCCCGAGAAGACTGAGCCAAATCTACCCAGGCACCCCCAACGAATTCTGGAGGGGATGTGGTCAAAGGGGGGACATGCCCCACATTTGGTGGACATGCCCAGAGATTCAAAAATTCTGGACCCGGATCCAGAGCCTCCTGACCGAGACTCTGGATGTAGAAATACCCCTGGACCCCCTGACCTACATGCTGGGAAAACCAGTCGACGACCTCCCCACCCCCATAGCTAGACTCACAGCAGCGATCCTAACGGCCGCCAGATGCTGCGTACCTGTAGCAGCGGCTTGGAAGAAAATCAAAGCCCCTTCCAGAAGAACGGTAATCACTAGGATAGATGGAATTATGAGTATGGAAAGATTGACGGCAATGCTGAAGCAAAAAATGCCGCAATTCTACACAACCTGGGAACTTTGGCCAGGATCAGGTACCCCGATTCTGACACAAACTTTATCGCAGCACTAGCCCCCTGACCTCCATACCCCAAAGCTTCCCCCCCCTGTCTTCCTCCCCCCCCCTCTCTCTGTCCAAGTGTTCCCAACTATCCACCCTCCCTTCATCACACCCTCTCTTTTTCACCACTGAAAATGGGAAAATGGACTATTGTGTGTCATCAACTCTCCCTATGCCATGTACATGTACCGCGCCTTATTCCCATGATGGCATAACTGCCAATGTTTGTAACATGTACCAATACGCTGTTTGACACCAATAAAGGAAAAATATTTAAAAAAAAAAAAAAATAATAATTTAAAAAAAACGGGAGCCACGTGAAAACCGCGTTATAACCGATTTTGCGTTATAACGGGTCGCGCTATAACGGGGTTTACCTGTATATATATATATATAAGTAAAAAATTGTTTGTTTGTGGGTTTGTGGCTTGACGAAGCGTTGGCGTATGGGAAACAAGCTTCTTCAAATCGGTGAAAGTACTTTCCCCACTCAGTCGGCATCAGGTGAAACGGGAGTGCAGGGGACCGAGGGGGGGAAGAGTGTGAAGGAACACCCCCAGGTACCACCTCCCGCCCCGCGTGGGCAGCAGGTGCGCCAGGGACTGGGTGGTGGGAAGGAACACTGCAGCCAGACACGAGGACCGGGTGGGGGGAAGGAACACCACCCCGCGCAGGCAGCGGGAGCACCAGGGACCAGGGGGGGAAGGAACACGGCAGCCAGCCAAAGTGACCGGGGAGGGGGGAGGAACACACCCCGCTACCATCTCCCACCTCGTGCGGAAAGCCAGCCACGGGGGCAGGAGGCGGGGACACCGCGTGAGCAGGATGAGCAGGAGGAGCAGCAACACACACCCATTACTTACTCGTACAGGTTTGAAGTCATGGCAGCTCCATCCTGCGTCACGACTGGGTCAGTACATGTGGACATGAGATCCCGGGCAATGCCGGGTATATAAGCTAGTATATATATATATATATATATATATATATATATATATATATATATATATATACATATATATATATCTATAATCTTATCTTAAAAATATTAACCATATCTACCAAGGATAGTTTCTATGAGTAATAATTTGGGTATCATTATACTCTATTGGACACTTGTCAGAGATCACCAATATCCTCCTTTTACATCTCATAATCCCTCAACCTGTGCTCCCCCTTTCTTTTCTGTGTTCCAAGTAATGTCTACAGTCACATTATCACATCAGCATAATATACTGTAATTGGTATATGTTGTATGTAAGGATAACTTACACATCAAATCATGATAGACACTTTTTCATTAATACTTCATGATGTCTACATTACACTTTATAGTCCATTGTGCCCGTTTTCATGATGGCTTTGGATTCTGTAAAGAAAGCAAAAATTGGAAAATCTACATACATTATATAGGCCTTATGTATAAAGCTTGTGACAGTCACATGGTACATCTACCAATGTAATTGGTGGATGTGCCATGTGAACATCCATCAGTTTGGCTGAGAATAACCGCAACAAAACTTGATGGAATCACATGGTGCACGAAGAAAACTGACTGTTTATTTAATTATTTTTTATTTATAAAATGTTTTACCAGGAAGTAATACATTGAGAGTTACCACTTGTTTTCAAGTATGTCCTGGGCATAGAGTTAAGACAAATAATACATGGTTACAAAAACAGTTACATAAATGAACAGGGTATACATGATATACAAGTAATTGCATGCACAGTTAAAGAAAATATATATTATAGGCTTATGAAACAGTTACAGACCAAATTAAAATGTGAGACAGCCTTAGTTTTGAAAGAACTTAAACTGGTGGTGGATGTGAGAGTCTCCGGTAGGTTGTTCCAGTTTTGGGGTGCACCGTAAGAGAAGGAGGAGCGGCCGGATACTTTGTTGAGCCTTGGGACCATGATCAGTTTTTTGGAGTCTGATCTCAGATGATAGGTGCTGCATGTGGTAGGGGTGAGGAGCTTTTTCAAATAGATGGGTAGCTTGCCCAGAAAGCTTTTGAAGGCAAGACAGGAAAGGTGAACTTTGCGCCTAGACTTGAGTGATGACCAATCTAGTTCTTTGAGCTTTTTGCAGTGATGTGTGTTGTAGTTGCATTGGAGAACAAAACGGCATATTTAATTGTAGAGGGTGTCAAGTTTGCTAAGGAGGGTTTGGGGTGCTGAGCCATATACTAGGTCTTCATAGTCAATAATTGGCATTAGCATTTGCTGTGCGATACGCTTTCTGACCAGCAGACTTAGGGAGGATTCGTTCCTGTAAAGTACCCCTAGTTTGGCATGGGTTTTGGATGTCAGGGTATCAATGTGCATTCCAAATGTTAAGTGGGAGTCAAAGCATATGCCCAGGTATTTAAAACTATTAACAGGAGTTAGGGTGGTGTACCATGTGATTCCTTTCCTTTTTTTAGTTCTTTGAGGTCAACTGAAATGGACAGAATAACATGGTACAAACCAACCAATCATGTATGATTTGATTCATTCCCATTAAGGTGACCTCAAAGCACCCAAAAATGGAAGGAATGATATGGTGCATCAGTTTCATTAGTTTCATGATTCCAAAAAGTTTGGTTGAGAGTCATAATTACCCAAACTGATGGATGTTCACATGGTTCATCTACCAATAGGATAAATGGAGCATCTTATGTGATCTCGTCCTAGTGTAGAATATGAATACATGTATGTTACAGTATCAAAGTTAGATCTCTATTGTGTCCAACTCCCTAATTGTTGATCTATAGCAAGTACTAATGTACAGTATGGCTTAAAGATACAGCACCTTAAACTTTTTACAAACTTTACTGTATTTAAGTTTATACATTCATAAAGTTTTTTTCTTTTTTCTTTTTATTGTTTCTCAGTAATATATTCTTCACCAGAAGGAGGGAAGTTTGTCATCATGTAGTATAAGGGTGTTTCATATGAAATGAAAAAAAAGAAGAAAAGCCACAATAATGAAATAATGCTATTAAAAAAATCAATTACCCACAATTCAATACTATGCACATTCAATGTTAAAAAATTCTCACCCCTTTCAGGCAAATTATCAGTTTACTTCTTAATTTTCTTATACAGTACACAATCCCCTATCTCTAGAGGTACAGTATAGTCCATCTTTATAGTGTAATAACATAATCTATTATTTAAAAATGGTAAAAACAAATTCCCTCGTGAACAGATTTGAAAATCAAGCATTTCCAATCAGGTGGGAGTCCCTTCTGTAGATTGGGACAGCACTGCTACTGTTTTGCTGATGCAAGGGCCTCTATGGTTAATAAGGGTTTAATAATATTGGAATCTAATATGTCTATTAATTTTTTTTCCAATTAGGTTTTCAAACTTCATACACCATAAAGATTTCTCAAGTTTGGCACCCAGAAAAAATGAAAAAAATAAATAATGTGTGGACATGAGGAATGTGATTGCTTTGACAAATTTCTTCCGAAAATATTGAACAGCAGGAGAATGAGTAATTTCAGCAAAATTACAAGGCGTCATGCTGATTTTCAATTCAGCCGCAGAACGCTCCCAATTTTAGCTTTGAGCTATTTTGGCTTTCTCTTCACACTTTATTAAATAGAATAAAGAGGACTTTAGCTTTTTTCAAAAAATTTTGTAAGAATAAACATGTGCGCTGACGCTCTTCAATATTTTGTATAGGAACCTTAGTTTTGTTTGACAGTACAATTATGTTGCTTCGTTGCTTTATACAGAAAGAAGTGAGGGGATTAGGAGAATGATAATTTTCGTAAAGTGTTGAAGGTACATGCGCATCCAAATATTCAATGAGATAAATCAAACTCTATATGGTTCAGCACTGTATGAACAGAATAAAAAAATGTAATAATTTTTAATTAAAACTTCATGCATTGTATGGTTTTTCATTTTTATTTTTAACATTTTTACTAGCAAATTATTGATTCTGGGAAAAAGATGAGTGAATGGATTCTGATATGCTATGTTCAGGAAAGCTTGTTAAGGTAAAATGTTGTTGGGTACAGTAAAATCCAGAAACAGAGGTGTGGATATATTTCCTTATACAGATGTAGCCAACTTTATTGCAAATTGTAGTTCAGGCCCACAGATCAAATGGCAAGATAGCCATGCCCCCTTCTCGCACATGGCTTACCTAAACAGTGGCCTCTTCTCTAACTGGTGCGTTGTAAATGTTCCGCTGCAGGATGGGTTGCAATAACATTGGTTACATCTGTGTACACTATATTTATGTGTACAGTATGTGTAACGTGTATCCAGACCTAACGTAATATTAATATATGATATAGATAATATATATATATATATATATATATATTAAAAAGAAGGTCTACAAAAATCACTCAAAATTGATGGAAAAATAAGATGGATTTTATTAACAACACAGAAAAAATATAAAGCAAATAAAACAACACCAACCGCTAATCTCCAAAATAATAAGGCTGCAAAATATATATAGCAGAAAAAACATTTATATATGTGAATACAAAAGTAAGAATAATCACTAAATCACTTAATGAGCACAAAAAATATGCGAATGTAAACCAAAATATCTACCTAAAAATACATTGATACATTGATACAAACCAGGGGAAAATAATGAATTCCCCTGGGATGAAGTAAAAACCGGACGGTCATACAATAAACTCATATGTATATCATGAAAATATCATATAAAAAAGTATGACAATACCAAAGACCTATGAAGTAATGTGTTCTGCAAAACAAATTTTTAATTTTCTTGTGGTACGCCCAATGTATTGCTTATAACATGGGCATTGTATAAGGTAAACAATATTTGTCATTATTGCCATTATCTTTGCTGTTTTCTAAATTGGAATTTATATATACTATTACTGGTTTGTATTATGTATTATCATTTTTAAATATTTCATATGTATTAAAGTGTTCATTGATGGTATTTAATTGAATATGATACTAGCTGCTATACCCGGCGTCGCCCGTGATGTAATGTTCTGCCTCCCCCATCCTCCCTCTCAACTCCCTTCCCCCCCTCTTCACAGCTGTGTCAGCTTCCCCCTTCTCTCCGGAGTTACTCCCCCCCCCCCCCCCTCTCTCCTGACTCCCTCTCCCCCCTCTCTCCTGACTCCCTCTCCCCCCCAATCTCCTGACTCCCCCCCCTCTCTTGACTAACTCCCCCCCCCTCTCTCCTGACTGAATACCACCCCCCCGCCTATCCGCTGTGCGCCGCCATCTTACCGGGGGCAGCTGCAGGAGGAAGGGGGTCCTTCCGGAGGCTGCCTGCCCACTGCCTGTCCCCCCGCCAGGGAGGGAGGGAAGTGAGCGATGGCGGCTGGGGCAGGAGGGCCGCGCTTCCCCTCCGTACGGGAGCCGGTGGGGGGGAGGGAAAGAGAGAGAGAGAGAGAGAGAGTTGGGTGACGTCATAGAGCCGGGTGACGTCATAGAGCCACCAATCTGATTGGCCAGAGGCTGACGACCAATCAGATTCACCGCAGCTAGTACCTACCTTTCGATTTTATATATTAAGATGGGTTATTATCATCATATTACCTGCACCTGTCACCTGTGTCATGATTCTATTACGTTGGTGTGATAGGTCACATTTGGACCAATCATAGAAGATTTCAATCTATTTACAGGCCTCACGCCTGTGTGACTGCATACCCCTTGATAAAGTCTTTTTAGACAAAACGCGTAGGGCTACGGTAGTCTTGTCCGTTGGATTTTATTAACTTGCTGGACTGTATGCCTTATTTAAGGCAATTGGAACTTTGAAACCGCTATTAACAGCATTTGTGGCTGATTGTACCCACGGAGAAGCTTCTGTTTATCTAAAAGTGAAAGCGGAGCGTCATCACACATACATCGCAAGATTTCCAGCCGAGGAGGAGGAGATCTGCATGTGTTGATGTCGGAAGCAGAGGGCGTCCTTTGAAGGTGATCCTGCGGCTAACAGTTCCTGTATTATAGTTCCAGACAAGAATTTTATCCTGACATGCCCATTTTATTCTGTGATTTCATCCCACTCAATCCACGATTCTACTGATCGGACTTTCATTGCATTGCAATTATATTAGTGTTTAGTAACTTAAGCATTGTGGTCAGTGGTATGCGCCTTTTGTTTTTCCTTTCCCCTTGATATATATTGGAGCTGTGTGCTTCCTTTACATTGTGGCAGCATCCACAGATACATAGGAATACTGTTTGTTGGATATATTTGCGCACCTTTCTTTTTCATATATATATATATACCTACATTTGTAAGAGCCTGGTTTGAGAGTTAGCCATGTATTGCTTTGGGCATATTTTTCAACTGGATCGGATTGAGTAATCATGTCTCCAATTGAGGGTCCCCGTCTGAAGCAGAAAAGAGGTGGTTCTACAAAATGTTGTCCTATCTTATCATCTTGTGCGAGGACATGCCAGTTCCGCTTCACACTGCGTTGAATTTGTGTAGAAGCCGTACTAAATGTACTGATCACATTGAATCTGGCCTTTTGTTCCACCTTTTGATAACTGCTTCCCAGTGATTTCTCATCCAGTATGTTAACTCTATCCAGTGCATAGTTTACATCTGCAGGGCTGTACCCCCTCTCGAGAAAACGATTTGCCATTGACATCAAGGCTCCCTCCAATAGACTTGGATCACTCGTAATACGTTTCACCCTTAGTAGTTGGGAATGAAGTATGTAAAAGGTTTTCCAAGCCGTTTCCCCCCCTTTTTTGAGAGGAACCGGATGGTGACTTCTTGCGTGGAGTATGGTGTTCTTGTCTGTTGCCTTCTGATAAAGATGCATAGCCAATCTATCACCACTCTTGTACACCATTGTGTCTAGGAATGATATTTCCAGATCACTGTAACACATAGTGAATCTTATTTTGGATGGGATATGATTCAGATGTTCCAAAAATATGTTTAATTCAGTATGGTTCCCACTCCATAAGATAAAAATGTCGTCGATGTAGCGTAAATCCATTTGTATGTGCTGTGCATATGGTGCATCATGTAAAATATGGGTTTGCTCATAAATGTCCATATATAAATTGGCATATGAAGGTGCCATGTTAGAGCCCATGGCTGTCCCACTCAATTGCAAATAGTATGTCCTCTCAAATCTTATTTTTTTTGTTTAGAATGATTTCTACAAGAAGTAGAAGGAACTCTGATGGTGGCCCACCTGGTGTAATCCTATTCGTCAATTTGCTCCGGATGGCATCCAAACCCTCACAATGTGGGATGTTTGTATATAGGCTCGTTATATCAAGCGTAACCAATATACTGTTAGATGGATCAAACGTCAATGTATTGATACGCGCCATGAAGTCTGTTGTATCCTTGACGTATGTGGGCATACATGTAACCAACGGCTGCAGGTGGAAATCCACATATTGGGACAGTGGATGGCATAATGAAGATCTAGCAGAGATTATTGGTCTGCCCGGTGGATTGGTGACAGACTTGCAGAGGGATTAGATACATTTGGTGTGCCAGGCACCACGCTTCAGTCGGGAGCTGGCCAGAAGAGGGCGAGGTAGTGTCTCAAACAAACTACAGCAGACACACACACAACTCTACAGCAGACCCACACAGACAAACTCTGCAGCAGACACAAACAAACTCTGCAGCAGACACACACACACACACACACACACACTGCAGCAGACACACACAGACACAAACTCTGCAGCAAACACTTACACACTGCAGCAGCCACACACACACAAACACAAACTCTGCAGCAGCCACACACACACAAACTCTGCAGCAGCTGCCACACACACACACACACAAACAAAATCTGCAGCAGCCAGACACACACACACACACACACACACACTAGATAGAAACTGCAGCTACAAACACACTCTGCAGACAGACACTTACTTTGCAGCTATAAATACACTCTCTCCCTCCTCAACTCAACTGTCGGTGGAGTTCTGTTCACGGAGGGAGTGGGAATCACTGCCTGGCTGCTGCTTCCTGACCAATCCCCTGCCTTGTCTGAGAGCTGTACCTGCCTCCTGACCAATACCCTGCCCTGTCTCAGAGCTGTTCTGACAAAAGGAAAAGCTGATTGTCTAGAAATAAACACTTTGCAAGCTGCCAAAATATCCGTGCATTACTGAATAAATAATGCCCGGAATTGTAACCAATCAGAGAGCAAGGATTTCAATAACGCCCGGAATTTTACAGCTTTAGCCTATAATTTATAATATTATAGGGGCAAATGTTAAAATGTACAAGAATTAAAGAAAAAAAAACTGTTAGTGTTCATTTGCATGTCATTACCCCAAATCCCTGGCTGCAGTGGAAGCATTGTATTCTAAGAAATAATGTGGAAGAACAGGGTTGACGACCTGTCTGAGACATGCAAATGTAACCACGAGTGGTATTTTTATTTGTAATATTATAGTATTATATTTAATAACCTTTGTTAATTATTAAATGAATAAATATTGCAAAATAAAATGTCGGCTGTGACCAAATTTGCTTTTATGTTTCTCATGTGTGCTATTAAAAACAGGTTGAAATTTTTGGATATGGATATGGAAATTGTGATGTTTGGGTGTGTAAAATCATATGTAGAAACAAAAGAAAGAAAAACACATATAGTGCAGGATTGTCCGAAATCCAATCAGGTCTTGTGTAAAAAAGATAATATAAAGTGGGCGGTGCCACAACTTACATGGTCCTAAAGGGACAGATGGCACTGTGTCTCCACATCAGCCTCGGTCCCCCCTGAACCACATATCGATGGAAATTCCATCAGCCCTCATGGACCTTGGTTTTACACAGCCCTCACAGATAGTAAGTATTACACAGAGAGATATTGTAACGTGTAAAAAAAATTATATCGTAAAAAAAAGATAAAAGCAAATGCACACATACATATAAGATAGTAATAGCAGATAGCAGCTCAAATACAGAATGAATGCTCAACATGAATGGCACTACATCTTTGGCACTAAATCTTTAGTCTGTAGCTGTTAGGGGTCTCTGCTTCCGAACCTGGCTTGCAGGTCAAGGCGCCAGCTGACAGAAATCCAGCGAGAAGTCGTCCTGCATTACAATTTCCATTTGTACAAGGATCCAAGAATGATTCTCCATAGTTGTGCAGCGTATCAGAAAATATATATATATATATATATATATTATATTTGTACACACTATACACACTTTTATGTGTCTGATATATTAAGCACAGTTTATTGATTCACTGTTAGTATATTCAGTATTGTACTTATTGAACTGCACTAGTAACAGAGAACCAACAGTAGTTTTTTTTCTGTTTCTATTGAAAAATGTGATAGGCTTACCTGTGAGCTGCTAGTATATTTAAAACCAACATTTTGTTCTAGACATTTGTTTTCCTTTGAGGTTGCCTAAAGTGTTATGTAAATCTTATTAAGGCACATTTTAATTTTTATTTGACATGTTAATAAACATTTATGTCTAAACATGTTAAGTTGTTTAGAATTTCTGTATCCAATTACTCCATGATTATGTCCCTTTACTGCATTTAATGTAGTTATATTTTTAGTGATCTAATTTGCTAGTGACTCTGAATCATAAATGTTATGTTTAAGATGTTGTTGTTGCTGCCACCTGAACTGAGAAACTATTTTTTTAATTTAAAATGTTTTCCTTATAATTAAAGTAGAGTTATGTTGTCATAATAACTACGGTATATATACAGTATTATGAAAGTTATATTTATTGATGCGTGACTTTGAAATGTATGCCAACATGTTTTTGGAAACATTTGTACATAGTCTATTTGTGAGAAACACACATATGTACGGTGCTGTTGTTTTTGCAGTGACTAAGAAATAATCAAAAATAGTTACTTTTTACACTAGCCAGATAAAAACAATTACCTGAGCTAATAGGTACTGTACAGTGAATCCGCATTTTGTATTTCTTCAAATCTCATTGAATATTTTAAATGGCAACAGCTTCAGTAACCACACCAAACCAAACAAAATACCCTCTGCCCCCTTAAATAAATTTAGCTCATCAATCCATTTTTGCTCACATCTGCACCTAGCTGCGTAAATTTCTACAGGTCCCCTTTTAGGACAACACCTTCAGCCGAGTCACTCCTGACAAAGACACCCAGACACGTTAACTTTTGCAATACATAGTTGTTAGCATCCATTTTTCAATTTGCACCAATTTCACAGCCGAGACCTTTAAACAGCTACAGTACAATGTGCCTCACAAACATTGCAAACTGTGAAGCTTGCTCCAGTCATTCCTGCAGCCCCAAATTATTTATTGACTGGCAATAAATTCAGCCACTCCATACTTGGGCATGTAATTCAGGAAGAAGGGGGTTCCCAAGGCTGAAATGAATGTGGTTGAGCTCTGGATACCCCCTACTTCAATACTATGTTATTAAAATTAACATTTAAACTGTGTTATCACCTGTAAGAGCTGTGCAGCGAGACGTCATCAAAAAAGGGTGGGAGGTATGCTACCTGATTGGCTATCTTCCCTCCATTTTTGATGACGTCACATCACTCCAAAAAAACGAGTGTACCATGTGATGGCTTCCATTTTTTTTTTTGCTGAAGTGACGTCATCTTAAAAGGAGGGAAGCATATCCTACCTGATTTGCTCACTTCCCTCCCTTTAAGATGATGTCATATCAGTAAAAAAAGGGAATCCATAACATGGTATATCCACCATTCAGATTGGTGGGTATACCATTTGTCATATATTATAAAAGGCCTGTCACGTCTCATTTGATCCCATGAAGCCGTTGGATCAACATCTTCTGGATCTATAGGATTACAAAGAAGACAAGAAAGAAGAAAAGATGGAAGAAAAGAAAGGAATGAAGAACTACTCACCCAGGCCTCCTCTTCAATCAACTGAGGATCATGGACTTCTTTGCATTATGGGGCAAGAATTGGTGCTGCAGTTGGATGAGGAGGGTGAATTTTCATCCTGGCAGAGAAAGGAGCCACTTTGATTGTATGTTATTTAATTGTGTATTTTTCTTTTTAGGATGCGCATTGACTGGCTATGTCTTTATCTATGCCACTTTTAGTGCATAGATAAGCACATTGACAAACTATGCATTTATTGGCAAATGTTTGTGTTTATTTAATAAGGATCAAAAAATCATATGTTTCAAGTTGCCGTTTAAAAAAATATATATATATTTTACATTCAATATGTGCATCGATACAATCTGCATACTGACAATGATAAGCTAAGTCGCAGATCGATCCGTTCTCCTGTAATCGATTGCTTACTATTCAGCATCTCATTATATCGATGTCGCGGCGTCATGTGACGTGGGTATGTGGCCATTTGACGCTGCGGCCTCGTCACTATGAGAAGATGCAGGAAGCCGCGCTGCACCTGGTCGCGCACAAGATAGCTTCGTGCGGACATTATAATGGCGGCCCTGAGAGACGCTCAGAGTCATGTGCAGACGAGCCGCATTTTAAACCAGCAATTTATTTATTTATTTATTTATTTATAAATATTTTACCAGGAAGTAATACATTGAGAGTTACCTCTCGTTTTCAAGTATGTCCTGGGCACAGAGTAAGATAAATAATACATGGTTACAAATACAGCTACATAAATGAACAGGGTATATATTATATACAAGACATTGCGTGCACAGTTAAAGAAAATATATATTATGGGCGTATGAAACAGTTACAGACCAGATTAAAATGTGAGACAGCCTTAGATTTGAAAGAACTTAAACTGGTGGTGGATGTGAGAGTATCTGGTAGGTTGTTCCAGTTTGGGGGGCACGGTAGGAGAAGGAGGAATGGCCGGATACTTTGTTGAGCCTTGGGACCATGAACAGTATTTTTGAGTCAGATCTCAGATGATAAGTGCTGCAAGTGATAGGGATGAGGAGCTTGTTCAGATAGCTGGGTAGCTTGCCCATGAAGAATTTAAAGGCAAGACAGGAAAGGTGAACTTTGCGCCTAGACTCTAGTGATGACCAATATAGTTCTTTGAGCATTTCGCAGTGATGTATGTTGTAGTTGCATTGGAGAACAAAACGACAAATTGAATTGAAGATGGTGTCAAGTTTGCTAAGGTGGGTTTGAGGTGCCGTGCCATATATTATGTCTCCATAGTCAATAATTGGCATTAGCATCTGCTGTGCGATATGCTTTCTGACCAGGAGACTTAGGGAGGATTTGTTCCTGTAAAGTACCCCTAGTTTGGCATAGGTCTGGTTGTCAGGGTATCAATGTGCATCCAGAATGTTAAGTGGGAGTCAAACCATAAGCCCAGGTATTTAAAACTAATGACAGGAGTTAGGGTGGTGTTAGCGTTGGTTCTAATCAGGAGCTCAGTCGCTGGAAGCTTTATAAATTTAGTCTTGGTCCCAAATACCATTGTTACAGTCTTGTCAGTGTTTAAAAACAGTTTGTTTTGGGAAATCCAGTTTTCGAGTCTCAAAAAGTCAGACTGAAGTATGTGTTGAAGGTCAGAGAGGCTATGGCTGTGTGTATATAGGATTGTGTCGTCTGCATACATGTGTATTGAGGCTTCCTTGCAAGCTGTGGGAAGATCATTAATGAACACTGAGAAGAGTAGGGGCCCCAGAACAGAGCTTTGCGGGACAGTTGATATCCAGGTGGTTGGAGTTAGAGCCTGAGATGGACACATGTTGGGATCTTCCTGATAGGTAGGACTGAAACCAGTTTAAAGCATGCTTCCCTATTCCAGAGCTCTGGAGTTTGTTAAGCAGGATAGCATGATCAACTGTGTCAAAAGCCTTTGCAAAATCTAGGAATACTGCACCAGTGAGTTGTCCCCGTTCCATTCAACACTGGATTTCATTGCAAACTTTTAGCAGGGTAGTTACGGTGGAGTGTTTGGGACGAAAGCCAGATTGGAATTGGCTAGGGAAATTTGTCTTGGTATAGAAATCGCTTAATTGGGAGTGGACACATTTTTCCATGACTTTGGATAGAATTGGGAGAAGTGAGATTGGCCTGTAGTTTGAGACAGTGTTTTTGTCCCCACTTTTGAAGATTGGGACAACTCTGGCAGTTTTCCAGGTCTTAGGGATATGGCCTGCAGACAGGATAGAATTGACTATGGAAGCAATTGGTTTGGCAATGGCTGGGGCACCAAGTCGTAGGAACTTAGATTGTAGTAAATCAGGTCCGCATTGGCTGCTTAGTTTTAGTTTGAGGAGCGCTTGTGTAATCTCCTCTTCAGATACTGGGCCAAATTGAATATTGTGGGCATTGTTGGGAGAGGGTGGGGCTATGTGTGTACTCCCAGGATGAGATTCAGGTTTGTGGTTTGGGCTGCTTTTTGCTAATAAGTTAGTGGCACACCCCACAAAGTAATCATTGAATGGATTTGTAATGTCAGTGGGGTTTGTCAGAGTAATATCCCCCTTAGTGATATTACTTGGTTGTTGATGGTTAGGACAAGAGACAGGGGGTGCCCAATGCTACATCCCATTGACAAAATATATATGATGAAAAGTATAAAGTAAAATACTTCAATAATAATAATATTAAATACTTGGTTATTTAGTTAACCCTTCGGTCAAAGCGTCATAAGCCTGCATACCAACGCCAAGGTATAACCAAATTAATGCAGGTCCTACACTACACTGTGAACCCTTCCTTTTACCTCGGTAAGAGGAATAGGTCTTGTTCCTGCAGCAAATGAAATGACCTCCCAAGTTAAAAAGGTGAAGGAGGAGGAGTGAGCTCTGGGGGAGGTGCCACCAGCCTCCAATTGACTGCTACCAGTTAGACATAGATTAACACACATTCCCAGCTAGCTCAAACTCCCACACCCACCACATGATTAATATATATTTATGTCAACCAGAGAGCTACTGAGCGTGGCAATTGTATATAACAAGAGGCAGGGGGTGCCCAATGCTACATCCCATTGACAAAACATATATGATGAAAAGTATAATGTAAAATACTTCAATAATAATAATATTAAATACTTGGTTATTTAGTTAACCCTTTGGCCAAAGCGTCATAAGCCTGCATACTAACGCCAAGGTATAACCAAATGAATGCAGGTCCTACACTACACTACACTGTGAACCCTTCCTTTTACCTCTGTAAGAGGGGAAGAACCATTATAGGTCTTGTTCCTGCAGCAAATGAAATGCCCTAACAAGTTAAAAAGGTGAAGGAGGAGGAGTGAGCTCTGGGTGGAGGTGCCACCAGCCTCCAATTGACTGCTACCAGTCAGACATAGATTAACACACATTCCCAGCTAGCTCAAACTCCCACACCCACCAAATGATTAATATATATGTATGTCAACCAGAGAGCTACTGAGCGTGGCAATTGTATATAACAAGAGACAGGGGTGCCCAATGCTACATCCCATTGACAAAACATATATGATGAAAAGTATAAAGTAAAATACTTCAATAATAATAATATTAAATACTTGGTTATTTAGTTAACCCTTTGGCCAAAGCGTCATAAGCCTGCATACCAACGCCAAGGTATAACCAAATTAATGCAGGTCCTACACTACACTGTGAACCCTTCATTTTACCTCTGTAAGAGGGGAAGAACCATTATAGGTCTTGTTCCTGCAGCAAATGAAATGACCTCCCAAGTTAAAAAGGTGAAGGAGGATGTGGTGGGTGTGGGAGTTTGAGCTAGCTGGGAATGTGTGTTAATCTATGTTGATGGTTAGGAGGCTGGAATATATTGTTGATAACCTTCCTGAAGTTAGCTTGGTTTGATGTATTTTGGTGGAGATTGTCAGAGTAATATTGTGCTTTTGCGTGTCTTGTTTGCCTTGTGCACATATTCCGCATGCATCTGTAGTGATTGAGATCCTTGGTAGTGCCAGTTACTTTGTAGATTTTCCACAAGGTATCCCTGACCTGGTAGAGTGAAATAAGGTCAGTTGTAACCCATGAAAGGTGGGCCCCCCGTAACCTTATTTTGCGTAGTGGAGCATGGGTATCGCAGAGTTTTAAGAACTCTGATTGGAAATAGTCGAGCGCAGAATCAGGGTCGGGAATTAAATCGATTCTGTGCCATGGGCAGTTGGTAAGGTCATCCAGAAACTGTTGTGGGTTAAAGTTTTTAAATGTTCTAGTGAGGAGAATTTTAGGGCTTGAATGGGGCGGTTTAATTTTCCTTACACAGTACACTATTGCATGGTCACTGAAAATATCAAGAAGGATGCCAGAGGATTGGATTCTCCTGGGGCTTGAGGAGGGAATCCAGTCTAGCAAGGAATTGTTATGCGATTTCAGGTTTGTCCGTGTGGGTTGGGAAATGAGTTGTGATAGGTTATGTGTCTTGAGTTGTATCTGGATTTTGTGGTTTTTAGGGTCAAGCCAATTGAAGTTGAAATCCCCAAGAACTAGCAGCTCACTCTTCTCATTCAGAGAGGAAATGGAGCCAAGAAATTGGGTGATATCAGTCAGGGATTGTAGAGGGGCTTTACGGGGGCGGTAGACGCCAGCGAGCAAGATGGGCTTAGAAAAGGGGAGGCAGAATTTGCCAACTAGAATTTCAAAAGAGGGTGGGCTTGGGGGGCAATTTAACAGTGTAAATTGTAATGTGTCTGCAATATAAAATAACACCCTCCTCCTCTCTTTGACCTATCTCTCCTAAAAATGAAGTATCACTGAATGGCGATATTTGCATCGGGGGTTTTAGGGGTTAGCCATGTTTCTGTAAGAACGATGGCTTTGGGTTTATGCATAAGGCACCATGCCTTAGTTCGTCCAGTTTGGGCAGCAGGCTCCGGATGTTTATATGGGCGACAGATAGGAATTTAAAGGTGGAATTCTCAGGGGCATGGGACAGAGTTGAAATGGGAGGACCTGGGTTAGGTTCAATATCACCTGCTAAAGAGAGTAATAGTATGAGTAGAAATGTGGGTAGTTGTTTGCAAGTTGTAAATTTGTGGTGTTTGCCATTAGAACGAGCAGTGGTTACATTAAAATGCTAATGTTGTTTAATAGAACGGACTTCTTAAAGCATATGTCTACCTCTTGCATTACCCTCTAAAATACTTTCAAAAATTAGTCTGAGCACACGCCTGCTTCATGCAGCATATTGACTACTGTGCAATCGTTTTATATGATGTTTTTTGTATTTCAGGAAGCAACTTTTTTACATGGCCAGCCCTAATATGTGAATGTGTGTCTAAAACATTGTAACGGATCAGGGGACACGCGCCTCTCAGCGGGTCCCCGTCACCTCTGGCCCCGCGGCGGCTCTCTGCCCCGGTTCCCCGCTTCCTCAGCCTCTTACCTGTCCCACGCCGAGCCGTTCCTCCATGGTGCACGCCGCACCCGCACGCGACCGAGGCGCACGCACGGCAGCCTTACAGAGGACGCGCACACCCGATCCTCTTACCAGCCCTCCCGCGCCGCTGGCACCGCCCCCCCCTCTCACTCCCACTCCTTAGGAAGGAGGGGAACAGACTGACTAAATTTGGCACTGCCTCTCTGAGGAACCTGAAGGTGAGGGCTTAAGGTCTGTACCTATACCAAATTGGCTATACACAGGCCATGAGTCACCACCACACTTCTGTTTCTCAGAGAGGAGCATGAAGGGGGGGGGGGGTCAAAAGCCCACAGGATAACCTGTCACAGCCAAGGCTGCTTAGGGCTTATGTGACAGGGGGAAGAGACAGGCAGAGTAGACTAAGCATGTTACACTCTCCCCATGGTGGTATTTCCATGTCCTCACTGGAACAATGTTCTGCACCTTCGGTCAGTCTGGAACCTGCAAGATAACACGATTACACATACAGTAAG
Organism: Ascaphus truei; assembly: GCA_036426205.1. Taxonomy (NCBI): domain Eukaryota; kingdom Metazoa; phylum Chordata; class Amphibia; order Anura; family Ascaphidae; genus Ascaphus; species Ascaphus truei. The sequence continues at coordinate 224,150,061 of CM071570.1, forward strand.
ATGGTACACATTACCATAAGCAATACAGTAGAAACCCAATTCACCCACTGATAACAGCGATGATATTTTCTATTTCTTTAAACATGAATAAAAGGGGAAATTACCTATATATAATATTTGGGATTGGGTTTCTTGATGGCCCATCCCTCGAGATCCTTAACCCAAACATAATACACTCAGTATCTTGGCGAACCTCCACCTTCTCTTTAAAGATACAAATCCCAGTGATCCACTTCCTCATCACCGCACAGATATGAGACTCAGTTATATGCTCTTAGTAACTGGTCTTGGACTGTAGATATTCTGTAATAGCCAACCTCAACCAATCATGCCGTTGTTCTACTATCTCCTGCATGATTAGCTCTGGGACGTATGGGAAATTATAACCATGAGATAACCGGTACCTATTCCTTATGGCCATGTCTGCTCTACCTAAACGTATAATTTTCAGGCCAGCTCCTTGGCCAGGTAATACCCAAAACACGGGGTCATGAGGGTCCACCTCTTGGTATAGTATAGAGGGGCCCTTAGGTACTATTACAGTCAGGTTGCTCTCTCCCTGTCACTTAGGCCTGGGACATGGTGCAGGGAGGGCGCTGGGCAGCGCTGACACTCATGCTCACCTGCTCACGCAGAAGATTTTTCTTGTCCCTGCATGAGCGTCAGCGAGTGCGCTTGTGTGTAGGGTGGGAGCCGGGCGGGAGGCGGGCATGGAGGAAGGCTGGGAGGCGGGGCTAGGGTGCCACGTCACGGCACCGACGTCACAGACTGCCATTGGCTTCTGGCAGCCACGTGACTGGCCCTGCGCTTGCATGAGCGGCAAAATTTAAACTTGTCTGTCTCCTGCATTTTCACACGCCTCCACACGCCTGCGGAAGCGCCGTCTAATGCCGCGCTGATAGGGATAATATTTCCCCTCAGCGCGGCTCAGCGCGCCTCAGCACGGTCTTTTTGATCATGTCCGAGACCTTATGAAGTGTCTCTGCAACCTCCTCAGGAGAGAATTGGCCTTTCTCCCACCAATGGTCAAATATAGGACCGTTGACCAATACAAACCTTGTTCTATTTAATTCAGGGACATAGCCACAGAACATGGGGTCCCACTACTTAAGGGGTTCCCTAGACAAAGGCTCAGACTACAAGACCTGGTACATACTGGAGAAGAAACACTAGAGGATGTAGACTGCAAAGATGACCTAGATACATTAGACTGTTGTTGAGACTGGGACCTGGTTGATTCCCTGAATGACTGATAAGAGCCCCTAGATGTACTGTAGGACTTTTAATGTGGCTAGATGCAGGTATCTCACCCACAGATTTTGCAAAGCTACCACCCCCAAATGACCAATCCCTCACATCAGGAGATAACCTAGGTGATACATCATCAGGAAACTTTGTAAACAAAAAGGGGGTGACAGCAGGGTCAACATGTCTCACCCTCACTGAGCCAATGGTCGATAATGGGGCAGTGGCAGGGCAGAATGGGTCTGGGCAAAGTCCACAATGTCCTGCACAGGGGTAGCATGGGATGGTAGTCCCTGTAGCAGGGGCATAGCATAGTCCATTACCTGTCCGGTAGAAATGGATTTTCCTTTGCTCCATGGAGGTGACATGGGCATGGTGGTAGGGACGCAGTGACCTCTTCCCATACATTTGGCCACAAAGCAAGGGGCATCTTTCGGAAGCAAGTTCACACTCACCGCTGCTGACTTTGGTGGTGCAACTGGCTCCAGAGCCTCAGCGGACACCATCTTGGTGACGTCATCCATCATCGACAGTCACGCGAAACCACCGGCAGGCTCATGTCTGGCAGCAGAGGACGTCACATCCGGTAGAACCGGATAGTTCGTCACTCTGCTGCGCACCAGACAAGGCCACACCCGGCGCCTCATCCAGGTAGCCCGCAACTGGACCCTGCAAAGCGGAAGGAGCAGGGATCTCACCAGACAGCCGGTAGGTGACGTCCCCGGACTCCTTTGCAGGCAAGCCCGGAACAGGGCCGACGTCATCCGGTATCGCGGAGCTCCTCTGTTGGTCCGGAACCTCCGCAGCCTCTCGGAGGGATGCATCTGGACCGGAGCTTCGCTTGACATGGTAAGTGTTAGATGGACTCTTCTCCTCAGGTTCTGCCCAGCCAATGTCATAGGGAGCAACGGATGGGGACACCTCTACCAGGACACGATGCCAGGCGTGTCAGTAACCCGGGCGACCATACGTATGGAGCTCCCTTGCCTTGGAATTCACTCCCGACACCCCTGGAGCAGTCCACTCACCTTCAGGAACCTTGTTAAACACGGATCCCAGTCCTGGGACCATCAGTACTTGGGCGCACGGGCCCACAGCAGACATAGCGGTGGTAGATCCATCGGTGTATAAGTCCTGGCAGGCAGCGGGTGCTGGGACCGGACCACTGGGGCTTCCGGGCTCGATGAAAGGGCACACGGGCCAATGTCATCCGCAACAGGGATATTAGTTGGAGCCGCACCGGTTGGTTTGGAGGCTCTAGATGTTGCCCCATATACTTCCGCTGGCACCAGGCTATTGGGCCTTAGATAGTAGGTGCCACAGTATAGACACCGCGCTTCAAGGCTGACAGTGCCGGTAGGTGACAGTGTGGGCAGATGCGCCGCAGATAAGTCTGGCCACCCACCTGTATGACTAGATATCTGCCAGGTAGTCCATAGTAGATTACTTCCAGGTCATCTGAATCCTGTCTGGATGACATTGAAATAGACTAGAGAGAGAGTTGAATAGTAGCACCTTTCTCTTACTCAGCTTCAATGCGAATTACATGTGAGTGAACTTGAGGACTCCTCCCAAATCCAAGGTAGACTCTGATTGGTTGAACACTCTTTTACTCCTCCCCTAGGTGGAATTAGAGGCAGGGCTGTTTGGGTTAGAGGATAGTCTGACGCCCTAGGAGCCAATCACTTACGTGGGTGGCACCAATATTTGGCGCCGAAAGGATGTAACTTTGTGTTGCAAAGCGTTGCAAACAACCCATGCGTTCCTTATTCCAGATGGGAACGCCATTTTAGATGCTGGAAATGTGCAACCACGCGGTGTCTGTCATCTTAGAACAGTGCACAATATAGTTCTGATGTTAAAGTTCATAGCATACTGTACATTTCTCTGTTTTTGATACAGAGATGGGGTACACGCTTCCAGGACAGTTTCCAACTGGAAGCCCCAAGAACACAAGCATAGAAAGAGTAGGAAAGTGGGGTCATGCAACCGGAGAGCACCTCTACCTGGTGCGACTCTCCCACGACACAGTACATTGTGCCATTTAACGTAACAGGTACCCAGGGTCCTTCAGCATTGATAGCAAGTTCCCTTTCCCCAACTTTCAACCATTCTTTGCAAGCTGAAGATGAATAGAATCACAGCGCTCCCCTGTATCATGCCCTCGGGGGTCACCTCTATGTTAAGTAGGAATGTGGGGGTCACACTCCCAGGACACTGATCGTGGTGTGCCTGCCTCACAACACAGTATGTTGTGCTAATTTAGTAGAACAGGGTCAACAGGTCCTGCTTGGGGCATTTCCCTGGCCCCAATTTCCAACCTTTCAAACAAGGATCTTGAAGGTATCCCCCTGCCTGGTGTCATCTCAGGCAGAAAAGTCCTCCTTCTGGGATAAGATATGGGTGCCCAAGGTTCTCTGGGGTAGCATCAGGGGCCCTGGCCCCTCTCTGTGCCATTTCCCATGCTGCTATTACTGCTGTATTGCTGTTACTGCTGCTGCTGAATCCCTGAAAGCCTGTCCTGATCTCAGCAGCGCCTCCAATTGTAGCACATGTACCCCCACCGTCTAGGAGATAGTTGTTGTGGCTACAGGTGTTTGTGGTGCGCATACCCATGAGGGTCAGGAGAGCTGAGTCGTCTGCGATGGTGAGGAGACCAGGACAAGCTTTTGGTGTTATCTTAGGTTCATTCTCTGGTGTTCAGCACCTCCAGCTTCATTAGGCTCTAGGGGGTTCTAGAGGCAGTCCCATCTGAAGCACATATCCCACCCAGGCCCACTAACTCAAATCCAGGCAGGTATAAAAGTAACAAGGGATACTTTATTGAGAATTTCCTGTAGATCTGTAGAGCATATGTCTCAGAGTATTCCAGGCCTCTGGATGGTGCTTGCTCTCTGAGTCTGGAGCTTTCAGATCTTGTGTGACCAGTCAGCAATGAGGGCTGACTGGCCTCTCTCACTCCCAGCGGAGAGGAGAGTCTCTCACTCCCACTCCTTAGGAAGGAGGGGAACAGACTGACTAAATTTGGCACTGCCTCTCTACGGAACCAGAAGGGGAGGGCTCAAGGTCTGTACCTATACCAGATAGCCTATACACAGGCCATGTGTCACCACCACACTTCTGTCACTCAAAGAGGAGCCAGTGGGGGGGGGGGTCAAAAGCCCACAAGATAACCTGTCACTGCCTAGACTGCTTAGGGCTTATGTGACAGGGGGAAGTGACAGGCAGAGTAGACTAACCATGGTACACACATACTTTTTGCAAGATTTTACAATCCATTGCAATTTTGTTGATACAGTATAGGATTGCTTTGTATTCTGTAATAGGTTTTATTTTTTAATGTCAACTATACTGTATACTGTATGTAATTCACTGCAATCCAAAGTTCACAAAAATTATGCATTTATATTTTTCAAGGAATTCATGTATCTAACAAGAGCTGTTGACACTACAGTATTTTCCTTTAGTAAAGTAAGGGCTTTTGTAAAAAAGAAAGATCAATATTGTATTCAGTGCATTCTTTTCTTTAAATGTTTATATTCCAAAGGTACTGTGTACAATATTATATCTGTAGATACAGCAAGAAGCCATTTAAACCATGGAAAACTATGTTACTAAACTATCAATCATTGTTAGAATCTAAACTGAGGAAGCTTGTTTTAGTAAATCATTCTGAAATTATGAATTTATTTTAAGTGTTCCGGATGATTCCTGCAAGATACTTTTGTTGTTGCATTTTTTTTCTATTCTCTGAAGCATTCATATAACTGTACTGGCTTTTGTTCTCTGCTGCAAAATGCAAAAATATACATATTGAGAAATTTTTGAGACTTACTTCAGGCTATTCACTTTTAAGTATGTCAGGGGTGCTATAGCAGAAGCTCAAGAGGAAAAAGATTATGATTAATAAAGAACAAAACCATATAGCACACAATGCTTTATGCTGTAAGCTTGAAAAAAAGCTTCTAATATACAGAATAGTGACTGTGGCTAAAATATACTAATGTCTAATTTCAGTGAGAATGATTTAGAATATTTTGCATAGTATGCATAAATAGTTTAATACATTTCTTATTCTGTTGTCTAAAATACAGAAAAACCTGTGAGTATACCACACATTGTATTTGACTGGTATGGTAAGTTGAACCACCTAATTAGTGTGTTAATCAGAGGGTGGGCCTATATATTGGGAATATATCTTGGGATGGCAATTTGAGGGTTTGCGATGTCCTGTGGATAAGTGATATGTGGAATAGTGACCTGAAGTTAATCCTGGAGATTAACTGTTGACAAGGAGGAAATCTATCAACTACTTAAGATGATGCTGCACTCTTCTATCAACATTCTAGAAAACTACCTGTGGCAGGATGGCCTCGCTGTAGGGCCAGTAAGAGTTTCAAACAGTGGGTAAGGCTTTTAACTTCAGTGGTTTATTTTCCACAATTAAATAAACATTAGGCACATCGTCCCTTTTAGGCACACACAAGACATAAAAAGAACACCTACTCCATGGTAGGAGGCTAACTGTACAATATAAGCCTAGCTACGAGCTGGCCGACTTAACCAGCTACCAGCTTTAAATAACATATTCATGTATAGAGAAATAAGATTAATTCCTTATCTGCTCGGTGGGGACTCCTGTCCTAAGAGAGTCCAGGTAATCCTTCTGGATCCAGCAACCTGGACAGGACAGCTCTGTAGTCTGAGACAGCCACCTACTACAAGCAATATCATCCTTATCAAGCTGTCTGACAGCTGCCTTAATTCAGCCCTGATTGCTTACAGTACAGTAGGTATCTCCAACTAGGTTAACTCTCTGACTGCTGGTTTCATCAGTCAGAGGTATGTTTCCCAGGCATACTTATCAGCCAACGACTTCACTTTGTCACACTACCACTCGTACATGGTTCATTTTTCACATCTTGCTCTTTACTGTTATCCTTACTTCATTGTCAGTGCCTAGCCTTCATCAACCTCAACACTATAATAGCAGTACCACCACTTCCATAACTCCTCTACTACTTATATTTGCTCTAACTTCACTTATTTCCAAGCTACACATTTCTTTCTGCAATCCTCATTATTCCTCTAACTACATCCATATTTTCTCCATTGCTTCTTTCTTTTCCACCTCTCAGTTCGTATGATTGCCTTTCAAAACAGTTCCCTTTAACACTACTCAGCAATAACCCCTGTGCTAACTTATAACCCTACAAATCATCACACATTCTCTTTATTTCCATGCTTCTCATCCTGCCTTCTGTGGGTATTACCCCCAATACTGGTCATTGTCTAATTTATGCATGCTCTTGTCCTTGCTTAGCACATCCAACTTGTCCTGCTCATGGTGAAACCCCCTCAAGCCCCATACCCATCCCCTGTCAACGTCCCTCCCCACTTCATTTCTCCTGTGCTGTCTGCCTGCTCCATTTCTAAAAGTTTCTCTTGTGAGGAGTCTCCATGTGCACCAACATGGATGCTCCACTGACTTTGCCGGGTGCACCAAAATGGCTTGGCTACCAAAACATGATGGTAGCTTCCTCTTTGAACCGGTAATTGTCTGCACCTTGTCTAGGCCTATAAACGATCACCAGTGTGATGAATCCTTTTCCCAAGCAAGGTATCTCTTGCTTTGTATTTCTGGACACCGTCTGTTATCCTGTTATGCTTGGCCTTGCTGAACCTCTGCCGGAATTTGGACCCTGTTTGTCTCTCTTTTGCCCTGACCTTGGAACCGTCATCCCGACTACAGTGCCACACTGTGCCCTGAATTTGGAACCAGGATCCCGACAATGCTGCCGTATATTGCCCTGACCTTGGATTTGTGAAAACGTCTATGCTACTACATGTTGCCCTGAATTTGGAACCATGATCCTTACTATGCTGCTGCAGTCTACACATGATCTCGGATTGGGACCTGACTATTCTTGCTTGTCTAGCAAATAGATTCAAGATAAAGGGATGGTTACTATACTTCCTAACTCTGCCCTAGGGGTCCATCTCCTGGACTGCAGTTAGCAATGTTACACATTGCTCGGGCCATCACAATGGACTCTGCAGAAGTAGAGAAGGCAGTGACCCTTCAATGTCAGCTCCTTGGGACCTAAGCTAATCACCTGGTTAAGTTGGACCATAAGCTGGACATCTTCACAACTATGCTGCAGCCCCTCTGCAGTCATTTCAGTGCATCCAGTTTGGTTCTAGATTCTATCACATCCTTGGATCCTGGTGGCAAAGTGGCACCTACAGTATATCCGAAGTTTTGAAGAAACCCAAGATTCCTACTCCAGTTCATTTTGGAGACCTCCCTTCAGTCTACAGAAGTTTCCTTAGTCAGTGCCAAATCCAGTTTGAAACACAACCTTCATAATTTTCTACTCAACACACCCGGGTGGCAATCATCATGTCTCTCCTGGCCGATGAAGCTCTGGCATGGACCTCGCCACTTTAGGAAATTAATTCCCCACCCCTTGATTATTTAGTCGCCTTCATACAGGCCTTCAGGAGGATTTTTGATACACCTGGTTGAATGGCCTCCACTGTTGCAACGCTTCTACTATCCACATGCTACACACCAGGTCATACCCCCTTTATTTTCCCTCTCATACTTTGATGTCCACTCTGTCCATCTCTTTTCAGTAATTTCCCTCACTGTTGTTATCATCCATCGTCCCACTGGACCTACATCTCAATTTGTCTTGACAGCTGCTGCCTGGCTTCTTCGCTTCCTCTCATCTGACACACCTACTGTCACCCTGGGATACTTTAACATACAGTACCTATTTTTCATTTCAATGCCACTTCCGCTGCCCATTTTTAGTCTGTCCCAGTGGACCACCAATCCTACTCACTGTAACGGACACTCAATTTATTTGTATTCTCCTGCTCTGCTCTGTTTCTAACTTCTCCAACACAGATTTCCCTCTCTCTGATTATCACCTCCTAATCTTTTTGACCTTACCTAGCAACCTCCTTATATGAGCCATCAGCCTTGGACATGACAGTTCATACCACCACATGTTGCCCAAGACATTCCAGGTCACAACAGTGGCACACACACTTTACCCGCTACCTTAAAAAGTGCTCAAGCACTGCAAAATGTTACTGGAGGAAATCCCGCTCTAAAGAAGTCTTCCTCCACTCTAAATTCATACTCTTGTCTAATAAAACTGCCCTCTCTCTTGCCAAGCTAACCTACTTTTATTCACTCATACAAACTCTGTCCTCTAATAATGCCTATTCGCCACCTTTAACTCCTTTTCCCGCTAAACTACACCTGCACCCCTTTATATCCTCATGGCCCAAAACCTGACCAACAATTTCACAGTCAAGATTCAGTCAATCAGACATGACATCTCTTCATGTCAAGCTTCACACGCAACACCTACTGTACCTCCCCTCACAGACCATCAGCTCATTTTCTCTTGTGACTGAGGACAGGGTCTGCACACTCCTTTCATCATCTTGCCATACAACCGGCAACCTTGATCCTAGGCAATTACATCTCCTTTGATTCCTTTCTGTCATGCTAAACTGCACCATAACTCATCTTTTAAACATCTCTCTCACCTACAGTATTTCCCCATCCTCTTTCAAACAAGCACTCATTACAGCCATTTTAAAGAAACCCTCTCTTGAGAGAACCTCCCTCTCTAGCTGCAGCCCTACAGTATCTCTCTTCTCCCTCAAAGCTACTTGAGTGACTTGTATACAACTGTCTGACTCATTTTCTCTCATCTGATTCTCTCTTTGCAATCTGGTTTCTGTCCTCTAGACACCACTGAGACAGCACTATCGAAAGTGATTAATCACCTACTTCACAGCTAAATCTAAGGGTCATTCCTTCTTCCATATTCTCTAAGACCTCTCTGCATTCTGCAACACTGTTGATCACCCCTTCTCTTAAACACCACTCCATTGGCCTCTGATGCAGCCTTCTCTTTTTTCACATTCTTCCTCATATCCTTCTGCTCCTTCTCTGGTGTCTCCTCATCTTCATTCCCTCTCTCTGTTGGAGTCCAACAATACTCTGTCCTGTACCCTCTATATTTCTCTCTACGCCTCTTCTCTTGGTGAACTAAAAAAAATCACTTGGCTTTCAGTATATAAATACTCTTCCCCCTTTCTCCACTTCTAGAGGCTCAGTTAGTACAGCAGGCACAATAGCATCAGCTGTGGTAGATGTACCAGTTACTCTTTCTTGTACAAGTAGCAACAGTTTATTGTGGCTGCACCCACTGTGTGAGTGCCTCAAGAGTAGGGATAGATGGAACAATCCAAATACGTTCCCTGGATCGTTTTGATAAAATCCATCCTGCCAACTAAAATTTGCCTAAGGATTGGATACTTAAAAATACAGACGTGGAAACGTGGGCAGGTAAATGGCAGATGAGGTTTAATACAGATAAATGTAAGGTTATGCATTTAGGATGCAAGAATAAACTGGCGACTTACACATTAAATTGGGATAAATTTGGGGAATCCTTGATGGAGAAGGATTTAGGAGTGTTTGTAGACAGCAGGCTTAGCAATAGTGCCCAAAATGCAGTAGCTGCAAAGGCAAACAAGATCTTATCTTGCATTAAACGGGCAATGTATGAAAGGGAAGTTAACATACAGTAATTATGCCCCTTTACAAAGCATTAGTAAGACCACACCTTGAGTATGGAGTACAATTTTGGACACCACTCCTTAGAAAAGACATTCTGGAACTAGAGAGAATGCAGAGAAGAGCCACCAAATTAATAAAGGAGATGGACAATCTATCATATGAGGAGAGGCTAGCTAGATTAGATTTATTTATATTTGAAAAATGGCATCTAAGAGGAGATATGATAACTATATACAAATATATTCGGGGACAATACAAGGAGCTTTCAAATGAACTATTCATCCCAAGGGCAGTACAAATGACTCAGGGGCATCCCTTTAGGTTGGAGGAAAAGAGATTTCACCTGCAACATAGGAAAGGGTTCTTTACTGCAATGGCAGTTAAAATGTGGAATTCATTACCCATGGAGACTGTGATGGCAGATACAATGGATTTGTTCAGGAAAAGGTTGGACATCTTTTTAGAAAGGAAAGGTATACAGGTATACCTGTACCAAATAAGTATACAGTGGTGGCCGATCTGAGTCTAAGTCGGCTAGATCCGTGGTTCTCAGATTATCCCGGTTATGTGCGTTTTTTTGTCGTTTTCGCCCGGAGTGAACTGCGTTATTTTCACGCTCGTGATATTAGCAACTTATTCTCGCTGTCTGCAATACTGCAATGCCATGTTAAAACTCAGGGGGGCGTTTGTGAACTGTTGTCTTGGAAGTCTAATACCTTCGCGGTTCAACCTAGGTCAGTACACAGTCTGTGTGTGCGCGCGCAGTAATTGTAAATTTGCATTTTTAAAGTATACATGCATTTGCAGTGCTGTTCTGCAGTACAGTATTTCTCATTTGAAAATTGTTGAAACGCATAGGCGTGTACTGTACTGTAACAGTGTCACATTTCGGCATATACAGCGCTCTCCCCTCGCTCAGGATAATTAACTGCACTGCAGGGTATTTCAACTTATCTACAATGCAGTACATCTCTCCCACACCATTCCTTTGAACGTGTGTCTGGTTTCAATCACATTCCTGCTTGACAGCAGGAATTTACTGCGCATGCGCCTGTAACTTCGCCCACCACTGCTTGCTTGAGTGAGTGAAAAAAATTTTTTTATTGTAATTTTTTTTTTTTTATTTTCTCCACAAGCTTGCAAAAACCATCTTACTGTATTATGATATTAAATCTGTGCTGTAGCTTTTGTCTGCAACCCTGTGCGTTTGACAGCACTTGGTTGATTTGTGTGCATTTTACGTAACGTATTTCGGGGTGTATTATTATGATGAACTGCCTTTTGAAAATAAAGTATGTCTTTAGCTTTGAACTTCATGTGGCTGTCTTCAATTTTTTTAATCTTGCCATTGTGTTCTTAATCCGTCCATAGCCGAGCTTCAAAGCCTCACTGCACTTGCGTGTAATCCTTTTTTAGATGGGAGCTATTTAGCTGCTTAGCTGCTTACTGCGCATGAGTCACCCAACCCCCCCTCTCCACTGAGTCGTTCATTTTCTGAATCTTGCCATTGTGTTCTTAATCCGTCCATAGCCGAGCTACAGTACAAAGCCTCACTGCACCTGCGTGTAATTCTTTTTGAGACGGGAGCTTTGAGGCTTTGTTTACAGCAACGTTTTGGAAAATCCCTTCTTGAATTTTATTTGCACAGAGCATCACCTTGATATTATAATAATAAAAATAGCATGTTTTTGTATAGCGCTGTTAGTTACAGTATACAGTACGTTACGCTTTCCAGAGACATTTTGCAGGCACAGGTCCCTGTCCTGTGAAGCTCACAATCTATGTTTTTGGTGCCTGAGGCACAGGGAGATAAAGTGACTTGCTTTTTATGTACTGTATTTGGGGGTTGTATTTGGGGGTTGTATTTGGGGGTTTATTGATCAAATTATTATGATGAACTGCCTTTTGAAAATACTGTACTCTACTCCACAGTATGTAATTTCTTTGAACTGCTGCACAACTAATCCTTCATCCCTCCCCCACGCACACACAAACTCTTTTCGACAGACACCTCCACAGAGTCATTCATTTTCTGAAGTTAGTCATTGTGTTTTTAATCCATCCCTAGCCGAGCGTCAACCGCATCACGGCGCCTGCGTGTACTCTAAGCCTCTTTGAGATGGGATCTAGCTGTTTACTGCGCATGAGTCACCCACACCCCGCTCTCCACAGAGTCATTCATTTTCTGAAGTTAGTCATTGTGTTTTTAATCCATCCCTAGCCGAGCGTCAATCGCCTCACTGTGCCTGCGTGTACTCTAAGCCTCCTTGAGATGGGAGCTAGCTGCTTACTGCGCATGAGTCACCCAACCCCCCCCTCTCCACAGAGTCATTCATTTTCTGAAGTTAGTCATTGTGTTTTTAATCCGTCCCTAGCCGAGCGTCAATCGCCTCACTGCGCCTGCGTTTACTCTAAGCCACTTTGAGATGGGAGCTAGCTGCTTACTGCGCATGAGTCACCCAACCCCCCCTCTTCATAGAATCATTAATTTTCTGAAGTTAGTCATTGTGTTTTTAATCCGTCCCTAGCCGAGCGTCAATCGCCTCACTGCACCTGCGTGTACTCTAAGCCTCTTGGAGATGGGAGCTAGCTGATTACTGCACATGACTCACCCAACCCCCCCCCCCAACCCTTTGAGGCTTTGTTTATGGTAACGATTTGGAAAATCCCTTCTCGAATTTGAAATGTAAATCTGATTTGCACAGCATTGTGAGAATTGAGAGTAAAAAAAAACATTAACTGATTCATGTTGTTTTGTCATTCATTCTTATACTGTAGGGGTGGGGGGGGAGTGGTTGTTGTCAATGATTATGATTATCAGGAATGTGAATAAATATTTATTTTATTTTTTCAGGAACAAAAAAATACAAATATAAAAATACTCATGAATAATACATAATGCATTCTTTATTAAGTTCTTCTGGCAGATTGAAATTGGATAAACATTTGTAAAACATTTGTAAAACATGGAGAAACATGAATTATGCACATTTATAAGAATATTATTTAATAATATATATATACTGTGTAATGTGTCAATATATCTATATATATATATATATATCTTATCTATACTATATATAATATATATATATATATATATATATATATATAACTATACTATATATATATAATACTGTATATATAAATATATACAGTATACATAGAATATTATTTTTCCGTCTTATCTTGTTCCTCATTCCGTGTACAGTCAGTAGTTCATTGAGAGAGGAGAGGTTTTGTGTACATCAATACTGCTTTTTATATTGTACATTTGACGGTACAAACAGATTAGACTGGACACAACACCTCACCTCCCCCCAGGCCACCCTTTGTTCTTGAAACGACAGAAAACAAAATTGTGCAGTTATATGCGTACTGTATTATGGCATTGGTGTGATGTGTAATACTACTGTATGATGCTGGTGCTGCTTTATCTGAAAGAAAAAAAATTGAGCAGTTAGTAGGCAGTTACTGTAACTACTGTCAAACTAGTCTACTGTACAGTATACTGGAACTACTGTATCTCTGAACTACTGTTAATACTACTGTATATAACCCATGGCTGGTGCTGGTCTCTCTGTTAAGAAAAAACTGTAACTACTGAACTGTATACTCTGACTACTGTTAAATACTATTTAAACCTGATGGCTGGTGCTGCTCTCTCTGTTAAGAAAAAACTGTAACTACTACGCACGACACACTTTTTCGAGCAATTACCCAGTATGTACCTGGCAGATACCTGGAATGCGCCGCTCCTCACCTCTGACAAGCCCCGTTGTGTTTCCTTCCCAGCCTGGGTTCATGCCTGGCTGACGGCGGCGGATCTGTTAAATGATAATGATTAGGATTTAATAGGCTGCAATGCTTCGCGTGTCTACCAGATGGCATAAATTCATGAATTGTAATGCAGTATATATATATACTGTGCAGTATTGCAGCCAGGGGGATAAAATGCTTCATCCCTGCTTGGAAAATACCTCAATGCACTCGGGCAGAAAACAGTCACAACCCTCAATACACCCGTTATACCCGAATTCGTGGGACTAGCCAAGCTCGAATAAGTGTGTCGCCAGTGTACTGTATACTCTGACTATTGGGAAGAAAAAATCTGTGCCATACTACCTGTATCAACTGTACTTCAATACTACAGCACAGTACTACTTTCCTGATGCTTGCCCATTCGCGCGATCACAATGGGCAACACAGTGGCAATATGGTCTATATATTTATTGTAGCATTCCACGGTGATACATCGTTCCAAAAACACACGTACCCTTTCAACAACTCGTCCTTTTTGGAGGTTTCGCCACTTTCTGGAATGGTCCTACCGCTGATGCCAGACCATTTCGATCGGATTGAAGTCTGGCGATCTGTCATTGGAAAAAAAGGACAATTAGTTTAAGAGATACAGTACACAGTAAAAACAGTGGGGAAAAATGAGACACGGTACCGCACTTACTCCGCTGGCGTCTTCACCCAGTTGATACCGCCGCCTCAAGGATATGACTGTTGACGCGGTGTGCTTCGGATCGTTGTCTGGTAGAAAGCGGTACCATCCGGGAACTCGCGTGTGATATATTGCACAATCTCAGGGACAATGTTGTCTTGGAAGAAAGCTTTATTCATGATTCCTATAGCAGAAAAGAAAAGTGCTGAAAAACTGCACAATAGTACAGTACAGTGCATACAGTAAGCTACACTAGAAAAGTACAGTGCATAAGGCTACATTATATTGATATATTTTACCTTCAAAGATGACAATGCATCCTGGTCCCGCCTGAGATGGCACCCCACACATGCAGCTTCACGGGGTGTTTTGGCCGCGGCTTCAAAGATATGCAGCCTTTTTTGTGGAATGCAAGCTTGCAAATCTCTCCAGCGGCACAGTAGACTCGTCAGTGAAGATGCAATCATGGAAAGTTTCCCCACTGTCGATCCATGCCTGGGCCTGGACCACTCTTTGATTTTGTTTGCGTCCCGTATCATGGGGTACGCCTCTGTAATAACAAGAATAAATAATTTTAGTTCCTAAACAACCTTTTACCTCCTGTACTGTCCAGTACTAACCTCACACTCCATTTTCCTCCAATGCTGCGTCTCATCTTCTTTATCTGGCTTGGATACATGAGATTGTGATTTTCCTGCAGAGTGTATTGACCCTTAATGCACTCTTCTCATCATTCTCCTCATCATTTTGCTCACCAGAAGAGTTGTCTCCCTACAATGTAAAAAAAATATTGTTTTTGTTAATTGCAGCATATAAAAATTTTTATACTGTTGTCCTGTAATATAAATAAATATATATATATACTGTTGTTATATAAATATAAATATAAAAAATATATCTGTTGTAATATAAAATCTAAAAAATTAATACTGTTGTAATATAAATATCCAAATATATAACTGTACTGATATAAATATAATATACAAAAAATATGTACTGATATAAATATAAAATACAAAATAAATACTGTACGATATACAATATAAATATACAAAATATATTTCTGTTGTAATATAATATAAATATACAAAATATATAACTATGTAATATAATATAATATACAAAATATATATACTGTACTGATATAAATATAAATATCAAATATATATACTGTTGTAATATAAATATAAATAACAAAATATATATACTGTTGTAATATAATATAAATATACAAAATATATATACGTGTAAAATAAATCAACAGAAATAACAAAAAATATTAGATTTATATTAAAATTAATTTTTTTTAAGTTGTATAAATATACTTACGCTTGTTTACCCTTGGTGCCCTTTGCGGTCTCTGTTTTTTCCGTGTGCTGTAGCTCAGCGTGGTTGCTGGCACAACGAGGCCAGAAATAGCTAACCAGCGTTGGATGCAGCAATTCGGTGTCCGCTCGTGTACATCTCCTTAATTCGCATGCTGAGATCCTTGGAAATCTTTTTAACAACCATTGCTGCGAGTTGAAAGAAATACAAACCACAAAATGTATATTCGATGTATAGTCATGTGTATTCAATGAGCAGTGAATCCACAATGGATGGTGTATGTATACGGTAATGACTCACATTAGAGTACGCCCACTTTCAACACCTGTACCCTCGCTGCCATGCATAAAAGGTTACACACTTTGCATAGCCCACCACTCGATGATCTTTATCTGAACTTGCCCTTGTCCAGATACTGCATTATGTAGGCCATCTGCTCCATGGATCAACCCCGATTCTATGGACGCAGAAACCCACTCGCCTCTGCCGTGCCTTTCAAGCAGAAAAACTGAAAGGCGTTGCCGTTTCCACCCAAGCAAAAGCGACAGGCTAAGGCCAATAAGAAAAACCTTCTGCTGACCCCAAAGCTAAGGGTTTTCATAGACGTCAGCCTTTTATGTCAAAGATATACGTATGTACTCTCGACGCAAACGAGATTGGCAGCCCAACCCATCGAATCCACAGCCCACTTCTCACTATGCTTCGACACGCTCGGCCGCTTGTCCCGAAATCTTCCAGCCCGTCTTCTCCACCCTCGTCCTCGACGCTGCCGCCGCCGCCCTCCGCGGAAACCCACAGGCTATCCTCTCCTTTCTATCCGACGACCTACCTCTGAAATCCACCGGGTCACATTCTCCTTTGCTCTTAGACGACTCTGATTCTCGCCCGGAAATCCAAAGGTTACTTTCTCATCCCCTCTCGACGACGCTGCCGCCTCTCCTCTACCGGATATCCAGTCAACTCCTCCACCCTTCTTCGACGTCGCTGCCGCTTCTCTCCATGGAACCCCCATCTCATCGCCATTGCACCCATCCACCCAGATTTCCAGACGCCATGCACAAGAAGCAGCACGTTAGACCGGTTGCTGAATGGGATAACTGTGGATTACCCCCGGAACTCTATTGTGCTAGCAAAGATGATTTGCTTCTGGAGACCATGCTAAATGTGGAGCAACAGATGATACATATGGATCAACGATGGATCGAAGGATGGAAGAAGATAGGCTGACATAGCGGGTATACATTATTTGCTCGGTGTTAATGCCCCTGTTTCCCGACGCTGGAGCAGGGGGTGACATGGATGGGATAATGGGACCTTCACCCCTTCCATCACAAAGCGCACCCCCTCCACCAGGATGTAGTGTACATGTATGCCGTTGAGGAGGACTGACCACACGTCAAGACCACGCCAGGAGACAACACGGCGACCAAGACTGGAGAAAGCTTCCTCCACAGACAACCTACCATCGCCCGTCCTCCTCAAGCACACTCGTTCCCAAAAGACCTACATCGCTCGCATCGAACGGTGCCCGACATCACCCTGTGCGATCTGCCACCGGCGCTCAGAGAAGTATAGAGTTGAAGAGTGCTGGTGCACCCCCAAGTTGCCTTGTTACTTTTTAAGCACCATGTTCCCTACTCGTGTACGGCGACTGGGCCTTCAAAGTGAACTACGAAGGAAATCGCGTTAAAAAGGCGCTTCCTGCCAATTTTAAGAAGAACATTCTGGATGAATGGTGCGCATTTATCCAATTACAGATCCTGTAATGAAAGGTGTTCGAGACTGCATTAATGGCGTTTTGCGCCATGCAAGGAATCGGCCATGGACAGACAATGGGGAGGACTTTCTGTAAGACCATACTGTTGTGTCTGAACTGTATTGTACTGTACTGTACATGTTTTGACCTGCTGTACTTGAATAAAGGAGATGTTGTTGTGTGTTTTTTTTTTACTTGTATTTTTACAGAAATTGTTTAACTTGCTGTCCACACCCACAGACCTGCACAATTCCAGTCCCTAGGGCGCAAACAGCACGGTTTTCAAAGTTTACCCTGAAAAACCACCCTGTTTGCTCCCTCAGACTGTACTGGTGCAGACTGTTTTGCACCCATCCAGTACAGTATATGTTTTGACTTGCCGTTCTTTAATAAAGGAGATGTTGCATTTGTTTATTTTATGATAACGATTGTTTTTTAAAACATGTTAGGTAAACCATACTGACTGACATAAATGTTTTCACACTGTAGCAGTAACCATACCACCTGTTGATGTTTTGAATTGCTGTGCACTTAAAATGTTTTACATTGTACATGTTTTGTAAATAAATGTTTTTGTACTTACTCCACCAATAAAAGACATGTTGATTTGTTTTACATTGTTCCATTTGCTCCTTTGTCTACTGTAACAATACAGTGTTGAAGAATGTCGAGCATACTGCACTGTACACTGTAGCATCCTCAGTATAGAGTAGTAAAAAAAATAGAAAACATACTACTGTCTGTACTGTATGTCTGGCACTGTAATCATGAGAATAAATGCAATTTTTTTATTTTTTCGGGTTTATTACACAGTATACTGTATATAAAAAAGTATTGTATACTGTACGGCCGGACAACCGCATACTGTTTCAGGTACAGTATCTACATCCTAATCAATAACAACGGCCACTAAACTGTAGACTCCAGTACGTGGATTTAAATCCGATTCAGCAATATGCAGGCATTGTTACACAAAGCGTATTAGCCATAGAAATCCCTTCATTAGCCGTTTTCTTTTCTCAGGAAAAACAAAAGAAAAGTTTTACTGTATGGTCAGCCCCCTAAAGACGCTCCCAGCCAGTCCCACCAATAATTTTCTCGGGGGGCGCTCTCCTGTTAACATGTGCACGCCTACCGTCGATGTAATGACACCATATGCGTTTCAAGAAGGTTCCAATGCGCATGCCCTAGCGTTCCACCAATTGTTCAGTATCTGCGTACCGTACTGTAAAGCCGCTCAGCCAATGATATTGCTTACAGGAGAATCGCTTGACTTTTGAATTGCACCGATATTGATACTGGCTCTCAAAAAAAAAAACACGAATAATACGGCACAATACTCACCATAATTTTCCATTCAGCTGGCCGCGGCGCCGGTCCACTGCCAGTCCAGTGTTCTTGATCATCCACGTCGATAGTTTCAGCGGGACTAGTCCACCTGTAGTAAGCTGATGGTGCTGGAAATTGCTTAGGTACATGCAAGCTTGATCGAAACTGCACACGAAATCCGTCTCAGCTTGCTGATAGACAGCAAGGGTTGTCACTGACGGTGGGACCGTCATTGGAAGCCATTGCTGGTGCATTGCTTGGCAGCAACTGTTGATTCTTAGTTGGTTTTAAACACGACCCTTGCCTTTTGCCATCATCATGATCATAGATACAGGAAAAAGCCGGTGATACACACCAATACCCTCCAACAAATTGTGGCTCATACGATAAAAACAGGGTCGCTACATACTTTTCCTTATTGCACCTTCCACGTTGAGCAGCTGCGAAAATTTGTAAAAGTCATAGTTTTCGATAAAATACTGATAATTTGAACAACTGTTGCCATCTTATCCTCTGTTGCATTAATCGCGGCCCATATCAAATAGCGTAACTTCTGTCGGGTTTTGGAAAGCGGGCTGCACTTGAACACTCATGCGGGCGGCGGGTTCTGGAGAATACTGTAACCGAAACTGTTCTTTGTCTTTCTTTAATATGAAAGCCTAAATTGATACATTTTTGCAACCTCTTCCTTTAGTCTCAACGCCAATTTACAATAGCACTCTGTGGTATCTTTTTTACAAGAAACACCTGCAAGTCACACCTTACTGAAGCGCATGCGCATCACAATTCATGAATATCTGCCATCTGGCGGACCACGCGAAGAATTGCAACCTATTAAATCCGAACCATCTCAATAACCAATCAACTACTGCGCGTCAACCGCCATGACCCGTGGCTGAAACCAAAATGAATGCAGCATGCTCCAGGTGAAGTGCGTCGCATTCCAGGAAAAAGCCAGGGAAAAACCGGCGATGTGTTAGACCAATGAGCCGCAGCAGTACATGGGAAGAATGTGATCCAGGGATTAATCTGTTGCCAATCTGGAATCGAAGGAATTTATTTTTCCCTTAGTGGGGTTTTTTGTTTGCCTTCCTCTGGATCAATAAGTAAGTATAGATATAGGATAAAGTATCTGTTGTCTACATTAGCATAGGTTTAACTTGATGGACGTATGTTTTTTTCAACCTCATCTACTATGTAACTATGTAACTATTACAGACTATGAGGGAGGGAGGGAGACCACAACCACTGATTTCTAGCTGCAGATCTAGCTGTGTGAACACACCAGCAAATGGCTAGAAATGACCACTATCTACTATACAGTGCATTCATCCAAAGTGATATCTATTTTGTTGATTGTAACCTTGAAAGGACTTCAAGCACTTAGTAATCTGTGACTGAGAACTATGGGACTATGCACTAAGCAGAAAACTGCCTTTAAAGTGATATTAATGTCTTTGTAAGAATGATACTGCCTGCTTCGATTCACTAAGCAGTGTGATAAACAGTGCTTATCGCCTTAAAAGGCATTTTTTTCAACCAGGAAAAATGGTGAAATCCGGTGGTATCCGGGCCCTCAGGTAACCCCCGGTTTCCGGAGTCCCCCACTGGCCTTGGTACCAATCATGTGGCCAAAAAAACATAACACTCAATACTTAAATAAATAAATACACCCTCCCCTGCCCCTACCCCTAACACAAACAGTAAATTAATGCTCAAATTACTTTTATCAGTATGGATAATATACATTTTTTTCATTACAACAATTTAAAACATTAAGCCAGAAATAAAATATAAACTAGCACTCATCCCTGCAGGCTGCCATGATGAAGGCATCCTCATCCTCATCACCGTCATCTCTTTCATTGCCACAAACATTGCAATACAATAAAAAATATAATCTGATTGTCCCCTAACCCTTAATATTAACTTAGTCGTTATGTAACCGCTATAGTAATAAGGGGTTAACCCCACCGTCTCCCACTACCCACCACTTAGAAGGCCTAACCACCCCCCAGCAGCTACCCCACCCTTACCCATTCATTAGTAAAGTGGGTACATCAATGCTCATGAAATATGGGCATTATTACCACTGATAGCAAGAAAAGGTGAGAGGAACTAAAAAACAGACCCAATAAAAAAATTTACCTGGTGGTCAGTGGTTATATCGCAGCCGCCCTTTTCACTTCCGTATGGCTAGTTGGGGATATCAATCAACTAATATATTATATAATTGTGACATTGTTTTGGTTTAGCGCTACCTTATTTTTTTTCTCCACTCAGGCCCAAATAAAACACATTACATTTACAAATGAACATATTACTAATGCCAATCAAATACTGAATGGCACAGTGGGTACAGACCATAGCCATATAATATGGGCACGATTTAATACTAATGCCATCAATGTCAACCTAAAAACGCAATCACAAGTAAAGATTCAACACATCTCAACATAAAAACAAATAAAGAAGTACCGAACCACAAATGACCAATCAATCAAGTCCATCAAATCCAATGTACCTGGCAGATACCTGGAATGCGCCGCTCCTCA
The DNA here is from genome assembly GCA_036426205.1 of Ascaphus truei. Lineage (NCBI taxonomy): Eukaryota > Metazoa > Chordata > Amphibia > Anura > Ascaphidae > Ascaphus > Ascaphus truei. Next base: position 224,171,333 of record CM071570.1, read on the forward strand.
CCTCTGACAAGCCCCGTTGTGTTTGCCTTCCCAGCCTGGGTTCATGCCTGGCTGACGGGCGGCTGATCTGTTAAATGATAATGATTAGGATTTAATAGGCTGCAATGCTTCGCGTGTCTACCAGATGGCATAAATTCATGAATTGTAATGCAGTATATATATATATACTGTGCAGTATTGCAGCCAGGGGGAATAAAATGCTTCAATCCCTGCTTGGAAAATACCTCAATGCACTCGGGCAGAAAACAGTCACAAACCTCAATACACCCGGGTATACCCGAATTCGTGGGACTAGCCAAGCTCGAATAAAGTGTGTCGCCAGTGTACTGTATACTCTGACTATTGGGAAAGAAAAAATCTGTGCCATACTTACCTGTATCATACTGTACTTACAATACTACAGCACAGTACTACTTTCCTGATGCTTGCCCATTACGCGCGATCACAATGGGCAACACAGTGGCAATATGGTCTATATATTTATTGTAGCATTCCACGGTGAGTACATCGTTCCAAAAACACATTACGCCTTTCAACAACTCGTCCTTTTTGGAGGGTTTCGCCACTTTCTGGATATGGTCCTACCGCTGATGCCAGACCATTTCGATCGGATTGAAGTCTGGCGATCTGTCATTGGAAAAAAAGGACAATTAGTTTAAGAGATACAGTACACAGTAAAAACAGTGGGGAAAAAATGAGACACGGTTACCGCACTTACTCCGCTGGCGTCTTCACCCAGTTGATACCGCGCTCAAGGATATGAGCTGTTGACGCGGTGTGCTTCGGATCGTTGTCTTGGTAGAAGCGGTGACCATCCGGGAACTCGCGTGTGATATATTGCACAATCTCAGGGACAATGTTGTCTTGGAAGAAAGCTTTATTCATGATTCCTATAGCAAGAAAAGAAAAGTGCTGAAAAAACTGCACAATAGTACAGTACAGTGCATACAGTAAGGCTACACTAGAAAAGTACAGTGCATAAGGCTACATTATATTTGATATATTTTACCTTCAAAGATGACAATGCATCCTGGTCCACGCCTAGAGATGGCACCCCACACATGCAGCTTCACGGGGTGTTTTGGCCGCGGCTTCAAAGATATGCAGCCTTTTTTGTGGAATGCAAAGCTTGCAAATCTCTCCAGCGGCACAGTAGACTCGTCAGTGAAGATGCAATCATGGAAAGTTTCCCCACTGTCGATCCATGCCTGGGCCTGGACCACTCTTTTGATTTTGTTTGCGTCCCGTATCATGGGGTACGCTCTGTAATAACAAGGAATAAATAATTTTAGTTTCCTAAACAACACTTTTACCTCCTGTACTGTCCAGTACTAACCTCACACGTCCATATTTCCATCCAATGCTGCGTCTCATCTTCTTTATGCTGGTCTTGGATACAGTGAGATTGTGATTTTCCTGCAGAGTGTATTTGACCCTTAATGCACTCTTCTCATCATTCTCCTCATCATTTTGCTCACCAGAAGAGTTGTCTCCCTACAATGTAAAGAAAATATATTGTTTTGTTAATATGCAGCAATATAAAAATTATTTATACTGTTGTACTGTAATATAAATATAAATATATATATATACTGTTGTTATATAAATATAAATATAAAAAAAATATATACTGTTGTAATATAAATATAAAAAATATATACTGTTGTAATATAAATATCCAAAATATATATACTGTACTGATATAAATATAAATATACAAAATATATATACTGTACTGATATAAATATAAATATACAAAATATATATTCTGTTGTAATATAAATATAAATATACAAAATATATATACTATTGTAATATAAATATAAATATACAAAATATATATACTGTACTGATATAAATATAAATATACAAAATATATATACTGTTGTAATATAAATATAAATATACAAAATATATATACTGTTGTAATATAAATATAAATATACAAAATATATATACTGTTGTAAAATAAATCAACAGAAATAACAAAAATATTAGATTTATATTAAAATTAATTTTTTTTAAGTTGTATAAATATACTTACGCGTTAGTTACCCTTGGTGCCCTTTTGCGGTCTCTGTTTTTTCCGTGTGCATGATAGCTCACGGTGGTTGCTGGCACAACGAGGCCAGAAATAGCTAACCAGCGTTGGATAGCAGCAATTCGGTGTCCGCTCGTGTACATCTCCTTAATTCGCATGCTGAGATCCTTGGAAATCTTTTTAACAACCATTGCTGCGAGTTGAAAGAAATACAAACACAAGAATGTATATTCGATGTATAGTCAATGTGTATTCAATGAGCAGTGAATCCACAAAATGGATGGTGTATGTATACGGTAATGACTCACATTAGAGTACGCCCACTTTCAACACCTGTACCTCGCTGCCATGCATAAAAGGTTACACACTTTGCATAGCCCACCACTCGATGATCTTTATCTGAACTTGCCCTTGTCCAGATACTGCATTACTGTATGCCATCTGCTTCCATGGATCAACCCCGATTCTATGGACGCAGAAACCCACTCGCCTCTGCCGTGCCTTTCAAGCAGAAAAACTGAAAGGCGGTTGCCGTTTCCACGCCAAGGCAAAAGCGACAGGCTAAGGCCAATAAAGAAAACCTTCTGCTGACCCCAAAGGCTAAGGGTTTTCATAGACGTCAGCCTTATTATGTCAAGAAGATATACGGTGATGTACTCTCGACGCAAAACGATTGGCAGCCAACCCATCGAATCCACAGACCACTTCCTCACATATGCTTCGACGACTCTGCCGCCGCTGTCCCGGAAATCTTCAGCCCGTCTTCTCCACCCCTCGTCCTCGACGCTGCCGCCGCCCTCCCGGAAACCCACAGGCTATCCTCTCCATTTCTATCCGACGACGCTACCTCTGAAATCCACGGGTCACATTCTCCTTTGCTCTTAGACGACTCTGATTCTCGCCCGGAAATCCAAAGGTTACTTTCTCCATCCCTCTTCGACGACGCTGCCGCTTCTCCTCTACCGGATATCCACAGGTCAACTCCTCCACCCTTCTTCGACGTCGCTGCCGCTTCTCTCCATGGAACCCCCATCTCATCGTCCATTGCACCCATCCACCCAGATTTCCAGACGCCATGCACAAGAAGCAGCACGTTAGACCGGTTGCTGAATGGGATAACTGTGGATTACCCCAGGAACTCTATTGTGCTAGCAAAGATAGATTTGCTTCTGGAGACCATGCTAAATGTGGAGCAACAGATGATACATATGGATCAACGGATGGATCGAAGGATGGAGAAGATAGAGGCTGACATAGCGGGTATACATTATTTGCTCGGTGTTAATGCCCCTGTTTCCCCGACGCTGGAGCAGGGGGGTGACATGGATGGGATGAATGGGACCTTCGACCCCCTTCCATCACAAAGCGCACCCCCTCCACCAGAAGATGTAGTGTACATGTATGCCGTTGAGGAGGACATGACAACCCCGTCAAGACCACGCCAGGAGACAACACGGCGACCAAGACTGGAGGAAAGCTTCCTCCCAGACAACCTACCATCGCCCGTCGCCTCAAGCACACTCGTTCCCAAAAGACCTACATTCGCTCGCATCGATACGGTGCCCGACATCACCCTGTGCGATCTGCCACCGGCGCTCAGGGAGAAGTATAGAGTGAAGAGTGCTGGTGCACCCCACAAGTATGCCTTGTTACTTTTTAAGCACCATGTTCCCTACTCGTTGTACTGCGACTGGGCCTTCAAAGTGAACTACGAAGGAAATCGCGTTAAAAAGGCGCTTCCTGCCAATTTAAGAAAGAACATTCTGGATGAAATGTGGCGCATTTATCCAATTACAGATCCTGTAATGAAAGGTGTTCGAGACTGCATTAATGGCGTTTTGCGCCATGCAAGGAATCGGCCATGGACAGACAATGTGGAGGACTTTCTGTAAGACCATACTGTTGTGCTGAACTGTATTGTACTGTACTGTACATGTTTTGACCTGCTGTACTTGAATAAAGGAGATGTTGTTGTGTGTTTTTTTTACTTGTATTTTTACAGAAATGTTTTAACTTGCTGTCCACACACACAGGACCTGCACAATTCCAGTCCCTGAGGGCGCAAACAGGCACGGTTTTCAAAGGTTACCCTGAAAAACCACCCTGTTTGCTGCCCTCAAGGACTGTACTGGTGCAGACTGTTTTGCACACCATCCAGTACAGTATATGTTTTGACTTGCCGTTCTTTAATAAAGGAGATGTTGCATTTGTTTATTTTATGAATAACGAATTTGTTTTTAAAACATGTTACGGTAAACCATACTGACTGACATAAATGTTTTCACAACTGTAGCAGTAAACCATACACCTGTTGATGTTTTGAATTGCTGTGCACTTAAAATGTTTATACATTGTACAGTATTTGTAAATAAATGTTTTTGTACTTACTCCACCAATAAAAGAACATGTTGATTTGTTTTACATTGTTCCATTTGCTCCTTTGCTACTGTAACAAAATACAGTGTTTGAAGAATGTCGAGGCATACTGCACTGTACACTGTAGGCATGCTCAGTATAAGAGTAGTAAAAAAAATAGAAGACACATACTGTACTGTACTGTATGTACTGGCACTGTAATACATGTAGAATAAATGCATAGTTTTTATTTTTTCGGGTTTATTACACAGTATACTGTATATAAAAAAGTATTGTATACTGTACGGCCGGAAAACATCAGCATACTGTTTCAGGTACAGTATTCTATCCTAATCAATAACAACGGCCACTAAACTGTAGACTCCAGTACGTGGGATTTAAATCCGATTCAGCAATATGCAGGCATTGTTACACAAAGCGATATTAGCCATAGAAATCCCTTCATTAGCCGTTTTCTTTTCTCAGGAAAAACAAAAAGAAAAGTTTTACTGTAATGGTCAGCCCCCTAAAGACGCTCCCAGCCAGTCCCACCAATAATTTTCTCGGGGGGCGTCTCCTGTTAACATGTGCACGCGCCTACCGTCGATGTAATGACACGCATATGCGTTTCAAGAAGGTTCCAATGCGCATGCGCCTAGCGTTCCACCAATTGTTCAGTATCTGCAGTACCGTACTGTAGAAGCCGCTCAGCCAATGATATTGCTTACAGGAGAATCGCTTGACTTTTGAATTGCACCGATATTGATACTGGCTCGTCAAAAAAAAAAAACACAGAAAATAATACGGCAACAATACTCACCATAGAATTTCCCATTCAGCTGGCGCCGGCGCCGGTCCACTGCCAGTCCAGTGTTCTTGATCATCCACGTCGATAGTTTGCAGCGGGACTAGTCCACCTGTAGTAAGCTGATGAGGCTGGAAATTGCTTAGGTACATGCAAGCTTGATCGAAACTGCACACGAAATCCGTCTCAGGCTTGCTGGATAGACAGCAAGGGTTGTCACTGACGGTGGGACCGTCATTGGAAGCCATTGCTGGTGCATTGCTTGGCAGCAACTGTTGATTCTTAGTTGGTTTTAACACGACCCTTTGCCTTTTGCCATCATCATGATCATAGATACAGGAAAAAGCCGGTGATACACACCAATACCCTCCAACAAATTGTGGCTCAATACGATAAAAACAGGGATCGCTACATAACTTTTCCTTATTGCACGCTTCCACGTATGAGCAGCTGGCGAAAATTTGTAAAAGTCATAGTTTTCGATAAAATACTGATAAATTTGAACAACTGTTGCCATCTTATCCTCTGTTGCATTAATCGCGGCCCATATCAAATACGCGTAACTTCTGTCGGGTTTTTGGAAAGCGGGCTGCACTTGAACACTCATGGCGGGCGGCGGGTCTCTGGAGAATACTGTAACCGAAACTGGTCTTTGTCTTTCTTTAATATGAAAAGCCTAAATTGATACATTTTTGCAACCTCTTCCTTTAGTCTCAACGCCAAGTTACAATAGCACTCTGTGGTATCTTTTTTACAAGAAACACCTGCAAGTCGACACCTTACTGAAGCGCATGCGCATCACAATTCATGAATATCTGCCATCTGGCGGACACGCGAAGAATTGCAACCTATTAAATCCGAACCATTCTCAATAAACGCATCAACTGCGCGTCAACCGCGCATGACCCGTGGCTGAGAACGCAAAATGAATGCAGCATGCTCCAGGTGAAGTGCGTCGCATTCCAGGAAAAAGCCAGGGAAAAACCGGCGATGTGTTAGACTCAGATGAGCCGCAGCAGTACATGGGAAGAATGTTGATCCAGGGATTAATCTGATTGCCAATTCTTGGAATCAGGAAGGAATTTATTTTTCCCCTTAGTGGGGTTTTTTGTTTGCCTTCCTCTGGATCAATAAGTAAGTATAGATATAGGATAAAGTATCTGTTGTCTACATTTAGCATAGGTTTAACTTGATGGACGTATGTTTTTTTCAACCTCATCTACTATGTAACTATGTAACTATGTAACAGACTATGGAGGGAGGGAGGGAGACCACAACCACTGATTTTCTAAGCTGCAGATCTAGCTGTGTGAACAAAACCAGCAGATGGCTAGAAATGACCACTATCTACTACTACAGTAGCATTCATCCAAAGGATATCTATTTTGTTGATTGTAACCTTGAAAGGACTTCAAGCACTTAGTAATCTGTACTGAGAACTATGGGGACTATGCACTAAGCAGAGAAAACTGCTTTTAAGTGAGATTAATGTCTTTTAAGAATGATACTGCCTGCTTCGCGATTCACTAAGCAGTGATAACAGTGCTTTATCGCCTTAAAAGGCATTTTTTCAACCAAGGAAAAATGTGAAAATCCCTGTGGTATCCGGGGCCCTCAGGTAATCCCCATGGGTTCCGGAGTCCCCACTGGCCTGCGGTACCAATCATGTGGCCAAAAAAACATAACACTCAATACTTTTAAATAAATAAATACACCCCCCTACTGCCCCCCTACCCCCTAACACAAACAGTAAATTAATGCTCAAAATTACTTTTATCCAGATATGGATAATAGTACATTTTTTCATTACAAATTAAAACATTAAGCCACAGAAATAAAATTAATAAAACTAGCACTCATCCCTGCCAGGCTGCCATGATGAAGGCCATCCTCATCCTCATCACCGTCCATCTCTTTCATTGCCACAAACATTGCAATACAATAAAAAATATAATCTGATGTCCCCTAACCCCTTAATTACCTTAGCGGTTATTAACCGCTATAGTAATTAAGGGGTTAACCCACCGTCTCCCACTACCCACTTAGAAGGCCTAACCACCCTCCCCAGCAGCTACCCCACCCTTCACCCATTCATTAGTAAAGTGGGTACATCATGCTCATGAAATATGGGCATGATTTACCACTATAGCAAGAAAAGGTGAAGGAACATAAAAACAGACCCAAATAAAAAAATTTACCTGGTGGTCAGTGTTTATATCGGCAGCCGCCCCCTTTTCACTTCCGTATGGCTAGTTGGGGATTATATCAATAAATATATATTATTAATTGTGACATTGTTTTGGTTTTAGCGCTACCTTATTTTTTTTCTCCACTCAGGCCCAAATAAAACACATTACATTACAAAATGAACATATTACTAATGCCAATCAAATAACTGAATGGCACAGTGGGTACACCATGCCCATATAATATGGGCACGATTTAATACTATGCCAGTCAATGGTCAACCTAAAAACGCAATCACAAGTAAAAGATTCAAAACAATCTCAAAATAAAAAACAAATAAAGAAGTAAACCGAACAAAATGACCATCAATCAATTAATCAAATCCAAAATAAAGACCAGAATAAACAATTAAATCACCAAAACAAAACCATGAATAAATAAAATAAATATCTAAATAAACTGCATCATTCAAAAGTCAAAAAATAATCCAACATTAGAAAACAAACACCAATCAAAAGTCAGAAATTAACAATTTAAAACACCAGCAAAAATTCCTGAACACTACATCAACATGCAATATAAATAGCATACAAATTTAAAAACAAAGAACCAATTTACTCTATATTTAAAATACATACAAGCAAGCATTTGTCAAAACAACCATTGCTTCTTACTGTATGTATGTGTAGCCCTAAAGGGCCATACATAAATACATTTGGAATGAATGTGTGAAAAAAAAATGCAATCACAAAAAAAGACAATAAAAAAAACTGTAAATGAAAAATAACATACATTCTATTTTATCCTTACCTTTAGATGTCTTCAACCTCTGATTCCCGTGGTTACCGGAATCTCTCGAACCAATCCACGATCCCAAACAGCAATAGGCCACAGGTAAAAAAAATCCAAAGTCCTTTTCTTCTTTGTTTTTCATCTGTAAATTGTAACCCAATATTGGCTCTTTCAGGGTCTTCTATCTTCTTCTGTATCTTCATCTTCATCCATCTTCAGCAGGCACTCCCTTTCTAATCCTTTTGGAGGAGGTCCTCCCTCCTCAGCTTCTTGCCGTCAAATTATGCTGCATATGCTTTCATAGGCCCGTGACGTCATATTTGAGTGCAAATTGTTCACACGCCTCTGATTGGCTATGAAAAACATGTCGTTTTTTTTTTGGTGAAGTCATGTAAAGGAAGTGAAGCCAGCCAATCAGAATGGCTGTGTTTCCTTTCCCTTTAACATGACGTCACCAAAAGCAAAATGGCTGCTGTCAAATGGTACTTCAGCCAATCAGATTTTGGGAACTATATCCCCAAATTGATTGGTTGTAGTAGACCATGTGACAGAGTTTTTTGGGAAAGGATGTGACATCATCCAAAGGGAGTCACATGGTCAACTAGAACAATTAGATTTAGGATACAGTTCCCACAATCTGATTGGCTGAAGTACCATGTGGCAGCAGCCACGTTGCTTTTGGTGACGTCATGTTAAAGGGAAAGGAAGCACAGCCATTCTGATTGGCTGTCTTCAGTTCATTTACATGACGTCACCAAAAAAAAATATGGTTTTCACAGCCAATGAGAGGCATGTTAACCGTTTGCACTCAAATGTGACATCACAGGCCTATAAAAGCCTGTGCAGCCTCATTTGACGGCAAGAAGCCGAGGAGGGAGGACCTCTTCCTCCAATAGGATTACAAGAGCGTGCCTGCTGAAGATGGATGAAGGTGAAGTAGTATTTTAGTATTAGTGTTTATTTAGTTGATTTATCCAGTTATACCAGCTGCCTACCATTAGATCATCATGACTTTATTTTCTAATAAAGCACTTAGAGGGCACAATTTAGAGGAGCTATTTACAGAAGAAGTAGAATTTGATTGTAATGATATTGAAGTTGAAAATCTGGACACACAGTTTTGTAAACTTGAGAAGTTATTCACCCAAGAGATGAAACAATGGTGGGATGTAGTAACACTCAGGAAATATATTGAACACAAAAGAGCCCTGGAGGCTAGATTCCACTGAAAAATTGCCTTTTAAATCCAATGTGACAGGTAAAATTTTTAAAATGAAAGATTTTATAAACTGTCGTACAAATCATGTTGTATATCTTTAGGAATGCCCATGTAGCCTCCAGAATGTGGGGCGCACTACGAGACGGTTGCGAACACGTATAATGGAGCACATGGGCAATATTAGACGTCATGTCTTAACCCATAGTGTTTCAAAACACTTTGCGATGCATCATGAAGGGAAACCTGATGGCATGATCTAAAGAGCTATCGGATCTGTACCACAGAATTGGAGAGGAGGAGATAGGGTAAAACGGCGGTCACAACGCGAGACGTATTGAATATACCAATTACACACATTAACACCAAGAAGTCTAAACTTTGACATTGACTTAGGGGCTTTCATTTGAACATCTTCTAATTGAATATCTTTTAATTGAATGTCTTGTTGTGTTCCTTTTTTAATTTAAATTTTTTACTCTTTTAGAGAACATAGATACGCTACATGTATCTTTATATTTTATTCACACTTATATCTGTTTCAGATATTTTATGCTTGATAAGACATATCCAATATCCCAAACTGGAGTCCTATAGAGCCATTATGAATGTGTGTAACGAGAAGTCACACAATGTCTGCACTTACATCTGCTATACTGCATTTGATCGCAGTTGGCCGCTAGATGGCTCCTCACAGTCATTTATACTGTACACTTGCTGCCCGTAATAAATCTTATATCATGCTGAGTTATTCCACCCATTTACTTTAATGCCACTATAGAAGAATGGATTTTTAAATATGTCTTATATGTTTTTCTGCAAGTCTTCTAGCCCCCTCACGGAGAAGAATCAGCTACTGCCCCTTGAACTCGTAGGACGTTATGGAATTTGGACGTCACGAAAATGACTAATCAAACATTTGCCAGCAGTCATAATTATCCAATCAACAGCTGCCAAAGACTACATGTATCCACCCCCAGCCCTTCATGTTCATGGCCTGACGAAGCATGTTTTCTGTGCGAAACGCGTAGCCTGCTGAGCATGGAGCATTTTGGACACTCTAGGACTCTGTACTCCTACACCTCTACAGTTTCCTCTCTGCTGCTGGCCGCAGTATCCAGCGTCACTGTGAGGAGAAACGAGGAGCGGAGAAGCCGCAAGGCCACTCGCTATGTGAGTGGTTATTTTAGCTTTTATTGTTTGATTCAAATAAAGTGTATTATTTTTAACCCCTACTCTCCTGGATGTCTTTGTGGGACTGCGCTTGCCACGAGTGCTAAGACGCCCTGTGGAGGGACAGACCCAGAACACAGAAGAGAAAAGATACCACCTATGGGTATTGACTCACACATGGCCGTGTGAGTCACTATTTATTTCATTTATATTCTACACCACCAACCTTCTTGCTGCACGATCACTGGGGCAGTTACCGAAATCTACAAGGAGATTTTAAAGACACTTCTACATGTGTGTTATTAAAATTGTGTGTAATTTTATTCTAATATTTGATGTAAATGTGGGTTCTACTATTTGTATTTGTTATTTCAGTGTTAAGTATGTTCATCTGCTAGATGTTCAGACATTGGTCATCTAATCAACCTATAGAGGATCAAGTTAAAGTATTTAAATTTCAGTCAGATGAAGTCCTAGCTATAGGACGAAACGCGTAGGGTGGAGGCTTTTGAATATTTCTTAGCATCCCCTATCCAGAATTTATATTAAGCATTATTCCCTTCTTAATATCTGTGCATCCCTTGGACATTATCCCCGAGTTACGGCTGTAATCACGGCTGAGTGACGTCAGCAGTACAATATCGCGACATGAACCAGGGAGCTCAGGAAGGCAGCTGCAGATGGAGGAAACCAGCCACAGAGAATCTTGGCGTTCCACGTGGAGAGGAAGCAGACCATCACTCCAGGCAGCAGGATGGAGAGGATTGTATATCCTATATGCTTTTATACCTCTGCTACTTTGTAAGTAGCGATCTACTTATGCGCATTAACCAATACAAAAACGTACTTCACCATATTTTGTCTCTTTTCTATTTTTCATTTCAGAGAAATCAAGTACTCTAAGTTTATCCCCAGTCCACTTATGCTCATATTTTATTGTTTAGTTAACAGTTTGCGTCTGTGTTTTCCCCTTTTCCCTATATATTGCTATTGTGTGTAGTTTAACACCTTGGGCTCTATGCAGTAAGCGTTGATAAGTGTTTTTTCGCCATTTTAAAGCCACAATTGGGTTTGAGATTCAGTAAGCGCCGATATGTGCTTGATTTCGGCAGGTTTCGTAGCCGATAATTTTGTTATGGCCAGTTTGCTGTCGATAAGCCTGTTTTCGGCACTTATCACCACTTTTTTTAATCGGCTGTATTCAAGTACCAAAATCAGCTTATCGGGGCTGATCTTCACTAAGAAATTGAGATGTTATGGCCAATTTCTCCTGCCAACTAAAGTTGGCAAGTTGGAGGGGAGAACGATCGCTAAGGCTGCCGGAACGGCACTTAGAAAAAAAAAATCATCTGCACATCAATGGAGTCAATGGAGCGGGGACGTATAACATTATAGTACAGTTTACGTTCCATTGCTCACAATACAAATGTGATTAGCATTACAGTGTGGGGGGCATTCACTGCATTGTGTCACACCTGACGTGTATTATTTCATTTACATTGTACTTTTAGATGTTTTCAGCATTTGCGTGTCACATTACTCATCATGTGATGATGTGTCAAGGGAAAATCCTATACTCAACTCTTAAAGGAGAACCTCACATCATATCACACATTTTACTGAACTGAGCGACAATTCTTTATATGATGTTACACATGTCACACATCTAACACATCCACCGTATATTCATGTTGCTTTACATTACACAATGCTTGTAATGTGTAACGCATCTTTAAACGTTCATGTACATCTTTCTTCTCATGTTTACATGTACTTTGGGTCCTCCCTTTTTCATGACGTCACTTATTGGACACTCAATCACATTGCATGTTCACATTGTAACCGTTGCATTACAAGCACTTCAACCTAACTTATACACACATGTACAGTAATTAATCATTGTGACACCTTTCAAACTGATTCGATAGCAACTATCCTCATTACATAAATGTATGCATATGCACACGAGAATTTATTGTTGTCAACATGTGACAATAACATGGCTAATTACACATGTTGCAGCAAACATTTTACACGGCAATCTCAGGCTTTTTGCCTATTTACATGACTGACTGTTGCGTTCAGAAGTGTTACATGCATTGCACCTTACACTAAGAATTTTCAAACAATGTTTGTACAAAGCTTCACGTTACATCATTGGCAAATATCATGATTGCCTGCTCAATACACAGAACAAATAATTCTTTGTTCAAATGGACACAGCTTGTGAGCAAAGTACTTTAATATGTTAATGTAACACCTTGCTTTTTACTATGTCACCTGACATCATCACATACCTATTTAAAGGACGCCCATTACCTGCTCATTCACAGCTACTCATTTCAAAATGTTGCGATTGTTTAGGAGACGGAGGAACATTCTTTTTCATGACATGCTTGCTGATGAAGAGAATGACATAGGGCAAGGGAGGGACAGAGCCAGGGACAGTGACAGGGACAGGCATGCGGATACGACAGGGACAGGGAGAGGGACAGGCCGAGGGACAGGTAGAGGGACAGGAGATCAGAGGAGAAGACAGAGGAGACAAGTTGTGCCTCATCCGCGTGTGTACAGGGAGAGAACCCTGTTAGATGGGATGAGTGAGGAGGAGATAGTCAGTCGCTATCGTTTGAGTTCAGCAGCAATCTTATCTCTTTATGAAGAGATAAGGGGAGATTTAGATTTTTTGACAGCCAGAGGTCGTGCAGTCCCTGGGCTTGTTAAAATGCTGTGCTCATTACATTATCTTGCTTCCGCGTCAGTCCAGACAACTGTGGGCATAGTGGGCGGGGTCTCGCAATCTACATTCTCGTGGACCTTTACCCAGTTTCTCTATGCACTCAATAGACGCGCTAGGAATTATATTCATTTTCCTACAGAGGCGACAGAGTGGCTGGAAGTCAGGAATGCCTTTTATAATATAACAGGGATACCATGTGTGCTGGGTGCAATCGATTGCACACATGTTGCTTTGATTGCACCTAGTCAGAGTGAGCATGTTTACCGTAATCGTAAGCACTACCATTCACTGAATGTACAGGTGGTATGTGATGCCACGATGAGGATAATGCATGTGGTACCCAAATTCCCTGGTTCCAGTCACGATTCCTCTATCCTGAGGAACTCTTCAGTCTTCCATGCGTTCGAAGAGGAACATTTTGAACATGGTTGGCTGCTGGGTGAGTACACATTTGGATGTTGTAACACAAAACACATTTTTCTTTAGGAATGTTTTCATTGTAGAATCTTATCACTAATGTAAGCTTATGTGTGCTCCATTGATTATAGGTGACTCAGGATATGGAATTAGGCCGTGGCTCTTGACTCCGGTGCTAAACCCTCAAACTGAAGCAGAGGAGAAGTACAGTGCAGCCCATATCTCTACAAGATCTGTTATAGAGAGGACATTTGGCCTACTCAAGACCAGATTTAGGTGTCTCGACAGAACTGGTGGGGCTCTTCTATACAAGCCTCAAAAAGTGTCTGATATTATAATTGCCTGTTGCATTTTGCACAATGTGGCACTCAGACACAATGTACAATCAGACATAGCTGAGCCTTTGGTAGACGAGCATCCCACCCATGTAGCTGCTGAAAATGAACAAACAGCCAGTGGTGGCCAGACACGCCAGAATCTCATAAATTCCTTTTTTTCTTGTAAGTAAAAACATATATGTTCCTAGTACTACTTTTATAGATTAATTATGTTATATTAACAATAATGTTTCTTTATATAACCTTCTGTTAGGACACAGATGAATATGGGTTGCACACCTTTCTTTTCTCTGCTGTGTGCACAAAGGGATGTGGCACCGGTATGTTATTGTTGCACAGGTTATATAATCCCTCTTCCATTGTAAATTAGTTGTGTGTATGTGAATACAACTGGTGTAACAAAGCAGTAATATTTTAGCTTTGTGTTGTTCCTTATGCAAACACAATACACATAGTATGGCCATAGTCATTCATTCTTGCAGTATGGTTACATACAATGTTATTGTTGCAGTGTAACATGTACATCCATATGATGTGTACACCAGGCTGGTTTACATTTTGAATGTCATAAAATATACATGGTGTTGCACATTTAACACCAAATACACACTTTGCTGTGTTGCTTACGGTATTGAAGATGGCATGTCAATGTTTGCAATTTATATATTGTTCCATTGCATTATAGGTATATCTCCAGTATGACTGATCATGGTACTGTATGTATATTTGCTGACATCTGTCATAAGATGTGCCTACCTCAATATTCGTATAATTATTTGAAGTAAAAATCCAACATATTGGTAAACGATAAATGTTACATACATGTACTTTATGTATCATGTACATGCATTTATCTACTAATGAGGTTTAATGTGCATTGTATAATAAAATGATTACTCCCATTTCATCACATTTAATGTATGTTGCCTTATAATTTGCATTAATGTAATATAGAGGTGTTTGGAGAGAAGGGGATAACTGTAGATATTTTTTTACTTACGGGAGCTCATTAATCACGGATGCAATTGACTGATCATAACACTCCATGCATGAATGCCTGTAATCACAGCAATGCGTTGTACATCTTATATTTAGCAATGTAGGTGATTATTAATGCTATAAATTATTTGTCAACATTCATTAAACATTGTCACATGTGTATGTATAAGTCACACATGTGTGTTGATGTGACCTACATGTAACAAGTGTCAAACTGTAATCAAAACCACAATTGTGTCAGAAATGTTAGTGTAATTTTGCATTAATAATTACCCACAATCACAATGTTCTTAATATATTTGGAATGTCATTGACGTCACTTCATCATTATCATGATGATAATGAACAAGTATTCTCAAAATATTAACGTCAATCACATGCACATTAGCATAGGCACACTTTTTAAGACAACTGTTTGTGTCTGTATCAATTTGTTTATGATCCATGTATAACACCGACAAATGATAACAGCAGGTTTATTATGGTAGCTTATATCATCATATTGACTGTACTATTTATGTTTAGAAAGTTTAATGAACACAGTAAACTATACTTAGCTTGTTACATGAAATATACACATAAACGTACTTCATTACATGATGTTGATGTAATATTCATAACATCATGCATTGTAGGGGACAACAACATCTTGCCAATAACATTTTTTGCTACAGTCCCAAACCATTTCATCAACATACCCATGTAACAAGATTTTTTTTACTATAAATGGCTTGTTGGTTGTAAGTGTCCTTTACATTGGGAGAAGGAGTGGCTCAGTGAGTAAAGACACAGACTGGCACAGAGAGTTTGAAGCAGGGGAGACTGGTTCAATTCCTGATGTCGGCTCCTTGTGACCTTGGGCAAGTCACTTTATCTCCCTGTGCCTCAAGCGCCAAAAAATAGATTGTAAGCTCCACGGGGCAGGGACCTCAGCCTGCAAAATGTCTCTGTAAAGCGCTGCGTACAACTAGTAGCGCTATACAAGAACATACTATTATTATTATTATTATGATTACATAGTTTCGACAGTCATACGTTCCATGACACAATAGAATGGGAATGGTTGTTATATATAAAACACACCATGTCATAAAATGTTAGTAGTAATTAAAGAACACTCAAGAGAAATTCTAACTGCACTCTTTTGCAACATCATTATGTTAATTAAGTGCTTATGCAATATAGGCATAAGGGTATCACATTTTTAATTGTTTGTTAATAAGCGCTGCTAGCAATATAAAATTAGTTCCATATGTAGTATAGTAGTCGGTGGCTCCTCCTCACAATCATCTCATATAAAGTTAGACTCTTCTGAAATCATACATTGATCCGATTGTATCTTGCTCGACATCTCTGAAATACAGCAAACACATGATGGTCAAAGATGGCACTTTACTATATATGTATCCGTGACAACGCGTTACACATCTCTATATGATTGTGTAGATACACACGTCACTCAGTTATATGTTAGAAGTACAACTATACATCATTATGTATTCGTTTTTAAAATTAGTAGCACGCATAACTATGTATATGAAGTTAACGTTGGGTGTATACTTAAAAATGTGCGCGCACATCTTACTGTGCGCGCGCACTTCACGCTTGGGTCGACTAAGTGTTAGCGCATGCGCAAAACAATGCGTACGTTGTGCGTTCAATACATCTTGTAAATACCATTAAGCATAAAATATGTCTTTCTAATACAATGAAGGAGAAACTACATTCGTTCTAAATGACTACATCTGTATTCTTTTTAAACAGACGTTTGTGGACAGAAAGCACGGCCGATAACACAATGCGCAAATGCAATACGTGTGACGTCATGTTAAGCCAGCGTGAAGCGCACGCAAACACTCCTCCCACTCAATTAACATTCGGCTAACGCCCAGTGCACGCCCACAAACACAGACGCGCAAGCATGACACAGTGCAGTTACCGTAACTATAACAAAACAACACAGCCAATAGGCTTTGACGCGCGCACGTCGCTTTGGGGCGGGACTTACATCCGTAATCCTTTTTAAGGACGCCTTGGCACATGACAAGGGTCCCACGTCATATGTGGTGGACCCGGTTTTTGTTTAGATGTTGCATGAAAAAAAAACAGGTGTGTGTTACAGTTATGGTAACATGTTGCTAATATGTTTAAAGGGATAGGAAATTACGTATATTTATTCCGTGAGCAATGTGTACTAATCTTTCTGGTTCTACTATATTGTAATAGGAAACAATGTGTTTGTGATCGCTACATGTTATGCAGTCTGCAATGTTACGCTGTATCCATGCATTTAAAGTAAAAATGGTGGTTACAAAAAAAAAAAACTTTTAACGCTGAGTCCAGGCATAACGATTTTTATATTTACCATTCTTGTAGAAGTAACACTTCGTCTGCCTGCAACTGGTCGCTCCAGAAAACCAATGCATTTGCATCCATGGTTGACCCAAACGCTGAATCCTGTATGACACACATCTCCTCCATGAGGCGCTCATAGGAATCGCCACTGCCTTCTTCAAACAATTGGTCCGGAGGAAGGTTCATTTCTTCGGTTACCCATTCGAATGCGTTTGCAGCAGAAAGGCTTGGTAAAAAATCATAGTAGTTATGTTCTTGTAGAATGTGTGTTTCAGGAATGGAGGGTGCAGATATTGCAGCAGGTATCGATTCACACGGAACAGTAGTAGCGGATCCATTGCTATTGTTATTAGGAATAAATATGCTATTTAGCAGAATATATGTGCCGTGTTCCACGGTGATTTTATTTTCCTTAGCAATCTGCCAAAAACCATACCTTTCTTGTAGGTTATCCTGCATACGTTCAAAACATTCATTAGTTGAAAAGGGAATCTTACAGAGGATTTAAAATTTCGCGCCCGCCCAGGTTCTTGGTAATAAGGATACTTTGATCTAATCAAATCATAGATTTGGCCCACGTTGGCTTTCTGTTCCGCAGTTGATACGATCGCCTCAGCTATCATCCTTTTATATCCTTTGTGTGGATGCCTGTTTTCAATCATATCGTTAGCCATTGCAGCTTAACACAAAATCTGACTGAAGTTGAATTTTTTCTGCTCAGAATGGTCAAACTAGTAGAATGTTATCTATTTAGTGTCTTTGCATTCAAGGTCACACAATGTTTTTTCATTTACTCCTGTTTTCTAACCACCAATTGGAGTTGGACAAATAATTGGTTCACATTTGTGGTTTCTGATAGACATTTCAGTGTGACTGCCATATTAAGCTACTTTTATCTACTTTCTAAAAACAACTGTAACATTTTAATTAAAAATCACTGTGGGTTGAGGAAAGAAACATTGAACGCTTTATGAAAATAGTGCTTACACAGCCATATAATGAAATACACAGACACCTGCAAATGTTGTAATCTTTTTTTTTTTTTTTCTCATACTTTCAGTGTCATTTTTCAGTCGGGTTAACTCCCTGACTGCATCAGATTTAATAAGTGTGGTATATGTATATATATATTTCTATATAATATATATATATATATATATATATATATATATATATATATATATATATATATATATATATATAATATATATATATATATGATAATATATATATCTGACCATCAATATATAATTTATATATAAATAAAATACCTTATATATATATATATCTACTACTCTCCTACTTATCCATTATCTACCTCTACTATTAATTCTATGCTACTCTTATATCGCTCCAATATACAATTAGTATGTTGTGTAACAACAAACTGTTAAGTGTGTGTATTCTTTACCAATATTTAATGGCTTATCTATGTAACGAGGGATTTTTAATCTTGTTTGCTTGTTTATTAACAGGTTTGAAATATATGAGGCTTACATTTTGTCTGCCTTTGACATGCTGTGTGTGAGCAATTGTGGGTCTGAGTTTACCATCAACAACGCCATTTTTTAATTGAGAAGGTGTTGTAGTGTGTATACACCCTAAATAACTATATCTATGTGATCCGTTCTACAAACAGATCATATGGATGGCTAGTATAGTAGTAAGCCTTGTTGACCTAATTAAATGTGTGGTAAACATGAGTGATGAGTGATTTATTTGTTTAACGCCCAATGTATAGGCTCACAGTAAGTATCTTTCACACAGTAGGCCTGTATTAATACAATACTTGTTTTGAGAAGGAAGCATTAAGGTATGTGTTTCAGAAAATACACTGTATACCAGTTTAGTATAGTACCAATAATATATATTATATATTACTATATATCATATATATATATATAACACACTACTGTGTTCTGTGTGTACATATATCCATACATACTACATATTATTACTCATAACAATTTGATAACAACCCTAAATGATTTATTAAAACAACTAAAAATATTAAGAATGTTTCAAGCAAGGTGAAGGGTAATATTTTAACACTTAATCCATGTGTCACTAGACAAGAAAATAAGTAATGCAGTTAAAATAGTTGTGTTTTTATTGCAGTGAATAATATTACAGTCAATGATTACATCAAGTAACACACCAAATACACAATGTTTGCAGGGTGGTATGATGTAAATGGCAGCTTCTTCTAAACATAAGCAACTGGGTCCTGGTGGACCATTCTTAGGCAGATGCATTAATACATACAATATTCATAAACAATATTCATTAGACTGTTACATTTCCAAACTATTCACGTGTACAATGAACATACTTGAATGTTGTGAAAAACAGGTTATTACCATACATACAACTATCATTAGATAATCTGAAGTCAACAAACAATGCCCAAAGACATATTTACTTAAATTATACCATTTATTATTTTTTTTCCTTTTGAGGCAGAGCGAAGTCACAGGCCTGCTTGTTGTCTCTTGGCTTTTATTTTTCCGTTTGGCTACGAACTTGAGTAACCCAGAGCCACTTGGAGTGGCCTGTGGCACTTCACTGGCGGGCTTGGGGCCAGTGACTGTTCACGGGCAGGGCTTGTGGCCAGTGACTGTTCACGGAAAGGGCTTGTGCCCACTGACACATGTGAGCAAGTTGGTAGACAGTGCACAACTGATGGTTGGTCCGTTTAATGTTTGTTTTCTTTTGTTTGTGTCCAAAAACTGGTCAGTAGTAACTGCTTGTGTTTCTTTGTTTTTGCCGCCTCCTTTGTAGGTGTCAGCTCCAGAATTTCTACAGATGGCAGCGGTAGGATGTTGTCAGGAACATGCACAGAACTTTCTGCTACTTGACCGGTAACATCCCGACCTGGGGAATGAACATCAGATGCATGGGGTGAAAAATGAGCACCATGTAAAGATCCTTCCTGTGATGTGTTGAAGTTGAAATTTGGTACTGTAGTCATTCTCAAGTAATTAGCTTGGGTTTGCTGAACAACTAATGCTTCTAATGACGTGTTTATTTTTTGCATTTGTTTAGGCACTTCAATGAA
The DNA here is from genome assembly GCA_036426205.1 of Ascaphus truei. Classification (NCBI taxonomy): domain Eukaryota; kingdom Metazoa; phylum Chordata; class Amphibia; order Anura; family Ascaphidae; genus Ascaphus; species Ascaphus truei. The sequence goes on from CM071570.1 coordinate 224,191,809, forward strand.
GACTCTGTGGAGATGTGACAATTGTGATATCGTTTCTTTTTGCAGTGATATCATCCTTTCGTACACTGTCATCAGATCAGAATGGCGACGATTTTCAGCTTCAACAATTTTTCCCTCAGAAGCTACTATTGCATCGTATGTGTTAGTTGATGGACGATTTGGCTGTGTAACTGTTTCAATGGGAACCTCTTCATGGTCACTTGATTGTATTTCTGTGTCTATGGCGGCATCATCATCATCATCTTCATCATCATGTTCTAAAAATAAATGTACACATTATGAAATGGCATGTTAATCTCTGCTGTTTTACTATGTAATTATACTGTGTCATAAGTAACACCTAACATGTTTCCATACGTTTTATAACGTCACATTAAAAACTACCTTGACTTACGAATAATGTTTGGACTCAGTATGAAATATGAATGAATGAAAAGTTGCTCTAAACTCACAACTCCTACATGATACTTAACATCACAAACACAATACATGTTGTCTTAAACTTCATTTTCACTGACACTAAGTAATCCTATTTAAAGAACATGTGCAAAACAAATAATGAACATGACAACATAACATATAGAAGTGCACATATTATATGGGCACCACCTCATACACTCACCTTCTAGGTGTGTTGAGCTGCATGACCCAGGCGAAGACACTTGTTCCGTCTCAGGTGACACATGTCCTCCAGGGGCAACTATATATAACAATAACATCAGTTGTACATTTACATGTGTAAATATTGAACAAACAGTTATTGTATGTTCTGTATTTACGAGTAACTAACAGCATCAGTTCCTTAACCGAAAATGTGTGTGTGAAAGTGAACATAAATAGTTGTTAGAACAATGTACATGCCTGTGTACTTAGAACTTTTGAGTTCCCTAACATACAACATACTATGTTTCTGCAGTAATGCGTTAGTATAAATTGATTAAATTTGTACATTCAAATCATATGTTGTGTAGTCATCTCAGTATCATAATGTACATAACTATCATGAGATGAACATTCACAATGGTTATCATGAAGGTGGTCATATTGCAAAAAGCTTCGTTTTTGGTAGAGGATATGTGTGGTACATTAATAGAAGCTGTGGCACACCTGAATGTGGCTGTCACTCAACAACACAACACATGCAGTGTGTGATAATGTGTTGTTGATATCAGTTGAACTATAGATATGAGTGAACGAATGTGTGACGTACGGTTTGATAACTAATGACTTGTTGGGGGATTTTGTACCTAGAGTTAAGCTTTCAAATGAGTGTGATTACCTTCAGTTTTGCTAGTCAGGTTGTAAGAACGGTATTCCCTTCCCCAAAAACCCTAATCAGGCAGACCTTTCAATTACTTCAAACAGGTGAAAATGGTGTGAACTAAGTTGACCGTAAGATGACCCTGCAATTTGGGTGTGTGCTGAACCCCACCCCCTCTGTTGACGTGTATGCTGTGATGACATATTCATTGCAGCTGCTTTAACACAATGGTAGAGGAGCTAAATAGTCGTCTGCAGTGTGCAAGTTATGAACACAATGACATAACATATGCTACGTGTGCCTCATTATGCTGTCTGTATATGACATCAAGCAAAAATTGACCTTTTCATAAACAACTATACATTTGTTAGTGCAAGTGATGTTTGTAGGCCGTTGCATGCAATATATTCGATGCATGATTAGAATAGGCAGTAATGTCGTGTTTGTAGGAGTAAAATAAATAATATACACATTAATATTATACATATTTATGTTCTGTACCTGTAGCTAGTAATAATTTCTCAATAGCATGTGTTACACATGTGTACTACCCTGTTGTTCCCCATCTTCGCCCACCATCAATTGCTTCCACTGCAGCAATGCATTTTGGGAATTCACATGTAAATGACCACGCAATGGCACGTGGTATATTAGTTACTGCTTTTAGTAGGACTACAACATATATGTCTATTTTGAGATATATATATATATACAGAATCAGACATATACATATATAGATGTAGGTATGCTTATATTGTGAAGACAGTATAAAAAGCAGCGGAAATATGTAAAATAACTGTAATCAACGACACGCCTAGTACAGTAATATTTCTCACCTGGTGGAAATTGTGAGGGATAAATTCCAATGTCCCAGTCACCAGCCAAGCCCTCCACGACGACTGGAAGTAATTTTCCCCGAAGCAGCTCCTCCAATGGAGTTAATATCAGACGTTGTGGTGGCGGGCCACCTCCAGTGCCAGAAGCATGCACGCGTTGGTCTTGTATTTTCTTTTTCAATTTTGACTGAATATCGTCAAATCTTTTGCGACAATTCCCCTTGTCCCTGACACGATTCCCACACGCATTGACACCAATTATTATTGTGTCCCACATTTCATTTTTGCTTGATGAACTTGTCCGCGCTTGAAATACAAACAAAATATATGACGTTAATTCATAATAATAGAAGCACCAGTTTCCTACACTGCTAGCTGTTCCAAGAGATAGCAAACATGCTGTTTTAGGTGTAATATGTGAAGCACATGAGCATTCACTACTAAACCTAGACATGTAAGCAAGCTTGCATTAATATTGTATGCAGTTATCGCAAATTGAACGCCTGTGTTTAGTTGTCCTTGTAACGCATGATAAAAAGCTGTGTTTCCACAATAATTAACATAGACAGATATTCTGTACCCATATTTGCATATTAACAAAACTCACATGACCTAGGATCACATGTATTTGAAGAATAAATGGATAGGTACACTTACCTACTAAATGTCCATAGAGACTGTCATAGTGCTCCAGAATCCCAGTGACAAGAGCTCTATTTTCCTGGTCATTGAAGCGAGGATTACGTGGCTTCTCCACACGTTTCTTCCGAGCAGGTTTAGGCTTAGAGCTTGGCTGCTGCTGACTGGACTCTCCTTGTTCCAATGGAAGAGACTCCAAAAGCTGGCCACCAGCAAGCACGCCACCACCAGACACCCCATCAGCAACTGAGCCACCAGCAGCACTCCCACTCCCACCAACAGCACTCGCACTCCCACCAACAGCACTCCCACTCCCACCAACAGCACTCCCACTCCCAGCAACAGCACTCCCACTCCCAGCAACAGCACTCCCACTCCCAGCAACAGCACTCCCACTCCCAGCAACAGCACTCGCACTCCTAGCAACATCACTCCCCTGAACAGTACGTTCACTCTGACGCGTACTCGCACGAATAGCACTACCACTCACACCAGCATCACTCTTCCCACGCTTTGCGGCATACTTACAGCACTCACAAAAAACAGAAAACAAATGTACAGCCAATCACACAAAACACTTCCACATAGAAAACAAGACAATTATGTAAACAAAACAACAAAGGACAAAGCTTTCACAATACACAACAAGTCTCTCAGTCAATATGCAAATATTAAATCGCCCAGCTCTGTGCGTCTCTCTCTCTCTCACTCCCAACAACACAGAGAAAGATTAACAGTACAAGTTGCCTTTAAATATGGCGCGCTATCCAATACATGCTGGCTTCACCTGATTCAGCAAGATTTTTGATTGGCGAACGTAACAGTACCCCGCCACGCACGCCGATACACCTGTGTGTGATCGGCAAATCATCGTGAGAGTGGGCGGATTTTTTTTCGTCTTGATTTTGAAGGGATTCGGCACTTACTGCATACGGAGAGGGAAAATCGCCAATAACATGCCTAATCGGTAAGCTTGCCGATTTCACATATTTGTCGCTTACTGCATGAGGCCCCTAGACAGCAATTGTTACTATTTTATTGTTTAATGTTTTAATTTGCGCACTTAGTATTTTATAGTTTGGATATATATTTATATTTATTTATACACTATTTCTTTCACCATATAGCTTGTATTACAGGTTTAAGTCACGCAAAGGGTTAAACAGCATTTGTGTTCACCCCCACCACTCCCACCTATGCATGGTTGATTGCATGCTTGCCATTCATTTCTCAACACAGTGATTCTACTGACAACTTTTTTGTATATTCTTTATTTTATGGTTTGCGCTCCCCACACCTGTTCCACCATCAGTAGGGGACTGCTATAATTCAGGAAACAAAAAAAGACTTTTTGGATACATAAATTATGTACACTTAAACCTTTAGGTTTAAATATTGACATAGATTTAGCTTCTTTTTTGAATTAATTTATATTAATTAATATTTACAGTGTCTTTTTTGAATTAATATTTATAATGTCTTTTTAACAAATATTTATAGTGCATTTAGGATTATTTTTTCCTCTTTTAGAAGGTCTGTCTTTTAACATATGTTTATAATATGTAATTTAATATGTGCATATGTATATATAAGATATGTTTTTATTTATAGTATCTATATTTATGTTTTTTTTAATATATTATGCCTTCTATGTATTTGCACTGATTCTCTTCTTGTTTCCATCTAGATCCATTATGAGGTTCATAATGTTATATTTTTGCGTCGTGTCTTTCTCATTGTATTTTTAATTATATAATTTTATGAGTAATGCATTTTTATTATATAATTTTATTATGTATTGAATACTCCCCCTTTTAGAATTATTTAGTATTTATATAATGTTTCGTTTTTGTCTTATTTATTTAGTGTGTGAGTAGGGCTGTTAGTGGAGATGCATTGAGCCTATCAGATTTATGTTTGGGCTGTGACGTTTTTGATTGCCTCCCCTTTTGGGACTATTTAAGCATGAGTCACTGCCATGTATCCCTACACCCCTCAAGAAGTCCATACCTTGGATGAAATGTGTAGGGTTTTCTATATGCGCTTGGACCTTGTGTTAGCAGTCAGTGCCTCTGACGGACTCTTTGCTATGATGCCAGCTACCTTACCTCAGCGCTCTCCTGCTTGGATATCTTCTGCTGTGCTGATCTTCACGGAGCCAGATGGTCCTCCCCTTGCTGTTGGAGATTGAGGGAGCCGGTTCGTGACGTCAGACGCCGATCGAATGCGGAAGTGGAGAGCGAGGAACAGCTGACTGGAGTCTTGCACACAGCGTCTGAACCCAGAGTGGTTGAATTGCTTTTATTTACCTTGGAGCATGTGAGTGTGTTGGAGCCTTCTTGCTCGCTTATATGTTATAATTAAATTGTGTTGCACTATTTCTCTTTCTTTTTTCTTTACATATGCTGCCCATTTGAGATTCCTTGTGTTATTTCCACCTTGGAGAGGAAGTTTTTGGATTTACTGTATACCTTGAGAACATTGGTGCCTGAGGGTTTAACATAGAATTTGATTTGGCGTCTTTTTTTAAAGGGAATTAGTAGTTCTTTGACCAATTTTCTGACCTCGATATTAATTTAAAAGTTTTTCCAGGAAGCAGTATTATTATGAAATTGTATTGTTTATTGATATGATCAACTAGGTGATGAGTACTCAGTAGGGTATTTAGAACCAGGGCCAGCAAATTCTGTGACTTAGGGCCTCATGCTGTAAGCCCCGATAAGGCTTTTTCGGCATTTTATAGCCATTTTTTCCCTTCCTGATTCAGTAAGTGCCGATAAGTGGGAATTATCGGCAACTTTTCCTCCCGATAAGAACTTATCGGGAGACGGCTGCCGATAAGCCACTTATCGGCACTTTTTAAACCCGGCTGAATTCAGGAAGCCCTGATCAGCTTTTCGCTGCTGATCGGCACCCCAGATTGGAGATTTTATGGCCAATCTGTCCCGCCAACTAAAGGTGGCAACTTGCTGGAGGAGAAGCATCGGCAAGGGCGACACTTAGAAAAAATCAGCCCCTTTTCCTTCCTGTGATTGATGCCGGGGGTCTCCGGAGCTGATACCCGCACCGGAGCCCCCCGGCATGCATCCGAGGCAGGAAAAGGCATTTAAAGTCCACTTGATTACCTTAGCGGCTAACCGCTAAGGCAATGAAGGGGTTAACCCACCGTGCCATCTTTATTGTGGGTAGCGGGGATGGGTGAAGGGGGTATTTGGTTAATACCGCTACGGTCATGAAGGGGTTAAGGCCTCCCGCTACCCACCCACAAGCCCTAAACAACCACCGTTGGGGCTAATACCCCCTTCACCCACCCCCACTACCCACAATAAAAAAAATACACACATCAGCCCCACACTAACTAAATAAATAATAATAAAAAAAAATATATATATATATATATATATATATATATATATATATATATATATGACCCCAACAACACCTATACCCCCCTAACATACAGTATAGTAATGGGCACAATGACTATTATCCACAAATGGATAATAGTGCAGATGTCCATTTAAAATACATACACAACAATAAATACATTAAATACATATAGTACTCACCACCCATGTCCGGCTGCCACGATGAAGGCCATCCTCATCTTCATCCTGCCCATGCCCCATCCGCTTCTGCAAAACAGACACAATACTTAAAACATCCAATGTAATGTCCCCTAACCCCTTAATCACCATAGCGGTTATTAACCGCTACAGTCATTAAGGGGTTAACCCACCATCACCCACATACCCTCCCCCACTAACCCCCCCAACCACCCTCACCCACTACACACAGGGGAGTCCTACCAAATACCCTTGGGGCCAATACCCCCTCCCCCAGCACATACAGTACAATAATGTGCCAAATAACTATTATCCACATAGGGATAATACATTATTTGGCCATTATTAAACACATTAAATACCTTAATAAAATAAAGAAAATTCTTCTAACCTCATCAATAAGAAGGCTCCGTCGCCAGCATCATCCTTGGGGTCCGTTGCCAAAATAATAAATAGGCAATACATCTCAATTACATTAACATACCAATGAACTCCTTAATCACCTTATCGGGTACTAACCTCAAAGGTAATTAAGGGGTGAAGCCATCCTGCAATGGCAACACCACTTATGCATAACATCCTCAATGAATTAAAAAACAATTTCCTAACCAAATCTCATTTAATCATTCAATCTGAAGGCTCAAATGCCACGTAAAACATTGCTTTTACAGTGTATACATGTAGCATAATATGTAAACTACATGTACACGCTGCAAATCAATGTTAACAATACAGTAATCCAACTCAAATAGCCTGACATCACAAGAACTATATTATGTAAGCAAATAAAAGTCAACATCAATGAAAAAACACACATGAATTACATCCCTAAACAATTAAAATACCATCCATACCAATTACACAATTAACTATAGCTATCGTAACAGAGAACAACTTGAAAACATACAAAAAAGGACACCAACAATTACTATATACTAAAGCAACCCTCTCCATAACCTACAGTACAGCATAAAGCCCAAAACTTACATCTCTCTAAAATAAAATACATTTAACACACATCTATGCATAGCAGCATAGCCACAATCATTTACAATACATAAAATGAAGCTTTAACAACACTATCATTTCTTACCCTGTATGTATATATCTCTCTAGACATACATACATACATACATACAGTGGCAAGAAATGATATGCAATAAAAAAAAATGAAGACATGAAAAAGCAAAAAAAAAAACACAGTTACATTAAATACATTTCTTTATTTAGCTTACCATTACTTGCCGCCACCGACTCCCGTTGATCAGCTTACTCACGAACCAATCCACGAACAGGAACCCATAAAATAAAAAACCATAAAATAATAAACATTAAAATAATAAAACACGACAATCCAGGGGTCTTCTAGTTGTAATCCATCTTCATCTGTATTCTTCTACCTTCTTCCGGGGTCTTCTCCCCGTCTGCGGCCACGCCCTGGTCTTCTTTCTTCAGAGGAGGTCCTTCCTCCTCGGCGTCTGGCTTCAAAATGAGACGACATAGGCTTTTAAAGGCCTATGACGTCACATTTTCGTCATATGGTTCCCACGGCCCTGATTGGGCCGTGAAAAAGCATGTGTTTTGGCCGATGTAAAAAAAAATGATGACGTCACTTAAAGGCAATGACAGCACAGCCAATCAGAATGGCTTTGCTGCAATTGCCTTTAAGATGACGTCATGAAAAGACACATGGCCGGACCCACATGGTACGGCAGCCAATCAGAGTGTGGGAAGTCTATCCCTACTCTGATTGGTTCAAGTACCATGTGACAGAGGCTTTCAATGACGTCACATCCTTTCTCCCCCAAGCCTCTGTCACATGGTACTTGAACCAATCAGAGTAGGGATAGACTTCCCACGCTCTGATTGGCTGCCGTACCATGTGAGTCCGGCCATGTTTCTTTTCATGACGTCATCTTAAAGGCAATTTAAACCTTAAATTAAACCTTTAAGTGACGTCATCATTTTTTTTCCCGCGCGGCCAGCGCCCATTTTCTAGTCCCTTGCACCCTACATATTCCTCAACCTGGATCCCCGCCTTTCCCCTTTTAATCACCTGGTTATTGCATGCTTTGTCCTGCCTGCCTGGACTTCCACATGGACCCCTGCTTGTCCTCTTCTTGCTACCCGGATATTGGGACATTTCTCCCTCCATTAGAGAGGTACTGTATAGAAAACTGTTGCGGGTAGTGTAGCACCTTCTAAAGAGGGTTTACTGTGACGTTGTTGCAAGTTTATAATCCTTTGGCCAAAGCATTTAACTAAAGAACACTTATTTATTTATAAAAGGTTTTACCAGGAAGTAATACATTGAACGATACCTCTCGTTTTCAAGTACAGTATGTCCTGGGCGTAGAGTTAAGATGACAAATAATACATGGTTACAATACATACAGCTAAACCCCGTTATAGCGCGGTCCTCGGGGGCCACCCAATCCGACCGCGCTAGAACCGGGGTCGCGCTAGTTTTTTTTTAAAAATGGCCGCCGCGCACCTGATCGGGAGGGAGTGAGGAGGGAAGGAAGGAAGGAAGAGGTGGCCGGAAGCCCTACATGTCCCCTAGCAATGGCGAGTCCAGCCGCAACCTGCTCCTTACCTCCCACCACCGGCATCCATTTCCTCCCCCCCAGGCCCCCACACCTACCGGCCCTCCGCGGCATAGCCCACGCGACCCTCCGAGTCCCAGCCTGCTCCTCACTCACTCCCCCCTCCTCCCAACACCCCCCCCCTCCTCCCAACACCCCCCCCCTCCTCCTGATGCCAGCTCCGCTCCGAACTCAGCAGCCAACACCAAAGGTAGGGAGGGGGAGTGGGAGGTGTGGTGTAGTGTGCTGTGAGTACTGTGAGAGTGTGCTGTGAGTGCTGTGTGCTGTGAGAGCTGTGTGCTGTGAGAGTGTGCTGTGAGTGCTGTGTGCTGTGAGAGTGTGCTGTGAGTGCTGTGTGCTGTGATTATCTCTTTCAGTCTTCCTTTTGTCTCCCTCCATTTGTACTGGACACAAACACACCTTTCTATCCTGATCATCCTCTTTCTGGGTTCTCTCTGCCTTGCAAAACTAGGATAATTCTGGAACAACCCCACCCCTCCAGATTTATCTAATACAAAAGGTGTTTTCTACTAGAATTTTATATTTTCTATAATAAATGTGGTGATATTTTTAGCATCATTTTGGTTGAGACACTAATAAATAAATACTGCTTTCTCACATACTGCTATGCTATCCCCCTCTTTTTTCACCAACACCAACCTCACAGCAAGTCTACTTCCATATAATTTGCTCTACTGAGCTACTCCGTGTGTCTCAGATGCCAGCAGCACTCTCATTGGTTAGATAAGGACCTTGTTCATGAAAGTTTTATAACCCAGTGCTGTACACGGGCTTACTGAATATGATTGAGCTTTGTGCATCCTAACTTAACCCTGTGGGTGCCCCAAGAAGTACTCACTACGTCATGGGGGGTTGTGGCATTCATGGGGTGCCATTATGTAGTGGCCAAGTTATGCCCACAGAGGGTTCGTTTTCTAGGGGAGATTGCTCCATGGGAATGCAGAACACCTTCTGCACCCGTTTCTGGGTTATGCAGTCGTGTGACCACGCTTTGCTGGAGGGGGCATCCACGCTGGTGCTGTGGCCCCTCCAGCACCCAAAGTGTTAATGCTTTGCCAATTTGTTCATCAGAATTATCCTCTCTTTAAATCAAGAACAGAATCACTCCTTTTAAATAGCACTTGAGCATTACCTGACAATAGAATACCTCACCTTATAAAAGGAATGTTCTGGACTCTGGAGGATCAGTAAATTTTCTAGGAGTAAAAACGATATAAATCTAATACTACTGCTATTCCCCCCAACACCCCCCCTCCTCCTGATGCCAGCTCCGCTCCGATATCGGCAGCCAACACCAAAGGTTGGGAGGGGGAGTGAAAGGTGTGGTGTAGTGTGCTGTGAGTGCTGTGAGATAGTGCTGTGAGTGCTGTGTGCTGTGAGTGCTGTGTGCTGTGAGAGTGTGCTGTGAGTGCTGTGTGCTGTGAGAGCTGTGTGCTGTGAGAGTGTGCTGTGAGTGCTGTGTGCTGTGAGAGTGTGCTGTGAGTGCTGTGTGCTGTGAGTGCTGTGTGCTGTGAGAGTGTGCTGTGAGTGCTGTGTGCTGTGAGCAGTGTGCAGTGAGAGTGTGTGCTGTGAGCAGTGTGCTGTGAGAGTGTGTGCTGGGAGTGTGTGCAGTGTGCAGTGTGTGCAGTGAGAGTGTGTGCAGTGAGAGTGTGTGCAGTGAGAGTGTGTGCAGAGAGCAGTGTGCAGTGAGCAGTGAGTGCTGGGAGTGTGTGCAGTGTGGTGTGTGCATTGTGCAGTGAGAGTGTGTGCAGTGAGAGTGTGTGCAGTGAGAGTATGTGCCAAAGAGTGTGGCAGTGAGTGAGTGTGTGCAGTGAGAGTGTGTGCAGTGAGAGTGTGTGCAGTGTGCAGTGAGTGCTGGGAGTGTGTGCAGTGTGCAGTGTGCTGTGAGCAGTGAGAGTGTGTGCAGTGTGCAGTGTAGAGTGTGTGCAGTGTGCAGTGTAGAGTGTGTGCAGTGTGCAGTGTAGAGTGTGTGCAGTGTACAGTGTGCAGTGAGAGTGTGCGCTGGGAGTGTGTGCAGTGTGTGCAGTGTGTGCAGTGAGAGTGTGTGCAGTGAGAGTGTGTGCAGTGGGAGTGTGTGCAGTGTGGCAGTGTGCAGGGTGGCAGTGTGCATTATGTAAAAAAAAATTTTTTTAATTTTTAAATGTTTTTTTTTTTTAACCGGAGCCACGTGAAAACCGCGTTATTACCGAATTTGCGTTATAACGGGTCACGCTATAATGGGGTTCAGCTGTAGTTACATATGTGAACACGGTACACATTACAGTATATGCAAGACATTGTATGCACAGTTAGAGATAATATATACTGTAAAATAGGCGTATGTAACAGAACTTAAACTGGTGGTGGCTGTGAGAGTCTCCAGTAGATTGTTCCAGTTTTGTGGTGCACAGTAAGAGAAGGGGGAGCGGTCAGATACTTTGCTGATATACACAGGGTGAAGGAGTGGTTGTTTTGCAGACACCGTGGATAAACAGCAACCCGTTTGTGGCTTGAGAGTGGTAAGTAGAATGATGATGGTGGTTGTAGGTACAGGTGCAACTTGGATCTTTGCAAGGATGGGAGAAAAAGGGGGACTAATAGCGCAATATATAAAAAAACAACTTTAATACAACATGCACAAATAAAATAATCCCTCTGAATGCATACTGACATTTTTATGTGTCATTCAGGACACAAAATTGTATCTTTTAGTAGAGAACTGTCTCTCTCTCCAACACAGGATTCTGGTGGCTGTCTCTGCTTCTTTGGTTTGCCTTGCACTCTCTCCTATGCGGGTGGAAAAAAACAGAGAGGCATGCTGGGTATATGCTGGGTACATGCTGCAACATTTCCGTGACATTTCCAGACAGACAAATGGCCCATCGGATTAACAGCGGGGTCCTGGCAGTCCATTCTAACTGAAGGGACTGCCAGGGACCCCGCTGTTAATCCGATGGGCCATTTGTCTGTCTGCAGAAATGTCACTGAAATGTTGCAGCATGTACCCAGCATATACCTGGATCTTGTTGGTGATAGCCCCATATTTTCCAAGGCACGTTTTAGAATACTCGTCGGCGCACCTGTAGCTATAATGTAGCGTCCGGAGGTTTAGGCAGAGAGGTGTTCATAGCAGCAAGCTGGATCCACATGCACCATGTGATGTGACGTGTCACTGCATCATTACGCCCTACGCCTATGCATTTCTCTCCAGGGGAAGCTTCATCAGGGATGGTGAGTCACTTTTGTGCATATCCATTATGAACCACCAAAATGAGTGCTCATACCTGTTGTAGCTCCATCCCAGTGGTTTGAATTTAAATCAGGCCTCTTCCAATTCCTGGTTGACAGTCTAATATTCCTTGTGGTGCACACCTGAGATACCTGTGAGATATGCTAATAGCTTGATTAAAAGTATAATGTTTCAGTGATGCTATCCATCTGCTAGTTTAGTTCACTGTGCAAGAGCTGCTGTTTAGGAAAGCAGTTGTGGTGGGTTCTAGTCCTGTTGTGGCTGACACCGGTATATATTTCCAATCCCAAAAGGTCAGGGATTTAGGCTGATCATTTCTATATTTTATGTATTGAAATCCTTTTCGGAAGTATAGGCTGGGACTCATTTAAATATAATTTTCATAGAACTTAGCAAATCTTTCAAGGATTGTCCTTTTTCAGCATAGGCATGTCATCCTAATTTATTTGGAGGGAGGTTTGAGGGGATATATATCCAATCATTAGACCAATATTGGTGGGGGTTGCGGATTTGATCTAAACAATCTGTTGAATTCTGGGAAATTAATTTGGACCAGTTAGTGCATTTCTTGTGGCTGACAAAGCTGTGCGAGTGCTGGTTTGTTTAAAATGGATATGGTGACTTCATTTAAAATATGACATAGATTATAAACAGGGTGTTAGTCAAACCTCAATTACTGTAAACCAAAGGACCCACAAACAGTTTTTGTAAAAATAAATTAGCAGTAATTCTTATAATTTCCAAAGGGATAAATGATACAGTATCGCATTAATCTTATTTGATTATTTAAAGGTTTGTAAGACTAGACTTGAATTACCTTTAATAGAGCACTAGATACTGTAAAGTTGGTAGACTAAATTTAGTCTTAAAAATTAAATACATCACATTGTTTTTTTATTCATTCTTACAGTAAATCTATATCTTTACTTACATTGTTAAGCAAAAGATTAGGCACATTTTCAACCTGAATAGCTTTTACATTTCCAGTACTGTGGAAGTGTACTGAAAGCAAAGCTCATTTAGTTTGCTCAAATTAGATGTACATTATGGTTACTCTGTAATAGAAGGGCATTACACTAATACAGGATGTCACACACTAAATAACAAAACACACACAATTAATTTTAAATGTGTTCAACAGTATAAAAGATAATAGTATCTTTACATTCATTTGTTTCAACATACAATGTTTTGTTTTGTTATGTCTTTTATGGGGTCAACTCTAAGAACATGCAACTTTTCTTGAGGGAAAATAAAATTCAGTTACATCATAACAACATTTAACATTATAAAATTCCCTACAATGTTGCTTTAAAAAAAATTAAATACAACTTATGTGTGTCACAGCTAGTTGAAGTTGTCTACACATGTCAGCACACATTTAAAATAATTGCTTTTTAATACAGGAGGGCCCCGGGCATGCGGCGGGTTCCGTTCTAAAGGGCTGCCACAAAGCAAAAATTGCTGGAAAGCGGAACCAGCGATTTTCGGCATGTGCGCATGCGCAGACCTGCAATTCCCCTTCTGCGCATGCACAACCTCCGTTCTGTGCATGCACAACCTCCATTCTGCGCATGCACAACCTTGGCACCCCCTCTGTTCTGCACATGCGCGACCTGGGAAACCCTGTTCTGCTTATCGCAGACATGGCAGCCCCCTTCTAGCTACCGCCATATTGGCGGATCGCTGAAATGCAGGGCGCCGAGAAGCTGGGCCCTACTGTATCCTTTTTAATCATTACACACAAAAAAACACCCTCCAGCCCAACTCCTCAACTTCCAACATGCATACAGTATTCTCAATAATAAGACATCACTTGACATTTTCTTGTAAAGGGATGAGGGGGGAAAGCTCCAGTACTGTGTTTGACCCAAGAAACTCAAACAAGGGTCGTTCAATATGAGAAGTGAGATACAGTAGTACTGTACATTGCAGTTACTTTAACTGCAAGGTAACTACAGATGTAGTTAGACTTACTGGTTTCTGTACCGTGACAAGGTGCGATATTACAGTCGCATGAAGAATTTGTTCACAGCGGCTTATTCGCTGAAATTATTTGTGGTGTTATTTATATAATAGCAAGTAGTATGTGTCCGGCCGATGCAGAACATTTCTTATCCTCATCTATGCTAATGCATGGGCTGTATCCTGTATGAATGTACATTATGAATTCTGTATGATTAATTTATTGCATATAGCAGATGGCACACTTCATACAATATCTTTACCCATGTCATGTTGCACCTGCCAAAAATGTGACATGTATTTCTTAACAAGATACAATGTAATGACATGGTAATAAATGTCTGGTTTGAAACATAGTTTTTCTTTGTTCAATGAACTTCGTAGTGTCAAAAAAAGCGATACATACTTTAATTAAAATAAGCTATAGATTTTTAACATGGCAGCTAAATTCAATGAAGAACCAGTGATTCATATATTCAATGAACCGCATATGCGTTCCGTACAGTTCACAATTTTTAACTTTTTTACTATAATCTTCTGGCAAATACAAAATTATGGGTATTTCACTTAAATTAAGCTTATTTTTTGACTTAGGTGTTTTGGACACATTACTGACCTACAGTAATTTGCATACTGCACCGTGCACATTATATTCAAGGTGTACAGTTCTATAGTAAAACAGTGCATTACCTCCCCCACCCATCGTGCTTCTAATCTCCCGAGGCTGTACATACAGTATAAGCAAACGAAGACAGATGTGGCAAATAACAGTCACAAAGGTTCTTACAGTATTTGCAGGCTTTCATTCATATGAAGGCAAGCCCCTCATTACCCTGAAGTTCTATTTGTCTTCAGAATAAGCTGCAGTGCTTCCCAGAAAAAGCAATGTCTCAGTGTAATATTGAAACTAGTCCACATAAGATCTATGTTACAGGTTAGGTAAACAGGGACATTAAAACAATCATTTAGAATACTTTTCTACTATAATCGTCCGACAAATATAAAAATGATAGGTGCTTCACTTAAATAAAGCTTGTAAAAAAAGTTTAAGGCGCTATATCTTTAAGACAAAATGTGCCTCAGTGTAATATTTAGATTTAGGGATTTGGACACAAAACTGACCTTACATGCATAACTCACATTTAGTATGAATCATTTCTGCCTGAGTGTCCATGTCTAAGATGGGCGTGGTGTTTGCAACAAAAGGTTGCCTGCTATACATTAAATGCTAACTGATTGCATGCATTGTTAAAATCAAGAACTATTATCTCCCAGATCAACTGGCGTTTTGTTAACCAATTATCAAATCTGATGAATACATTCATACCCGATCAGTGGTCGATACTTGTCAGCTTTTACCAAAACTTTATCTGGTGGAATCAAACAAAGATATGTGAAAACAAAAATTGTTAGTGGAATATTAAAGGTATACAAGGGGACGGAATTTGGGGGATACAGCCTAAACATTTAATAGTGTGGGAGGTGCTTCGAGAGGGAAAAGGTAATACTGCATTAACTAGAGAGAGAAATTATTCCCACGGGCAGAAGCACTCTAAACCCACTGTGACTGTATGGAAGAAAAATGTGAGTAAAAATATCTAATTTTATTTGGAGATATAATCAAAAGAATAAAATATAATACCAGGAGACAGTAAATGACTTACAAAAGTTGCGGGTGAGTACCCAGTACATAAGTCGTTAACCGTACCCAAGCGAAAAATGTAATAGAACAAGTTGCTGATCAGGTCTTATCCGCAGCCTCTCAATAGCTGACAATATGTAATGAGCTATATGTTAAAAAAAAGTGTGGGTGTGCAGAGCACCCACATTTAAGTTAAACGTCTTTGTGTTTTGTCAGTGTTTTGTCACAGAAATTGTATTTGTGATGTTTTCATTAAAAATAAAAACACAATTTCAGTGCCAAAACGCAAATAAGTTCGACTTAGAACGCGCGTGTGTGGAACACCCCCCCTGTTTTACCTATTTGCACTTCTATATGCATAGTAACTGTGAATTCTTTCTGTGTGTGTGTGTGTGTGTGCGTCTCGGGGTGTGTGTGTTTCTGTGTGTGAGCATCTCTGTGTGTGCATCTGTGTGCGTGCATGTTTCTGTGTGTGCATCTGTATGTGCATCTGGGTATGCATGTTTGCGTATGTGTGTCTATGTGTTTTTGTGCCTCTGTGTGTATCTCTGTGTGTGTATTTCTCTGTGTGGGTGTCTCTGTGTGTGTTGGTGTCTCTCTGTGCGTGTGTTGCGCCTGTGCCTGTGCTACGTGTGGCGCCACCAGCAACTGCTCATGTGCTCCCAGCCGACGTCTACTGCGCAGGTGCGCAGGCTGTTGTCAACAGCTCCTGCGCATGCGCACCGAGCGTGGGAGGTCTCTGCATGCGCCCCAGCTGCCATAACGGCCTTTTTTTGCCAGCAGTGATGTCACTTCCAGGACTGCACTTCCGCCTCCAACAAGGCGATATACTCCAAGGGAAACTTTCATTTGGTAGGTGCCAGCATAGGAGTTTCAATTCAAAAAGTAGTTTTGTGTTTAAACTTGGGAGAGCTTAGCAATATATGTAGTTACTAGTGGCTGAGGTGAATATCCCTGATAGGGTAGGGTACACCTGTATTGGTATCCTGTTAAGCCTGTGAGAAAAGTCGTTAGTAGTGGTAGTGGAAAGGTTTAACACTATGAGCGGTAACAGTACCACCCTGGGTAGTGACCATGGCAGCAGTAAAACCGGCCAACCCTCAGTGATCAAGGGAGAATCGCCCGCTGCGATTCCTCTCTGCGTCAAGTCTCTAAGGGGGAGACTCTATATATATTTATGCCAACCCAAGCCATGAATCGTGTAGACCTTGTCTGGCAGATGATATTTTAAGCTAAATAAATAGGATTAAGGACCTTAGCAGCAACTGGGATAAATAAGTCAAATGGTGTAGGGAACAGTACAAAACCTAACACTGACCCCAAAACATGATTTAAGAAAAAGGAGATTTAAAAGCAGGTTAAAAAACAGAGCGCTTTAGGCGCATCTCAGTGGGCCGAGTGACAGCAATTGCTATGATAATAATCACTCTCCCAATGATGTAATCAAATTGAGATATAGCAACTTGTGGACATTTGTTTCAGTCTCATGCTTTCTCAAGGCAATGAGCTGCCTCCCCAGGGACGTTGATATTTATAGGGAAGTCAATTACTTGAGGAGCACCTTGTGAACCATTTCAGTTTACGAATCGTGAGGAGACAGTTCCAGTCCCAGTCCTATATAATAAGTAAATAGATGTGTATTGCCATCAGATAATGGTGTACAACTGTCTGTTAGTGACTTAATGTGTTCATTACAGATACATCTGCAGTGCTGAAGATATTTACATGTGTTAATGCATTTTAAAGAAATCCCACTTGTCACCAGAGCTTAGAACCAGTTACTGCTGTAACTTTGGAGTAATTATTGTGTGAGAGTGTAGCTGTAAAATCTAGCGGTTTAGAAATGTATCACATACAACAATGCCAATCGCTGCTGGACTTTAAAGAATCTTCATTAATTGTCGCGCAAAGGGTGGCCGTATGGAATACGGAATGGAATACAGCAAAAGATTATGTTTAAGTTGGTGTGTATCATTATTTGCCTGTCCACTGCAGTGGGAGCAAGCTCAACTGGGGGTGGGCTCATTGTATTAAGCATTTGATCACTGGTTTAGGCTGTTTATCCAGTACATGTCTCATTGTTTGTTGTTTATCCAGTCTCTCTATGTCATTGGTATCGCAGTGCCATGGTTATCATTATGTTCAATTTGTGAATGCATAATGGGTGCGTATCGAGATGAAGAAAGGTATTCAACATAAAGTCTCACTTTTCAATTGGGTTTTCTAGGGACAATTTGAGTCCTATGCAGTAAGTATAATCAAATGTACACCCGTGGAGTAGCGAGTTCGCAAATGTCTATATGTGACGTAATGTACATATTTCCTATGCCTTTTTGGGGCAGACAGGAAAATTCACCAATTGGTTACATTTTCACATCTTCACCTCCTGGTTGTCACCAAGGTTCAGGACCAATTTTTGCTGTGGGCATGTATTTCTCATAGGTGTTTGGAATAACCCATATCTGTATGACGCTAAACGAGTTGATTAATTCAGTAAAAACAAGTAATTAATAATAAGGGATCTGTTCGATACCTAAGATGGCCACCATGAAGTAATCTCATCCTCACTGATGAAATCGGGACCATCTCGCTTCCTGGCAATTCCTGCCTTCAGCTCCCGATGGGAAGTGACTTCATCCTTATTGAAGCAAGAGTGGCCATCTTACTTCCTGGCAAATCCTGCCCTCACCTCTTGACGGGAAGTAAGCCTCTCTCTGGCTCTCATTGCCAGCAGCTGAATCTGGCCTTTAAATAGCAGGCAGTTGCTCTTGAACTTTGCTCATGCAAAGTACTCAGCACTCTGAGTCCTGTTCCTGAGTCATGTTCTTGAGTCCTGTTCCTGAGTCCTGTTCCTGAGTCCTGTTCCTGAGTCCTGTTCCTGAGTCCTGTTCCTGAGTCCTGTTCCTGAGTCCTGTTCATGAGTCCTGTTCCTGAGTCCTGTTCCTGAGTCCTGTTCCTGAGTCCTGTTCCTGAATCCTGTCCCTGAGCCCTATTCCTGAGCCTTCCATTTGCCTGTGTATGCCTCTTCCCAAGAACCAGATCCTTCCCTCTCACCTACGGGGAATGGCAGAGCAGCCATTGCCATGGCTACTCTCTGTACTCAGACACACCTCACCCCCTAAGGGGTAAGGCAGAACAGGACGCATTCAGAACTCTCTTCCCACAGAGGGGAGAGAATAGACAGACCCATTAGGGAGGGGCCCTCACCTTTAATACCTGGGGAGGGGTTAATCCCTCTGCCCCAATATCTGGGCAGAACCAGTTGACATCACAGGCCTAGTCAGTCCACCCTCCTTACATGTGACTCCAACTGCCAGGCTCCTCCACCTGCACTTGGTTACTTAGTGTCTCTGTGGTTAGCCATCTCACATGAGGCCATGAGCAAGATAATTAACCATAACACTGCTGGATGATATTAAACAGACAGTACTCATCTAAAAATCCTTTCTAAATTAGGGGTTTAAAAGATGCGGGGATTGTTGAAGCTAACACCCATTATTTTCTTAATTTTCTCTTTTAAAAAGAATTCTAATGTACATTGGTTGGTGAGATTTATATTCTCAGAGGACATGTTTGAGTTTTCCATAGTTCCTGGTGTTAGAGGTGTAAGTGATGATAGAATATGGGACAACTGGGTAAATTTCTATTGTTAACCAAAGAGATAGCTCTTGAATGCAATTTTAACATGCTGCTTCATGTAAGATTACATTTTTTCAGTGTCTGGATGTGAGTAACGCCAAGTTTCGGGATGACTTCACTGATGTAACATTGATTAACTTTAATAAACTTTAGTGGATATGTGGTAATTATGATAAATGCCTCATTGGCATATCATTATCCTCATCATCTGTTATACTGTAGTTAACACTATGTTTTTTTGTGGGAGAAAACTTAACGTTATGTTATTGTCCTTTGTATCACATTAAGCCTTGACATTTATCTTCAAAGTTACTGTAGGTTAACGTCAAAGTATGTCACTTAACAGAGCATTTTTGGATCTGGGCCAAGGTCATTTTTAATCAGCATCATTTCTGTTTTCTATTGAGATGAAACAATTGTTAGATAGACTGCACTCTTAACTCCAGATGTGTACCACAATTGGTTCATAAAAAAAAAAAAATCCTGAGTGGAAATGCTAGGAGAAACACCTCTCAATATAGGTAGAACCAGTTCATAAGGTGATAATTTACTTCTAAATATTCCATGTTTCAGCCCACAGTCAAGCCTTTGTCAAGAATTGTGTTAGATTGTTTATAAGAAAGGCCCATGTGGTAGGGAATGTCGAATATTTGGAAATGTCATAGTATTGTCACTCTGGATTTCTCTTCAGAGGTGACACACAAGAGAACGCCCAACAAGGTATACATACTGTACACTTCACTGTCAGTTTATACTCCACTCTCTACTGAAGAGGTGTTAAGTCTATAGCTAAAAGAAATGAGAAAGGTGTATGTGTTTTTATTTTTCAAGGGAATTTGTGCACCCACAGTTTGCCTTCATAATACGCAGACTTTGCTACTGGATCGTGCCAGTTTTTAATTGTACTGAATCACAACAAGTATTATGCTTCATTCATTTAACCCTTTCAGGGCACTTTCACATATTTCTCCAAGTTTATTCCATAGGACAGTAAAAAATTGCATTTATACAGTGTAGGTACCTGCTATACTGAATATGAAGTTTACTTTGAATTGGTTAGCAGGCTTGAGTAATGTTTTGATCAAAAGATGTAACTTCTTTGTTACACAGACTTAGGGTCAAAATGTAAAAATGTCTTTAGTAAATTACAAGACAATTTTGGAGGATGCTGGAAGTGTACATCAGTTTTCCATAAATGTAGGACCAATCTTTTTACCAGCGGCATAATAATAGGGAGTGAAGGGGGGGAGGGATGGTAAGCTCTAGCTACTGTCTGTGATACGGTGCCAGGGGTGAGAGGATCATTGAACGTACAAAGTACTTGCCTAGGCAAGTGAGAGAACCCCTTTTGAACAAGCACTCATATTAGGATTGATACAAGTAATTAAAAATACCGTTATTAGTGTATGTGGGTAAAATAAGTGAAGTACATAAACACTCAACACAATTAAAATACGTATTAAACTTAATGTCTCTGAGTCTGAATCGTAGACTAATGGAGGTGGTGTTTGAAGGAATATAATGTATCTGGCACCATGTGTAATGAAATCAAAATCAAGAATTTTAATATTGCTGTGTAAAATAAAATAAATAAGTAGGGTGCCTCAGTGTGGTGTGTATACCTGTATTATATCCAGTCATCTTTATCTAACAGACAGGGCGTATTCGCCCTAGAAGATAAGTGGTAACACAGACAAATTAGTCTCAAATCTATAGGCTCGCAGACCACAACATCCACAGGACTGATCCAACAGGGCGGTACTATAAACATAAAATCAATCACTTACCTGTACCATCTAATAGGTCTGGCAGAGATAGAGTGATCTTTATTCTACAGGCAGTGAAGTTAACCTTTTGCAATTGGCCTTATTTATTTATTGTATACCAGCAAGCCTATCAGAAACACACTTGCTACCTTCACAGGGGATACGAGCAGTTATTCATTCCATTATATATTTATTTACTATATAATTTGTGGAGCTATTTGAGGGCTAAATAACCTTGGAATAATTACTGACCAGGGGGAATCAATGGAAACATTATTAACACTAATAGTTCCCACAATATAGCCTCACACCCCTAGCAACATAGTAGCCTTCTTCTTTGACTTTTTTTATTCCAGCGTTGTTTTGAAGGATATACATTAACCCCTTGGGTGGTCTCTCTGACAATCGATTCGAATTAGGCCACACTCAGCATTTATTATGTTGGTTTGGCCAGTAATGTACTAGTTATATTACATTTGCATACTGTCAGAGAACCACATATTAATCAGAGGTGGGTTTGAAAGTGTGTGATTGACACTTTACCTACGCAAACACAACCAGACCCCTTCAACTACAATATACACACCACACTTGAGGCACCCTACTTATTTATTTATTTTACACAGCAATATTAAATTCTTGATTTTGATTTCATTACACATGGTGCCAGAACATTATATTCTTCAAACACCACCTCCATTAGTCTACGATTCAGACTCAGAGACATTAGTTTAATACGTATTTAATTGTGTTGTTGAGTGTTTATGTACTTCACTTATTTTACCCACATACACTAATAAAGGTATTTTTAATTACTTGTATCAATCCTAATATGAGTGCTTGTTCAAAAGGGGTTCTCTCACTTGCCTAGGCAAGTACTTTGTACGTACCAGCGGCATAAGCCTAAAGGGAGGAGCACAGGTATTGTGTATTTGTTTCCCATTGTGACTTAAGGCAGCGGTGCGCAAACTTGGGGGCGGAAGAATTTGCAGCGTGGGCGCATGCTGTTACTGAGGCTCCGTGCTCTTCACCCGGGCATTTAATTTAATGCCGGGGGAGGCATCAGGCCTCTGTAACCTCACTTACCAACTGGCCGCCGTGTCTTCGGCGACGCGTTGCCATGACAATGCAGGGTCGTGTGATGTCACGTGTCGCCATGGCAATGCGCATCAAATGACGCAGTGGTTTCACATGATGTGACCCGCAACGTCATTTGAAGCCGTGCCTTCGGGGGAGGGAGGACGCGAACGCTGCGGCTCCCAGGAAGGGGCCACAGCTGAAAATGTTTGCGCAGTGCTGCTTTAAGTTTCCCGTAGTTAGGCAATAATTGAATTTATGATCTACATGTACTTTCAAGTTAAAAAGTACCTTTAACATATACTATACATATTAATATGTATCTACTGACTCAAATGGCTACAATGGAGATAAACTGTAATTCACACACATTATTGAGCATTATTGTCAGTAACTGGTGATCATTTCATTAGTCTTTGTTGGAAAATATAGTCTAAGCTAATGTACCAAATGTTGCAGTGTTATTTCTTATAGATATTCTTATTGATATTCAAAAGGTCTTTGAGACAAACATTATATCAAATTGACAATTTATGTCTGTTTTTATGTTGCTCACTTTGTAAGCAAAATCATTTTCTATTGGAAAGCTAGAGATATTTTGAATGTGTAAATATGTAAATTCCCTCATTACAATTGTATAACAACAGAAACATAAAGTAAAGAATTTTAATACTATCATTAATCTGTCCTGCATAGAAATTATAGTCTAATTACTTTATAACGAGCTCCTACTTAAACATTATTAGACATTTTGTAGGCATGAATTAATGTACAGTATGTAAATTAGTAAACTTTTTATTGTTTATCTATGACATAATGATATATCAGTAATCCAGAGTAAATTTATTGAGCATAGTAATCTGATATTTCCAAAGAATAAACCTATGTAATGTCTTGTACTACTGCTATTTGTAATTTTTCATTAAAATGCTAAAATGTTGTATACTTATTTACATCTGGTGGAGCTGCCCAAGTAAAATACCATTTAGGAGGAAGTTTTCTTTTTTTTTATATCTTAGATTTTTATTGGTTTTCAAAACATGACAGGAATTAATCTTATATCCATTGTTGATACGAAATTACCATTTTTAACATCATTAACAAAAAAGGAAAAAAGAAACAATAAAAATACAATGTGAGAGGGATCGGGGAGGAAGACGGAGGGAGATGGGGGAGGTGGTCCGTTCACTTCTCCGGATTTAATTCACTTTCATCTGTTGTCTACATGTGTTGTCTGTGAGATGAGTTGAAGAGTTCTATCCTCAGATACTGTGTGGGACAAGCTTAGTCCTGACTCTATTAGTCTCAGAGACTCTTGGTGATATTTTCCTCACAATGTCATCAGAGGAGAATGCATTTAGAACTATCAAAGCAGTATTGTAGACATCTCAACCCCTGGGATATCTGTCTGAGCCAGCCATGGCGTCCAGACTTATAGAAAAATTTCGCTGGTGTCATTTACCAAACTTGTCAATTTTTCCATCTGGCATACAAACCAAATTCTATTCCGAATTTTGGGAATTGAAGAAATCTAATTTTGTTTCCATTAAGCTGCGTAATCGCACCTCGTTGCTGTTGCAAAATGGGCAGCTAGTTTTAGTTCTACTTTGGCTAGGCCCAGTCTTTGTCTGTTTAGGAGAGCCATGGGTCTAGGGAAATTGTGAGGTCTAAAATCCTCTGAAGTCAATCTTTAATTTTGTCCCATAAGGTGACAATCCGAGGGCAGGACCACAGCATGGGTAACAGGTCTGCGGATTCTCCACATTGTCTCAGGCACATGGGGGAGTATCATAGTATAAAATTTGACAATTTAATTGGGGTGAGATACCATCTCATTAGTACCTTATATGCATTCTCCTTTAATGTTGTGCATATTGAGCTTTTAGCAACTGCCGTAACGATCTGGGTCCATTCATTCAGTTCTAAAACTTCACCAAAGTCTGTTTCCCATTTCATCAAATATTCTAATTTTTGGGCTACTTTAGGGCCAGAACAAACTACTTCCCTATACATTTGCGATGTGAGTCCGCGTGTGTCAGTCTCTATAAGACAGAGCTTTTCAAATGGTGTCAATGGGGGGTGGGAATTGTGTTTGTTATAGAAAGCCCTAATCTGGAGTTATCTATAGAATTCTAAATGAGGGATATTTTTGTCGGATTTAATTTGTTCAAATGATTTAATTTTGTTATTACTCTCCAGATCTCTAAGTTCAATTATACTATTTTTTTTCCAAATTGAGAAGTTGACACTATACATACCAGGAGCAAAATATAGATTTACTCATAGTTGGGTTAGTGGGGTCATGAGTGTATTTGTAGTAGTTAAACCACTTTTAAATTTAGATGCCTCCCAGATTGATAATGAATTGGCCATAGAAGATAACGGTGAATTTGTTGCTTTCCTCGCTATTTTTAGACTCCAAATTAGATTGTTTAACTCCATTGGGGAGCAAACTTCACTCTCTAATGCTACCCATCTTTTCAATTCTGGTTTAGTCTGCCACTGAGAAATTTGGCATAATTGAGCCGCTTTATACGATATCAGGCAAGGTACCGCCAGTCCGCCTTTGTTTCAGAAAGGTCTGTTTTCTTACTCTTGCTTTTTTGCCTCCCCAGATAAACTTGGAGATTACAAACTGAAGTGAGAGTATTTCCTTCAGTCTCAGTGGCACCGGCAGGGTTTGGAAAAGATATAGTATACGTGGGAGGAGGTTCATTTTTTTCACTATATATTTTTCCAATCCAAGATTTATTGTATTTGGACCAAGGTCTTATATCCTCCCTTAAGGACTGGATTAGTTTAGGGAAATTTGCCTTGTAAATAGAATTATAATGTTTGGTGATATAGACCCCCAAATATTTGAGAGCTTTATGTTGCCAATTAAAATTTAAATTATGCGCTATTAGTTTTGTGGTTGATTTTGGTAAATTTATATTTAGCGCTTCTGACTTGGATTGGTTAATTTTGAAACTCGAGATTTTGTTACATTTCCCTAACTAGTTGAATAGATTTGGTAGCGATGTGAGTGGCTTGGACCAAAACAGGAGGACATCGCCGACGTATAGAGCAATTTTATGTGTTTGGTTGTTGAATTTAAGTCCTGAAATATCTGGGTTACAATGGATTTGAGCCGCTAGTGGCTTAAATCTATTGGGCAAAGGGCAAAGAGAAGAGGCGAAAGGGGGCATCCTGCCTCATGCCAGTCTTAATCTTAAAGGGGTTTGAGGGAAAGCCCTGGTGTAAGACCTTAGCTGCTGGGCCTGTGTATAAGGATAACATTGCAGTTTTTATCTTTTCACTGAAACTAAATGCTCCAATTGTAGCTTTTAAATATGACAAGTCAATCCTATCAAAGGCCTTTTCTGCATCTAGACTTAACACCATAACCTGTACTTGTTTTGAATTGGCTATTTCTATCCAATCAATGATTCGTCGGGTATTGTCAGCTACCTGTCGATCCTTTATAAAACCGACTTGATCTGGGTGTATTAGTCTTGGTAGGATATGACTTAATCTGTTGGCAATTAATTTAGAGTAGATTTTGACATCTGTATTTATAAGAGAGATTGGCCTATAGCTCTTACAATCAAGGGGATCTTTTCCTTGTTTATAGATTAGTGATATAGATGCCTGGAGCAAGTGTTCTGGGAAAGAGGCTCCTGCCAGTACCGCATTGAACATTCAGAGCAGTTATGGGGCTTGTAACTTAATTTATTTTTTATAGTATTGACACAAAAAAAGTCTGGGCCCAGGGGTTTAGATCATTTCAGGTTTTTGGCCACTTGAGTGATTTCTTCCATGGTAAAGTCCCTTCCCAGAATCTCCTTATCCCAATCATTCAATCTTGGTAGTTTTGAACTTGCTACAGTATGAAATCCTGCAGAGCTCTTTTCGTATTAGGGTTATATGCCACTTTCTCCCCATTATAAAGGTCCTCATAATATTTTTTAAATTATTCTAATATCAATTTTGGGTTTGCTGTGAGGGTTCCTGATTTAAGTCTAATGG
Organism: Ascaphus truei; assembly: GCA_036426205.1. NCBI lineage: Eukaryota > Metazoa > Chordata > Amphibia > Anura > Ascaphidae > Ascaphus > Ascaphus truei. The sequence continues at coordinate 224,218,043 of CM071570.1, forward strand.
CCTTAATGTTATAATTTGGGAGTTGATTCCTTAATTTATTTGCTAGCATGGTATCTGGCCTGTTCACTTTCTCGAAAAATTGCCTTCTTTACCAATTAAGATAATTATCCGCCCAAGAGGTTAAGAGTAAGTTCAATTCCATTTCAATGTCTTTGATTTATTTAAGGGTTTGGACTATTGTCTTGTTTATGTTTTTTTAATAAGTCATTCCATTTGGTCTATAGCAGCAGGATTTTCGCATTTATTTCTCTCTTTCTTTTGGCTGCAATAGTGATCAAAGCTCCTCTTAAGATGGCCTTGTGTGCCTCCCAAAGAGACGAATGAGAGTCTACTGTCCCTTTGTTTAATCTAAAATATTGGTCTATTTCACTATGTATTAGCTGATCGATTTCCGGGATTTTCAATAGAGATTCATTAAGTTTTCAATTTGCTCCCGGTCTGTCCAGGCTTAATTAGGTGCACCATAGCTCTATTGGTGTGTGATCTGACCATGAAATATCATGGATCCCCGTATGGGAGATCTTCGGGACCAGTCTGCTTGATACAAGGAAGTAATCAATTCTGCTATAGGTTGAATGGGGGTGTGAAAAGAAGGTATAATTCCTATCGAAGGGGTGGAGCTCCCTCCATATATCTACAAGATTATTTTTTTACAAACCTAACCTCAATGTGGTTGGATTGTCTTTGCTATGCACTCGCAGGGGGGCAGATCTGTCAAGTTTGGGATTCAAGACCGTATTGAAGTCACCTGTTACTATCAGCTGTCCTTTCACTACTTTGTTTAGGTATCTAAAGACTGAGGTGAAAAAGGATGGGTCGTAATCACAAGGGGCATATATGGATGCTAAGGTTAAAATGTGGCTGTCAATCGAACCCTTGAGTATTAAAAATCTTCCCTATGTCTTTTTTTACAGAATCTAATTTGAATGGACATATGTTATGACAGAGTATTGCAACTCCCTGCTTCTTTTTGAATGTGGAAGATAAATAGAATTGTCTGTAGTGCTTGTCTAAATATTTTGGGGAACTTGTCACTAAAATGTGTTTTCTTGAATTAACTATGTCGGCCTGCCTCCTAATATATTCGGCTATTGCCACCCGTCTTTTCCCAGGGCTGTTTAGTCTCTTAACATTATGGGAAATTATAGTTGTCACCAATTCAATTGGGTAGCTATCTCTTACTGTTGTAATGGGATCTGTGTTGTGCAAATTTTCTTTACCTTAAACTCTTCTTTCCAGGGTTCCGAAACGATCTCGTCAGGTGAGAGGGAAGGGGTAGGGAAGGAAAAAAGGGGAGCAAACAAATTTGGAGAGCCAAGTTTAGTCACTGACTAACATGGCTCTCTTGCCTTTGGGATATGACTGGTAACAGGAGCACATAAAAGGGGTGTCCAGCGGATCGAGTGGACTCGGTTCCCAGTTTCCCAAAGGTCTTGATTGAGTGCCTGGGAAACAAGAGGGGCACTTGTCATGGGGTGCAGGTCGATGGTCGATGGCCGATGTGAACCCTCCTCCAGCACTGCATGTATTATGCAACTGTAAAATATCTACCGGCATTTTTAATAACAATAATAAATGAACCAGGTAACAAAGTGAGAAACGTGTGGTAACTGAATCCAGAGTGGAGATTGATCATCTTGTTTGTATTAATCATATTGTTCTAAGTGTCTCAGGAGACCCACCACGTGATACCAGATAGTGAGGTGTTGTGGATATAACTTGTTTACACTGGGAGTGATCCTACTCATTGACCTTAGAGGCTCAGATAGCCTTGGTTATTGGTCCTATTGGTCTCTCCTTGGGTTTTCTAGACATATGTAATTTTTGTTTCTCACCCCAGACTCTTCTTTTTTTAATTTTTTAATTTTTTTAAATTTATATTATTATATATATATATATATATATATATATATATATATATATATATATATTATATATATATATATATATATATATATGTATGTGTGTGTTTTAAGTTATGGTGGGTGAAAAAGGCAACAAGAAACCTCCACCGTATTGCAAATTGCAAATAAAAAGATCACTTGTGAGCACATTCACATGTCTTAGGCAGGTATGCAACCCTGACTTTCACCATTATCCCCCGCATACAGTGCTTCCACTGCAGCAAGGGATTCTGGGAAATGACATGCAAATGAGCACACAATGTGTTACCTTTTGTCTGAAAAAACAGACATATTGTGTAATCATTTCACCAGCACTTGAAATCAACCACACAGACCAGTATACGCAAGTTATTTGTATATATTGCATATATTGTATAAAAGTAAAATTGTTTTCCTACTTACTGTAATTTTCTGTTCCTTGAAGTTTTCCATGACAGTGTGCACACTTGGGTTTATCTCCGCCTCTGGCCAGGATAGGACAGAAAGAAATTCCTGCAGGTAGTACTTCCTATAAGTAGCCCCTCCTCCCACTGTACCTGCAGACAGTTTTAGGTTTTCCCACCAGATGAAAGATACATCAATATAAATACATTCATTTAATCCTAATGTATATCCAAAAAAGGATGCTATGATGATAATGCACGTAGTTCTCCAAATCCTATTGCCACTAGGAATGCTATTGTTAGTGTTAACATTATCAAATTAATTTGAAGAAGTGGTTTAAAAGGAGGATTCATGAGACACTTGAGGAATAGAGACCTATGGGAGATTTTTTTTCTGCGGCCTTAAATGGTTTACAACCCAAAGGAACCTCATAACAAATGTATCTGTAGCCAAACATCTTTCCAAATGAATAGACGGTGCTGCGACTTGAAATTTTAAAGAACTTAGACTAAGGGGGTTATGCACAAAGCAGTGATAAGTGTTTTTAAGTGAGATAAATGCCTTTATTTCTCAATATTGCATGCAGCACGATTCACAAAGCAGTGATAACACTGCAGTATTGCGCTTAAAAGGCTTTTCATCATCAAAACACAGTAATTGCTAATTGCTAAAATAATTGCACCATAAATTGCGCCATAAAGCATTTATCTCACTTAAAAACACTTATCACTGCTTTGTGCATAGCCCCCTAAGTCCTTTGTCTAATTCAGTCTGAAAAAAACTTTAAAATAATACCTTGGTTAGACTCTTCAAAATTTGTTCCAAATTTGTGGCAAAAAAACATTAGAGCAAACCATAACCATGATATACAAACCATGATATACTTTTGAAGTTGAGTGCATTGTTGCAGTCATTAAAGTTGTGATAACGGACTCAGAGAGACTTTTATTTCTGAGCAATTACCACTCAATCTCGAGGACCGAAGAGCCCAATTTTGAGTATTTTGGTGCAATATCGGCCCCTGACTCAGTCGGCCTTTTTGTACTTGAATGCTGAACAGAGGTTCCTTTGCAATGCATATGACTTGTGGAAACCACAATTTTCTTGGGCAATTGGGCAGAATTATGATCACTTCTGCCTTGTCTAATTAGCAGTCTTGGAATGAGTGAATGGAGGGGAACAATTATGCTAGACGCCTGCATGTATGTCTGCTGCTTGCAGATGAGCAAAAGACAGGGGACCTTTCTTTTTAGGTTTGTTGCCGCAAATAATGAATGAACCCGCACTACCTAATATGACCAAAGGTCATGAATACAGACAGGTGCAAAAGGGCAAATGACTAAACAGTAGTAAGGAGAGATGGCACACAAATAGTTGTACATTGTGCTTTGTCCTTGTAAGGACAAATTAATCAGCACGACGAGCTGAAATAAAATAGAAGCACAGGTCCCATTAACCTAATAAATCATTGATGACGGATACTTCTACTATGGTCACGACGTCCACGAATAGCATGCCTATGAATGAATATACTCAAAGCAGTGCGTTAGGAGTGTATGATAATAAATTCAAGAGAGCCCATGCTTATGCACTCAAACCCCCAGATGTTAGTAATTAATGACCAGCAGTCATACTTATACTGTATGTTCCAACAATACAGAACTTAAACAACAATAGGGTTAATCAGATGTAAGCGCATATCCTGATGTATTAGTCGAAATAGACACCCCACACTGGTACGCATGGTACCAAAAGGAATGTGAATACAGAGTAAACTAATTGCAGTGAACTCCTGTAACGCCACACACATAGCATATACAGTTAGGTCCGGAAATAATTGGACACTGATACAAGTTTTGTTATTTCGGCTGTGTAGCAAAATAAATTCAAGTTACAGTTAAATAATGAATATGGATTAATGTGCAGTCTATCAGCTTTAAGTTGAGGGTATTCACATCCAAATTGGAGGAAGGGTTTAGGAATTACATCTCTTTAATATGTAGCCCCTCTTTTTCAAGAGACCAAAAGTAATTTGACAATTGACTCAAAAGCTATTTCATGGACAGTTGTGGGCTATTCCTTCGTTATTTCATATCAATAAAGCAGGTAAAAGGTCTGGAGTTGATTCCAGGTGTGGCATTCGCAATTGGAAGCTATTGCTGTTAACCCACAACATGCGCTCAAAGGAGCTCTCAATGCAAGTTAAACAGGGGATCCTTAGGCCGCAAAAAAAAAGAAAATCCATCAGAGAGATAGCAGGAACATTAGGAGTGGCCAAATCAACAGATTGGTACATTCTGAGAAAAAAAGAACACACTGGGGAGCTCTGCAAAAGAAAAAGGCCTGGACATCCACGGAAGACAACAGTGGTGGATGATTGTAGGATCATTTCCATGGTAATGAAAATCCCCTTCACAACATCCAGCCAAGTGAAGAACACTCCCCAGGAGGTAGGCATATCATTATACTAGTCTACCATAAAGAGAAGATTTCACGAGAGCAAATACAGACAGTTCACCACAAGGTGCAAACCATTCATAAGTCTCAAGAATAGAAAGGCCAGATCAGACTTTGCCAAACAATATCTAAAAAAGCCAGCCCAGTTCTGGAACAGCATTCTTTGGACAGATAAAACTAAGATCAACCTGTACCAGAATGATGGTAAGAAAAAAGTATGGAGAAGGTTTGGAACGGCTCATGATCTGAAGCATACCACATCATCTGTAAAACATGTTGGAGGCAGTGTGATGCATGGGCATGCAAGGCTTACAATGGCACTGGGCCACTAGTGTTTATTGATGATGTGACAGAAGACAGAAGCAGCCGGATGAATTCTGAAGTATATAGGGATATATTGTCTGCTCAGATTAAGCCAAATTCAGCCAAGTTGATTGGACGGCGCTTCACTTTACAGAAGGACAATGACACAAAACATACTGCGAAAGCAGATAAAGGAAAAAAGAATAGTTGCGCCAACCGTATTAAGGTAAATGGTAAAATTCAGTCCAACACAAAATAGAGTCCTGATGCCAGCATTTCACTTGCTGAAGACAAAACTTAAGGCAGAATGGCCCACGACCAAACAACAACTGAAGACAGCTGCAGTAAAGGCCTGTCAAAGCATTACAAAGGAGGAAACCCAGCGTTTGGTGATGTCCATGCGTTCCAGACTTCAAACAGTCATTGCCTGCAAATGATTCTTGACAAAGTATTAAAAATGAACATTTTATTTATGATTGTGTTAATTTGTCCAATTACATTTGAGCCCCTGAAATAAGGGGACTGTGTATGAAAATGGTTGCAATTCCTAAACGTTTCATACAATTTTTTTTGTTCAACCCCTTGAATTAAAGCTGAAAGTCTGCACTTCTATTGGATCTAGGTTGTTTGATTTCAAATCCATTGTGGTGGCATACAGAGCCAAAATGATGAAAATTGTGTCAGTGTCGAATTACTTCCGGACCTAACTGTATAGGCATATTAAAGGCTAGTACACAGTGGTGCAGCTCGGTATAGTGACCCAACTGCTGACATAAATGGCAGTACACATATTTGCACTCACAAACTTCAGATGGTACTGATGATGAGATCTGAGCAGACCCCGCATGAACTAGCTCTGGATGTTAGTAACTACAGACATTGACGGGAGAGAAAGATAAACAAGTCCCTGCAAACCAATATATGCTGTCCCTGCGAGGATGTGTCACAGTATGGTGGTGTGAGATAAACGGATCGGCAACTCCTAATACCTTCCCCTTAACAACATACCCCTACGTCACATGGGGGGCAAAGGGGTGGGGAGAGGATAGAAAGAGTGAAAGTGTTTCAACACAAATGTCCTTTATTTCTCATAATACGAAAACCAGATGTATCTTCATACAGCAGTGTAAAGGTCAACAATATCAGCATAGTTCGGCAATTATCCTGCAATAGACAGATCAAAAACCAAGTGTGCCACCTGTCATGGAGATGAACAGGAAAGTTATTTAACTTTAATATAAATTTATATAATTTTAATGTTTTATTTCAGGTATGTAATGTTTTGATATTGGCCCTATTACAATATACTGTAGGGTGGACAGGATTGTTTAAGAGGTTGGGTTAGGGGAGCTGGTGTTAGGGGTTAACTCCTTGCTTGCCTAAGCAGTTAGTAAATAATTGTTCCAAAGCATACCTATAGTGGTTATGCTCAATAAGATCACATGTAACCCAGGGAATGTGTGTGTCCCCCCAGACTCTGATTGTTCATGGATACCACATGTAACTCTAACTGGAAAAAGTCAATTGCAAAAAACGAGATCAGGTATCAAATGTATTCTATATAAAATGCAGTTAGTAAGGTCAACAAGAAATTGTTGAAGGTTAAAGTTTCTAAATTAAACTTGAAGTCTGGATTTTAATAGTCTGACTTTACTGGACATAGAAAATACAAATCATAATACATAACATGATCACAGAAAAAATCAGGCAAAACAGTAGCGGATTGGATTATGTTCAGTATGAATGATTTGAAAACCTCAGATTTGAAAGGATGGGCTAAAAAATTAGCTGGGGTTAATTAGTAATTTGAATTGTATACATATTTTGTTGTTTTGGGGTTCAAGGCAATTGAGTTTGAAGTAGTCATGAACTAACCGCTCACTGATTCTATTTAGAGAAGAAATATTGCAGAGAAAGTTAGTCACATCAGCTTGTATTTGGGCCGTGGGGGGAGGTAGTGTATATGCCAGCAATAATGATAGGCCTAGAGAAAGGGAGGGACGTTTTACCAATTAAGGGCCTCATGCTATATGCATCGATAAGCCCCTTATCGCCAGCCTATCGCCAAAAAAGGCTACAGCGATTCAGTAAGCCCCAATAAGAGCGAAAATCGCTGGGTTTTTTGGCCAAGGCAAAAAAAAATCGTCAAACATGTGGCGATAAGCCACTTAGCGCTGCTTATTGCCAGCTTCTCAAACTTGCTCAATTCTAGTAGCTCTGATCAGCTTATCAAGGCTGATCGCCACTATAGAATGGAGATTTCCTCTCCAAATCGTCCCGCCACAAAAAGTTGGCAAGGAGGTGGTGAGAAACTGTTGATAAGAGGCGAGATGGCACTTAGAAATAAAAATGCCTTTTTCCTGCATTGGATTGATGCTGGGAGACTCCGGAGCTAATATCCATTAATATCCATTAATATCACCGCCGGAGACCCCCGGCAGGAATCAAATGATTGAAAAATGCATTTACAGGCAACTTCATTAACGTGTGGAATAAGAGAAGCGCAAAATATAATTAACAATAACTTTAATAAGGCTCCTCTATGCTGCTCAAAAATAGCAGTCTCTAAATACTGTGTGCATAAATAGGTGGTGAAAGATTAAGTGCAATAGTGCAACCAACACAACAAATAACCAATAGTACCCAATAAAACTGATGGTTGTGCTCAATTGATAAGTGAACAAATCACTCACATGAATATCTGCAGGAGAGTGTCTTGTCGCGCTTAACCTCTCTTAAAGAATGTATAGAGAGAACATAGCGGGATACTGTGACGGTTCAGGGGATTCCTTCCCCTCCATGTGTCCCTGGCGCTGCGCTTCCTCTTGCCTCTCATGTCCCTTCCTTGCCTCCCCGTTCTGTTCTTCCTTCCTCCTCCCGCATCCGCCCCTCTGTGGCAGCCCCTGATGCTCTCCCAGCGTCTGAGCGCATTCCCCGCAGGGCACGCGCGTCTTCTCAGTCTCCCTCTGCTCCCCCTCTGGTCCCCTTACTTCCTGCAGACTCCCCTCCGGTTCTCCCCCCGCTCTCGGCGGGTGCCCTCGCGGCGCGGTGCTCCGTGCGCCTCTTGACACAGCCTGTGCATGCGCACTCTAACCTTACAGAGGGCGCGCGCACATGCTCCTCTTGTAGGCCTTCCCAGACCTCTGACTCCTCCTCTCATGCTTTACAAGCTAGCTCCCTCTCTGGCTCACCTGTCTCCTCCCTCTCTACTTCTCACCTATCCATGCTGCCTCTCACTCCACCCTCTGCTCCTCCTCTCTCTCCCATTGGTGTTCCCTCCTTTATAACCCCTGTCTGTCCTTTCACTCATTGCTCTGCATAGTTCTTTATAACCTCTGTGTGTGCAGTCCTATGCTTGGCTCTCCTGTGTTTTCCAGCTTCTGTTCCTGCTCCTGCTTACCCCTGGATCTCCCTGGCTTAACCTCTGCTTGTAATGGATTACCCTGCTCTCTCCTGCCCTTGAACCCTGCTTACGGACACGACTTTGCTGACTTCTGTTATCCCTGGACTCTGGCTTACGGACATCACTATCCTGCTCTCTATTGCCCTAGACTCTGGCACACGGACATCACTAACCGACTCTATATCCCAAGGCGTTGCAAGCATACTCTAACCATCTTTCTACAGGCCCGGCAACGCACTACCACACTCCGGGCACGCCTTCACTGCTGTGGGTGCGTGTGTTAACCCTACCCACCTCAGTACTCGGGACTGGCCAGGTCTGCGGGCATACAGGCGTTACAAATACAGTTTAATGAACATGCACACAAATATGATGGGAAAAAGGCACACTCACATTTTCCCAATCTTTAAACGCCTTGAGTGCTATAAGGGCACACTCACACCTCTCTAGATCACCCGAAATTCACCGGAAAAGAGTCTCTTTGTTGGCAAATACAGTAGCCCCGCGCCTCTGACTCGGATCCTTCGATCCTCGTGGTCACTGGCGCCGTCGTCGGCACTTCCGCGTCTGCGCGCGCTGCAGGTAAGGTGGCACACAGGGGACAAGACTCTTTCTCACCGGCTGCGGGATCCTCAGAGGGTCAAAAAACCTATGCATTTTGCCTTCGGTTCGTTACGGCTTCCTCAGGGGTTGTCAGCTAGTGCTGTTTTTCAGAACTCACCACCAAAATTCAGTATGTATTGCAAAGCTTTTGAGTAAGCAACAGTAGAGTGTATGATTACATTGTGTGTGTTCCTGGAGGAAGATATTTGTAAATGGGAGAGTGCGTAAGATTTGAGTGAGGTCACAGTAAAGAACAGAAATAAGATCAATAACATAAACATTTTCAGTAAGGCAAATAATAGTTATGCAGCTTAAAGATGCAGACTTGTGAAAAATGCTGGATAGGAGGTTGTAAACAGATTACTTTGAAATGGTAGCATTCATTATTTTTTTTTCTGCATCCAAAGCAAAGGCATGTGCTGGCATCCTCTTATAGTTCCACTTCTGTTTAACTCCAAATTGTATTGCAACGAAAAACATTGCTACTTTAAAAGATGGCACAGTTTAAAGTAAGTAATATTGCTACAACAGATCATCCATTTAGCATAATGGATTATGAAAATGCAACAAGCATGATATTTATTTTATTGCTTTGTGAGTATACATAAATATTAATAGTACATCTCTGTACGTGCACAAGAAGCTTTTAGCACACTAGTATATTCACATTGGTGTATTTATATGTGGTAAAAACCTAGTGTAAGACAAGATATGTAATACTTCAGGACCAGTACAACAATTAATAGAACTTTAAACTAAATAAAAGACTTGTACTGTATACACTGTGAATACACTATTACAATAATACACACAATAATAATTTTAAATAAATGCAACTGAACAATTAAACTTAATTTTATGCAATTCAGCTGTGATTATTTAACATAATGTGATGATGGTTCTATTCCTTCAGAACATTTTATTCCCATTCATTTGAATGGAACTGCTCTCCTGTCCATCAGATTGAATCAGCATCACAGCATAAATGAATAGAGATACAATATGCAAAAATTGACGGAACAATAGAAACATATATACTATACAGTTTATACCAACAAATAGCAAAACATTTTTTTTCATTAGTAGAATGATTTATATGTATGTGATTGATCTAGATGCATGTGTTTTTCGGTGCTGTATGGTATACATCTGTTATCGAATCACTCCCTGACAAATGATCTGTATAACAATTTTCTTTGACCACACAAAACGACTTCAATATAATTATGTCTGTTCTAAACTTATTATCCTGTTAGAAGTATGCGGTTAAATAAAACATACAGTAATTAAACCCTAAGGTTTGTTTTCTCTTTTAACTCTTACTAAAACACGCATGTTTTGCAAGCTTCTATAGGTAAAATGTATGAATTCCACTTTGCCTTAAATTTGTAATGTAATAAATTGATAAAACTTTTAAAATAGCTTTTTTTTTTTAATTGCTATACTGTATATTGACTACTTTCAACTATTTACTTTTCTGGAATGTTACAATGTAATTTTCTGAGTTTAAAATTCTCGTGGGTATTTTGTATTCTGAAATCTTTGTAACACTGTGTATACTAAATACTGTACACATTAATTCTACATTTATCTGCATGTCTGTCTGCACTCAACTGAAATTTTCAAAAGAAGTTGAATCCTTTATTTTAGGCTTAAGTTTCCATTGTGTACAGAATAAAGAGCTGCAAATGTGATGTCCCTGTGGCAAATGCATCAGAAATACATCTCATGCTGGGAATCAGACGATGCTTCAAAAATGAATTTAAAATGCCTTTTTTTCCACTGTTATGCTCTTAATTTTGTTTTTATACAGTAAATACAATTATTTTGCAGACAAGTCATGAGATTGAATCTGATGCATGCTTTAAAGGCTATTAAGAGTCTACAGCATACTACAATAGAGAAAATGAACACAGCTACTGTATATGTTTTAGTGAAGTCTAAGTACAAAGAAAGTCAACACAATAAAATAATAATTACGGCTTAGCAAAATGCACCACTTTCTTATGCCTTTGCTTTGTTTAAAGTCAAGGGCAGCAGGAAACAAAAACATTTGTTAAATTAACCTTTCTTCATATGCAATTTTCTATCATTTTCTTCTAATTTGCTGTTAATCCTGACAGAACATTGAGTGAATATTTACAGTGTCTAGCAAATATATAATCTGAGCTTCACTACAGTTGCACAATAGCAATGATCTACTGCAGCAGCTTCTATTTTCTATCCATTGTTATCTCCACAATGAATGACAATGGAACACATACACAATATCATAATCTCCACCAAATATGTAAGCAGTAACTTTTGTTTTACTTAATTACAATACTAAAAATGATTAAGATTTCCCATACATATTCCTACTTATGAGTGTAATACAAATTGCAAAAGGGCAATCAAATGAGCAAAAATGGATAATGAAAAAAGGATTGCAATAGAAAGATCAACCCTAAAAAGTTCTTTAAGTACCTTAATAACAAAACATTTGAAAAGAAAATAAGCAGCTCCTGAAAGGATCCCTGACGTTACACCCTGTCGTCTTCCTGATGCGAGGCGCACCACGAGCAGCAAACCCCCCCCCCCCCCCAGCTTCATGGAACTGATGAACCATATACCTCTAACTGTGCATGCTATGTCTTGTATATAATGTATACCCTGTTCACTTATGTAACTGTATTTGTAACCATGTATTATTTGTTATCTTAACTCTGTGCCCAGGACATACTTGAAAACGAGAAGTAACTCTCAATGTATTCTTCCTGGTGAAACATTTTATAAATAAATAAAATAAATATAAGGGAACAGGAAGTACAAGTACTCTTTCATACCCCCAAGAAAGTCAAAGAATCCCGTAATGACGAACCCAAGGGAACATCAGCCCCAATGTTCAAGGAGGCATTCAGCACTGAGGAGGATCCACCTCCCAAATCTACCGCAAAGTCCAGGATCTCCGGGAGAGTATCGCCTACTTCCCAGGTCGAGGTGGGGCTCTGTGGCGTCATCTGCCTCAACTGTGACCAGAATGGTCACTTATAACTGAACTGTCCGGAGAGAAAAAGAACTAGGACCTCCAACTCTAAGTCTATGATCTGCAAGGTCCAGTCTGCAGAAACCTCCTCCCTATCCTCGGAGAGTACCCAGTGCCAAGTCCAGGTGAAACACCCCCATCATAAGCTTACAGTCACGTGGGACCGGCCGCCATCATACGCGTCCTCGTGGACGGCATCTATGCATCAACGTTGCTGGACACTGGGTCCCAAGTGACCATTGTATACCGGCCTTTCTATAACCAACATCTTAAGCACCTGCCCTTGCAGTCGGTGGACAAGATGAAGCTGTGGGGACTCAGCAATGAGAACTAGACCCCATAATGGGGGCTGTATCTCGGGAAGCAGGGGGTAACTGGACCTCAAACCAATGCAGTTCAGCTCCGGAGACCCCCTGCACATCTACACTATGAATAAAAATGTTATTAAAAAGATTTTTTTTTTTTGCCGATATTTGCTCAGAGAGAGTGGTTGATCTCTCTCTGCTGCAGGTTGATCTCTCTCTGATGCAGGCTGATCTCGGCAGGGGAGCCCTTCTCGCTAGGCAGACTGTCTCGCCACCGGCAACTCGCCATGTTTGGAAATGTTGCTCTCGCAGGGATTCGGGCATTCTTGCGTACTGCAAGGGCAACACTCAAAAACATGGCAAGTTCAAACCCCTGCCGAAAGCACTTTTTCGCCGCTTAGTGCATGACCCCCTTAATCTGTTGGCCAACATTTTAGAATATATCTTAATATCTGAATTTATCAATGAGATTGGCCGATAGCTTTTACAGTCTGAAGGGTCTTTGCCATGGTTATAGATTAACGAGATGGATGCCTGGAGCATGTGTTCCAGGAAAGGTGCACCCGCCAAAACTGAGCTAAACCTACGGAGCATACTGTACAGTATGTGGGACTAAAAATGTAATATTTTTTTTAGAATATAAATTTGAAAACCCATCCGGGCCAGGGGCCTTAGAAAGTTTTAGACTCTGTACGACCTCCATTAATTCTTCTAGTGTGAAGTATTTTTGTAGACCTTCTCTTTCCTCCCTATGAAGTTTTGGTAGATCAGAATCCAATAGGAAGCGACTAAGCGCTTTGTTCGTATTCTCGCTATGAATTACCTTTTTACCTTTGTATAGTTCTTCATAATATGCCTTAAACTCTTCCACGATAAGTTTAGTTCAGTCTGGGAGGTTAGGAGCATATTCAGCTCAATTCTTGTGTCCTTTAATTCTTTTAGGACCTCTGCCCTTCCACCCTGTTTATGTGCGGTAGAGATTTCGTGCAGCTTAGCCTGCAGCTTCTGTAATTTTGCGTCCCTCTGCTTTTTCCTGCCATACTAATTAAAGTACCTCTTAGGGTAGCTTTGTGGGCCTACCATACCGTAGTATGATAGTTCACACTATCGTTATTAATCTTAAAGAATTTATCTATTTCTGTGTCCATTTTCTGGGTAATTTTCGGGATTTTTATAATAGATTCATTCAATTTCCAATTTGCTCCTGGTCTGTCTAGATTAATTTGTGAGCACCTTAACTATCGGTGCATGGTCTGACCATGAAATATCATGGATCCTAGCATAGGAGACCTTTGGGACCAGTCTAGAAGACACACAGAAGTAATCTATCCTGCTGTAGCTATTGTGTGGATTTGAAAAGAAGGTGTAACCTCGTAACCAAGAAGTGGAGCTCTCTCCAGATATCTATTAACTGGTTATCTTACACCCTTATACTTCCTATGCTTAGGTTTGTCTGAAGACGTATCTAGTTCTGGGTCCAGCGTCTCGTTAAAATCTTCTGCTTGGATTATGCTCCCTTTAGCTGTCGTCTGTAAGGTTACAAAGAGGGTATTGAAAAATGCCGGGTCAATTTCACGGGGGGCGTAGATATTAGGTATTGTAATATATTGTCTGTGGATTTTTCCAACCAGGATTAAGAATCTCCCGTCCTGTTCTTTCTTAATTGTTTCAATTGTGAAGGTGAGTCTATTGTGGAACAGGATTGCTACACCTCTTTTTTTTTACTTTAGCAGATGATAAATAACATTGCCTATACTTTTTATCAAAATATCTTGGGAAGTTTGTTGTACTAAAATGGGTCTCCTGCAGAAGATCGACATCCGCTCTGTTTTTTTTTATACTCTGTAAATGCTACTTTTCTTTTGTTTGGGTTGTTTAGACCCCTGACATTAAGTGAGATGACGTTTACAGCCATGTTGAGTTATTGATTATTGTGCTTACCACCTCTATGTGACTCCTCAGACTTCTCCGGAAGCTCCATAGACTCCTCCGCCTCTTGGCTTCTCTCCAGGACGCAACCCCCTTCTGATCGGATGTGTGGGAAGGGGGGGTGAGGGGGATCAAACAAGAGGGATAACAGGGGTGACACTACAAACATATCTAACTGAGTCATTGTTGGTCAAGGCTGACCCTGACTCAACTGCCCTTAGGCTTCGTTCAGGGTGTCGGCTTCGGAGGGGGGGCATGCTTACGTGCGAGCGGACGTTGGATACAAATTGTTTCAACTGAATAGCAGTTGTCAGGGTAGCAGCTGCCCTGTCGCCGAAGTACGGAGTTGACGCTTGCTACAGTTTCAATAAACAACCCAAGTCATTTTTTTAAGGTGCAGCAGGGTCACTGGTACTTCGGCAGCCAATGAAATCATTCTTGAAAATGATTTCAACATAGCAACACCGATCCATAAGCTGCTGTCTGTCGCCCCGCCTCCTCCCCGCCTCCTGAAAGCTTGAAAAGGTCTGCTGGGGATGATGTACAGTACACACATCGCACAGCAGACTGACGCTCGCACACGCGAACACCCGCCCTCCAACTTTTGTCTCTGGCACCCTGATCCCAGCCTTAGGTGTGTCTTTTCCTCCGGGCCCAGTGTGTTCCTGGTTGAGAGTCTCGGAGAACCGTGTCCCCCTCTATACCAGGGACTTTTCCAGTTATTTGGGCAGGGCCCTTATCACCTGTAACAAGGCACATGTGTGCTACCAGGGCTGACCTGCCTCCTAACACCCTGGCACAATTTTTATTTTAAAACTTCAAAAAACAAACAGCGCAAGAATGGACCACAAAAGCAACTTTTAAAACTTCTTACCACTTCCCTGAATAATCTTATTTATAACCATATTCCAACCTGATCTAAACTTAGTATCTTTTTTTGAATTCCAAGAAACAGATTATACTTCCACCAATTTACTATACTTCCACAGCAACACCTAGCTGGCTGGGCCATGCCTTTAGAATAGTCAACTAGATTTTAATAACACTTTTTTAAATGATAATTTCTTTCCCGTCCTCAACTTTTTTTTCTCTGCTTTTTTCCTCTTATTTTATTTTTAACTTTCAACTGGAGTGGGTTTAGCTTCACACTTGTAACGGAAACCACAACTGCCCCATATCCCCTCCAAAGCCCTCTTCATATTCTCCCCCCCCCCAGGTCACCCCCATGTCTCAGAGGTGTTTTTTTTTATTTTATTATTTTCTGCCCACACCTGTTTTTATTAATTTTTCATTTACAGTCTTATGCTCCTTAACTTGGGTAGTCTCCTCTCTGATTCCTCCCTAGCACTATAAAGCTCTCTGCGCTATGGCTCCTCAGCCCCCCTTCATCACTCCTTACATGCTGTCACCCATTTGTTTCACCCCTTCTCCCTAGTTCCATGCCACCCATTCCGTCTCCCAACCACTCACCCTTTTCCGTTCCCCCCTCCTCTTCTCCTCTGAGCCCCCCCCCTCTACCTTTGCACCTCACCTCTGCATTTGGCACCTTCCAATTTTCATACTTCATATAATTCAAATCCCCCCCCCCAGTTTTTCCCTTCCCCAGACTCCCTCCCCCACCACCTCAGCACTCAGTACTATGCTCTATCGCTCTCAATGTCTCAAGTCCCGTGGAGGGCACTCACCCATTGACACCTCTCGCTGTGCAAATGAGCCACACAATCAAACCAAGGTTGATCCTGCTCCGGATCGCTCCTGTTCCACTCCCATTTCCTGCTGTGCTGCCTAAGGCCTCGTTCAGGGTGCCAGAGGCAGGAGTTGGAGGGCGGGCGGGCGTTCGCGTGTGCGAGCGGCAGTCTGCTGGGCGATGTGTGCACATCATCCCCAGCAGACTTTTTCAGGAGTTGAGGAGGCGGGGAGGAGGCGGAGCTACAGACAGCAGCTTAGGGATCGAAGTTGCTGTCTTCAAATCATTCTCAAGAATGATTTCATTGGCTGCCGAGGTACCAGTGATGCTGCTGCAGCTTCAAAAAACAACTTGGGTTGTTTATTGAAACTGTAGCCAGCGTCAACTCCGTACTTCGGCGACAGGAAAGCTGCTACCCTGACAACCACAATTAACTTTAAATACATTGTTTCGGACGGCCGCTCACACGTAAGCACCCCCTCCCTCCGAAGCCAGCACCCTGAATGAGGCCCTAGATTGCACCAACCTGAAAGGGAAGGACCCTTTCGGTTCTGTTCAGCTCAGCGATTGCCGACGTCCTGGAACCCCTGTCGTGCTCGCACCGTCCGGAGATTTTATCAGTTGTGTCGGACACAGTCCACCATCTTGTAATCTCTTGCCAAGCCCCGGCCGACTGCTTATTCAGCAGCCTCCCCCTAGGATTCTTGCGGTGCCAGACAAGAGCAGTTGTGTGGATACGTATACATAGGTGTGGGAATGTATAAAAAGCTGTGAAATGTATATTGTACTGTAAGTGGCAGATGTAAGTTGTAGGGCTGTGTTTTATATGTATGTTTGTAGATGTACTTTGTTGATACAGCTTGTCTGGGAAGCCAGTCTGAAGGGGGTACAGTGTCTCTTTAATTTGTTAGGAATGGGACAGGAGCAGCTCAAAAGTCTTTTGTGTCACTTTGAGCCTTAATTGAAATCAATTAGTGGCTATATCCTGTCTCCCACGTGCAAGAGCCCTCACTTCACCCAGCCCTGCTCGGGAGAGGGTGTCTCTTCATCTGAGCGCGTAAGTGAAACATTTATTTTCAGCTTTTTGAGGAATTCTTCACCTTAACTTGGTTCTTTAATGGAGAATGCTTTTCCATTTTTGATGACCGAGAGGTTGAAGGGAAAAGATCAACGATATCAGACTCCCTGTTCCCTAAGGATTTTTGTGACCGGTTGAAGGTTTCTTCTCCTTAGCAAAGTCGAAGTGGAAAGGTCCTGGAAAATTAGCATTTTTATTCCTTCAAAGGTGCAGAAAGTGGTGCTCCTGTTGATTTGGCTCACAGCTTCCTTGGTTTTGTAATATTGGAACCTTAGGATGATGTCTCTTGGGGGGTTCCCAGATGGTGGCCTGGCTTGAAGTGTTCTATGGCATCTGTCCATCCATCTGGAGCTCTGCCTCACTTTTACCTGGGAGAATGGAAGTTAGCCATTTTGAAATGTGTTCATCAATGTCTGTAATTTCCTCTTCTGGTATCCCCCTTATCCTTAAGTTGTTTCTCCGGTCTCTATTTTCAGCATCTTCTTGCTTCTCGGCAAGGTCTTCAATTCTGGCATTCAGGTATGCCGTTGTTTTTTCATTTTTCTTTAGGGCTTTTACTGTACTATCCATGTTCCTCTCCTGAGCATCCGTCCGGTCTCCAATACCTAGGGTGACCAGATTTTTAAAATGAAAAACCGGGACACTTAAAAAAATTATTTATAAAACAATGTACATCCCGTCACGCCCCCCGTTGCCATGACAATGAAACACTCTAACGTCAGGATTTGACATGTTGCCATGACCATATGGCATGACGTGATGCCTCGTCACCATGATGCATCCTGTTGTCATGTCAACTTGATGCCGCGTGACGTCACGGAGCGTCTCGTTATGACAATGTGCATTACGTGACGTTGCGTAGCCATGTTGACGGAATTTGGAGGGGAGGATACAGCCAAAGTCAAGATAAATATATAATAAAAAGATCTAAAAAATGTTATCTCCGGGTTAGCCTTCAATAAAAGATGGCAACCCTGGCTGCAGTGTGTGTTCCTGTATTCAGAGGTGGGGGCTGCAGTGTGTGTTTGTGTGTATAGAGGTGGGGGGTGCAGTGTGTGTTTGTGTGTATAGAGGTGGGGGCTGCAGTGTGTGTTTGTGTGTATAGAGGTGGGCCCTGCAGTGTGTGTTTGTGTGTATAGAGGTGGGTCCTGCAGTGTGTGTTTGTGTGTATAGAGATGGGCCCTGCAGTGTGTGTTTGTGTGCATAGAGGTGGGGGCTGCAGTGTGTTTGTGTGTATAGAGCAGCCGTGCACAAATTGGGTGGTGCGAAACTGCCTGTGCGGGGGTGTGGGGTTTACAGAGGCCCCGCGTGCTTCCCGAAGGCACTTAAATTAAGTGCCGGGGGAGCTGCAGGGCCTCTGTAAACCTTTACTTACCTTGGCTCCGGCGGCTTCCTACAAGCGTTAAATGACGCCACAAGGTCATTTGACGTCACGTCGCCATAACGTCATGACGCCGGAGCCGACGCAAGTAGGGGTGAGGAGGGGGCGCAGGGCTGAGGGTACCGCCTGCAGGGGGGCGCAGGTAAAAAAAAAGTTTGCGCCCCCCGGTATAGAGGATAGTGAAATCCTCTATCAGAAATAAATAAAACAAACCACTTTGCAGCCTGAAATCTAAAATGTACTTTCTAATCTCTACTGTACTTAATAAAAAAGTTAATACATTAATTAAAATTAAATAAAAAATGAAGGCATTAATTCAAGTTATGACATTTTAAAAATGTGACATTCCTCATTCCTGACCTCACCTTGTGGCTTGTGTATATAATATTACAATTTGCAAACTAAATAGGGTTGTGTGTTATAAATATATATATTGCTACTTACAGTACTTATTAGCTCTGCTAGGAGGTAAATTAAGAAGATACGACTAGACAAGGGGGGCGCAAACTTTTTTGTTTGGAGGAACCCTTGAAGTATTGAGAAAATTCTCGGGGAACCCCTATCTGGCTGACACGTATTAGGCCGAACTTATAGTTCTGACGACGTTGCGTCAAAACAAATGTATTGACGCCGTCGCGTGCGCTTATAGTAGGAGCGACAGGACGGCGCGGTGGCTTGGTCGCAATCGCTGGAAGTCACTTCAATTTGATTTTTCCAACGACCGCAGCGTGACGTCAGCACTATAAGCGCGGCCTTAGGTTAATTTCACACCTCGCGAGCCCCCTCTATTTCCCACCCTCTACCTATGTATTTCTCTGCCCTCTGTCTCGCTCACTCTCCACCCCTCCCGCCTCGCATGTATTTATCTCCCGTGTCTTACTCCCTCTTTTCCTCACTCACTCCCCCTCTCACTCGCCCCTACCTTCCGTCAATTACCCCACTCACTCAATCCCCGCACAAAATACATACCAAAAAACCCCACCCTGCAATACATAATAAAAACACCCACCCCCGCCAATACATATTAAAAAGACCCCCACCGCCCCAATACATTTTTAAAAGACCCACCAACATACATATTTTAAAAAATTGGGCAGCACAGGTAAAATCATCATCATCATCCTCATATACCCCCCCTGCATCTCCCATCTCTCCCCCTCCATCTCCCATCTCTCCCCCCATCTCCCACCCCTGCATCTCCCATCTCTCCCCCATTCATCTCTCTCCCCCCACATCTCCCATCTCTCCCCCCCTGCATCTCTGCCCCCCTGCATCTCCCATCTCTCCCCGCCCTGCATCTCCCATCTCTCCCCCCTCCCTGCATCTCCCATCTCTCACCCCTGCATCTCCCATCTCTCCCCCACTGCATCTCCCATCTCTCCCCCATCTCCCACCCCTGCATCTCCCATCTCTCCCCCATTGATCTCTCTCCCCCCACATCTCCCATCTCTCCCCCCCTGCATCTCTCCCCCCATCTACCCGCATCTCCCATCTCGTCGCCCAATCCCTCCCGCATTCCATATCTCCCCCCATCATACTCTAACTCCTCCTCCCCCTCATCCTTTACCAAATGCATCCTCCCAATCTCTCCCCCGGATCTCATCTCCCACTCAGTCTCCCCCTCCCTCAGCTCCACATCAGTCTCCATCATCTTCCCATTGCTCTCTCCCCCCACCATACCTATAGTCATTATCTCCCACCCATTGCATCATCCACCTCGCTCCCCCTTCTCATACTCCCCTCTCCCCCTGCCCTACTATTGACTCTCTGCCCATCATCTCCCTCACCCTCCCTCTCTCCACCGCCCCTTCTCCCAACATCATCATCCATCGCTCCCCCCCTCTCCATCATCCGTGCCTCCATGCACTCTCCTCCCCGCATCTCCATCTCTCTCCTAGCACTCCCTCTCCCCACCTGCCTGCATCTCCCATCCTACCCGTCTTCGCCCCATTTCCCTCCCCACTGCTCTCCCATCTCTCCCCCATCGTCTCCAACTCTCCCATACGCATCTCCCCTCTCGCACATCCCATCTCGCCCCCGGCCATCCTCCCCCTCTCCCGGATCTCCCTGCATTCTCCATCTCCCCCCTGCATCTCCCATTACTCAAACCCTGCATCTCCAATCTCTCTCCCCCCCTTGCATCTCACAACTTCATCACCCCTGCCATCTCCCATCCCTCTCTCCCCCTGATTCTCCATCTCCCCTCCACATCTCTCTACCCCCTCATCTCCACTCTCTCTCGCCCCTGCATCTCCCACTCTCATCCTTGGCCTCCCACTGCATCTCCCATCCTGCTCTCCCACTCTACTCATCTGCTCTCTCGCCACTGCATCGCCCAGTATCTCCCCCCTGCATCTCCATCTCTACCCCCCTGCATCTCCCATCTCTCTCCCCCTGCATCTCCCATCTCTCCCCCCCACTCCCTCTCCCATCTCTCCCCCATTCTCCCATCTCTCTCTCCCCCCCTATCTCCCATCTCTCTCCCCCCACCTCTGCATCTCCCATCTCCGCCTCTCTATACCTATATGCCTACCTCAGGTGGCTGTGTGTTCGGCGTAGGCGGCATATTGGGGCACGCGCTCACAGAAAGTGGCGCAAGAAGCTGTGAGCGGGCTCTGTGGGGGAGAGAGAGCGAGCCAGGGTGCAGGGGGGAGAGCTCGCGGGGTTAACGTAGGGAGGGAGAGCCGGGTACCGGAGAGCGAGCCGGGTACCGGAGGGAGGGAGAGCGAGCCGGGTACCGGAGGGAGGGAGAGTGAGCCAGGTACCGGAGGGAGGGAGAGCAAGCCGGGTACCGGAGGGAGGGAGAGCCGGGGTACCGTTGAGCCAGAGGGAGGGCCAGAGTGCCAGGGGAGGGAAAGCCTGGGAGAGCCAAAGCCCCAACCCCCAGCATCATCCTACCTTCATCTAAAGCCCCACCCCCTGCATCCTCCACCAATCCCCTGCGGACCCGGCATGTTCAGCCCTGGTATGCTGAAAATATTTACTGGCCGGGCGGCCACATCCTCCTCCTCGCTGCCGCCGCCGCCCCCGCGCGCCGCCGCCCCCACGCACCGCCGCAGAGTGCAGAGATATTTAAAACCTGGGGCCAAGAGAAAATCTGGGACATTTCCGGGACGGACCGGCAACCGGGACAGGACCGAAAAAAATGGGACTGTCCCGGCAAAACCGGAGCAACTGGTCACCCTACCGATACCGTTAATGTCTCTCCTTAGCTCCTTCATTTCATTTTAGAGCAATGATTTTAAGTTATTAAACAGTTTGGTAATATCACTTTTTATTATCAGTTGGATCACAAGGCTTACACTCCGTGCCCTCTCTATCTCCCGCTCCGCATCCGCGCCATTATTGGATGCCGCCTCCGCCGCTGCTTCCCTCTCGCTGCGCGCTATTCCTGAGCCTCTCAAATACTCTTTAATGTTCAATGAGTTTTTCTTATTTTGAGAGCATGTTGACATCCTGTGTGTCTCCTGTTATCGTGGCAATATTGCGATCGCGTTTCTGTGTGGTTCTTGAGCTACTTTAAATCATTAATGTGCTGGGTGTCAGTGGACCTCCACACTTACACCATCATACCGTTGCCAGCCGCGTATGCTCCTCATATATTTTATTCTTGACAGCATTTATTTGATTCTCAACCATAATTACTTCATGTTCCTACATTAAGTTTCTTTGCCAATTTGTGGCACTGCAATGGACATGATATTTCCTTCCTGGGAAAAAAGTGTGTGTGTTCCGAGCACGCACATTTGAAGTGAAACTTCTGCGTCTTTTGTCCAGAAATTGTATTTGTGATGGTAATTTTTTTAAATTAAAAATAAAAACACAATTTCAGTAACAAAAAGCAAAGAAGTTTGACTTAGAAAGTGCGTGGTCGGCACACATTCTGTTTTAGCTATTTGCACTTCTATATTTATACTAACTGAATTCCTTGTGTGTGTGTCTCTGTGTCTCTGTGTCTGTGTGGGTGTGCACGCGTGAGTGTGTGACTGTGCTTTGTTCTTAAAAGTTTTTATTTTCCATTCATTTGAAAAAGTTTAGGTCAGAGGACCCTGAAACACAATGTATAATATCACATACCAGTAGCACATGCCAGCAGCAGTGTGTGTCAGTGTGTGTGTGTCCAGTGAGTGTGTGTGTGTCAGTCAGTCAGTCAGACTGACACACACTGACTGACTGTCACACACACACACAGTCTGTCTGTGTGTGTCAGTGTGTGTGTTTGTGTGTCAGTCAGTGTGTGTGTCAGTCTGTGTCTGTATGTTTGGGGGGAGGATCTCAAGCAGGCTCTCCCAGCAGTGATCTGGAGTAGACGGTGTTGAGTCTGCGAGAGGGGGGAGGAGGCAGCGGGGGGAGGATCTAAAGCAGGCTCTCCCAGCAGTGATCTGGAGTAGACGGTGGTGAGTCTGCGAGAGGGGGGAGGGGGCAGCGGTGGGCGGATCTCAAGCAGGCTCTCTTAGCAGTGATCTGGAGAAGCCGGTGGTGAGTCTGCGAGAGGGGGGAGGGGGCAGCGGGGGGAGGATCTCAAGCAGGCTCTCCTAGCAGTGATCTGGAGAAGCCGGTGGTGACCCTGCGAGTCTCAAGCCAGTCCCCTCTCCCCTTCCCCCCGGCGGAGCGAGAGAGAGCGAGAGAGAGAGCGTCCATTCAGCGGTGGTGACTCCTGGTAGAAGCTGGCAACAATCATGGCCTCTTCTGCCAGGAGTGATGTCACTTCCATCACCACTGACTTCCGTCTCCAATCAACACATTAACGCCGCTAAAGAAGTTGCACTTCAAAACTATATATTTGAACTAATAACCCATTTGCCGATCACATTTTATGGAAGTGATATATACAGTAGATGATGTGTTGCGAATTTGTAAAAATAAAGAAGCCCCAATTTTACATATTACATTCAAAACTGCTTTTAAAATGGAATTTCAGTAGTAGGTTGCCGATCAGAATTTTTAAACTAAAACTTATGGATATCTCCTTGTCTTCAGCAACATGTATCATAAACTCTTTCAATAAACATTTTTATTAACTCAGTGCCTTTTCCTTAAAGTCAGAAAGATGAAATACATGTATTAGAGTTCCTTTGGACTCAAGAAACTGTAGTAATTATTCTTCCTTTTAAAGAAAAAGCTAATGAGTTAAGAAATACGTTTCTCAAAATAGGTTATGATATAGGTTCACTTGAGAAGGCCATAATGAAAGCTTGGGATTTTGATAAAAACACATTCATTAGTCTTGAAATAATAAACTTAAGAAGAATACTAAGTTTTAAAGAATACTAGAAATACTGAAAACACTGAGATAATTAAACCTTTTGTTTAATTCAGCAGCTGGAAAAATTACAAATGCACTGGAATATTCTCCTGTTACAATGTTATGCTAAAAATCATGACAGACACTTTTTCTAGAACTATCTGGCTTTACACAAAGCCAGTTTGATAAATGTGGGAGATGGGCCATTTGTATAAATGCAGACCCTGAAAATAAAACGTGTTGCTCTAAAGTTAATGGGAATATTTTTACCAATACCATATTTTTTTTATTATTCTACCATTGTGTAATGGATATTTTAGAATATAATTGGGGCATTAAATATCTGAGTAGAACTCCAGCAACATTTCAAATACAGGATACAAGATCTTTTAAGAAATATAGAAAAACAATATCTTTCACATAGGGGCCTATTCACAATGCAGAGATAAAATCAGCGCGTTTGCGCCCGACTATGGGGCCTATGCTATAAGTGTTGATAAGCCACTTATCGAGCACTTATCGGTCAAAATGCCTACTACAGTACTATTCTGGAAGCCTCGATAAGTGGGCGATAAAGTCATGAATCGCCCAAAATTTCAGTCGTCATAAAAAAATCGCCGGGTGAGCGGCGATAAGCCACTTATTGGAAGGTTCTGAAACTCGTGCAATTCTACTAGCTGCGATTAGGTTATAGAGGCTAATTGCGACTCTAAAATTGTGAGTTTGTCCCAAAATCTTCACGCCAGGAAAAGTTGAGAGGCGCCGATACAGGACTTTAAAAAAAAATGCTTTTTTTCTGCTTTGGATTGATGCCGGGGGTGTCCGGAGCTGATATCCATTAATATCAGCACCGGAGACCCCCCGGAATGAATCCCATGCAATAAAAATGCATTAACTGTACAATCAACTTCATTACCTTTGTGGCTAACCGCTAAGGCAATGAAGAGGTTAACCCCTCCCACTACCCACCTAGGGCCAATTACCCCCTTCACCACCCCCGCTATCCACAATAAACACTAATACCCACCTCCTCTACCCCCACATGATTGATACCAGAGGCCGCGAGGGTCCTCGGTTGGTCCCCACGGTGTCTGGGGGTCCTCAGGTATGCACCGTGGGTGTCTGGGTGCCCTTGGATGGTCCCAGCGGGTGTCTGAGGGTCCTTAGGTTGTCACCACGGTTGTCTGTGGGCCCTTGAGTGCTCCCCGTGGGCCCCCTGGCCTGTGGTACCAATCCTGTGACAATTTTATTTTGCAATACATTTAAATAAATACACTCCCTCCCTTTTCACCCCAATACATACAGTACAGTAATGGGGAAAAATAACTATTATCCAGATATGGATAATAGTGCATTTGCCCATTATAAAATTAAACATTAGCCAGCCAGCATAAATAAAATAAATAAACCTTTCTTCTTACCCCTGCCTTCATGAAGGGCATCTTCATCAGCATACTGAAGGTCCATGTCCGCCGATGCCAGCAAGAATACATGAAAAAATACAATCTAATGGCCCCTAACCCCTTAATCAACTTAGCGGTTAATAACCACTATACTAATTAAGGGGTTAACACATCCTCCCCGCTACCCACCTGGAGGCCTAACCACCCACCCCGGGACCACTATTCCCACCCTGTACCCATTGATTTGCATAGTGGTACATCATACCCGTATAATATGGGCATGATAAGCCACTATAGCAGTCAATGGTCACCCTAATAAAAAAAGAAACATGAATGCCAAAAATACACAATAATAAACATATACACAAGCACCTAAACACCCCAATTAAATAAATAAAATCACTTGCCAAACAATTAAATACATAAATAAAAGCACTAGCCAACCGATCTATTTAATAACTAAAAGCACTAACCAACAAAAGAATTAATACATTTTAAACACTAGCCAACAAAACAATTAATGAATTTAAACCAGTAGATAACAAAACAAATAATTTATTTAAGATGCTAACCAATCCAAAAATATACTAAAAACAAGCCATCCAAAATCCAAAGAATTGAATAAAAACAAATAGAGAAGATTACAATCAACTTAAAACAAGCATTTGTAAAAAAAGATGCTTTGGTTGTCACTGCTTTTATCTGTACAAGGAGCACAGATTAATATATTATCAGTCAATGGGCAATCACAAACATAAAAATAAAATAACAATGAAAAAAAAGACATTTACAATCATTCAATATTTTACTTACATTTAAAAGTCTTCACCCTCCGAATCCCGTTGTATCTGCAATCTCTCGTACCGCGACGTCATCACCCGCAATCCAATGCCATCCACCTTTAAGACCAGCATCAGGTAAAACAAATCTTCTATCTTTTATCTTCTATCACCGTCTTCTTTCTCCATCTGTCATCATGTTTATCTTTTCTTTAATCTATCTTCATCTATCAATCCAAAATCCAATGGTAAATCCAGAACAGGATGGTTCTATTGTCGGCTTCTTGAGGTAAAATGAGACATACAGGCCTTATATAGGGCCTGTATGTCACATTTTATGGTCAGATGGTACTGCTCCAATCCGATTGGACGCTGTATCATGTACCCGCCTCTTTTTTATTTTGTTAAGGATGTGACAACATCTCCAAGGGAGGTACGTCACATCCTTAAAACACACATGGCTATATCACATGGGATTGAAGACAATCCCATCGGTTGCTGTGTGACAGGTCACATTAGTTCAAAAGGATGTGACGTCATCCATTAAAGTGACGTCACGTGACCGTGGAATTTAAATCCTGCACTGGGATACCAACACACCATAATAGGACCTGTATCTCGGGAAGTAGGGAGTCCCCGGGGCTGAAATCAACACGGTAACTTGGGAATCAGGGGTCCCTGAGGCTGACATCAAAGCGGTTCAGCTCAGGAGACCCCCTGCTCCCGCACACTATTCGTAAAGATTACATTAAAGCAGCTTCATTAGCATAGCTGATGGCCAATACAGCAATGAAGGGCTTAAGGCACAATAGTCGTTTTATTGCGGGGAGAGGGGGTGAGTGAAAGGGGTACTTGGCCCTTCACTCACTCCCTCTGCCCCCAATAAACATTACAATATGTACTACCCACCAATATACAACCCACCCATCCCCTGAACCCCAACATAAAAGCATGTATTTGTTCTGCACAGGATTGATACCTGAGGCCAGCAGGGGTCCTTGGCTGGTCCATGCGGGTGTCGGGAGCCCCATGGGTGTCTGAGGGTCATCACGTGTTCCCCGCAGTTGTCTTGGGGACTCCAGGTTATCCCTGAAGGTGTCCGGGGGGCACACGAAGGTCCAAGGGTCCTCAGGCGATCCCCGCGGTTGTCCAGGTGTCCCCGTTGGCCTGCGGTACCAATCATGTGCTGAAAAAAATAAAATGTGCAATAATTGCTCTAAATACCCCTTCTCCCTCCCTTCTCCCACCCCCATGCATACAGTAATGGGCAAAATTACTATTATCCAGATAGGGATAATAGTACATTTTCCCATTTAAAATAAAACATAAATCAGCAGCATAAAGTAAATAAAACTTGCACTTACCCCTGCCATGATGAAGGCTGTCCTCTTCTTCTTCACCATCCTTGTCCTCCATGGGCATCAACAATACAATAAAAAAATACAATCTAATTGCACCTAACCCCTTAATCACCTTAGCGGTTAGTAACTTCTATAGTAATTAAGGGGTTAACCCACCCTACCAGGGGACACCACTCCCACCCTCCACCCCTGCTACCCACTGATTGGCACAGTGTTTAAGCATATAATATGGGCATACTTTGCCACTATAGCAATAAATGGGAAAACTAAAAAAAAAAACAGGCCCAAAATAAAACACATTACATAGAAAAATAAACACATTACAAATGCCGATAAACCAATTAATCGGCACAGTTTTAAAGCATGCCCATATAAAATAACTTAAAAAATAAACAACCACCAAAAATATCCAGTTCAATCTAAACAATCACCAAATAAACAACAATAAACAAGTAAACACAACAACATTTCAAGCAATAAATTAATCAAATACCAAATAAACACCAGAATTAAAAATGAAAACACCTAAGAAAATCAATAAATAAAAGAACATTCCAAATAAGCACCATTATTAGAAAGCAAAAGACCAAAAGAATTACAGAAATAAACAATTGAAAATACAACAAAAAATCCCATCATTCAAAATCAAAACACAAAATAATTAGCATAAATATTTAAAAGCAAAGAACCAAAACACATTTAAAAGAAACAAAAGCAATGATTTGCCAAAAAATGCATTGCTTTTCACTGTATGTATGCATAGCTATAAAGGGGCATACATAAATACATTGGCAATCAATGGGCAATGAAACTAATACAAATTAAAAAAAAACTATGAAAAAACATGCAAAATTAAAATAACATACATTCAATGTTTTTTTTTTTTTTTTTTACCTTTTTAGATGTCTTCAACCTCCGATTCCAGAGGTCTCAGGAAGCTCTCAAAAAAAGCCAGGATCCTCAACAGCCATGGTCCTCAGGTAAAGTCCAAATTCCTTTCTTAATTCTTTTTTCGAATAAGACAATAAGAATTGTAAATTAATAGTGAGATTGTTCGTTACAGAAGAAAATACTGTACCTGACACTATTGCTAGATGTTTTTCCTGCTCTTATCTGCCAAACTTTCTCTCACACTCGACGCCCTGATGACAAGGGTGGTGGCATGGGGCTCCTCCACTCCTCTCTCTGCTGTTACCGAATCCTTCCTATTCCTCCCTGTCTTGCTTTTCCCTCCTTTGATGCCCACATTGTCGAGATTTTCTCTCCTCTCCTCGCCCACGTGGCGGTCATCTATTGCTCACCTACCTCTACTCTCACTCCTTCTGTCTTTGTCACTTTGAATCCTGGATATCTTTCTTTCTCTCGTCAGACACCCCTATTCTTCTTCTAGGGGACTCCAACTGCCATATTGATGACCCCTCTCTCCCTTGGGCTTCTCACTTTCTCTCTCTCTAACCTCTTCTCGGCCTTGGACAGAGGACTTCAGCAAGCACACACAAATATGGCCACTACCTAGACCTGGTTTTCACAAAAAACTTTTCTCTCTCTGATTTCTCAATTTCCACCTTTCCTCTCTCTGGCCATCACCTCATCCCATTTTCTCTCTCTTGCTTCTCTCCTTCTCCAACTCCATCTACCCCTCGTTTCTGCAGAAACCTGCACTCTATTAACCTACCAGCCTTTGATTCCACTTTACGCTCCTCCCTCTCCTCTCTCAGTTCTGCTCCAGACCCTTACAACCTGGTCAGGAACTACAACTCTGCCTTATCTTCCTCTCTTGATCTACATGCCCCGCTTTCTCTCTGCCGTCATCCCCCTTCTAACCCCAGACCCTGGCTAAATTCCCACACGCGCACAGGGCCGCTTTATACATTAGGCCTACAAACCTTTTAGGGCCTACAATATTTCACTTGAAAAAATACCTAAACAAAAAAATTACAAAATAAGAGAAACAGCAAATTTTAATTTAAAAATGCCTTCGAAGTATCGATACCTTTAAATATCGAAACAAAAGTATCGATGCCAAATATCGCTAGTATCGAAAGAAACAAGCAAACGATGAAATTAGCATAAAATTTGTACAAATATCGGACACACAGGCCTCTAGAAATAAAAGTGCCTACGAAGGTCTTAAAACGGCCCTGCACGCGCATGCTGCATGCTTCCACTCGTTCCTCTGAATGCCTCTGGAGGAAATCTCCCACTCTCACAGATTTCCTTCACTACAAATTTATTCAGTCCTGTTTCAACTCTGCCATCTCTCAGGCTAAATAAACCTACTTTTCTTCACTAATTAACATGCTCAAGTCTAACCCACGCTGACTCTTCTCTGTCTTTGACTCTCTACTCAGCCTCTTCTTCTTCCTCCATTTCATCTCTGGACTTTGCTGACTATTTTAAGGAAAAAGTGGAATCCATAGAGTACGTCAGATCATCCCCTCTGTTTCCTCCTCCCATCCTACACTGCTTCCTAACTCTCCTCCTGCCTTCCTTGACTCTTTTTCTGCTGTCTCGGAGGAGGATGTGTCACTGCTGATCTCCTCTTCTCCCTCTACTACCTGCCCTCTTTACCCCATTCCCTCTCATCTCCTAAAACCTCTTGCTCCTACAATAATCCCTATGCTCATATAGATTTGTAACTCCTCCCTCTACTCTGGTACCTTTCCTGGTTTTCACTAAAAACTATTTTATGTCTGATTTCTCCATTTCCCCCTTTCCTCTCAATGACCATTATCTCAAATAATTTTCTTTCTCTCACTTCTCCCCTTTTCCTCATCTACCCCTCAATTCTGCAGAGACCTGCACTCTATTAAACTACCAGATTTTAATTCCACTTTACACTCTTCCCTCTCCTCTCTCAGCTCTGCTCCAGACCCTCACAACCTGGTCAGGAACTATAACTTTTCCGTATCCTCCCCTCTTGATCTCCACTTTCTCTCTGCCGTTCTCACCCTTCTTTTTATAACTTAAATTTTATTGAATCAAGACAGCATAAAATACATTACAGAATACTTTTGTCTTGTATGCAAACAATATTTTAACAATTATATAAGTAACAACGAGATCCTGCTGTGCTTCGGGACCCGGCCTTCCGGGTACTTTGGTGTGGACTATATAGTCCAAGCCGACTCTACTTAAATGGACAAACAGACACATATAACTCAACTTAAAAGGGGAGACAATACATACTCACAGAAAAAAAAAAAAAAAAAAAAAAAAGGTGAGGGGGGGATGGGGGGGGGAAGGGGGGGGGGGGGGGGGTGAGGTAGGGGGAGTGTGTTGATAGTAGGTGCGACACGTGGCTCCGTGCTAAGCATCGCAGATGTTTGCAAGCTGAGTCGTCTCTCTTATTACTTATGTTATAATGTTGCTATAAGGGGTCCTGGGTGAATAGAATACTTCCTGTAAGCCCCTCCCAAGGAGAACGCACCTACTGTTATCAGAGCCATATTGAGGACCTCTCAATCCCCGGGATATCTGTCTGTGCCAGCCAAGGCGTCCAGACTTTTAGAAAATTGTCACCAGTATCGTTAACTAAACTCGTTAATTTTTCCATCTGGCAAATGAACCAAATTCGATTCCGAATCTTTGGGATGGTTGGAATATCAGATTGTTTCCATAATGCTGCGATCTCGCACCGCGTTGCAATTGCGAAATGGGCAATTAGTTTGTTATTTGTTTTGGAAAGGCCCGTCAATGGCCTGTTCAGTAGGAACAACCACGGGTCTGGGGGAATGGTGAGATCGAACAGTCTCTGTATCCAATGTCTAATCGCCTCCCACAGTGGAGAGATCCGTGGACAAGACCACAGCATATGTAACAGGTCGGCTGTTCCTCCGCACTGGCGGGGGCACAGGGGAGAGGAACCCGGCACAAACCTTGATAATTTCAGTGGGGTGAGGTACCATCGCATTAGGACTTTATATGCGTTCTCCTTGAGCGTGGTGCATATGGAGCTCTTCGCTGTGGCCATATATATGGCGCTCCATTCTTCATCTTCTAAGTTTTCTCCCAGATCTGTTTCCCATTGAGAACGGAATGAGGGTATCCGCTGCTCATGTTCACCAGAACTGATCACTTCTCCGTATAGCTGAGATGTAAGTCCCTTCGTGTCGGTCTCAGCCAGACAGAGCTTTTCGAAAGATGTTAATAGGGGGTATGGGGCAAGTTTGTTATAAAATGCCCTGATCTGGAGGTATCTAAAGAATTCTGAGTGAGGGATCTCTTTTTCTTCCCTGATATGGTCGAATGTTTTGATTTTTCTGTCGTGACCCTCCAGATCTCTAATCCGATTGTAGCCCCTCTGTCTCCAGATTGAGATATTACTGACTGATAGACCTGGAGCGAAATCAGGGTTATTCCAAATGGGTGTTGCCATAGAATGTTTTGTCGTAAGGGAATGCCGAAATTTCGTAGACTCCCAAATTGACACTGAGTTGGTCATCGAGGAGAGCGGCATGGCGGTAAATTTTGGCGCCGTTTTAGGTAACCAAATTAAGCTGCTCAGTTCCAGAGGTGCACATGCAGCATTTTCTAATTCCACCCATCTCTTTAACTTTGGGTTAGAATGCCATTGTACAATCTGACTTAATTGTGCCGCCTTGTAATATGATACCAGGCAGGGTACAGCCAGGCCGCCCGCCGCCACAGATCTTTTCATATTTAATTTACTTACTCTCGGTTTTTTACCTCCCCAGATGAATTTGGATATTTCAGATTGAAGTGAGTGCAAGTCCCTCCAACTGAGTGGCACTGGGAGAGTTTGGAAGAGGTATAATAAACGGGGGAGTAAATTCATTTTGACACTATGGATACGTCCAATCCAGGATATCCTTTTGGATGTCCACTTCCGTAAATCAGATTTTAAGGTCCGAATCAGGTTGGGGTAATTTGCATTGTACACGTCCTTTACAGTTTTGGTGATGTGGACACCCAAGTATTTTATGTGGTTTTGTTGCCAGTTAAATTTGAAATTTAATTTTAGTAATTTCTCTGTGTGTCTAGGGAGGTTGACATTGAGGGCTTCCGACTTGGATTGATTGATTTTGAAGCCGGAGACCTTAGCGAATCGATCTAGTAGGGCGAATAGGTTTGGCAGGGAAGTAAGGGGTTTTGTGATAATCAAGAGGATGTCATCCGCATACAGGGCCGCTTTATGGGTTTGGGAGTATGCGTTTAACCCTGAGATGTCTGGGTTTCCTCTGATTTGCGCCGCCAGTGGTTCGATACAAAGGGCAAATAAAAACAGTGGGGGAGAGAGGGATGGGTAAATTGGGCAAGCATGTATCGTGCAACTCTTCTTTGGAATGGCAGGAGAGAGGGGTAGCCTTGGTGTATGACCCTGGCAGGTGGGGTTAGGAGTACAGCGACAGAATAGCATATCGTCACCCGATCTTCCAAAGCAAAATGTTGCAAGCGTCTCTTTTAAATATGGCCAGTCTATCTATCGACAGCCTTTTTGTCTGCAATTCAGACTTAACAAACATTGCTTTGAGTTGCCTTACTATTTTTGCCAAATCCAACAGATCAATAAATCGTGTTGTATTATCAGCTGCTTGCCGGCCCTTGTAAATCCGACATTGATATGGGTTGTATAAGTCTGGGTAGGATGAGACATCTAGTCTATTGGGCCAATAATTAGCGTAATATTTTAAATCAGTTGTTAATAATGATACAGGCCGGTAACTTTTGCCGGTTCTGCGGGTATTTACAGTTTTATGAATTAGTGATATTACGCCATTTAAACATTCCTTGGGGGAATGGGGGTCTTCCCGCTTAAACCTAGCATTAACATGCGGAGCAACTTGGGACGAGCCCGCTTTATAAATTTCTATAGTAAAGCCTGAGAATCATCAGGCCCAGGGGCCTTGATGGACGGCTTCAGTTCATTTAATGGCTGGAATCGTTCGTCCATAGTGAAGTCAGCATTCCGAAACAATGCTCTATCAGTGTCCTCAAATCTCCCTAGTCCGAGTTCGACGCTAAGAAATCTCTTAGGGCACGCCGTTTGTAGAGTTATGTCCACTTTTGTTCACCGTTATACAGTGTTTCATAGATAGGAGACCGAATTCGTTTTACAAGTTCTGGCAGATTAGACGGATGGGTTACCAGAATTTCAAGCGATAGCTTGGATGTTAATATTAGCTGCTGTCTTTAGCATGCGGGCCAACGACATGTATCCGGCCCTGTTCGCATTCTCTCGTAAAATTTTCTCTTGGAAAACTCTCAGTGAATTGTCGCTCTGGAAGCTGAGGATCCAGCAATAGGTTACAGTTCAAATTTTGACAATCTTTTACTCTTGAAGGTTTGTGGGTCTAAATTCTTTTTATGGTTAGAGGAGAAAGTCTGAAAATTTTGTTTTGAGGATTGATAATTTGTGACGCTCATCTTTCTCCTTCGTCTGGCTGTGATAATTGATTAACGTGAGACGCGTAAGTTGCTGCTTATGGGACTTCCCCATAGGGACAACTGTGAGTCAACAGAGCCCTGTATTGATATTGAAGAATGGTCAATCCTCGTTGCCAATAAACAATCACATATTTCACGGTACTTTTTATTTAAGATTATTCAATTACGTTTTCCAGTTCGTACCCAGGTTCTAGCAGTTCGATATATTATTGCACCCTTACTCTCTATTGTGCATGTCTGGACCACTGAAATAATGGATCCCTGTCTGGGTTTAACTCTTGGAGACCAGGTTGACGATCACAACAAGTACATTAATTCTGCTGTAAAACGCCTTGTGGGGAGAGAAGAAAGTGTAATCCTGCTGCTGCCGGATGTAGTTTCCCTCCAATATAACTGACAACTGGTTGGCTCTTGAGGCCCCGGCGCAAAGATACACCCGCTCCTTTGTGTACTGACCGCACAAGACCCTGAGACTATCTCTGTGCGGTTGGCCATGACTATTTAAAGTTCACACGCGAGCCAGACGCCTTCGGGCTACTGAGTTCAGGGTGCTGAAAAACTTATCGAAAAAAAATCGTGTTCTTCTCGCTGGGAAGCGATAAGGAGGCCAACGTGATTCTCGCCCCTAAGGTCTTTCCTACAACAATGATGTTCTACCATCCGTTTCACGGTTCTAGTTTAACTGCATCCTCGAACGGAATGCTGTGTTCTCCGGTAATAGTATAGGCTACACATCCCGTTTTTTTGACTGCTGCTGCTGATTTGTGAAAACTGGGTTGAAATCTCTTGTCAAGATTTTTAGGGGTACTTGAATACTAAAGGGTGGTCTCCTGAATAAAAAGGATTTTTAGCATGGTTCCTTTTATGTCTGTAAAGGCCAACTTCCGTTTGGTTGGGGTTGTTAAGCCCTGTACCTTATGGGACAACTAAGTATCAACGCCATTAATTAAAAGGTGTGTGTGACTAGCTTCGTGAAATCTTTGGACTCACCAGAGAATCCATCCTTGGACATGTTTCGGGGATCTATATGTCTGGAGATACGCTCTTACACATCTGTTGTTGTTTTTGACGGTGGGACGATGTTACCCCGCGAGAGAGTGCCGAAGGAGGCTATCGGGTCGCGCATGTAGGTGGGAGGTGAGTGGGGTGGGTGGGGAAATCGAGGGTGGGAAGCGAGGGCGTGGGTGGGGGACAAACTGAACGGTAGAAAAAACATTAGGGAGAAACAAAAAATAACACTGCATATAAACGTCAATATTGCAGAGAACAGTCAAATAATAAAAAAACAGAATCCACTCGGGAGACCGAGTGTGTCTCTTGCGCCATGGGGTTGGTCTCTGTGGTCAGTCTTATAGAGGGTACTCTCGGCTTGCTGGATGGACCCCCCGACCCTCCCTGGGACTTGTGTGCGATCCCTCTTTCTCAGGGATCGAAAGTGGAAATGCCAGCACGCCAATACGGGGAGATCCCGCCGGCGTTGTGTTTTTCATTAATCATGCTACTATGTAACTCCGTTAACAAACTCTTCAACGATGGAAACTGGAACAGAAAAGCGCATATCAATAAACACCTCCTAAACATAACGAAAACTTTGCCTGTGTCTAACCCTTCTGTCACCCTCCTAACCACGTTACCAATTTTGGAGCTCATCACTTAGTTCAGTGGAGAAGTTAACTCATATACCTCCAGTTCGAGATGATCAGTTCAATAGCAGCCCTTTTTCTTTGGCGTAACTCTCCCATGTATGAGGAGATTATACACTGATGAACAGATGTACCCTTGCCTCCGTGAATCCGGGAAAAGCCTAACATAGTCAAGTGATTAATCCTCGTAGTCTGTCCTATATACCTCAAAGACCGCTGCCCTCTTAGATTGGGAGTTGCATGTTTCCAGTAGGCCCTATGCGAAGATACCTAGTGTGCATGTCCACAGAAGTAGCGGAAAAACTGTCTCCCTGCCTCCCACTTATGCCTGGCTCTCTATATACTCCAGAGGCTACGGTGCTTTCAGAATCTTAGCGGCTCCTGTACTCATCACTAAGGTATCTCAGGTCAGGAAGTCTAGCTTCTCAGATAGCGCTTTATAGGAGATAGAGATAGGCTTTAGTCTCTCTAGACGTGGTCGAGGGGACTTAAGTAATTTTATTTATTTTTAAACTTATAGTTAGAACCCTTGTGGGGGGATTGGCTGGTTTTTTGTTGACCCAACCAGTCGCCCTTTGAGGCCGCAATCCCAGGAGGAGAGCCGGCCGACCCCGACGACCGCGCGGGGGCTGATGAACGCGGCTACAGCAACCCGCACGCCACAGCGGGCAGCCCAGAGAGCGAGCGTTCAGCATAGAAAACAGCCCCGCGTAGACTCAGCCATCACCTGCCAGTCCTTCAGCACCACCCCCCCGGTGTTCCCCGTAGATCCTTGGGATGGTTTACATCGGATACAACCTCCTCCGTCCTCCTCCCATACAACTCGTCTCCTCTCCCCCCCTTCAGCCTCCTTTTGTCCCAATACACACTCACACACCATCCCCCCTGCACCCACCACTCTCCTCTCTAACCACACCCCAACCCTCTCCTCAATGCCTCCATTAGCATCCTTTTTATTGTTTGAATGTTTTATATGTGTGTATATGAATGCTGTATGTGCATATGGGGGACCACAGTTCTGGGGCACAGGCACAGGCGGAGGCTGCTATGCACACTTCTCTGCAGCGCGCCTAGAGCTCCTCTATGCCTGTGTCCCCGTCAGCCCCCTCATTTCTGTGTGGCAGCGCTCCTCGGCCGCCATCTTGGTGAGGGCAGCAAGCCCCTCCGCCTCCTCTCTCTTCTGCGCAGGCGCCGGGATCTCGCGTGTGGCAGCGCTCCTCGGCGGCCATCTTGGTAGGGGCAGTAAGCGTCCCTGCCTCCTCCCTCTTCTGTGCAGGCGCCGGAGGTCCCGTTCGTGGCAGCACTCCTCGGCGGCCATCTTGGAGAAGGCAGCAGGTGCCTCCGCTTCCCCCCTCTACTGCGCAGGCGCCCGGGATCCAGCTCTCGCGGGAAGACGGTGCGGGGTGATGACGTCACTGGACAAGCCCGCGAAGATCAGTGAAGCTCCCGCGCGCCTCGGGGAAGGAGCAAGGGAAGAAGCAGGGGAAGATGGCTGCCGGCAAAAAATGTGAGTAGGACCTGCTGCGTTGTCAGGCGCTGATTCCCCTCTCCAGGGACTGGTGAGGGCTACGGAAGGGGTCCCAAACGGTCCCGAGGGCATGAGGGGCAGTGTTGGGGTTGGTCCATACCGTAGATTCTGGCGGTTGTGGCTAGTGGAGGGTCTTTCATGCAGGGCTCAGTGTATCCGTCGTGGGTTAGCTCATGGCTGCGCGGGGGCGCCATCTTTAGCCGCCGCATGGCGAGGGGAGCTCTGAGTTGATCCCAGGACCCTCCTAAGGAATCCCTCAGTGTCTTCCATATTTTTGAGGATATGTGTCACTCCGTTTTTAAAGACCATGAGGGCACATGGGAACAGCCAGCGATATCTAATCTCTTGATCTCTTAGCGTTCTGGTTACTGGGGACATTGCTCTCCTTTTTGCTAGTGTGGCAGGTGACAGGTCCTGATACACTTGAAATTTTATTTTCTCAAACTCCACTACCTTCAGTTCCCTTGCTATTCGGCAAGTTTTTTCTTTTGTGCGGTAACAGTGGAATCTAAGCACCACATCCCTTGGGGGGTCTCCTTGCTGAGGTCGTCCCCTCAGCGCCCGGTGGCATCTGTCAAGAACTAGGTCTCTGGCAGCCATGTCTGGAAATATATGTTCCAGCCACCTCGAAGTAAATTCCTCTGGGTCAGTTATAGCTTCTGGGACCCCTCTCAGTCGAATGTTACAGCGCCGGTCGCGGTTCTCTGCGTCCTCAATTTTATCCTCTAAGGAAGTGACCTGTGCCTTTAAGGCGGATATTTGAGCCTGTGTTTCTGCTGTGGATGTAGCTGTCTCATCTGCCCTGAGTTCCAAAGCGGCCGTACGCTCCCCTATTGCGTCCACATCCTTCCGAAGTGCCCAAAGCTCAGACTTAAAGAATTGTTGCATATTGGTGCAAAACTCCTTCATGTCTTTACGTCTCATTATATCCATATCGTCTGGTTCTTCAGGTGCGGAGTCCAATTCTGGGTCTGCTGATGCTGTTTGCACTGGAGATTCAGGTACGTCAGCCCTGGCAGCCTCTTTGCTCTTAAAATAAGTAGACACCGGCTGTGTTTTTTTTCTTAAAGTCTTAGTTGATGCCATGTCTGTATATTTAGACACGTTCTGCAGATACTGGATTATGCAGATGCTGTGTTTTTGCTGGAGTTAGATCGATTTGAAACGCCGGAGGGGATGGAGCTCACACTCTAAGCTGCCATTCACCTCCTTGTCGTGCACGCCTCCCCGTTCTCACCCTTCTAACCCCAGACCCTTACTAAATTTCGATGCCTGCATGCTTTGTTACTGCACTCATTCCTTTGGATGCCTCTGGAAAAAAATCTCACACTCTCGCAGACTTCCTTCTCTACAAATTTATGCTATCCTGTTTCAACTCTGCCCTCTCTCAAGCTAAACAAACTTTTTTTCACTAATCAGCACACACAAGTCTAACCCATGTCAACTCTTTTCTGTCTTGGACTCCCTACACAGATAACCCTCTGCTGCCTGTTCTTCTTCCTCCATCTCACCTTGGGACTTTGCTGACTATTTCAAGGAAAAGGTGGAATCCATATGTCAGGACATCCCCTCTGTATCCTCAACCCATCCTACACCTCTTCCTAACTTTCTTCCTGCCTTCCTTGACTCTTTTTATGCTGTCACAGAGAAGGATGTGTCATTGCTGATCTCCTCTTCTCCCTCTACCACCTGTCCTCTTGACTCCGTTCCCTCACATCTACTAAAACCTCTTGCCCCTACTCTAATCCCTATGTTCACGCACATTAAATCCTCCCTCTACTCTGGTACCTTTCCCTCCTCCTTCAAACATGCAACAGTTATACCATTACTCCAAAACCGCAAGCTTGACTCTACTTGTCTTTCTAAATATCATCCTGTCTCCCTTCTGTCTGTTGCCCTTAAACTCCTTGTACGTCTTGTATTCTCTAATGTGCTCCATTTTCTCAACACCTATTCTCTCCTAGACCCTCTACAATCTGGCTTCTGCACTGCTCACACCACTGACACAACACTCACCAAAATAACAGACCAAAGTTTCTGAATGTCTCTCCGCTATATCATCCTGGGTGACCCTCCGTCGACTTAAATTTAACATGTCAAAAACAGAGCTCCTCATATTTCCTCAACCATTATTCACCCAGTAGCACAAGCACGCTGCCTAGGGGTCCCATTCGACTCCTCTCTTACATTCTCCTCTCATATTCAAAAGGTAGCTAAAAACTGTCATTTTTTCCTCCCCAATATTACAAAGATACGCCCATTCTTCCATTGCTCAACTGCTAAAGCTCTGACACAGACCCTCATTCTCTCTCGTCTCAATTACTGTAACCTCCTACTGTTCAGCATTCCTGCCTCTCACCTGTCTCCCCTACAATCTATCCTAAACACTGCTGCCAGAATAACTCTAGGCTTTCCTAAATCTGTCTGTGTCTACCCTGCTGAAATCCTTCTCCTGGCTTCCTATGAAATCCTGTATCACACACTCAATTCGCCTCCTCACCTTTAAAACTTTACACTCCTGCTCCTCCTTACATCTTGGCCCTAATTTTACGCTACTGTATACACCATTTCAACTCTTGCGTTCTGCTCAAGGATGTCTTCAATCTAACCCTTTTGTATCTAAAGCCCTCTCCCGCCTTAAACCTTTCTCACTGACTGCTCTTGGGCCCAGTAACATTGTAACTTTCCAATTTATGACATGTAATAAAAGTTTTTTTAATTTGTTTTTTCCCATGCCAGAAAACAGGGATTGCTAGGGTATGAGTTTTAAGGGGGGGTTTGCGGAGGAATTGTTAGAATGTGCCTACAGTAGCAACCGGGCTTACTCTAATGCGGCTGCCCACACAGTTTAAAAATAGCACGGGCGATGCGCAGGCTGTCTTCGGCCGAAACCCGGACGGTTTTCCCGCTCCTCGGGCGCTTTCAATAGTAAGCGCCATTAGCGCTTATCTATTGAAGCGGCCGCCGCACGGGAAACTCCATTTTTAAATGGAGAACAGACCCGCGGCTAGCCCGCTACGCTCCCGGACAGCTCCCGGCAAGCTTTAGAATTAGCTTAGCCGGGACAGTAGTAAGTTGGAGTCCGGAGTTGTCGGTTTTCCCATAAATGTACCTTGGAATCATGCCTGATTCTCGAATACATGTAGGCACATTGTCCTGGCAATATCTCCCCTTGAAAACACAAGCGCTACTCACCGCTGTCCGCCTTTGGGGCAATGCAGATGTGTACTGGGGTGGATGATTTTCAATGCAGCTGTGAACAAAAAGTTATTTGTGTCCTCTAAGCTCAATAAAATTACTGTGGGTAGGGTTGACGTTCCACAAAGTATGTTAACCATTAGCCCGCTGGTCCTGTGAAGAGGGGAACAGCTCTTGGGGAGCCCCATCAGGCTGTCCACCTTTGGGGCAACGCAGATGTAATGAGGTCCCAGCTCCGAGAAGCTTACAATCTAAAAGGAAAGGGAGAGTGATGGCATGAGGATAGGCGGTGGTGGATCTGCATCAAAACATTGAACATATTAGAGAAAGTAGGAGGGTGTTCTGGTAAATGCGTCTACAAGGGGCCAAGGCTTATGTATGAGGTATAAAGTACCGCCACGGAGCTACTCATACTGTATGTTTCCTTAAGCAGGTGTGTTTAAAGTTGGGTCTTAAAGGTGAATAGCATCACGGAGACCAGGCAAAGTACACCTTTTTACCAGGATCAATCATTGTGCAAAACATGGTAATGAAATAAATTGAAGTAGATTCTCACAAATTCGCTTACACACAATGGAACACAAAATACAGACAAAAAGACACATTTACTGGGGGTCTCAGGTCGAAAACAAGATTTATTTATTTTAGGTGCAGGGAACTCTAAATAAGAGTTTTACCCTGACCGGGATTTAGCCTGTTGTTCCGCTCCCTTCTCTTCCGAGAACTTGGACTTTCTTGAACGCGAGGTACCACCAATCCTATGGAAATCAAATCGGCATAAAATCCCAGCCATATCTGCTACGTTCGATTTTGAAAACTTGGGCGCAAAAGTCAGGACAGTTTCTGGCAGGCAGGCTTTTCAGGCATGATATCAAAGCTGGTTGCTCTGCTTTTCGTGCAATAGCAACTTTGAAAAGCCCGCCAGAGCTCTACTGCAGGAGAACTTGAAACTGATTGGCTCACAGGTTCTTTATAGTATTCTGAGTTTCACAAAACTCAGCAGCCAATCAGAGACAAGCCGAGTTAGCGGGAAATCTGAAATTGCTAAGGGACATGCGCAAGTTTGCCACCTCTGTCCCTGGCTATATCAATACCACCCACTGGGACAGGCCCCACCAGGTCTGTCAGGGCCTAGTGGCAGCCCAGATGACTGCCATTGATCTCCGGACCTGGTACTCAACCTTCCCCAGTTGCCTAAATGCTTTTCACACCTCTGGCATCCTCAGACTGCTTTCAACTCCAATATCCAGCAGACTTACCGGTGCCTATGTGTTAGCTCGGGCAGCCTGTCTGGATACGGGTTTTAAATATAAAAGCACATTACAGAACATTAATAAAGTTTATTTTAATACACACGGTTATATGTTTTAATATTCTCTTGAGTCTCTGGGTATAGGGGGCATAATTAGAAAGATGTTTGTACATTTATTCCTAGCTGCCTTATTCCCCATACTCTATCTTTTGACTCATACTGGACACTCAGAATTCCCCCCTCATCCTTATTTATGGATGGGGCACCCACAAACACTACATTGGCTCTGGGTAACATTGGCACTAGCTGGGGTATCCCCCCCCCCTTAACCTAGGTATTACCTCAGCTACAGGGATACCTATTTATCCCTGGGCCTCAGTCTCCTTTCTGGGCTATGCTGCATTGAAAATCAACCACCCCAGTGTACATCTGCGTTGCCCCAAAGGCGGACATATTGCTATGTTATTGGAGCTTTGGGAATAGCAACACAGGCAATATCGCACTAAAAGGGCACTTACTGTATAATGCTATAAGGTTTAGTGAATAAGCCCCTGTGTATTCTCTATACTAGTACAGACAACATACAGTAGTGATAGATGCAGGCTTGGAAGCAAACTTAGTGCAAACTTTATTTCACGTGGTAGAAATCATAGGCGCAGTTCAGCTAATTTTGACAATGCGAATTATTTGTTACATATTCAAATAATCAACCCTGGAGTTTTATGTTGCTGCCACATATAAAATAACAATACATATATCTGAAACTGTGCATTCCCTAGTAATAGCTATTGAGTATGTTAAGTTAGCATCTTAAATATGTTTGTGCCTTTCCAAATACATTAACAAGTAGTGTTGATGTGCGTGAAAATATTAAATAAAAGTGAACATTATGAATCATGCTAGGGATGTAGATCCTAACAGT
Organism: Ascaphus truei; assembly: GCA_036426205.1. Taxonomy (NCBI): domain Eukaryota; kingdom Metazoa; phylum Chordata; class Amphibia; order Anura; family Ascaphidae; genus Ascaphus; species Ascaphus truei. The sequence goes on from CM071570.1 coordinate 224,260,241, forward strand.
AAAAAAAAAACATATATAATAAAATGCAACAGACTTGTAAATAAACAAGTACTACACTGTATAACACCTTTAAGCAAATCATTATGTTACAATCACAGTCAAATAAAACTTCAGTCTTCTAAAGAGGCAATAAAAAAGTTCTCCCTGATCCTTAAGGGTTTAATATAGGTGACTGATGCCTTTTAGAAAATCAGACAACTCTCATGTTTTATATCATTTGTATTCAATCTTATAATAAGAAAGTGTGTGCACTTACTCTCTTTCTTCCCCTAGAGAAATAAGATGCCATCATTACCAAAAACAGTCCAGGAAAGAGGATAATAAGTTTCAGTCAAGATTGTAAATAATGAATTTCTGACAAAGCAAGTATTTTTAAAGAAACTGTTCTGTCTTTGGTTTCCTAGGGCTCAGTAAACTTTGATAGACGGCTAAACTCATCACCTTCTTTCATGCAATGATGGAGTCTTCTTTGAATCTTTGATTATGTTTATTTACAAGAACAAACAAAAATAAATAAAGGGAAAACATGTAAAAATGCACAAAATGAGTATGCTAAAAAAATAATATTCCAAGGAGAGCAGGGGGATAAGACAAAGCCATGAACTGCCAAAGCTAAGATACAAGCTGCAGCACTGACAATCAGGCACAAACAGGAGGCACTCCCTAGAAGCAGGAAGAGCCTAAACAAGTTATATACTGTATATATGTGTGAAGTTTTCACTATATTAATCAGAATTTATATACAGTAATCTAAAGTTCACAAGCAAATTTAGTAAACTTGAACTTGAATTTCTGGACCTACTAATCTATATCAAAGATGGTTCTATCTGTACCAAAACATATCATAAACCTTTTAACTGTTTAAATTACATTGAAGCAGAAAGCAACCATTACAAAAAGTGGTTGGATATCATACCGTTCTGTGAACTAAGGCGTATTAAACGCAACTGTTCAGAAGAGATTGTTTTTGAACAGCAGGCCTCTGTCTTAATAGATACATTCAAAACAAAATCCTATAGTGAAAACATCTTAGAGGATACCTATTCAAAACTAAAAAAATTTATAGCAGAGCACAACCGGAATCATCCGAACAAGAAATTAGGAGGAAAGTGCGTTATCCATAAAAAATTAAATAGTCATGGAGGGAAAAAGGGCAAGACATTACTGTCTTGGGATGTGTATGCCTTGATAAAGTTCTCAGTGTAGCACGAAACATGTTGGTAGGGTAATGTCTTGCCCTTTTTCCCTCCATGACTATTTCATTTTTTATGGATAACGCACTTTCCTCCTAATTTCTTGTTCGGATGATTCCGGTTGTGCTCTGCCATTTCTCTCTCTTATCTGCATCCATCTCCAAGGATGGACGTACACCCAGGGGTCTGGTGGGATCAACGTGTACGTTGCAGCAGACTCGTGAGTTTTCTTGCTTGCTACATGGTCATATCATTATTCCACAAAAAGATTAGGGTACTATTCATTGGGGTGATCATTAGCCTTTGGGTTCCTGGACAATTTGAGTGCCATCTATGGTGGTTTACCAACTAGGATACCACACCCAGTACCCCCCCACAATCAAGAATATATCCTAGACCTCATATAGGATTCATTATCTTCATAACATTATCATTATAGCTGTATACAGTTCTTAGCACCACGCATTATACTTCTCTAAAAAAATGAATAGAAAGGATTTATTTAAAAGAGAGAAAAAAGTAAAGGATAGGATTTTTCCGTCCGATAAAGATACTGTGGATATACCATTTATAACCCAGTATAACCCCTTATCGGCAAAAATCAGACAAGTCTTGAATAAACACTGGCACTTAGTTCTCCGTGATCCAGTTCTGCATCCATATCTCCCACCAACACCAAGAGTGGTGTATACCAAATCAGATACACTTAAAAAATCCATTGCACCCAGTTGTTTAAAGTCCAATATGGAAAACAAATCAAATTCATTTCTGAATGTTAAATGATTCTTCAAATGTTTGCGCTGTAAAATGTGCAAACTTAATTTACAAGAAACAAAACAAGTAAAGAAATATAATTCTACTCACACAAATGAGGAATTTGTTATAGACAATTTAGCAACTGGGACTCTGTAAATTCTGTATATCTCATACAGTGTCCTTGCAATAAGCAATATATAGGCAGGACAAATCGAAAGCTTAAACTTAGATTTGTGGAACACATCGTAAATATCCAAAAGGGTTTTATGCAACACAATTTATCAAGACACTTTAAAGAGTATCATGATCAGAACCCAATGGGTATTAAATGTATTGGTATAGATGTGTTAAAATATAATTGGAGGGGTGGAGACTTGGTCAACCAAATTTCCAAATTGGAAACCAAATGGATTTATAAATGAAACACTTTGGTTCCATTTGGACACAATGTAGATATCGATTTGGGGGCCTTTCTTGCTAAATAATACAAGTCCCATCCAGATTGAGTAATGTCTCATATTTTACCTTTTCCTATTATATTATGCTTCTGTTCTTAGTATTCCCTGTTTTCTCTATTCTAATTAACATCAACTATAAAATAGTTTTTATTCCTTTTAAGAAATATAGAATTAAGATAAAATATATCTAATTCCTCATTTGGCCTTTTAGAATGTGCTTAGGTCTGTAATTTTTATGAATAGTTTACTTATTAAAAGTGTTTTAAATGTGTATCATATAACTGTTTAAGTATATGGATTAACAACAGATGTTTTCCCTAATGACTTTATGCTTAGACAATTCTATTGGTAGAAATCCATAAACCAGAAATGGAGGTTGGGTTTTTCAATTAACCAATAGTGGCATAAACAAAGGTATAAATACCAAAAGGTTCATTTAAGAAATGTATTTCCCTGAAGAAGTCTTGTTTAAAGACAAAACGCGCAGGGTTAATAGATTGTCACCTACTTTCTATATGTCCCTTAGTGTATGTCCATATGCAATAACAGCTTTTTGAAAATATATCAGCTGACGTGGGCTTAATTTTTCATCTATGGGAGAAGGCTATGCATACTAAGTAATGCATCTGATTTGATTAAGTGGAAAGTCCTGTGTGAGTCTTGGAGTGCAACACAGTACACATTGAGTATCTTCGCACCTGCCTTTGCGCATGGTTGGGAGAGTAGATCAGAGCAGAGCAGCCAGAGCGGCTAACGGAGTTCCCACCGATGAGAAGTCAGAGGCTCTGATTATCTGCGCGCAGGCTGTGGTGAAGAAATTGGAGAGCTGATCAGCATTTCTGACGGAGGCGCAACCTGAGAAAGAGGCAAGCCCTGGGGAATGCGGCAAGCGACAGAGCACTACAGTGTGTGGGGATGAGTAAGAAGAGAACCTGCTGAATGCAGTAAGATCGTTTGTTAGACCGGACAAACAACCGGGGTAACCACGTGGAGCTCTGCATGGAGGTTTGTGACTGTGGGTTGTGGGGGAGAGGACGACTTGGCTATTAGCTAAGGCGCTGTATTGCCAAATTGAACAGGCATAAAAAAAGCTGTGTGTGCTGTGCATGCGCATAGTAAGTGAAACTTCTTTGTCTTTTGTCACGGAAATTGTATTTGTGATGTTTTTAATTAAAATCAAAACACAATTTCAGTTCCAAAACACAAAGAAGTTTGACCTCGTGTTTTAGCTATTTGCACATCTATATTTATAGTAACTGAACTCCTTGGGTGTGTGTGTGTGTCAGTCAGTGTGTGTGTGTGTGTGTGTGTGTCTCTCTCTCTCTCTGTGTGTGGTGTGTATGTCTCTCTCTGTGTCCTCTTCCCACCTCTCCTGACCGGAGCTGCGGACATGGGGGGCTCTGTCTGAGTCTCCCCCTGGCAGAGCTGCGGGCTGTGTGTCCTGCGGCAGCCAGACCCCCTGCGGAGGTTATGTGTGTCAGTCAGTGTATATGTGTGTCAGTCAGTGTGTGTGTCAGTCAGTGTATGTATCTGTGTGTCAGTCAGTGTATGTGTGTGTGTCAGTCACTGTGTGTGTGTGTGTGTGACAGTCAGTGTGTGTATGTATGTGTGTATATTTGTGTGTCAGTCAGGGTGTGTTTGTGACAGTCAGTGTGTGTGTGTGTATGTATGTGTGTCAGTCAGTGTGTGTATGTGTGTCAGTCAGTGTATGTGTGTGTCTTTCTCTCTGTGTGTGGTATGTCTTTCTATGTGTTCTGCCCCCCTATCCTGACTCTCTCCACCACAGCGGAGCTGCGGACATGGGGGGCTCTGTCTGAGTCTCCCCCCTGGCAGAGCTGCGGGCTGTGTGTTCTGCTGCAGCCAGACCCCCTGCGGAGGTATGTGTGTCAGTCAGTGTATATGTGTGTCAGTCAGTGTGTGTGTCAGTCAGTGTATGTGTGTGTATCAGTCACTGTGTGTGTGTGTGTGTGAGTGTGTGTGTGTGTGTGTGTGACAGTCAGAGTGTATATGTATGTGTGTCAGTCAGTGTGTGTATGTGTATCAGTCAGTGTATGTGTGTGTCTTTCTCTCTGTGTGTGGTATTCTTTCTCTGTCTGTGTCCTCCCCCCACCCCTGGCGGAGCTGCGGACACGGGGGGGCTCTGTTTGAGTCTCCTGAGCAGCTCCCCCCCCCCGACGTACATGACCGGAGCAGACCCCACTCTCTTCCCCCTGGCGGAGATGCACACACGGCTTTGTGTCCTGCTGCAGCCAGCGCACACACAGAGGTACAGGGCCATGGGGGAATGGGGTCACTGACCCTTTATAAGGAGCCTGAGTTGGGTATATGGGGTCACTGGTTCTTGTAACGTCTCTTTGCTCTTCCTCTGTATGTAGGGGGTCTCCATTGTACCCCCTCACCCCCCCAGCAGGCCCCCACACTATGTTGTATTACCTGTCAGGACCCCTGTCCGAGGGTGTGTGGGTTTCACGGCCTACCCCTCCCAGGCTTCATAGCAACCGCATCATCCGCAGCCATCTTGAATTTTCCAGGCTCTTCCCTTCTCCCTTTCTGCCTCAGCAGCCGCTCTGCGGCTGCACAGCTCTCCACCTCGCTCGGCCCTCTATTTAGAAACGTTACCCTGGAGACCGAAGAGACGCGTCTCCGCCTTGTGCTCTCAACAGATCTGCTGTGCATGTGCAATCCACAGCAATCGCTGCAGGGCAGCCATCTTTAATTTGGGCAAATAGCCCACAACCTTGCCTTTAAAAAAGGTATTTAGCGCAGGGAGGTCTCCGAGCTGTGGCGTCTGGTGTGGGGGAGCGTTAGGAGTGGTGGCGGCGAGTAAATGTTGAGCGGGCGGGTTGGAGCGCCAGCGAGTAAATGTTGAGCGGCCTGTCTCCGGCCCCCACCCACCACCCCCCGTGCTGTGCTGTCATCGTTCAATCGGGTGGATCGGGGAGGGATTGGGGAGGGATGGGGACGGCTGAATCTCCGCTCTCGGTGCTGCTTCCTCTTCAGCCTCCGACGCTGCTACGAGGGGCGGGCGACTCTGCGTATGCGCTACCTCGCATCAATGGCCGATTGTGCGCATGCTCGCACAGATAGCTTCCTGGCCTGAGGGACCCGGCGGTCACATCTGTGCATACGCATCAATCTCCCATGTCTGTGCGGACGTGTGGGGAGAATGGCGGCCTTTAAGAGCGGCGCCGGCAGCTATGGCCGCCGCTGCATATGGGCTATCCCCGCTGTGTGGGGGGAGCGGCGGCTGTTAGGAGCGGCGCCAGCGGCGATACCGCATGTGACAGCAGGCGTGTGGGGGGAGCGTTGGGTGAGCCGTGACGTCACTTCCGTTTCACATTTCGTTTCCCATCTCTCCAGTTTTGCCCCATCAGAAGTAGGTGCCACTAAAGAAGTTTCACTTCAATATACAAACTGGCAGTGTGAGGGTCCCAATACCCACCTTAACCCATTCACATCCAGCAATGTGACACTATGCTCATTGCAAACATCTAATATTGATCTCCCTCAGCTAATTTTCATTTGAACTCTCCATGTTGAAGCACAGAGACATTGTAATCTATTTCCAACTTTCTCCATTCTCTCATAGCACATGTGTTAATGTCTTGTATGGCACAAGTTTGCAAATGGCTCAAATATTGATATATCGTATCTACAGTAATCTAATTGTTTACAAGTAGAGATATAATTCTCACCCTCTTCAAAGGTATATAGTCATATTAACCCTCTATTTACAGATCTACTTTAACATTGTCTTATTTCTAAATTGCGCCAGGTGCAACTGATATCATTGATATTTTTTGTTTTTTTGTGTCAAAACCTGCATTGGGGCTGCATTGTTTAGAGATTTTCTTTTATCAAAGTTTTTGCGTACCTGATATTTACTAGAATATATTTATAAACACAAAAGAATTGCCTGCTACAGACTACAAGTGAATACAGAATAACTAAATTAGTAAATAGGCTATGATATAAAAGCCACTAATGGTGCTTAGAAAAAAATATATGGACAAAAGTGTTCCAATAATAGCACTCAGGTATAATCAACTATAAACATACAAATTTTATTAAGAACTTCACGTAAATGAACATATAAGTTAAAACAGTCCCTGACGCCAGCCTTTACAAATATAAATAGGGAAAGACCCTTATCAGATAGTAACATGCATGAGCGAATTGCATATGATCAGTATCGCCTCACATAAATAAACTAGTTGAAAGAGAGGGTTTAAAATAAACCCTCTCTCCAATGAGGCCGGTCTAAGATTCAAATCTATCAGTGCAAAAATGGACCACAGGTATAAATAATCTGCATCAATGACTATACTGTATATAGCACAATACCCACAACCAAAATATAACCAAAGTTATAAAGAACACCTCCCTCCCTAAAAGTCCCTATAAGAGGTACAAGGCAACAACAACCATCACAAATATAACAAGGACTTAGAAATAACAAGGAGGGGAGTCCCAAGTGGAAAAAAATGTGCAAGTACTAGATGTTAAAATATTGCATTGCTGTGATGCTGCAAAGAATCAAAACAAGGTCAAAACAAAATCCAAATTTGTGCAGATGAGATGCTCAAAAAGGCATCATGAAAATGTCCTGATATAAAGAAGAACCTGTTCCAGATTTACAGGAATCAGCTCAGCAGTAGGGCATCAGGGAGTACACAAATGGCCCCAACGATCGTTTCGCCCCTTGGCTTCGTCCGGGGGCTTAACAACTGTGCACCAGTATAATATATTTATAGAGCAACAGCTAAGACATTAACCAATAGAGGTGCGATGCGCGGTGGATCTGTGCATGCGAAAATTTGTTCTGCTTCAATCGAAATTCCACTCAGCTGTGCGGACCTCTGCATTACATCATGAGTATAAGGAGCCTGAAGATACGCCCACACGTGCTACATCTGCGCATGCTTACTGCTGGTGAAGTCAAACAGCAGTCTATTAAAGTACACTCCTCCAATGCGTTCTGTCTTACTCAAAGATAGTATAGAGTTGCAGGACACTCCCCCTGATGACAGCATCCAATCGGCACACTCGAACAGTATTCACAGGATATGTATGGTAGAGAGATTCCAATCATACTGACAGTTACCACAAAGGCCAACTGAGCCTTGCATATGGTTAAACTTCTGAAATAGTAGAGAACATTTTAGATGAATCATCAGTCCATACCCAAATAAAAAAATGTGAACATCAATAAATCAGCCAATACTTACATAAATCAAATGAACAAGACAAAGTATACATATGATTCTTATTTTACAAAATGCCCAAATTGGGCTGCGGTCATATTTATACAGAGATATACTGCTGCAAAAGGGCTGTAGGATCATAAAGATCTCTGCAGGACATAAGAAACCAGACACAGCTCCTGACAAAATAAACATTGATCTAAAATGAATATGTGGACATGGGGGAACATACGAGGCAAAAATTGAAGGTACCAGGGCACTACGGATTTGCTCAATAGAATTTATTATCTCTATTATCTTTATTATCTCATAAATATGTGTTTATGACAGGGACTCCCCTGGACCAGAAGCACCAGTAACAGCAAGTATCTGTACTTAGTTTATGGTGTGCAGCATTACACTTGTATATTTTGGAACATATGAGGCGACAGAGGAAAAATCATAAAAACATAGCATACCCCGTGAACATATTCAGGCCCCCTGTCAGGAGAGTGCCAAGTTTAAAAATCCAACGGCACTCACGCTGCAAGAGAGGCCTCTCAATGTCAGCTCCATGCACACCCAAGAACACATGGTCTATTGCAAAGGCCAAAGTCAGAGTTATGAGCGGTTCTAAAATATTGTGCTACTGTAGTAAATTTCTTACCCTTGTTAAAATCCTGCTCAGTATTCTTAATATTGCGCACATGATCAAGAACACAGAAGTGAAGCTCCTGTGTTGTCATGCCTATGTAAATCATAGGACATGAACATGTCAAACAGTACACAACGGCCTTAGATCTGCAGCCTAATGCTGAACGAATTGTATATTTGACAGTCTGTGTAGAGTTGTAAAACACAGATGTGTTCAGCATATATTTGCATGCTGAGCCATATTTACAAGCCATGGCAACGCAGCGTTAAATGACGCTTTGGGGTCTTGGCGTGACGTCACATGACCCCCAAATGCCTGAAAGGAAGGTAGGGATGCGCGAGCACCGGGCGGGAATAGGCAGGGGGGGGGGCACAGCGTGAATAGTTTGCATACCCCTGGGTTAAGGAACAACAGCAGCTTTATTGGGGCATTGGGTACTTGGCCCTTCACTCACCCCCTCTGCCCTCAATAAATCTGGTATTGTGTCTTAACCCCTTAGCGGCTATCCGCTAAGATAATTTAGCTGCTTTAATGTAATTGTTATTAATGATGTGCGGGAGCAGGGGGTCGAATTAAACCCAATAAACATTGCAATATGCTCTACCCACCAGTACCCTACCTACCCACTCCATGTTCCCGCAACAACCCTTTATCCCCTAACACAAATAAAAGCATTTTTTTATTTTTATGCACAGGACTACCAGAAACTGGTGGGGGCCCTCGAGTGGTCCCAGTGGGTGTTGGAGGGCCCTCGGTTGGTCTCCAAGGGTGTCTGGGGGCATCAGTTGGTCCCCACGGGTGTCCGGGGGCCCTTGGTTAGTTCCCGCGGGTTCCTAGGAGTCCTTGGGTGGTCCTGTGGTACCAATCCTGTGCCTAAAAATAAAATGCATACTGAAAGAAACCTTTCCTCTGCCAAAAGGGCTTGAGGCCTTGTGACTGGATACGAACACACAGCACCGCCCTGCTGCCGACTCCCCTGGGAAGCTTTATCACGCACTAGCACTGTTATCTCCAATTTGATGAATGTACAGGCCCGGGAAAACAAAAGAACCGACACATAGACAGTGTTTCAATCCTTCCGCCTCAGTTTATTAAGCATAGGGTAAAGATTTTTATACAGAAAAGAAAAAGGTTTGGTTAGAGGCGTACTGTAACGTAAGTGTAACCTGGGTGTGGCTTGGGTGTGGCTTGGGTTAGAGGCATGATTTTGGGACGTAATTCTCCCAATACAGGCACTGTCTGAATACATAGTTTATGTCTGTTATAAAAAAAAACCTTGAATTTCTCTAGCAACTAAGTTATATGAATCTGCCTCTCTAAGAGAACCAGTCTATTGTTTATTAAAGCAGCAGGAAGCTGACAACATAAAAAGTATTTTAGCAAGATCCTGAGCAGTGAGGAAATGTAATTTTGGCAGCAGCTGAATACATGAGAAATTATATTTCAGCAATAGGCTGACTACAGAATCTTAACTGGTTATTACAGACAAAATGGATGGCTTAACACAAGTGCAGATTCTGGCCTGACCTACTGGTCCTAACACATACATTCAAATAAATTCAGCCCCTCCCCCCAATAGATACAGTACAGTAATGGGCAAAATTATTATTATTCAGTTATGGATAATAATGCATTTGCCCACTTAAAATAAAACATTAACCAGCAGAAATAAAGTAAATAAAACTTGCACTTACCACTGCCAGCCTGACAGGATGAAGATCGTCCTCATCCTCATCACCATCCATGTCCACCATGTGACGGAGTCAATTTTTGGAAAGGATGTGATGTCATCCAAAGGGAGTCACATGGTCTACTACAACCAATCAGATTGGGTATATACATCTCACAATCTGATTGGCTGAAATAACATGTGACTGTGGCCATGTGGGTTTGGTGATGTCATGTTAAAGGGAAAGGAAGCACAGCCTTTCAGATTTGCTAGCTTCCCTCCCTTTACATGACATCACCGTCTTAAAAAAAAAAAGAAAATAGTCACATGGTTATCCCAGCCAATCAGATGGCGTGGGAATTATTTGCCACTCAAATGTGACATCACAGGCGTTTAAAATCCAGTGCAGTCTCATTTGACGGCAAGAAGCTGGAGAAGGAAGACCTCCTCCCCTATAGGGTTACAATGGGAGAAGAAGAATTTTACCACACTATGTACATGAATGTGCATTCAAAATACTTTGATATCTACTGATAAACATTCTACTAAATCTATACACACTGGTGGAATTAAAGTCTTAGATTGTACAAAGGGGCCTTCACTATTCATTATAGGTACCCTTATATGGCAGTCATTTGTCCACTGTTTTAAACATAGGACATTCGTCTATTAGTTTAGCACATTTATAATTCTGGTTAGACTATTTCTGAGATATTCCACTATGGCTGAGGCTGTTTTATTGTTGTGGAATACGTGATTTGGCATTTCAAAATAAATTAGAACTCGTCTAACGGCACACCATCGCTGAATAAGGTCTTAAATGTTACATTTTTTTGTCTTTTGATCTTATAATAAAATGTTTTTATTTTTGAATATTAGTAGAGGTAGAGTGCATCACACCTTTCCTTCATAAATTCACAATATCCCCCTTCCCTGATAGCACCCCTCTAGTTCGTCAGATACGTTACATATTCAGTTGAGCAGGAACCCTCTCTCCCCCTCTTTTTATGACATTTTTTCCCCTGAATGCCATAGTGGCAAAACTTTCCAGATGTCTCATTTGAAAATATAATATCATCAAACCTTTTTCCACTCTCAACTCATGCACGTGCTTGGTCAAGTATTTTTTTTTATATTGTTAGCCTCCCTTACCATGGGAAGCACTGCAATTACTACAAAGAAATGGTTACATTAAATATGCATCATCTGTCTACTATGTGGTGATTTCCAGAAGGCTTTGGCTACCATAGACAAATATTGTATAGTATACCCAGAAATATGATTATAAGGAATGCCCTGTACTTTCCAGAATAAGTTATACTGTACATAATAAAGATGTTACAAGATAGGTAAACAGAGACATTAAACCTTGGAGATCCACAGTATTTTTGTACAGTACAGCACTTTACCTCACACATCCATAGGCCCAGCCCAAATCGCGTCTCATTTGTCTGAAGCTGGTCTCACACACTGAAAGATCATGCTTCTTCTGCAAAATACCCCAAACATCTGCAGCAGAGCGCTCATCATTTTCATGGCTGATCTCATCCACCAGCCACATCGCTGCTCTCTGAAAATAAGGAACATGATAAAGATTAAGAGTGCAGATGCATAGGCAAACGGTGTGGCTGTGTGAAGAAAAACATTAGAAGCAGAAGTTTTTACACATAGACCATGATCTATGAACAATTTGGCAGCAAGGAAACTGCAGCTCAATGGAGGCTGACCGAGGCCCGGTTACAGTTTTCCCATGCCAAAAAATCTAGTATACTAATTTGCCATCAGGATTAACACAGCAGTACTGCGTTAATCCTACAGGGCCACACCAGTATGGAAGAGCTGCGCATAGAGAGCTGAAATAAGCAGCCCCTCTCTTCACACATTTCTTACACTCGATCGTGCTGTTTTTATTAAAATGTTATTACATAGGATTGAAGTATGGGAACTCTGGAGCTGAACTGCATTAATTTCAGGTCCAGAGACCCCCTGCTTCCCAAGGTACAGGCCTCTGTATCAACAGCCAGCCTGCAGAGGATGCCGGTTGAAGAAGATTATACATTTTGAAGAATACTGTAGCGGAGAAATTTGTATTATTGCATTTTCACAAAGTCATTTACTGTAATTTAATTTAAAAAATTCAAAATACTTTTTAGTCATCTGAGGTTTTTAGGGAAATAAGTGGTGGGTTACATTGAAATATATTTAAATATATGTGATATCATAATGTATCATATGAAATTAATGGGAATAAGGGACAGGTTACATTGCATTTAGATTTTGACGTCACACTAACCCAGTAAGTGACGCTATATCTGTATAATTGTGCTTGTTGAAAAAGCAATGTTAGTTGAATGAAAACAAAATGAAACAAATATATAAGCTGATATTAAAAATACTTTTCTTTATTGACTCAAAGGGTGGTAGCATCAAATTACCATGTTATATTCTTTATTTCAGTACATTACAATGTACAATAATACAATTTAATATGATTGAGTTTAGCAATCGTAATGTAATACAATGCCACCTTATTTTATTTATTTGGTTTAAGAAGAAGTATTCCAGGTGGTTTTAATATGACAAATTGGAGCTAAACAAGATTCTTTTTTTTCTTTTTTTGACTCTCTATGATACCAGAAATGTGCTCTTTCTGTATTTTGTACTTCTGTTGGATTTAGGGTTTAGGGTGTGAAACTATTGCAATGCCGGTTACTGAAATATTAATTTGACACTAAATTATTATAAATGACTGTACAATAAATAGCTTGTTCATAGTTCAGTTGCTTCAATTATTACTGTTGATTATTCTTTTCACATTCTGTATGTAAAAATAACTTAGTGAATACCTATAATTTGTTTAGGGAATACACATTTTGTATTACACTTACAGAAAAAAAAGTAATTTTTCAGCAATTTGCAGCATTTTTGTAGCAAATTATTGTCCACTAAACCCTACGAGATGCCTCAAAAACCAAGAATATATCAGGAGGACACATTTATACACATATTTTAAAACAAACACATCTCTATAGCACCCTTGAGAAGCGGTGGATCGACACCTGCTCTGGTGACCTTTGATTTCGATCAGGACCATTGTTTATCTGCAAAAAAAGACATGTAGATTTGATTTACAGAAATAATGCAAGCTTTTCAAGATGAACTCCACAAAGTCCTTACAGATTTCAAGGAAGCACTTTGTAGTTAAATACTCCTTAAAATTACATCTATAAAGATTTGTGAAGGGGTAACATTATTTCCCCTGTCAGTTATCTGCATTTGCAAATGGAAAATCGATAATTTGGAGAAACTCTTGAAGAAAATAAAGAGCAACATAATGTAATCCATGTGTTTGTGGGGAGGGAAGGGGGGTGGCATGGGTCAATTGATGTTGTGACTGTAAAGGTGCTCGTAATACTCTTCCAGAAGCTAAAACATTGTGTTTCCCTGAACTTTGATCAGAAAAGCAAAAGGTATGTGTTAGCTAGGAATGAAACACAATGAACAAATTATGTAGAAAGTGCCAAATGTTGATAAAATAATCATATCACCAAGATGATGTGTCTACCTGGTGCATTTGTTTGAATCCTTTAGGATTTTGGACAATAATAAAATATCGCCCTACTTGAATTTACTGATCAAGAATGATTAAAAAAATGATCTTCCTCATCTTGTTTCCAATAATTTAAACCCATTTCATCAATCTCGTCTATTTTTTTTAGATACAGATGCAGCGGCCCATTTCATCAATCTCGTCTATTTTTTTTAGATACAGATGCAGCGGCTAGTATCCGACCATTTATCAGGTGGAAACACGAGGGTCAATACGGCCTGGCTAGTCATTAGATAACGTTATTTTGGCTAATCACCTGGATATATAGTGTAATACATGGAAACATGGAAAATAGCTGAAGCGCTCAAATGCAGGTATATCTCAAAATGATAATAAGCCAGACCACTGTACCAGGGTAGTAACAATTGATATAGTACCTATTGTGTCATATAATGGGTACTATCCTCCTGAAGACAGGTGGTGTGTGGTGCAACCCACTCACCATCAGTCTCATTGGCAGGTTCCCCTGAAAAATATGCAAATACTCACATCCTGGTAGGGCAGGCAGGCAGGCTGTGCAGCTACTCAATGCAATACAGGGAAAAGGGAGACCAAAAAGCGCACCAGCACAAACGGAGCAGTCATTTGGATCGCGGTGCGCTGCATCACTCTCTACTTTGCTGGACTACATTCTCTACAGCAGCACGCGATGGAGGGGAGACTCTGGTGAAAGCAGTGGTACAGTGAGTACTCAGGGCCAACCCAATGAGGTGGAGGAGGCTGTCTTTGGACTACCTACCCCCACCTTCAGGGTATCTGGTGCCCAAACCTTTGAATACTCAAATGCATGCATTGATAATAATCAATATCCAGATTGTACTCCCCTCTTTCCTGTGTATAGGACACTATTGAGCAACTTACATCACCCTAAAATATGTATTATCATCAATTGATTTACTAACCTTGTTTTTTAATATGCTGAATCCAAGGGATTAACACCCACTGGATGACGATTGGTTGCTGCTTTTGTATTTTGATTTTAATTAATTATATGCACCAGTGATTTCACCGGCTTTTTTGTCTTTTAAACGTCTGTTCACTCCATGACTCCCTACTCCTAGACGAAGCGCCCATGCAGCAAGAAATGCGTATATGGAAGACATTGTTTTTGCCTGCTCTATCTGTGTGTACCATTAAAGCCATTAATCTGACTTTGGGGTTGTCTACTTATTCATTGCCGGTTTAACTGCTGCGGCTCCGGATGCCTTTTTGTTTCTTCTGGTATTCTTATTGGTCATTGTGTATCAACCAATGAGGTATTTTTTTTTTCAATCACCTATACCTGGTATTTTTACCAATCTCTCCCTGTGGAGGGATTTAAATAGCACACATTCTCTTTTTCAATCATTCATTTGCATAGTAACTGGACTTACTGCTTATGGTGGATGAAGATTCCCAAGTGAGTTCGTTCCATTTTGCCCTTATTACAATACAGTTTGTCATAGGATGTTTCTTCTACCGGTCACCTGCTGGTGTCATTGACATTTCCTTACTACCTCTTCTGTGGGATTGTCATTACCGGGCTACATTCCTAGAGACACTATATATATATATATTCATTCAAGGGTTGTTTTCCTGTTATTCATTCAATTGGCTCAAGTATTGTCTTGAGAGCACCACACACATTTTTTTGATTTGCATAGTAGTACCTGCTGTGAAATGCGTTGGATTAGATTGTGATATTACTATATTGAACCGTTTTTTAGATTCACTCTGTATTTTCTCAGTGAACTTTTTTGTTGCATTTTGCTATCTGAGAATGTCTGCCTTCTATGCTCTACAGGGCGGTGATGTCACCCCTGAGTGCTCCTGCTACAGATGCTATACAAACAGAGTTGATTCTAGTGACTCCTGTGCAGCTGACTGAAGAGTGGGGCATGTATGCCATGGATCTGTCCTCTTCATGGCTGTGACATTGTGACGGCCTGCCTGTTTGAGACCTGGAGCCGGTGCTTTACCTACCGGAGCCCATTTTCTCTCCAGTGTCATGATGCCATGACTGCCTGCCTGTTTGAGACCAGTAGCGAGTGCTTTCCCTACCAGAATGGATGTTCATCTAGTGCCATAGTGATTTTGGGCACTTACTCACCTGTTTGTTCACTGCCAGTTTGGCCAATTCCTCTTGGAGGCTCACACCATTCTAATGATGCTCGTGGGAGTCCGATAACACTCATGTCAATTGATGGTTTCTATACCTGCTTATTATTAATCCTCTTATTCTTGTGTTGATATTTATGCTTTTCTACTTGGGAAACATACTTACTTTGCATTTAAAAATTCTCTTATTTCATATGTATCATAGTTGTGTTCACAGCCATTTCTCCCTGTGTAAAGGAGTGTACTGTATGTGCATTTATGTGTCAATAGTTACTTTACTAAAATGACTCTACTGTATATACTAAGATTTAAAATCATTTAAACCTACATGGAATACATATAATTAAAATATTCTACAAACCTAAGCATACTGTCCATATTTGTGGCTAATATAATTCACTTTCTTGCACCTCAGAGTAACAGATGGTACATTAATAATGAGGTCATAAAAGAAGATCACATTCTAAATTTAAATTTATGAATTAATACATTTTAAGCATTTTAATTGCTTTTTATACATAAAAATAAAGGTTTCTGCAAAAAAATCCTTTTTCTCATAGAAAATAATTACTGCAAAAAAAGAAACAACCTGCAATTAAAAAATATATTACTCCTATTAATTTCTAATCCTGTATCTAGACACAGTTATATTATGTTGTGATAAATGTAAGGCATTAGGTTTTCATTAAAACAAGAAAGTCTTAATTAATGTCGTTATTTGCTAGTGATATCTAAAGTAAAATTATGTATGCCATAATATGTGGTGTGGAAATCAATTAACAAGATGATTCCACATTTAACATATGTACATTTGGCACACAATTTATCTGGAGCTCTTCTCCATTTCTAAGCTGTGTACTGTAACTGTGGAGGAGGCAGACGCTGTGACGAATTGGTGCTTAGCTGTTTCTCTATGTATGAGAAAATTACTCAGTCGCATGAGAAAAACAATTTCTGAAACCAACTTTATTTCTGCTATAGTTGTTCCCCAGACTTGCCCTTTGCCACCCATACTTTTCCAGTGTGCCCACCATGGGCCCCGATGTACCAGCCTGCAATATGTCCCCTATATTGGCAATGTTTTCCCCATATTTGTACTTTGTTTTTTGCCATTGCTTGTAATGAATTGCCCATGTATTTGATTTATTTCCCTGTAGTTCTAATGTTTCACCAGGTAGTATAGAGCTGCCCATGTTAAGGCATACAGTACCACCTGGACCCCAGAGTTTCCTCCCATCACCACCAAGTCAGCCCCTAGACTATATCATGTGCATCTTTCCTTTGTAGTCTGCCAGAACCCTAGGTGCCTTGCTAATTCGTAAGGGTAAAACTGTCCTTACTGTATGTCCCAGGACATTGTTTTCCTTGTATCCCTGAGTATGTATGCTCATCCCTGTATCCTCTGTGACAGGGTTATCTGTGTACCTACTGTACAGCCTTTGTAAAGGCTGTGTATTTTACTATATGGACGCGAGTCTGCAAGACTATTTTCAAGAATGTGCATCATCAAGGAAAATAAACAATTTTTGTTCCGACATTAAGATCATAGGCGGCAAGCTAGCTATGGCAGCACCTTCTACCTATTGGGAATATACCCGTAAAGGGAGGTTAAGAATGAAGAAAAATGATTTGCTGGAGAACAAACAAGTGCTATAAAAAACTTTTAATCAACACAGGAAAAAACATAGGACCTCATATGGATCACTCTAATGCGTTTCACCCTGCAATAGCGCTTTGTCAAAGAGTAGATAACGTGTATGAGTGGTTGTTTAAATATAAGTTGCCATTTTCACATGTCATCCTGGGGCAGATTGTAATTATACAGTAAACACCTGAGTAGAGATGGGTGAATTTGCCTAAATACGTTTCCTGGATTTTCTTGCATTTTCCCCTCAAAATCTGTTTTGCGGTGTAAAATCCGAAAACAACAGATTTGATCAATTTTAATCCATGCGGATTAATCAAAAACCACCATTGGTTATAATCTGTCTACGGATTTGTTGAATCCAATTCATGGATTCTGCAACTCATTGGTGGATTCTTAAAAATCTGCCAATGGATTGCTGAATCTTTGGCGTGTACAGATGCAGCAAGTTCTCCAAAATCCCCCGTACGTGCTGGTGAACCGCAGACCAAATGTGGAGCGTTCACAGCCAAGTGCAGAGAAGGGGGAATTGCCCATCAGGATTACCAAAGTGGGGGACTCACGTTGTGTTAATCCTAGTGGGCTACATCAGTATGAAAGAGATGTGCTGTGAGAGAAGATAGAATCAGTCACTCTCTCTTTGCACCTTAATAGGTTAGCGCACAGCTTTTATATTATTTGAATAACATAGGATTTACACTTCCCGAATTACAGGCCCCGATATGGGGTGCCGCTATCCAATCTCCACAAAGTTTAAATGCCCGGTCACGTGACACGGGATAATTAAACCTGCCAGGAGATATTGGCACCCCATACCGTGGCCTGTATCTTGGGAAGCAAGGGGTCCCCGGGGCTGAAATTAATGCGGTTCAGCTCCAGAGACCCCTCCTTCAAACCTATGTTAATAAAATGAAGATAAAGGAAACTTCATTAACTTGGCAGCTAGCCACTACGGTTATAAAGAGGATAACTATGGGTCACAAGGGAAGAGTGGGTGCGTGAAGGGGTAGTTAACCCAGGGTGGGTGGCTAGGCTTATCGGAAGGGTTGTGGGAGGGTTTAACCCCTTCATTACATTAGAGGTTTCTTAATGAAGGGTTTCAACCTTCCCTCAACGTTCCAGGTAGGCCAAACTACCCACCCTGTCACAACTACCCCTTCACCCACCCCCTCTAGCCCCAATAATCAGTCACTCTGTCAACCCCTTCATTACCTTAGCAGCAAGCCGCTAAGGTAATGAAGCTGCTTTTATTTTATTTTAATAACACAGTATTAAAGCAGTGGGTCTCCGGAACTGAATCACATTCATTTCAGCCTCTGAGACCCCCTGCTTCCTGAGTTACAAGTATCTCCGGTAAATTTAATTCTCATGCATAACGTGACCAGGACATTTAAAATTGACGGAGATACTGGCACCCCATACCAAGGCCCATAACTCAGGAAGCAATGGGTTCCTAGGGCTGAAATTGATGCAGTTCAGCTCCGGAGACCACCTGCTTCAATAATATGTTATTAAAATAAAATTAAAGTTGTGGGGTCACTTGTTAGAGGTGAACAGAGAGAGAGTTAACAAAGGAGAAAATAATCACTATCGCTAGCACACAACCTCTACTGATTCAATAATAATATAATATTTTAATTATTAACAAAAGAGAAAACACAAGGAATATACTATTAAAAACTAAAAGATGCTTGATGCCGGACAAAGACCTATATAGGGTCCTAGTTGCTTAGACACATCTCTATTTTATAGGGATATATTACTATATAGTAGTGATACTAATACTCTATTTTAGCTATATACAAGCTGTATGCTATGTATATTATACTTGTATAGAATCCTACATTTGTTTTGTCATTCAAAGTTAGGTAGCCTAACTGGCAAAAAGGCACAAGTGTTAATTGTGCAAACAAGGAAAGAAAAACAAAAGTGTTAGAAAAAGACTATAATTATCTCTCAGGTATAATGCACCCCAAATACCTAAGAGAAAATTATAAATACAATTAAAATATCCGCAAAACTCGGATCGCCCTTTTTGGGAGTGATCTGCTAAAATCCATGGACCAAAGGAGCCGACTGATCCGCTGCGGATCCAAATCTGCCTAAAAAATCACCTTTTTTACACCTGAGGATAAAGCCAAGTGAGTCTAAAACCCTGTGCTAATTCCAACCCTCCTGTCAGCTTCTGAACAGCTGATGAAAAGAGAAAACATCACTTGAGACAGAAATCAAAAAAACTCTATATCAGTTTGAGTGCAAGCACGACTTTGCTAACAATTATTTTAAATTGTGCAAAGTATCCAAAAGATGGAAAATAATAATATGCTATACAAAAAAAGCAAATTTGAACGTGATCATCTGGTTTACTTTTGTAACTAAGTCTAGCAGAAACCGGCTTCAGCGACAAAAACAGTTTACCCCTGACAATTATCATTTGAGACCATGATACATGTTGACAAATTTACAAGGACACTATCCCTCAAACTTTTTTAACTGGTTGTGATTCCTATGCCCGTGACCCACCAACTCAGCTGGGTCCCCTTTCAAGTGATACTCGGGGAGAGCCCTGTGGACCTGGTGGACCGATGGATGGAAATCATCAGCTACAGTGTTTCAGGGAATTTTGCACACTCCAAGATATGGATGATCTGTTGGTTGAACATAATATACCCTATTTCCTCGATTCTAAGACGCCATCGATTCTAAGACGTACCCTTGATTTAATAAAAACAATTTGGGGAAAAAACATTATATTAAATGTGCAGAATTTTTTTCTGGGGGGAGAGAGAGAGAGAGAGGGGGGAGAGAGAGAGGGGAGAGAGAGGGGATAGAGAGGGGGAAGGGGGGGAGAGAATGGAGAGAAGGGTGGAAGGAGAGAAGAGTGGGGGGAGAAAGGGGAGGGAAAGGAGGGAGAGGAGAGAGAGGAGAAAGCGGAGAAGGGGGAGGGAGGGGAGAGAGGGAGAGAGAGGGGAATGGGGGGAGAGAGAAAAGGAGAGGGGGAGAGAGAAAAGGAGAGGGATAGGAGGGAAGGGGGAGAGAGATAGGAGGGAAGGGGGAGAGGTATAGGAGGGAGGAGGGATAGGATGGAAGGGGGAGGGATAGGAGGGAAGGGGGAGGGATAGAAGGGAAGGGGGAGAGGGATAGGAGGGAAGGGGGGGAGAGGGATAGGAGGGAAGGGGGGAGAGGGATAGGAGGGAAGGGGGAGAGGGAAGGGGGAGAGGGATAGGAGGGAAGGGGGAGAGGGATAGGAGGGAAGGGGGGAGAGGGATAGGAGGGAAGGGGGAGAGGGATAGGAGGGAAGGGGGAGAGGGATTGGAAGGAAGGAGGAGAGGAGGGAAGGGGGGACAGAGATAGGATGGAAGGGGGGGACAGAGATAGGAGGGAAGGGGGAGAGAGATAGGAGGGAATGGGGGAGAGAGATAGGAGGGAAGGGGGGAAGAGAGATAGGAGGGTAGGGGGGAGAGAGATATGAGGGAAGTTGGGGAGAGAGATAGAAGGGAATGGGGGAGAGAGATAGGAAGAATGGGGAGAGGGAGAGAATGGAAGGACACACACAAACACACACACACAGAGACAGACTGACAGACACACACAGAGACAGAGACAGACACACACAGAGACAGACAGACAGGCACACACAGAGATACACACACAGATATACATACACACACAGAGAGATACACACACACACACACACACACACACACAGATAAAGAGATGCACACACAGATCTCCTTCTGGACGTGCAGCTCACACAGAGATTTGACAGGGGGGGGGGCTGATGAGAAGACATACCCCTGTCCGTGGGATCTCCACTGAACTCTCTGCACCTCATGGATGGGGGGCGGCCATGATCTCTCTGCACAGAGGGAGGGGGGCTGTGATCGCAACTATGCTGTTATGCTAAGATCCGGCCGGCATCTGCAGCATATCTCGACAGGAGTTCGGTAAAAATATATTCTGAATATATCTTACCTTGTCCTTAGAGGTTGATCAGACCCCCAGATCAGTCCGGACAGGGGACGTCCTCCTTGGATGGAGATGGGTTCAGGATTGTTCCGATGTCCCTTCACAAGGACCCTGCCGACTACGCCAACTGTTAAGGTCCCTTCAATCGAGGGTCTCTACTGCTCAGATGTGGGCTCCAAATTATGTAACTTAGAGTCTGGGTGCGCACCCCGGATCCCAATAATGACACAGAGTCACGTATCAGTTTCCTCAGACAAGTAGTCAAGACAAGACTGCCGAGTTTTTGTATTACAATCTATTTATATCAAAGTAGGCTAACACTAGCCAATAATTCAATGTCACTCAATGCCATTCAATGCCACACCTATTATGCGGCAAAGCTTATCCAATTATTACATTAGTTAGTAGAAAAAAGGCACGATGGGGGCGGGGGTCTTGTCGGCTGATGCAAGTTTCACAGGAATGCCGTGTGTCCTTGCTTTCTGAAGTTATGTTTCGTTTTCTCTGTAATCAGTCGGCTTTAGGTCACAGTTACCTCGGATAGAAAACAGTATTAGTAAAAAAGCACAGCAAACAGATAAATATGGAGACGAGTGGTTTCTATAAAGCATAGAGATATGATCTCCATATTTTATCCTTCACATCTGCACGAGGAGGAGGAGGGGGACCCATGATCGCAGACAGTTTTGCTGCACACAGAAAACCCGGCAGGCATCTCCAGCAGCGCCCCCTGGCTGTTTTTTTTTCCCCCAGTACATCGATTGTAAGACGCAGACCTATTTCAGCCACGTGAAAAAGGGAAAAAAAACCTGCGTCTTACAATCGAGGAAATACGGTAGATGGAAAGTCTTCTGTAACTTATTCTGTACTTTCTTCTGTATAGTCCATGTTTTTTGGTCATAAGGATTTGGATTTAAAAAAAGAATCTGTTTTTGCATTTGAAAAATTGGTCGAGATGGATTTAAAAATATTGGCGAGAGATTTCTCCTTTCAGCAGCAACAGTTGAATTAACTTTCCATAGAGGAATTTGATTAATTAGCCATATTGAATAATAATTAGTCAATTATCATCAAAAATGCAGATAAGAGGGGAGCAATTGGGTTGCAGCTGGCTAGTGATTACCAGACGGAAGTTCTCCAGCACATTGGAGATACAAGATCGTACTCTAGTTTAGGGACAGGTCCCACTAAATTATTCCTTTGTGAATTTAAGGAATTATTAGAAATGGAAAAAATTCTACATGTCCTCAAAGACACTGAGTATGATTTTCCTTACCATAGTCAACCAGTTGCACCCATATTCCACAATCTCTCAAAGATCCACAAATCTCTGTTATTTCCATACCAGTGGAAAAGAAATTAAAAGTGCTGATTTGAATTATCTACAATGTGATAAATATGTAGTGTATGCGTACTTCGTGGTTATATAAAAAATATAGTTTGAAAAAATATTAGTGATGTTCTGCAGCCAAGGTGAAGGGGGTCTCTGGCCCCTTAGGAAGAGATAATTGAATAGGAAAAACCTAAGCGCATGAATTAACCTAAACAACAACAATCTTATATATGCATATAAATTGATATTTATTAAAATTCAAATAAACCAAATTAAAATAATGAATAATAAAATAATATATGTGACACTATTGATTCATTATTTTAATTTGGTTCATTTGTATTTTAATACATGTCAATTTAAATGCATATACTAGATTTATTGTTTTGTCCTCAGGAATCTCGGTGTATCAAAATTGCTAGAATAACCACCACGGTAGTTTTTTGGTTTTTAGGTTCATGCGCTTAGCTTTTTTCCTATTCAAATATCTCCATACCATTCTATCATCTAAAGTATTGGATCTTTGGAAGACGGTCTCTCATGGACATTTTTATGCAAAAATTTACTGGGTCTCTCCACCTTCTCTACAAGATACCATGGATCTGCTCACAGGGGGTGGGGAGGGGGGTGGGAGCAGGGGAGTGGAAGGGGAAGGGAGTGGAAGGAGAAATAAAGAAACATGCTGTTACTAGACTAAAGTACCAGTGTTAACAAATCAAAGCAAATATAGTGATCATGGGATCACATAAAGACCCTAATAAATGCACTCAAATGTATCAACAGGAGAATTGGACTAAGTACAGTATGTCCCGGGATTCTAATATCCCTTCGCTAGTCAGATCATCAAGCTTTATGTATCATGTATAGTATTAGCCATGGTTACTCATATGCTTCTTTAATCAAGTGTGTCTTAAGGTGGGTCTTAAAGGTGGATAGAGAGGGTGCTAGTCTGGTATCGAGGGGAAGGGCATTCCAGAGGTGTGGGGCAGAAAGTGAGGAAGGTTTAAGGCGGAAGAGGGCTTTAGATACAAAGGGGGTAGAGAGAAGACATCCTTGAGCAGATCGCAAGAGTCGGGATGGTGCATAGCGAGAAATTAGGGCTGAGATTGTAAAGGGGCAGAAGAGTGTAAAGCTTTAAAAGTGAGGAGGAGAATTGAGTGTGAGATGCATGATTTGATAGGAAGCCAGGAGGGTGATTTCAGCAGGGGAGACACTGAGACAGATTTCGGAAATAGTAGAGTGATTCTGGCATCAGCGTTTAGGATAGATTGTAGGGGAGACAGGTGAGAGGCAGGAAGGCCGACAGCAGCATGTTACAGTAATCGAGGCGGGAGAGTTTAAGCAGTTGAGCAACAGAGGAAAGGGAGTATCTTTGTTATATTGCGGAGGAAAAAGCGACAGGTTTTAGATATGTTTTGAATGTGAGGGGCGAATGTGAGAGAGGAGTCGAGTGTGACCTTTAGGCAGCGTGCTTGGGCTACTGGGTGAATGATGGTATTTCCAACACTAATGTGGAAGGAGGTAGTAGGGCCAGATTAAAACCCTTAGATGCCCAAAGTACTGAAAAGTTTATTGTGCTCCCCATATGTAATTTAAAATAAAAACAATACTAAACTGTAAACTGTATGCTGAAATGAAAATAGCTTTTTTTTACAATTTCAATAAAAACTGCTTCATTTGTTATATACCAAAAATGTATACAGAACGCATAAATATTTGGCATTATTACCATTAAAAAAAAATACGTTACTAATAAAACAGTAGATACTTACATTTGCTTTGAAAAGAATTGTATTGAAAATTAGACAAAAGTTTTGCACATACAAAAAACAGAATTTGGAAACAAATTTGAAACAAACAAACAAACACATTTGTTACTTGCAAGTTAAATTATAATGTTGCTGTAAGAGATGTGTGCAGAGGTACGCAATGGTGACCGTTTTAAGGTGAAACTACAATGAGGCTTTATTGCGCCAGTTCCTTTAACACGGCAAAAACATTCAAAATAGGTACATACCCCTAGCTAAGCTAGTTACCACCCCCAAACATATATACATATAGAGATTCAACAGTCCAAGAAGAAATTCTCTTATTTGTTTGTTGTAGCTGTAGGGGAAGGCCTCACTGCTCTCCTGGGTCAGCACCCTTATGTGCTATGGCAATGTCTGTGTCCAGGTATAGAGGTCTGGTCCCCTTGTCTTGCTATCAGCATACAATACTTCTGTAATTCAAGACATCTGGTCAGCCCTAGTTGTGGGCTAAGGAAATCTTCTTCCTGTTTCTCAGAACAGGCCTTTTTCTAACACAGGTCTTAATCAGCCTGATGGAGTCTGGTTGATTGCCTGTGCAATTAACCAGTACACTGCTGGATTTAGAGACAGTTTTTCTCAATCAACACTGATAAGTCCCTGTTACAGTTGGCAATTCCTAAGAATGAAAATATGTGCTGTTTTCTATAAATTAATGAAAGGATTAAATGATAATGAGGTGGTATATCTATATCACTGTTGACAAAAAAATGAGAAAGAAAATCAATGGCTAAGGTTGTTTTAAATGCACAAAATGAATAATATTACTTGATTTCTAGGAACATTTTTCAGTACACGAATTAGTAGATGCAGTAGTTGAAGAAATAAAATTGTCGCATACTCTATTCTCTGGACACATTTAGATAAGCGGACTCATCTGCTGATGTAAAGCCATGCAGGTATAAATGTTAACATATTACTGTGTACAGTATGTATGCGCAAGACAGGAAAAAATCCATACTACTGTATGCACACTGGGGTCTGGTCGAGTCTCAACTCCCCCTAGGAAAACTTCCTTCAAAGAATCCAGGATACACTTATGAGAAGATGTGTGGGGGGGGGGGACGGAAAGCACTCAATCTATGTTACAAGAAAGGGAGGACACCAGTCTCCATCCAAAAAAAGTATTTGTATTTAAGTATACATACAGTACACAGAAAAAGTGACAACTGCAATTGATAAATAGACACGCTGTATTCAAAAATCTGAAAAATGTACATAGCTAACACACTCGCCCGGAGCGACTCTTGACAAAGGACCATAGCTCTAAACGTCAAGTCACTTCGGGCGAGTGTGTCAGCTATGTATGTTTTTTCAGATTTTTGAATACAGCGTGTCTCTTTATCAATTGCAGTTGTCACTTTTTCTGTGTATGTATACTTAAATACAAATATTTTTTTGGATAGAGACTGGTGTCCTCCCATTCTTGTAACATAGATTGAGTGCTTTTCCCCCTGCATCCTCTCATACGATACTCTCTGACATGTACTATACTAGCTGATATCGAGTGATATATTAAGAGTCAACACTGTAAAGCTATAATATTGAGTTTATTATTATTGTTCACAATTCACTGCAGTGCTTTCATCTAAAGATATACAAATTAGCATGTAACGAGCATGTATTGTAGCACAAAATGATTCATCTGAAATTCACTACGTTGTGATTACCTCTAATAGCTGATTTACTTGGAAAAATAAAACTGATGTATATGACCAGCTTTAGGCAGATGTCATTAGCTTTTTAATGACAAAGCAGACAGTTATGACACTCTTCTTTTTCATTAGCACAGAGTCTTTTAAAGCATGCTGGGTGACAGCTCAGAGAAACAGACGAAGAGATGGAGAGGAAGGGATAAAGGGAAAAAGAGAGGGTTTTTTTTTTCATTAGACTATGATAGTTCCATAATCGGCACTATCACACTTTAATGAATAACACCCATTGTGTGAAGGGTGTAAAATCAGTGCATACTTATATTTATATAGGGGCAAGAGTGAACGCTTGGCTTTACAAAGAAAACAGTAGGTGAGAGGGAAGTAAAACACATTAAGTACAACAAACAGGAACATGATACAGATAGATATCTTTAACTGTGAAGGAGCACTGTAAGTGTACTGGATGGTAATGCCTTAATACGGTAATTCCTAAGTGCCTCTGTAGGTGTGGGAAAAGTTGTAATAATTTCAGGCCATTGAAATGCTTTGCTGAGGTGCGTTTTCAGATTTTTAAATGTGGTGAGTTAAATTGCCTCGGGTATAATGCATGTGAGGTAGTTCGAAGTAGAAGTGGTAGAGGTGGAAAGGTGAGAGAGATAAGAACAGAGTTCAGGAGACAATCAGGGCTATCATGAGAAATCAATTGGGGCAATAAATATATCTGTTATTGTTGAGGTGATGCTTTAATGCAGCTGTAGGTTCCATGTAAAACTTTTAGCATGCTTGAATTTGCTCAGCCTACTACAGTATATCAATCTTTATTGTAAGTAGGTGCACCTAAGGGAATGAGTGAACAAAACACAGAGATCACCCAGAAGGGTCAATAACAGTCCCTTAAGTAGTTTGCTCACTACTATTTTAATACCGCATCAATTAATCTATAGAGAGGCAAATATCATATATTCTAAGTTAGAGTAGCGGAATAAAAAACATGGTTCAAACCGATTGAGACACTATTGCACATAAGATAAATGTTCACCAATCTTGATTTAATACAAATGTACTTAACTACTGTGATTCTTGTTTAAATAGTAATCACAGAATATATATATATATATATATATATATATATATATATATATATAATAAAAAAATAAATAAATAGATGAAACCGTTCTGTGGCTAACGAAATGGTTTTATTTGTGCGAGCTTTTGAGATACACTGATCTCTTCTTCCGGCGATGTTACAATGAATGAAGCAAGCAAAAGGTATACTTAACAACAGTGTCTATTGGAATGTTATCTGTGCTGGTCCTTCCCCCTGTGTGGATGTGTTTTATGGCTAGAGGTGTCAAAAGGTTGCTGAAAGCAAGTGATGTAAGAGTGTGTGTGTGTATCAGTGTGAATAAAAATGAATGGAGAGCCCACAGAATATACAGTGCTTTACAAAAGGGAGTTGATATAAATGGTGTGGGTGGGTTTGGAAATGTGAGTGATAGTAGCACAACTAAAAGTGTGTGTGGATACTTTGTGGTCCCTATTGGTGTATAGGGATGGAAAAACAAGGAGTATTAGTATGTGTAAGAGACAGCTATTTGTGCATACATATAGCACAGTATGTACAGACATGGCCTTTAGCGCTCATGGGAAGAGAGTTCACTTGTGTCAGTAATGACTCATAAATTTTCGATCTCTGTTTAGTCCACTGCTAAGTGTCCCGAACAGTTGCATAAATTTGTATTCATGCAACCGTCTCTCTTTCGGTGTTTTAAGATTACCTTTGAGTATGGCAACCCTCAGATCGTTCATCTTATGGCCAGAGTCAGAGAAATGTTCGCCATAAGATGAACGATCTGAGGGTTGCCATACTCAAAGGTAATCTTAAAACACCGAAAGAGAGACGGTTGCTTCATTGGAATTTGTTACTTGTTTCTGGTATTAATTTTTTTATTGTTTCTTTTTGGTGATTGTTTTGATTGAATTTAATTTTTTTGGTACTTTATTTTTTTTTAGCTGGCCCATTGACTGTCATAGTACTGTCATAGTACTAAATAGTGCCCATATTATATGGACATGATATACCACTGTGCCAATCAATTGGTTTCTTGGCATTTGTAATGTGTTTTTTTTCTACAGTATGTAATGTGTTTTATTGTGGGCCTGTTTTTTTTTAGGTTACCCATTTATTGCTATAGTGGCAAAGCATGCCCATATATATATATGGGGATGGTTAGTTATCCCCTTAATTGTGTTAGTGGTTACTAATTGCTAAAGTGATTAAGGAGGTTAGGGACCATTAGATTGTATTTTTTAATTGTACTTGTACTGTTGCTGTTGCTGATAACAGAGGACATGGACGGTGATGAGGACAGACTTCATCCTGACAGCGGTAAGTACAAGTTTTATTTACTTTATGCTGGCTGATGTTTTATTTTAAATGGGCAAATGTACTATTATCCATATGTGGATAATAGTAATTTTGCCCATTACTGTACTGTATGTGTTAGGTGGGTTGTTGGGGGTACAAGGGGTGGGTTGTCTATTGGTACAGTAGGTAGTAGGTAATGTAATGAAATGTTTATTGTGGGTAGAGGGATTGAGTGAAGGGGTAGTTTCCACAGGGTGGGTGGTTAGGCCTCAGGTGGGTAGTGGGAGGGATTAACACTTTCATTACCATAGTGGTTACTACTACTAAGTAATGAAGGGGCTAACCCCTCCCAATGTCCACCCGAGAGGCCTAACCACCCATCCTGGGGCTATTACCCCTTCACTCACCCCATCTAACCTGCTACGGTAATGATTTTTTTTTGGGGGGGGGTATCGTTTACTAGTGTGCGGGAGCAGGGGTCTTCTGAGCTGAACAAAGTTGGTTTCAGCCTCAGGGACCCCCTAATTCCCAAGTTACAGGCCCCGTTATAGGGTGCCAGTTTCCTTCTGGTTTGTTTAATCCGCTGATTACGTTGGCCGTGATGCGGTATACCAGCATCCCATAACGGGCCTATAACTCGGGAAGTAGGGGGTACTTGGACCTGAAATCAATGCAGTTCAGCTCCGGAGACCCCAGCTACAATACTGTAATGCTAAAATTAAATAAACCCCCCACGATCACCTGTTAGAGGTGCACAGGTAGAGTGACTGATTCAGTCTATCTCTTACTGCACATCCCTTACAGACAGGTAGACCCCGGTAGGATTCGCACAGCAGAGACCCCACTGTGTTAATCTGAAGGACCATTATAGCCTGCTTCAGTCTACCCCTCGAGATATTCTGGCATAGGGCAGTTTTATCTCGAGATGTTGTCTAATCCTGGCTGCGGCATCTGTAAATGGGTCCACTTTAAGATCCCAGCTCAATCCTCCGCTGTATAGGTTCAGTATCAACATGAAGCCCTAAATCATTCAAATCATTTCTATGATTGTCCAAATCAAATGCCTTTATCACTATGACACTATTAGAGGCTATTTTGTGGAGCCCAAGTTTGGCATTTGCAAGCATCCTTTTTTTCTTTTGTGTAAGTTGATATCTAACTTTTCTTTAAGGACTGATTTGAGCCCATCATTTACATAGAAATGTCTTTCAAGTAACTTCCTAGCGTCTGTACCATACTCTTTTTCCTCTAATTGGGCTGTCCTTCTGAGTCCATAGACAGCCACTACAGGTGATGGGGCTCCTCAAGAGCTGCTCCCCTCTGTACAGGACCAGCGTGCTAAGGGTTAACATTTGCATGAACTGTGTGAAACGTCAACCCCACCCACTGGAATGTTAATGAGCCAAGAGCACACATACAACTGTTTGTTCACAGGTGGATTTAATCTCAACCACCCCAGTGTACATTTGCATTGCCCCAGAGGCAGACAGCCTTTGGCACAGCCAAAGGATGTGTGCGATTTGCTGCCATTCGCTTATGTTTGGTGATGTTAAAGTGACGTTAAAGCTGCTCTATTTCAATCTGAAACTCACAAGCCCTTCATCCTCTGTACCCAATTTTTCAACTCTATCTGTCCATGAAATTTCTGTGAATTGACTGTATAACCTTGTTCTTTTAATGGAACCATGTTTTTTTTTATAACTGTGCCCAGGACATACTTGAAAATGAGAGCTAACTCTCAATGTATTACTTCCTGGTAAAACATTTTTATTAAAAAAAAAAAAAAATTACCGAAGACGTTCACTTTAATCCTGTCTTCTATGATTTTGTCATCAATGTCATTGTTATGGTACCACAGGAACCTTAGGTAGTTTCTGGTGTCTTCTTAAATGAGAAAAAAATTAAACATCTATTGAACATGTGCAGTTATGCAAATAGGCACCTTCTGAAAGCAGATTAACACTCCTAGAAGACTATTCATTATGTCTGGTCCAGTAAGGAGAACACCATTTATGGAAACTCCCTTGAATTGAGCACTTGAATACTACCCAGATTTGACCAGATTTCTGGGTGTGGTAGATGCCAAATGAGGGAAGGTACCAGCATTCTTCACCTACCTTCAGTGGAGGAACATGTTCTGCATGACCACTGGAATATCTTCTCCATTAAGGCTAAAATGTGATGCTTTGTGTCTGGCTTCTTTTCCAATTTGAGACGTAGTGAAACAAGTTTAGAGAGGGCCTACTCTCTGTTGTTTGGGAGATGTCTTCTGAGTGAACGTAATGAAAGCGGAGCCACCCAACTGTTTGATTCATCTTTAAAGTTTTCTTTATCCATCATCCTCAGGAAATCTTTGTCTTCCAATGAAAGAGCTCATTTATCATCAGCACAGTGCAATTTCTCATCATAATCTCATCTATCATCAGCATCATGCATCATCATCATTCAGCATACGATAATCAGCTCAGCATCAGAAGCCGCAGTCATCCATATGCAAGTTCAGCTCATCATCATCATCATCATCATCATCATCATCATCATCACCACCATCATCATCATCATCATCTTTTGTCGTCTGGAACACTGTACACCCTAGGCCATCGCAACACTTCTCTGATGTAAAGATATCTCTGTAAGTTTCAACATTATGCCTTCGTTTCTCTTTGTTGCGAAGACTTTCTTTCACATACTGTAGAAGTGGTTAGAACATTGTTTGAAGAGTTTACTAGAACCAATAGGATGACCCCCAATCCTATTGGTTCCAGTACCATGTGATGCCAGCCATTCTGGTTTTGGTGACATCATCGAAAAGAGAAAGGAACCTGAGCCTTTCTGATTGCAGGCTTCACTCTCTTTTAATGACGTAACATCCTAAGGGAAAAAAAAACTTTCACATGGTTATCCCAGACAATCAGATGGCTGTGAACCATTTGTCAGTCAAATGTGATGTCACAGGCTGTATAAAAGCCCGTACAGCCACATTTGAAGGCAAGAAACTGAAGGAGCAACATCTCCCAATTGAATTGGCAGTAGAAGTACAAATGAAGATAAAGAAGAACCACAAGTGGATTACAAGTACAGATGAGGATAAAGAAGAATAAAAAATGGATTACATATTACAGATGAAGAAAGAAGAAAAGAATGAAAGATTTTACCTGTGTACCGTGGCTGTTGAGGAGCATTGCGTCGTGGACCAGGAGTTGCTGCTGCTACTGTTGCTGGGGTTGGTGTTGGAGTCGGATTCCGTGGGTGAAGACATCAAAAAGTTAGAAAAGGATGGATTGGATTTTATTAAATGTTGTATTTTTTTTTAAGTTGGCATTTGCAGTGTCATACTGTAACTTTTGTATTCAAATGTAAATGTCTTTTGTTTGGTGCTTGTATTTTTATTTGCAGGCTTTTTCTTTTAAGTTATTACTGTATTGGCATTTTTATTAATTTAAATGTACAGTAATGTCTTTTTTATTTGATGTAAGAGATGTGGGCAGAGATTCATATAATGGAGACCGATTAGGGTGAAATTATATCTTGGCTTTAATGAACCTGTTCCTTTATCAGGCAAAACACACAAAAACAACAAAATAATAAACCCCTATCCCTTTGTAAGGGCTAAATTACTTTCCAAGACCCTATCTGAAGGACTGGAGGGATATTCCCATTACCAGTCTATCACCCCAAAGTCTCAGGAGGTACCTGTAAGGAATCGGGGAAGCATCCCCAATGCCGCGCTCCCTCCTTACCTTCCACTGCACAGCCTCTTGCTGGAAGAATTCTCAGGGCAAGTCCCCCGCGGCATACATCCTCTTTGCCCCCTGCTGTGAAACCTCCCACGCACCTTACAGAGAACGCGCATCCACGGGGGGCTTTCAGGAATTCCACAGAGCTTGGCTCCGCCCCTCCGCTTGTGACGCACGTCTGCCCCGCGCGGCACGCACCGCTCTCCAGCTGCGTGTCAATTCTGATCACCCTCACCTGTCTCCTGCACCATTCACAGCCTATCCCTGCACACACCTCTGCTCCTCCCCCCTGTCCCATTGGTTACCGCCTGCTATATATGCTCAGCTTGTGCATTCACACTTTGGCTGAGCATGGTCATAGGTGACCTTGTGTTCCCACTTCCCTGTGCCTGCCTTGTTCCTGTGTCCTGCTTATCATGTTTTTGTTTGTCTCCCTATGAGCCAGTCTCTGCAGGTTCCTGGGTCCTCTGTGTCCAGGAAACATAGGTCTCAGCACACCTTTGTGAGATTCTATATTTTGATCCTAAAGTCACAAACAAAGGAGTAATTTAGTTGCCCAATTTGATTAAAAAAAAAGTATTCTAGCCTGCTCACTATGTGAAGGAAAACACTATCTTAGCAGGTAACTACACTAAATGCATATGTCTTATTGTCGTGTGGACTAAGTATAATGAAATATGTTAAAGTGCCTAAACGGTTTAACGAATTAATAATTTATGCTAATTGCAATTTAGTGCAATGGAAACTGGCTAAAACCAGAAATAAATTTACACTTTCCCCCTCAATTGCCTCCTAGCATTATGAAGGCAAACTTGTGCGTGCAAAAGTTCCTCAGTAAAAATAAATAAATATAAATATATATATATATATATATATATATATATATATATGCAAATACAACTGTATACTCATCTGCATGTCTTAGGCAGGTCTGCAACCCCGCCTTTCCCCATCATCACCCAGCATACAGCACTTCCACTGCAGCAAAGGATTCTGGGAAATGACATGCAAATGAGCACACAGTGTCACTTTTTGCCTCAAAAACCATTTTTAACATGGTTCCCTATAGGCTTAAGCTTGCTGCATGATCACAGCTTTGAGCACAGCCAGGGTTAAGGTGCATACCCAGAAAACCACCCACAGACAGCTGTTTCGACCTTGATGGGTCTCATCAGTGTGGGGTTGATTTTAACTGGGTATGCATGAGAGGCTATGGGATAGGCTATACCATAATATTGAGTTAAGTTATGGTGAGTAAAAAAACCATAACTCACCATAACTTAACTCAGTATTATGGATATATATTATATATATATATATCATAATTATATATATATATACTATTATATATTATATATATATATATATATTATAACAAACAAAACAAAAATATTAAGGAGCGGCCTATTATTACAACCTGCCTAACTGTGAGTGAGGTATGCTACTGTGTTGATACAAACCAAATGGGGGGTGGTAAGGGGGGGGGTGATAATAAAAGTGGATCTATGTTGCTAAGTATAATGCATATAATATAAAGTCTTTTATTGAAAAATTGCTGTAAAAAATATTTAAAAAATATATTAAACAAATATAAAAAATAATATTAAAAATTCTAAGATAGATACACAAAACAAAAACCTTAAAAAACAACATAGAGTTCCCGTTCCAATAAATTGCATCATGTACAGGCAGGCCCGTTTGAAAGGGATCACAACTCCCTTGGAAATACCTATGAGAGAAAAAGAGAAAAAAACAGGCGCACACCTAGTGCATTAAGTAACAATGATTTATGGACATTAAAAACAGAACAAAATGCCCACTCACCAAATCAAACGGAAATAACAAGCAGTTATGAGAGGGCCCTCATAAGCCCCGTAGCGTCTCGGAACGCAATCGAATCTTCTCCTACACACGTGTTGCGCTTCCCCTTCACCGGAAATGCACGTTCCATCCACCTTCCCGCGTGTGCCCCGCAACAGAAATCCTCCGGAGCCTCAGACTCGCTACTTCGTTCTGGCTGCTGCACCCCACCAGGATATTGATCTGCCGCTCTTCCTGGTTCTGGCTTGCCGCTCTTCAATACTGCATCCGCAGTGCACTGAGTCAGTGGGAAAAGTGCCCCTCCGTCTCAAGCCACGCCCTACGCGTTTCGTCATCAGGATGACTTCATCAATGGATGACACCCCTGATGAAGTCATCCTGATGACAAACGGCGTAGGGCGTGGCTGAGAACGGAGGAGAGGCACTTTCCCACTGAACTCAGGCACTGCGGATGCAGTATTGAAGAGCGGCAAGCCAGCCAGAAGGAGCGGGCACGATATCTCCACTATTCTGTGGTGCAGCAGCCAGAACGAAGTAGGCGGAAAGTCTGAGGCTCCCGGGGATGTTCGTTGCGGGGGCACACGCCGGGAGACGTCATTTCCGGTGAAGGAGAACTGCGCAGACACGTGTGTAGGAGAGATTCGATTGCTGTTCCAGACGCTACCGCAGGCGTTATGAGGGCCAATCTCTAAACTGCTTTTATTTCCGTTGATTTGTGAGTGGGGCATTTGTCTGTTTTTTAATGTCTTACAAAAAATCATTGTTTTACTTAATGCACTAGTGTGACGCCTGTTTTTCTCTTTTTCTCTCATATATATATATATAATTAATCAGAACATACCACATAATATGATACCGTTCTGTGGCTAACGAAATGCTTTTTTATTTGTGCGAGCTTTCGAGATACCACACAAGGAAACTTGCTTCATTCATGTTGTACAAATCGCCGGAAGAAGAGATCAGTGTATCTCGAAAGCTCGCACAAACTAAAAGCATTTCGTAGCCAGAACGGTATCATCTATTTATTTCTGAGTGATGAAAGCTCGGCTAACACGGTACTGATACCTCTACATATATATATATATATATATACACACATACACATCTTGTTTGTTTGTTGTCAGACATATTCCCTACTCGAGTTGTGTAATTGTTTTCTATACAACTTGAGACAAACTTTTTATTTGGAAACATACTGTTGTATGTGTATAATAACACAGGCTGCCAAGATACTTTTAGCTTCCTTTTTCTAGGTATTATCATTTTAAGTTCAAACTGTCATTGTATATAACTCTAGAGTTGCTAACTGATGCTTAGCATTGTACATCCCTCATTCTGGCACTTCTATTTCACACTTCATAATTTTGTTTCAACCTCTGAAATGTGAGGGATATATTTCCAAGTTTTGAAAGGTGTGCGAATTTAATAAAACTCTTGGAAATTCAATGAATGCATATTTTACAAAAATATTAAAAGCTTGGGAAGCAAGGGCTTGGTAAGACATTCTTTTGCATCCTTGCACCCAAAATTGATCGCTTCACATTGCAAATTTTCAGTTTATATAATATTTTTATTGTTTAAAGAGAATATATAGCATTTGGAACTATCTATATTTCCTACTTATTACATTGTAATTATATAGTAAATGTGTTGTGTTAGCTTATTTACCCCCTGTGGTACCAGATACCATTATTTGTATACAGCAGCTTGAACCTATTGCAAAGTTTCCACTTTCCCCCTCAATTGCATCCATTTATGGATTTTCACAGGTCACACTGGATTCTTTCTTGATTTAGTTTGGCTTCCTTTTTGACTTAGTTCCAGTCTTTTAATCGATAAGCATTTTGATGCGGGTTACACATACAGTGCAGATGCAGCGGCCGTTATCCGATCATTTCACGGGTTGTATTTCTTTGCACACCCCGTGTTAGCTCGAGATATCTTGAAAATTTCCCGCGTTAAGACGTAAGTTTACTAGTGTTTTGATCAAGTGCAGAAAATTGCATTTTAACGTTGTCTGCAATACCATCGAAACTCAAGTGGGCGATTGCACGTAGTTGTCGTAAAAAGTCAAAATGTCAGATATTTATATATATTTAAATGCCTTTACAATTTTATGTACAGTATGGTGTAGTACTGTACCTGCACTACTGTGTGTAAACAGTAAAACAATAACACACCCAAAAAAATATATGTAAAGCATGATAAAGAAAAATTCTGGATAACAAAGGAAAAATGCACAATACAAAAATACAACGTCACCTCTTCTTCCAAATGTACAATCTTGTATTTTTCTTCTTTTCAATGGATGGTGCTTTTTGGACATCTTGGACTATAAAGAAAGAGACAATATTATATATTTACAATCGCACATACATTATTCAATCCAGATTATTGAGGTTTGGGGGGAACGTCATGACATGGGGAATAGTACATTATGACTACAGTGCCTTGTATCTTCTGCTTTTGGGGGGTTAGAGGAGACAAAGCATGCATGACATGGGCAACAGCACTTTACAATAGGACTAGAGGTTTAAAGAACCTTAGGTTTTGGGGGATTTGGGGGGAAGGGACATGGTATGCATGGGTTTGAGCACTGTGTCTTACCTGGCAGTATTTCTGGAAGAGTTTCCTGCATCAAAGGGGGGGGGGGGGTTCTGGCACGTTGTCTTTGTATTCTGCAGATAGAGGGGGTGAGCGTGGGTGGGCCTGTTGTGTACTTGGTGTTGGCACCGTGAAGGTAAAATCCAGGGATCCGGAGGGTGCACAGGGGGAGGGAAGGTATGCAGTTCCTCCATGGGAGCCCACACCCCTGCACATGCATTGGACATACAGGGTCAGGGACTCCAAGCAAAGACTAGAGCCACACGATGTTCCTATCAATCTTATCCAGACGAACATCCATGCACCTATCCATATTCACCATGCTCCAAAAGATGATTCAACTTGGCCTTCATTCGGTCCCTGTATTGCTCTGTAGAGTTGTCAGTGAAATCGATACCACTGAAAACATGCATCATGCTGGTGACCAAACTGGATATGGTGCAAGCAGTGCTGGTGTCACCCAGACAAACATCTGCGTGCCTGGGTGCTGGAAGAGGTGAGCTTGGGGCTTCAAGAATTATATCAGCATGGCTGGGTGCAGGAGCTGGTGACCTGGGGTTTTCCGGACGCGCATCGGCGTGGCTGGGTGCTGGAGCAGGTGAGCTGAGGGTTTTCCAGATGAGCATCGGTGCACAAAGGTTCGGAGCAGGCGGATGTTTTGGAATGGGTGGTGGTGAGCAATGGCAGTGAAAAGTCTGAGACGTCCGATTCTGCTTCAGCGGGTACAGGGGCACATCTGGTGCCCGTCCAAACAAGTTGATCCTTGTTGATTTTGGCCATTTTCTTCTTCACAAGAGCCAGGGTTGCAAAAAATACCTGTGTGTCTATATATATATATGTATGTGTGTATGTGTGTATGTGTGTGTGTGTGTGTGTGTGTGTGTATATATATATGTGTGTATTAATATGTGTGTGTGTATATATAGTTACATAATTACATAGTAGATGAGGTTGAAAAAAGACGTAGCATCAAGTTCAACCTATGCTAAATTTAGACAACAGATACTTTATCCTAAAACTATACTTACTTCTTGATCCATAGGAAGGCTAACAAAAAACCCCAGAGTCATATCATCCAATAATATCTTATAAGGGGAAAAATAAATTCTTTCCTGACTCCAAGAATTGGCAATCGGATTAATTCCTGGATCAACATCCTTCCCATGTATACTTATTTGGTATATTCCTGTATACCTTTCCCATCTAAAAAGATGTCCA
Organism: Ascaphus truei; assembly: GCA_036426205.1. Classification (NCBI taxonomy): domain Eukaryota; kingdom Metazoa; phylum Chordata; class Amphibia; order Anura; family Ascaphidae; genus Ascaphus; species Ascaphus truei. The sequence goes on from CM071570.1 coordinate 224,298,020, forward strand.
ACCTTTTTTTGATCAAATCTGCCATCACAGTCTCCATGGGTAATGAATTCCACATTTTAACTGCCCTTACTGTAAAGAACCCTTTCCTTTGTTGCTGGTGAAATCTCTATTCCTCCAACCTTAAGGGATGGCCCGAGTCCTTAGTACTGCCCCTGGGATGAATAGTTCTTTTGAAAGCTCCCTGTACTGTCCCCGAATATATTTGTATATAGTTATCATATCCCCTCTTAGACGCGTCTTTTCTAATGTAAATGAATCTCATTTAGCTAGCCTCTCCTCATAAGTTAGATTGTCCATCCCCTGTATTAATTTGGTGGCTCTTCTCTGCACTCTCTCTAGTTCCATAATGTCTTTTCTTAAGATTGGTGCCCAAAATTGTACTCCATATTCAAGATGTGGTCTTACTAGTGCTTTGTAAAGGGGCATAATTATGTTTACTTCCCTTCCATCCATTGCCCGTTTGATGCAAGATAAGATCTTGTTTGCCTTTGCAGCTATTGCATGACTTGGGGCACTATTTCTAAGCCTGCTGTCTACAAGCACTCCTAAATCCTTCTCCATCAAGGATTCCCCCAATTTATCCCCATTTAATTTGTAATTCGCCTTTTTATTCTTGCATCCCAAATGCATAACCTTGCATGAATCTGTATTAAACCTCATCTGCCATTTACCTGCCCATATTTCCAGTCTCTCCAAGTCCTTCTGAAGAGAAATTACATCCTGCTCTGATTCTATTACCTTACACAATTTAGTATCATCAGCAAAGATGGAGACTTTGCTCCCGATGCCAACCTCAAGGTCATTAATAAACAAGTTAAAATGCAGGGGTCCCAGTACCGATCCCTGAGGTACTCCACTCACGACTTTAGCCCAACCTGAAAAAGTTCCATTTATGACAACCCTCTGTTGTCTGTCCTTTAACCAGTTTTCAATCCAGGTGCATATATTATTACTGAGTCCAATTTTCTTTATTTTTTACACCAACCTCTTGTGTGAAACCGTATCAAAAGCCTTTGCAAAATCTAAGTAGATCACATTAACAGCATTACCCTGGTCTAAATTCCTACTTACCTACTCAAAGAAACAAATAAGGTTAGTTTGGCATGATCTATCCTTCATAAATCCATGCTGACTATTACTAATAATTTTGTTTTCCATTAGGTATTCCTGAATATTATCCCGTATTAAACCTTCAAGTAGTTTCCCCACTATTGAAGTCAGGCTTACAGGTCTGTAATTTCCCGGTTGTGATCTAGCTCCCTTTTTAAATATAGGCACCACATCTTCTTTATATGTGTGTACCTATATATGAATGAATCTTACCAGAGGGCAGTCGTGTGCAATTAAGGAATTGCGGGACCTCGGGGATATGGAGATCAAGCCGTCGGACAAAGGTGGGAATGTTGTCCTGTGGCCAAAGAATATGCATGAGAGGGAAGCCTTATGCCAGTTAAAGGATAAAAACTGTTACAGTACTCTCCCGGGCGACCCTACAGACAGATTCAAACATGATTTAGATAATCTTATTATGGAGGCCATTTCACCGGGCATCATTACTACTAAACAGAGTTCGGCCTTGGTCTCCAGGTTTCCCGTGGTCCCCACCTTTTATATGCTCCCCATATCCATAAGGATTCCTCCCGCCCAACAGGATGCCCCATCGTTTCTGGCGTGGGGGGGTTGTGCGAGCCCATTTGCCGTTTCCTTGATACATTTTTAATCCCTATTGTTGAAACATTGCCATCTCATCTGAGGACACATCTGATGTGCTCCTCAGATTGGACCAGGTCGCCCTCAAGGGAGGTACCGTGCTAGCTACTTGTGATGTAGAATCACTATACACCAATATTAACCATGGTGATGGTTTACGAGCAGTGTGGTACTTCCTATTGAGGGAAGGCCTGGCCCCTGAGATGGTAGAATTTTTGTTGGACTTGTTACAATCTATTTTGACCCATAATTATTTTCTTTTCAAGTGCCAATATTATTTACAAGTCAGGGGAACGGCGATGGGTGCGACATGCGCGCCCTCCTACGCCAATCTATTTTTGGGGCTTTGGGAAAGGGAGGTTATCTTTCAAGATGATGTGGTTCTTGGGTCAGAGCATGTGATTCTCTGGTTGAGATTCATTGACGATATCCTTATCTTCTGGGATGGTACATCTCAGGAGTTTGGGGGGTTTGTCGATGATCTCAACCAGAACTCGCTTAATATCAAGCTCACGTCAGTCTCGAGTCAAACATCAGTGGAATTCCTGGATTTTAGGATCTCTCTCAGCAGGGATGGATATATTGAGACTGACATCTTCCGCAAAATTACTGCTACTAATTCCATCCTTCATGCAAGCAGCAGTCATCCGCCCCATCAGATTAAAGAGATCCCCATGGGAGAGTTCCTGAGACTTAGGAGAAATTGCTCCACACAAGCAATCTACACTAGTAGATTGACGAAATGGCATTAAGATTCCTACAACGGGGTTACAGTAGGACTTCGGTTAAACGAGCAAGGAGAATATGTGAGGCCAGGGTCCGATCCTCTCTTCTGGTTACAGGGAAGGACAATCGACTGGCACCAGACAAGAACATCAGGTTTATTGCCACATACGACAGGAACTGGCAGTGTTATCTCCATGCTAGCCAGAAACATTGGCATTTGTTGCGATCCGATCCGGATCTATGCCAAATTTTAGGACCAAGAGTGGATCTGGTAAGCCGCAGAGCTCCAAACCTAAAGGATAAATTGGTTCAGAGTCACTATAGTGTCAGCAAGGTTACCCATTTCCTCTCCAAAAGGATGCCCCCGGGATTTCTTGCCTGCAAAACATGTTCAGCATGCCAATATATGATGAATACATCTATTTTCCTTAATACACAGAATTCAAGGACATTTAAGATTAAAATGCCTCTAAACTGTAAGAGTAAGGCAGTAATATACTCTCTTTCATGTCCTTGTTCTAAAACATATATTGGTATGACGACGCGAGAAGTTTGCTTCCGCGTCCTTGAACATGTTAGGAACATCAAAAATGCAGAGCACGATCTCATTAGGGGTAAGAAATTAACCACAGTGGCAAGACACTTTAAAATCTTTCATATCTCCAATCCAGGCTTTTTATCAGCTTTTGCCTTTGATCAGGTTTCTCTGGGGTTACGGGGTAGAGATTTAGAGAGGCGTCTTTTGCAGAGAGAGTGCAAATAAAATGTGGATTTTTACATTGGGCACTCTCCTCCCTCATGGCCTTAATGAATATACAGGGTATGCCATGTTTTTGTAAGGAATGTCCTCTCTTTCTCTCCTCCTGATATATCTACCAGGGGGTTCTTATCTGTTATACACATTTTTATTGTGTATCACTTATGTGTATTAATTTATTTCAGTTAACACTTTTATTATTAATTTATTTAATTATTATAAACTGTATTTATTATATTACACCTATGGTTTTTTTTTATAGTTGTTATAGTTATGGGACAAACAATTTCTCTTTAATAAAAGTAGATTATTATTATTATACGCTTTATACTTTGATAAATATAGCCCATTTTTTCATATATTTAGGAATTTACACTTTTATAATTATTACACAGTATTGGGTGTTTTAATTGTATAACTTTATCACATTTTCATACATTTTGACTTATATATATATATGACCTCTTAGCTCCTGTGTGTTCCTCTTCTCTCTCTCTTTATGGAATTAATGCCTTAGTTAAAGAATCTGTACTTCTCTGACACTTATTTGTGCAGTAGATTTTTCTTGCAGTTACTTGTGGCATTTATCAGTATTTCTATTTTTACTGATTTGTATATTTCCCTATCCGTTTTCTGATTTAATTCCTCTAGTTTGACAAGTTCCTAAGAAGTAATAATCTTCATTAAAGATGACTTTCTTCTCTGGCAGTAAGGAACTGCCTGCTCCACTGCCCTGCTCAGGATGATGCTGTATCTATGATGTGTGCACCATGGGCTGCGTGTTGTTGTCTGGGCTGACACAGCTTCAGAGGGACTGTTTGGATACTGCAAACCTGATTTTGTTTGTACCGGCATGGATCATGTGGGGCTATGTTTACCTTTTATAAATGTACCCTCCCCCTGGATGATACAATGGGAGATGTCTGCTTCTTTGCAGCTGCACGTCTTATCATGATGACACGCTGCAGCCTTCAGCAGCTAATTACTTATTCACTGCTACTACTGGTGCTCTCGTGAGACTTCTAGCACACTATCTGTGGGCGGTTTTGATTGGAGTAGTGCTCATTGACAAACCAATAGGCACTTTGGTTACATCTCATGCTGGACAGACCATCTCACTAGCAGTCAGTGTAATTTTGCTCCTTATGAATCAGCTGTTTATGTTCTCTGTTCACATTCTCATTGGTCAACGCTAATTGATTTTGTGTATTTAAACCCTAACTGGATGTCATTTTATTAAGCCCCTTGAAGAAGCAAAGGGTTCGAAACGCCGCATCGGGCTTGTTTTTGTGTGTACTCCCCTTGGATCCCTGTCATCGGTTGTGAACTCTTGCTGCAATAATGACACAACATTTCTTGCCTTTCTTACAATCCTAGGACTCCATATAAGGACATTATACTCATTATTTTCTGCAAGTATATATAATAATTCCTTAATATATGTGGTGAATTTTTGTCATTTATTTGTTTCTTTGGTACTAGGTGGTACTGTTTTTGGCAACTATTACTAGTAGCAGTTAATAGTTCACAGCACACAGCTGTTGTAATAATATTATTTTGACCGGCCGGTCTTTATATATATATATCTCAGGAGGTTATTTCTCTTTTTTCACCTGAATAGTAAGATCCTGTTTTTTTATATTTACTTAGGATCTTAGTATTACCCTGATATTTTCACAGCTGTTGAGACCCTCTGGGGATTGTTTTATATTTATATTTGTTTAGTGTTTTCCATGTCCATTAATAAACATTTTTTCCTTATTATTGTTGCTTGAGTGCTTTTAGTGGAACACTTTTCTTTTTTCTTTTGTGTATTTCATATATATATACATATGAACAAAAAACAAACAGAAGCGCAAGCTCTATAGCACGTAACTGTTTAAACAATAAAGTACATTTATTTAAAAAACTGCAGCCCAAAGGAAATGCACTTACAGGATTAAAAAAAGAAATCATAAGTGGGAGAGAAATCTATGTGTAGTCATTTGCGAGGATGAGGGGGTCCCAGGTAGGCAGGGTACACCTGCACAGCTTGCAGCCACCACCTGCTCCTGTCACGAGTTGGCGCCACGGAACTGAGTCAATCAGTATCTCCAAGTCCTCTGCTCTTAGCATGGAACAGTTGCCAGCACTTAAAAATGCAGCTAGCTGGATAGCAGGGATGCCCAGGACTCTGTGTACACACACCCAGAAACGCGATGACGTCACCAAACCCAGGGTTGGTCAGGCCTGACGAAGCATGTTTTCTGTGCGAAACGCATAGCCTGCTGAATGTGGAGCTTTATGGACACTCTAGGACTCCGTACTCCCACACCTCTACACTTTCCTCTCTGCTGCCGGACGCGGTATACAGCGTCGCTGTGAGGAGAATGAGAAGCGGAGAACCCGCAAGGCCACTCGCCATGTGAGTGGTTTTTTAGCTTTTATTGTTTGTTATAATAAAGTGTGTTATTTTTAACCCCTATTCTCCTGGATGTCTTTGTGGGACTGAACTTGCCACGAGTGCTAGGACGCCCTGTGGAGAGACAGACCCAGAAGACAAAGAATGGAAAAGATACCACCTAATGGTATTGACTCACATGGCCGTGTTAGTCACTATTTATTCATTTATATTATACACTACCACTCTTCCGCCTGCATGTTCACTGGGGCAGTTACTGCAATCTGCAAGGAGATTTTAAAGACACTTCTACATGTGGGGACTCACACATGGCCGTGTAAGTCGGATATTTATTTATATTTTTGCACCATCATCTCTCTCACTATATAGTGTGTATTGGATACCACTACAGGTTTAAGATACCCCATATATGTCGGTCACACAGAGGGTTAAACATTATTTGTGTCCGCCCCCACTATTCTCACTAGTGCATGGTTGATTGCATGCTTGATATTCATTTCTCAATACAGTGATTCTACTGACAACTGTGCTGGAGGGGTCCAATGTAATACTCTGCCTTGGTATGGTACAGCTGCTGGAAACTCCTGTTGCACTTCTGCAATGCTACACTCGATCAGCCAGTCTCTCAGCACATTAATGCCAGTTCTCCGGTCAGCTGAATGCTCTGGACACAGTCCGCATGTGCAGCGTTTGCAACCAGGCTATCCGTCAGGTTCAGAGACCTCCTCTCTACCGCCGTGCGTGCTGACGTCACCACCTTGTCCCAACTAGTTTTGTCACTATCACGTGACTTCCTTACGGGAAATGAATATTGGTTATATATATATATGTAGCCCTGTTTCCCCTAGAATACAGGAAGACTACCAATGCTGAATAATCTGTTGGCTCGCAGGGCCTGATCCGCTGCCACGGAGAGCCTGGGGCAATATATATATGTATTATCTCTTACCTGATTGTAAATGTGCATATAAGGAGGACAGATAGAATATCCCAGTGTTTAAAGGTAGAGATGACGGATGGGATTTGTTGGGACTTGGTGGTTGGATTAGTTCTCTGGAAGCGAAGCTATTGGATGCTTTTGTGTGTGTGTCTGTCCTACTCATCACTCTCTATGTATGTGTCATATGCAGTAAACTTTGATCCAGAAGTGCGTTGCACCCCCACCGACGCTATGCCTCTTTTCGGTGATGTCAGCAGTCCCCCAGAAGAAGAGACCGAGAAGAAATCAACTGTGCCGATATAATGGCCGAAAAAGAATGACAAGGCACAATTGGACAATCTCCTGGTCCAGCAGGACTATGCAATGGTTAACTGTTCTTTAAATAGACTGTCTCTAAAGAATAAGAGGGGACTAAGAAGATTGGATATGAGGCTATGAGGAAAGTGGGAGGTCACCCAGAGGCGTGTGTCAGCCACAAGGAAAGGATCATAAGTCAGCCATGTTTTACCATAGCAGCCATTTTGCTGTTTTGCCATTCTGAATAAATGCAGTATGAAAGATGCGTGCAAGATGGATATTTGTGCAATCGCTCCCGGTAGAAATTAGCCCCCACCAATTTTCACAAATTTTAGCCGCCATAATGTGCTAATAGTTACAGAAGAGCAGTGTGAATAGTAATTTAGAAATTGGTAATAGTTTTTGTAGTAATAGTCAACCTGGTAAACAGGAAAGATATCATACCAGCCACACCGATATATATCTCTCTACAAACAAGAACTCCTGTGGCCATATATATTTATATATATTTTTATTTTCTTCGGACCCCCAAAACCTGCACCACTATTTCAGTACGACAAAATATATCAACAATATCAAAAACAATATAGTAGTTGTTAGGTTATGGACCCACGACAAAATAAGGGAAAGAGAATTGTTATGGGACTGATATTTATCGTTTGCATATTTGTAGTATTAGTTGTTATTATTTCATGTTACAAATTTATGTGTTTATCTTTATGTAAAATGATTATGCCTTTTGGTAAGTCCATTGATCACACATATGCATCACTGGACGTTAATGCCCCCATTCACAGTTTCCCAAATATGATACGTAACTCTGGACCTACTGCCACTAGAGTCCAGATACCTTTGATGGATTATGATAACATTCAAATCCAATACAAGACCCCCATATCCTAGAGGTTAATTGTCATTTTGTGATGACAAAAGGGGGGATTGTAAATGTGCATATAAGGGGGGACTCCATTTTGATTGCTGGATAACCATTTTTCTATAACTATTCTGTACTAACGTTTAAGTCTCAGGAACTAATCACATGCCATATGCCATATGTAATTGTGCTGTGCAGGCAGGTCTGAGAATGTGACTTGACCTGTCACCTACTTATCTCTAGCTGAACTGTGTTTTGTTCAGACTTATTCAGACTTATTTTGCCCTGTAGAAAACAGGAACTTGTCTTCAGCCATACTGGGCATAAGTTACACAACAATGCATTTCACAACATACTGCCATTTCCTTAACGGCCTCCTAACTCGGTATTGAGCCCCTTTCCCAGACCATAAACTGTCTAACTGTCATTTTGCTGAGATAGACAGACTGTGAAGTAAAAGGGGAAGTATGTTCTCATATCTGTGTTTTTTCTATGCTCAAGTTTGCTATATAAACTGGCTGTATACCCTTCAATAAATGAGAGAACAGTTTTTGACAAAGCTTGTCTGACTCAATTACTGTCTTCTCCCGAGCTCGTCCGCCATTTTGTTTTCCCAGATCATCAGCGCTATAAGAGTGGGGTAAATCCTCCGGAGGTTGGAAGTCGTCCTGAGTCGGCAGACGGTGTATTTTCATGCTAAGACGTTGGAGAATACAAGGGCACATTTTCACTGATGCAGCACCTCCAACTGCGATGGCTCCCAGCAGAGCGGGAGTTGTTCCTCGCAGGACACCAACACAATAATAACCAGTATGTAAAAGAACTAATAACTTTACTAACGGTAACCATAACCTCATATGCATAACATTTCTGTATACTTCCCCAAGGAGACACAACTAGCCAAACGTCTCGCAGGACGCGACCCTCCACCGTGTTCCCCACACCGTGTCCAATGTCCCACACCTCAAACCCCAAAATGTGTGTAGTGACTGCGCAGCCACTAGAATGAGAATGTTACAGTTGGTGCACTTAGTAGAGATTACCTGCCGAGCACTCCTGCACTCGGACCAGCAGACAATCTTCGCAAAGGTTCCGCAGACACGGGGCCTTCCGAGATGTTCCTCCGGGGCAATCCACCCGGGCGACTAGTAATGTCTCTGACAAGGTTTGAACCCAAACATCTGCAGCGACCGCTGTGTCTCTGCCCTAACACAATACTGGGGCAGGATCCTAGTCTAGGGCATGTCCCTATAGTAACCACAAACTGTCTTTGACTTAGGGCCTAACTGGGGCCTAGGGGAAAAAGTTCTGGCCTAGTGTAGAGGCTACTTGCCTCTCTACACACCGAGCTCCCACCTCTATCCCTTCCTGCTCTGGACTGAGGCTCATGGTCCCCTGCTCTAGCCTTCCTCTCATTGGTCTGGGCTTCGCACGCTCCCGCAGCCACTCCCTGCGCATGCGGGAGCTCCCTTCCAGCGCCGACGCTTCTCAGACTTACTGCGCATGCGCAACTACCAAAATGGCGACGCCCTGAGCGCTTGGGCCACCCTGGAGCTTCCCATACACCGGAACACTCCCTGCACTCGTCGCAACCCTCCCTGACTCTCCCACAGCAGCTGAGGTAGGGACAGACCTGGGGGACCTAGCTACATATATATATATATTTATTTCTGTCTCTATTGAAAGTACTGCTACTATTTACTCTGAATTCGTGAGCTTTTTCCCAGGGTGACAAAGTGGCATTCTGTTGACACCATATGGCAACTAAAAAGTGTGTTCCACAGTGCCTTATTTGTTACAATATCTACTACATTTTTGTATCTATAATTTATACGAAAGCCTGTATGATTGCCAAAATATTCAATTGGCTTTTTTGTACAATGGTATGTTTCAAAAAAAGGTTTTCAAAACAGCAGGGCCTGAACAATTTCCTGCTGCTCCAGCCAGAGAACATTTTCAAGCTTCTGTCTCTCTGGCTGTTTCCATGTGGTAATAATTTACATGCTGTGTTGAGAGGATGTATATTCATTCAGTTTATATTCATGTATGCTACTACTAAACCTGAATTATAAAACAACACTTAAAACTACCTTGCACTTTGAGACATCACGACGATAAGCAGTTACATAGTGTATTTATTTCTGGGATATATCAAGAGACTTCCAACATCTGAAATCTGATTAGAAAGAAGAACTAATAATTACATAATTTAAATTTTGTATGGTATTTAGTTTAATTTATTGATATAACAACTTAACATTATATCAAGGTATTATATTTTTATTGTGATTTATATATATGTAGCCCTGGTAAGAAATTGGGCTATAGTTCTTTCCTCCTTCTGGTATAAGCCCTGGTAAGGGCAGGCTGCCAGAAGTTATCATGGGTTTCCCCCACTTCAAGCACGGCACTGAATGGTGGAGGTAGGTCACCTGACCCTGTGTCAAGGCAAGAGACACAGGGGAGGGGCCTGCTGATATCATAAAGAGCAGTGCACTTCCTATTTAGAGTCAGGACAAGTCTAGAGTTCAGAGAGTGTGACACTGGCTGGTCCAGTGTGACAGTAGTTAGTGTACAGTTGGAGAAGGAGAAGCCAGCAGCCTCTGAGTAGAGCTGCTGGAACTATAGTAGTGAGGTGGACCAATGCCTCTCACCCTGTTTAGGGGATGAGGGAAGAGCTAGCCCCACCCTGGGTGCCCTTGGCCTAGGGTGGTGGCAGGGGAAGATACCATCCTGAAGGAGAGCAGTCTGGGTGGAGTATACAACCTGTACCTGACTGGTGATCATGCTGCTGTTGTTGCTGATATTGCTGCTGTGTGAATAAAGAGCTGCTGCTGCTATTTAAAGAGGCAATCGTGTGAGACTGGAATCTCTCATCCCTGTGTGGGAATACTCTCTATAAGGATTCCACCCCGCATGCCTGGGGCTTACTAGAGATGGAGGCTCTGCACCACTAGATGAGAACGAAGGCATCCACCCCACAAACCTGTTCCTGTCATCCCCCATACCATCGCGGGAGACTCAGGCCCTCCTGTTGCCAGCAGGTATGCACCACATACAGACATATAGCCAAACCCTAGTACAGCGTAGGGGGCCCGATCTGCGATTGTCCCGGGGTTGATGGGTTACAGTTGGAGGCGCTGCTGAGATAAACAGGACAGGTTTTCAGCGAAGCAGAACTGAAAGTGTTAGGTACACCTTCAGAGCAAGTGCTACAGAGAGTAGGGTATGTTTGCATACTAGGGGTAGTCAGGAGAGCATGGATTCTCGCACAGTATGCCCTGGGTGCCCTAAGAGGGTGATGTAAATGTGGGTACATGGCTATAGCTGTCCTAGTCCCTTGAGGCAGATAGTGTGAGACAACTGGGGGTTTAGCCTGTTAACTTGTCCAGGGACCATGGCCCAGGGTCTGCACTATGAGTGGCCAAAAGTAGGAGATGCCCAGTACTTAGGAGATGCCTAATACCCTAGCCAGTACCTAGAAAACACACCACAGAGTGCTTGTGATGAACCGTCAGCGAGTGCGGTGTACTAAGAAAGAGTTCTGCCTAGCCTGGGGTATGCCATACTTTGTATTCGTTGGCTAGAGCCCCAGAGAGAATAGTAAGTGTCTAGGAACGTGTTGCACAGTAGACACTGAGAGTAGCGCTATCGTGGGCTTAGTGGGCTCATTAAAGATGGTGGCGAGAGATACATGTGCTCTGCGGGGCATGGAGGAGGTTAAAATGGCGACAGCAGCATCATTCACTGCAAAGCGGGTTGCAGCCATTCCAAAATGGCGGTTCCCACCGAGCCTAGATCACGCACGTGTTGCGTACAAACAGGCTGTGCAAAATATGTGGCGAGAGATGTGCAGGGGTTTGGCACCAAACCCAGATCCCCAGCAGACAGAGCGGAGTGGCGCGAAGGCCGAAAACATGCCCACCTGTGCAGTGACTGGCCGTCAAACGAAGCCACGTCACGCAGAGAGAGAGAGTGCCCCTCCTCTTGTTTCCACCAGAGGGAGGGGGCACACAAAGAACCAATCAGAGCTGTCCTCCCCAGCGGAAGGAGAGACAGGAAGTGAGAGCGAGGAACTTTACTTCTGCTGGAGAGTTGAAGGAGAAGGAGCTAAGAGCGAGCTGAACTACTCAACCCCTGCGCAAAAGATGGCTGATCTGAGTGTGACCACCTATCAGTTTCCAGGAGGCTTCCTGGTTGTGGAGGTTGATGGCCGAGAGTATCTCCGGTGCCTGTGCATACACTGCAGGACACCCGGACCGGCCCCGAGCACGATAGCACGTTGCCCCCAGTGTGGCACGTTCTACTTATGGCCTGTCGAGCCATGGCCTATGATTAAGACCCCGCGGGGTGCCTCTCCAGCAACCATGATCGAGGTGGAGGAGAAGGCTGACCTGGTCCCGTATGTCACCCCTGAGGTAGGGACTGAGGCCCAGCCAACAAGAGATGTCCCGGCGGAAGAGAGTGCGACTGGAGTGGAGGTATCGGAGCGGGCCCGTTTCGTACCACTACCCAGTGGCGGTGTAGGCAGGACTCGTGGTGATCCCCAAGCGGAGGAACCGTTGCAGTCCTCGTCGGATGAAGGCAGCCTATCATCGGTGGCGACCCACCCCAGCTGTAAGAAAGAGACAGTTCCACTTACCTGTGAGAGGGAGCAGACGAGTCCGGAGACCACCCGACGGCGAGCGCTGGTGCGGCCTGAGCCGCGCATCAGTCCCACGGCTGTGGCGACTCCCAGTGCGGCGGAGATGGGATCCGAGGCGGCTCCGGAGGAACCAACGAGCATCGGCCGGCAGCAGAGCGGTAAGGAGACACCACCACCCCCTTACTCCCGTCAGGCGAAGATGGAACCTGAGGAGAGAGAAGGGCTTGAGGCCTACCTGCCCGTCCGCGATCCTGATGGTCTACCACCGCCCCTTCCGGTCCTCAACGCACTTCCGGTGCGAGACCACGGAGCGGCTGGAGATTCCCCGGCAACCAGCGATGACGTCACTTCCGGGTCTGACTGGTGCAGAGGCCCGGACGACTTGCTTTCTTCCCTGCAGAGAGCGAGATTGGAGGCAGAATTTGAAGAGTTCAAGGCTCAGGTAGCCAAGAGAGGAGCCCGTGGTGCGGCGGAAAGAGCAAATAGGAAGATGCCTACCGGTCGTGTCTTTGCCCGACTCAGAGACACTTTGCAGGACATTGCTGATCCCATGATCACCACCCCTAGCGCCATTGCCCCGGCCATTGCCACTGCCCCATCACGTGTCATGCCACCGGGTCCTAGTGGGAGTAAGCTGGACAAGACGCCCAAATATTCCATTGATTGGACGGATTGGGAATTGAGTGATGAAGGGTCTGATGGGGAGATACCGTTATCCAGTGTTATACGTGTGCCTAACCCTGTTGCATTTAATCCTGTGCCTAGAGGTAGGGCCAGAGGGTCCCATACTACTGCAGAAGCGGGTCCCATGAGTCCAGTAGTACATAAGATGAACCCCACAACTTATAGAAATGTCATCCAAGGTAGACGCAAAGGCTAACACTCTACTGAGGCCGAGACGTCAGGTGTGTCCTCACGAACAGAGTCTGATACAGGTATGAGTGTAGCATCATCATACGAACACCAAGATATAAGTGGTGGGCACCGCTGTTCACAGGTTACCATGAAGGTATGGACCGTACCAGGTTCGTGCTTATCAAGAACGGTATAGTAGATTATTGGTGGGATGTAGGCACCTTTTCTCCCCAGGAGGTTGCCGATGAGCTAGACAACCGGTACAGGGAGATTGAGCAGAAAATAATTATCCCCAAAGGTTCATCTATTTTGTATGACGATGTTGCCCCTGAGGAGCCACAGTTCTGGGTACTGCCAGGCAAGGCTGGGGACCGGAAATTGATGAAGCTAAGTAGGGCAGACAGGGCCATAGTGGCAAGGTACCGGCAATCCCATGGCTATGAATTCCCGTATGTGCCAGAGCAAATTATGCAAGAAATAGAGGAACAGAGAGATACCTGGCTCCGAGAAGCTGTCCTTGAGTACCTACGAACTAAGTTTGGTAGGGCCGCTTATTTGAGGGAGGTGAAAATTTGCGATGTAATAAGAGCTTGGAGTACAGGCCGGAATATTTACATGCACAGTGTCCTGTACAGACCGGAGTATGGGTCTGTACAACCATATTATGTAAAGGTTGTGGATCACAATGGACGGGAAGTAAGAAAGCCTGATCCCCGCCATTATTATTAGCTCAGGTTCTCCATGTTGGGAGGTACCAATGTTATTGATTTGCCATCCGGGTGTGACAGTCTGGTGTACGCACTAATTAATTGTGTTTCTAATCCACAGATTGTTCGCTTGCAGGATAGCACAGCAAATTAGGTCCAAGTGGGGACCATTGGATTCCACCTGAGGGAGAGTGTAATCCTGGTAAGAAATTGGACTATAGTTCTTTCCTCCTTCTGGTATAAACCCTGGTAAGGGTAGGCTGCCAGAAGTTATCATGCGTTTCCCCCACTTCAAGTACTGCCCTGAATGGTGGAAGTAGGTCACCTGACCCTGTGTCAAGGCAAGAGTCACAGGGGAGGGGCCTGCTGATATCATAAAGAGCAGTGCACTTCCTATTTAGAGTCAGGACAAGTCTAGATTTCAGAGAGTGTGGTACTGGCTGGTCCACTGTGACAGTAGTTAGTGTACAGTTGGAGAAGGAGAAGCCAGCAGCCTCTGAGTAGAGCTGCTGGAACTATAGTAGTGAGGTGGACCAATGCCTCTCACCCTGTTTAGGGTGTAAGGGAAGAGCTAGCCCCAAACTGGGTGCCCTTGGCCTAGGGTGGTGGTAGGGGAAGATACCACACTGAAGGAGAGCAGTCTGGGTGGAGTAACCTGACTGCTGATCTTGCTACTGTGTGAATAAAGAGCTGCTGCTGCTATTTAAAGAGACAATCGTGTGAGACTGGAATCTCTCATCCCTGTGTGGAAATACTCTCTATAAGGATTCCACCCGCATTCCTGGGGCTTACTAGAGATGGAGGCGCTGTCCACTAGATAAGAACGAAGGCATCCACCCCAGAAACCAGTTCCTGTCATCCCCATACCATCGCGGGAGACTCAGGCCCTCCTGTTGCCAGCAGGTATGCACCACATACAGACATATAACCAGACCCTAGTACAGTGTAGGGGGCCCGATCTGGCATTGGCCCGGGGTCGATGGGTTATATATATTATCGAAAGAGGGCAAGCCATTTTATTAGAGTCTCGAGTTCTATATACAGCATATCCTCTCAAAGTTCCCTCCAAATAACATAGGGACAAACACCTGTGCTCAGATATGCTAATGAAATATGCAAAGTATATTTAAATGACTCACATCTTACACTTCCTAAAAAGGATTTCCATAAGAACTATATTGGCAAGTCTAATGCACTGACTAGTTAGTAGGGATGGGCAAATTAGTTTAGCAAAATTTGATCCGCCTCATTTCGGGCTGTTTCTTTGGTCGTATTTTCGCATATCAGTCTCAAAAAAGGCGAATCATTTTTTCGGATTTTTAAAAAAAAAATTATCACTAATAATCCAATCCGCAAAATCAGCAATACGTTGGTGGATTTATGGATCTAACCCACGAATTCGGTAATCCACTGGAGGATTTAAACAAAAATCTGCCAATGGATTGTGGAATACGTGGATTCTTAGTTTTGGTGAGAAGCTAGTGATAAGGTGCTTATCGCTGCTTGCAACATGAGGCCTTAAGTCAGAAAAAGACATTCCTAACACAGAATTTTTTAGGTACCTCCAAATCCTGGCATTTTATACCAAACACATGATACGGCCTCCTTTGACGAATTTTTAAACGCTTTGTGTGTTGGGTAATGACACACGGGGACTAACATTCAAAATATACAGAGAAGTAATAAGTTCAGGTAAAGATTGCATGCGGAAACTAAGTTTCATGTCTCAGTGGGAGTCAGACCTGGACAAGACCTTAGAGGACAAGGAGTGGACTGAGATTTTTAACGCGGCCAAAAGTTCCATATGCACGACATTAAAGGAGAAATCATTTACGGTATTAATGAGGTTATATCTCCCCTCAGTAAAATTATCTAAATTTGTCAGGGGTTACTCCCCTTTGTGCCCCAAGCAATGCGGAGAGCCAGGGAACTTGTTGCACAGCTGTGGTCTTGTCCTCGAATAGCCCCTTTATGGGAACATATTGGAATTTGGCTACAGAGGATTTTGGGCCTCTAAATTCAGATGGACCCCTGGCTGTTCTTGCTAAATAAACAGTGCAGGAGCTATCCAGAGTGGAAATACATAAATTGCTCATTTTGCAACCGCTATGAGGTGCAAGACATTGTGGAACCAAAATATAATTTTATCCATTGAAAATTTTCGGAACAGAATTTGATTGTCTGCCAGATGGAGAAGTTGACGAGTTTAGTTAATGACTCTGGCCCAAATTTCCAAAGGGTCTGGCTGCCTTGGTTGGCCGAGATGCACATGTAACGATGTGCGGAACACGCCCCCTTCGGCGTGTTCCTTCCTTACCTGTTTTCTTCTGATCGCTGCCCTGTAGCTGTGAGTCAAGATCCTGTGTCTTTAAGGATTCCGAAGCAAACGACGCCACCTTGCTTCCTGGCAAATCCTGCCCTCCTCCTCCTCCTGACAGGAAGCAAGTCTCTCTCTGACTTTCTCATTGCTTAAAGCTGTTGCTTCCTTTAAATAGCACTCAGTGGCTACCTGTCTGGGGTCCTGCAAGTCCTACCATTGTATGCTGCTCCTGCCTGGACCTCCTTGGGATCTTTACTCATCTCCTGTGGATTCCGGAAGACAGGGACAGTCACTCAATTACTACTGAGGTTAGTTTACCGTCGGGTAGTGTAGGTACCTGCTTAGTAGCGTTCACCTTGACGTGGTGGCAGGCTTATAATTCCTTGGCCAATGGATTAGACTAAGAACCCTTATGTTTATATTTAGTTTTGCTGCACTCTTCAGTTATTGGCACTATGCCTTTAAGGAGGCTGGTTGTCCTCCAGTATGCACTCCACTAATGTGATCTACTGACATTCTGTCTTAAGGAGGCTGGACGTCCTAAAGGATGCACTCCACTATAGTGACCTTGTGCTTTGGATACTACCGCCCCTGTTTCTCACATGTGGCTTCCCACAACCCCCACGTTGGTGCCTGAGAACGCGCGCACTCCTGCTCTGCTGTCAGAGCATGCGCGCACATGCAGCTGGATCACTCGTGTCTCTGAGCCAGGCACCGCACCTCCGGATGCGTCGTGCATTATTATGCATGCGACGCGGTCACGTGACTACGTGCGCCGATCCCCAGCTGCGCGGCAACTTACTCCCTTCGTATCCCCTGTGGCCTCCCCACCTCGCTAATGGGTCCTTCCCTTTCCCTGCGCTTGTGTGGAGAGCACAAGCGACACAGCACATCCATGGGGTGCGCATTCCACTATTTGGCTCTGACAGGAATAAGTGAGTTCTCCTTTGATCAGATGCAATAAGTAGGGGATAGTGATGGTAGGTCTGGTCTAAGCCTCATACAGAGACTAAGAGGGGCTCATCCGGATGGCAGAGGACAAAACGCAGAGTCTTGCCAGGGACTAGGAACAAAGAAGCTGAAAAGATTTCGCCTACGCCACCCCCTCTCACTCTCTTCCCTACCCATGGTCAGTTTTATGTGTATGTATTTGTGTGACATAAGGAATTGACATGGCATTTATGTAAGAGAGTTCCTGTGACAACATGTATGACTGTATACTATGCCTTGTGGAAAAAAATAACATTTTAAGTTGAAAAAAAATGAACGAAACTTTCCCTACCGCCTCTCCAAATAAAAATAATATCATCGGTAAATCTCCTCCAAAGCACCATGTTTGTGTCAAGAACGCCACCTGCCCATATGGTATCCTCCTCCCATTTACCCATGAACAGGTTGGCGTAGCTCGGCACAAACCTGTTGCCCATCGCTGTTCCACACAACTGTAAATAATATTCATCATTGAAAATGAAATAGTTATGATTAAGTATATAGTTGATACTATCTAGAATTCATTTGTTTTGATCCTTATGTATGAATTTATCTAAATCTAGAAAATATTTCACTGCTTCCTGTCCTTTGTTATATTCTATATAGGTATATAGCAGGGGTCTCCAAACTCCAATCAAAGACTGAGCCACTGATTGAGCCACCTGTGCTGAAACAGGGATATCCATAAAAGCCGGCCTGTTGGCGGCCCTTAAGGACTGAGTTTGGAGACCCCTGTTACTGTATTGTGACGTAACTTCACATGTCACTAATCATTTTCTTGCCATTCAATGTTTTTAAGGAGATGTATAATGTGTGTACTGTCCTTAATGAAATAAGTTTCATATATTTTCACATTTCTATCCATAACTTTTGCTGAATGAGCATTATCTGAACTATAAATGATTCATACTGTATGTACATTATCTGATGATCCTCAATAAATTTACTTCTACTGTAATTACAAATCTTCTAAATCCATTTATGCCAATCAGATTTTTCCATAGTAGATCTATGGGACCATTCATTTCTAATATCTATTATTATGCTTTTTTTTTAATGAGTAATTTGTGTATACTATGAAAGTTTCTGTGTATATACACACCATTTGTATCCAAATTCTATATTTCTGCTTATAAAGCATCTGATTAACGTTAATTGAAGCAATAGAAAATGATATATTAGGAGGGGACACATGGACATATAATACATACCCCTGAGGAAGCAGGAACTACCTGTAAAATGCATAGGGTTGCCGGAGGACCAATATTTGCACAGCACTTGAATACCGGAAGTGACGTAGGAAGCTGGCTGGAACGGTGGTGGGTCGCGATCAGCGGAGAAGAAGTAAAGTGCTAAAGCTGGTCCCGTCTTATGTATACTCTGTCTATGTGAGTGTACCTTGATTTTTATATATAATGTTGGACTTTTTAAGAAGAGGCTTAGGAATCTTTCTGTTTATCTGCTGTGGGAGCGGAGGAGTAAAAATGAAACGTAACGCACGCCAGGTTTCAAATCCTTTGTCTCAATTTATTACTCATAGGGTAATGGTTTTTATACAGAATAAAAAAAGATATTGGTTAGAGGCATATCATAGGCGTGTCCTGGGCGTATCTTTGATTAGAGGCGTGATTTAGGGGCAGGACATATTAGTGGCGTGACTTTTGAGACGTGTCTTTTTTTAGTACAAGCAATTGTCTAAATACATAGCTTATTCATTGTCTGTTATCAAAAGAGACATTGGGCCTCATGCAGTAAGCGTTGATAAGGGAATTATCGCCATTTTATAGGCAAAATTGGGTTTGAGATTCAGTAAGCGCCGATAAGTGCTTGATTTCGCCAGGTTTCGGAGCCGATTATTTTGTTATGGCCAGTCGGCTGCCGATAAGCCTGTTTTCGCCACTTATCGCCACTTTTTTAAATCGGCTGGATTCAACAAAAAAAAACAGCTTATCGGGCCTGATCGGCACTACGAAATTGAGATGTTATGGCCAATTTCTCCCGCCAACTAAAGTTGGCAGTTTGGAGGGGAGAACGATCGCTAAGGCTGCCGCAACGGCACTTAGAAAAAAAAATCTTCTGTACATCAATGGAGTCAATGGAGCGGGGACGTATAACAGTATAGTACTGTTTACGTTTCATTGCTCACAATACAAACGTCATTTGCATTACAGTGTGGGGGCATTCCCTGCATTGTGTCACAGCTGACGTGTATTATTTGCATAACATTATACTTTTACATGTTTGCAGCATTTGCGGGTCACATTACTCATCATGTGATGATGTGCCAAGGGAAAATACTATACTCAACTCTTAAAGGAGAACCTCACATCATATCACACATTTTAATGAACTGAGCGACAATTATTTACATGATGTTACACATGTCACACATGTCACACATACACAGTATATTCATCTTCCTTTACATTACACAATGCTTGTAATGTGACACGCATCTTTAAACGTTCATGTACATCTGTCTTCTCATGTTTACATATAGTTTTGGGTCCTCCCTATTTTCATGACGTCACTTATTGGACGCTCAATCACATTGCATGTTTACATTGTAACCGTAGCATTACAAGCACTTCAACCTAACTTATACACACATGTACAGTAATTCAGCATTAGGACACCTTGTTAACTCATTCTATACCAACTATCCTCCTTACAGAAATGCATGCATATGCACACGACTATTCATTGTTGTCAACATGTCACAATAACATGCCTAATTACACATGTTACACAAAACTTTTCCCACGTCAATCTCAGCCTTTTTGCCTAATTACATGACTGACTGTTGCGTTCACAAGTGTTACATGCATTGCACATGCAACTATTTATTTGCAAGCAATGTTTCTACAAAGGTTCACGTCACATCATTGCCAAATATCATCATTCCCTGCAGAATACACACAACAAATACTTATAACAAGAACTGCACACAGCTTGCCACAGAAGTACTTTATTATGTTAATGTAACACCTTGCATTTTACTATGTCACCTGACATCATCACATACCTATTTAAAGGACGCCCATTACCTGATCATTCACAGCTACTCATTTCAAAATGTTGAGATTGTTTAGGAGACGGAGGAACATTCTTTTCTATGACATGCTTGATGATGAAGACAATCATATAGGGCAAGGGAGGGACACACCGAGGGACAGTGACAGTGACA
This sequence comes from Ascaphus truei, assembly GCA_036426205.1. Lineage (NCBI taxonomy): Eukaryota > Metazoa > Chordata > Amphibia > Anura > Ascaphidae > Ascaphus > Ascaphus truei. The sequence continues at coordinate 224,318,429 of CM071570.1, forward strand.
GGGACAGTCACGCGGATACGACAGAGACAGGGAGAGGGACAGGAGATCAGAGGAGAAGACAGAGGAGACAAGTTGTGCCTCGTCCGCGTCTGTACAGGGAGAGAACCCTGTTAGATGGGATGAGTGAGGAGGAGATTGTAAGTCGCTATCGTTTGAGTTCAGCAGCAATCTTATCTCTTTATCAGGAGATAAGGGGAGATTTAGATTTTTTCACAGCCAGAGGTCGTGCAGTCCCTGGGCTTGTTAAAATGCTGTGCTCATTACATTATCTTGCTTCCGCGTCATACCAGACAACTGTGGGCATAGTGGGCGGGGTCTCGCAATCTACATTCTCGCGGGCCTTGACCCAGTTTCTCTATGCACTCAATAGACGCGCTAGGAATTATATTCATTTTCCTACAGAGGCGACAGAGTGGCTGGAAGTCAGGACTGGCTTTTATAATATAGCAGGGATACCATGTGTGCTGGGTGCAATCGATTGCACACATGTTGCTTTGATTGCACCTAGTCAGAGTGAGCATGTGTACCGCAATCGTAAGCACTATCATTCACTCAATGTACAGGTGGTATGTGATGCCACGATGAGGATAATGCATGTGGTACCCAAATTCCCTGGTTCCAGTCACGATTCCTCCATCCTGAGGAACTCTTCAGTCTTCCATGCGTTCGAAGAGGGACATTTTGAACATGGTTGGCTGCTGGGTGAGTACACATTTACATGTTATAACACAAAACACATTTTTATTTAGGAATGTTGGCATTGTACAATTTGATCACTAATATCAGCTTATGTGTGCTCCATTCATTATAGGTGACTCAGGATACGGAATTAGGCCGTGGCTCTTGACTCCGGTGCTAAACCCTCAAACTGAAGCAGAGGACAGGTACAATGCAGCCCATATATCTACAAGATCTGTTATAGAGAGGACATTTGGCCTACTCAAGACCAGATTTAGGTGTCTGGACAGAACTGGTGGGGCTCTTCTATACAAGCCTCAAAAAGTGTCTGATATTATCCTTGCCTGTTGCATTTTGCACAATGTTGCACTCAGGCACAATGTACAGTCAGACCTAGCTGAGCCTGTGGTAGACGAGCATCCCACCCATGTAGCTGCTGAAAATGAACAAACAGCCAGTGGTGGCCAGACACGCCAGAATCTCATCAATTCATTTTTTTCTTGTAAGTAAAAACATATATGTTCCAAGTTATACTTTTATACTTACATTATGTTATCTTAACAATAATGTTTTTTTATATACCCTTCTGGTAGGACACAGATGATTATGGGTTGCACACCTTTCTTTTCTCTGCTGTGTGCACAAAGGGATGTGGCACCGGTATGTTATTGTTGCACAGGTTATATAATCCCTCTTCAATTGTACTTTAGTTGTGTGTATGTGAATACAACTGGGGTAACAAAGCACTAATATTTTAGCATTGTGTTGTTCCTTATGCTAACACAATACACATATTATGCCCATACTCATTCATGCTTCTAGTATGCTTACATACAATGTTATTGGTGCAGTGTAACATGTACATCCATATGATGTGTACACCAGGCTGATTTACATTTTGAATGTGATTAAATATACATGGTGTTGCACATTTAACACCAAATACACACTTTGCTGTGTTGTTTACGGTACTGAAGATGGCATGTCAATGTTTGCAATTTATATATTGTTCCTTTGCATTATAGGTATATCTCCAGTATGACTGATCATGGTATGTATATTTGCTGACATCTCTCATAAGATGTGCCTACCTCAATCTTCCTATAATTATTTGAAGTAAAAACCCTACAGATTGGTTTTAACACAAATGTAACATACATGTACTTTCTGTATCATGTATATGCATTTAGCTACTCTTGAGCTTTCATGTGCATTGTATTAGAAAATGATTACTCCCATTTCATCACATTTTATGTATGTTTCCTTATAAATTCCATTAATGTAATATAGAGGTGTTTGGAGAAAAGGGGATAACTGTACTTATGTGTTTACTTACGGGAGATCATTCATCACGGATGAAATTGACTGATCATAACACTCCATGCATGAATGCCTGTAATCACAACTATGCGTACTACATCTTAGATTTAGCAATGTAGGTGTTTTTTAATGCTAGGAATTAATAGTCAACATTAATTTACATTTGTGACATGTGTATGTATAAGTCACACGTGTGTGGATGTGTCCTACATGTACCAAGTGTAAAACTGTTAACAGAAAACACAATTTTGTTGCAAATGTTACTGTCATTTAGCATTTCTAATTTACCAATATGACAATGTTGGTAATATTTTTGCTATATAAATCACGTCACTTCATCATTATCATGATGATAATTATCAAGTATTCTCACAATTGTAACGTCAATCACGTGCACATTAGCATAGACACACTTTGTAAGACAACTGTTTGTGTCTGTATCAATTTGTGTAGGATCCATGTATAACACCGACAAATGATAACACCAGCTTTATTATGGTAGCTTATATCATCATATTGACTATACTATGTATTTTTAGAACGTTTAATAAACACAGTAAACTATAGTTAGTTAGGTTAATGAAATATACACAGAAACGTACTTCATTACATGATGTTGATGTCATAATCAGAACATCATGCATTGTAGGGGACCACAACATCTGGCCAATAACATTATTTGCTACAGTCCCAAACCATTTTATCAACATACCCATGTAACAAGAGATTTTTAACAATAAATGGCTAGTTGGTTGTAAGTGTCCTTTACATTGGGAGAAGGAGTGGCTCAGTGAGTAAAGACACACACTGGCACTGAGATTTTGAAGCAGGGGAGTCTGGTTCAATTCCCGGTGTCGGCTCCTTGTGACCTTGGGCAAGTCACTTTATCTCCCTGTGCCTCAGGTGGCAAAAAATAAATTGTAAGTTCCACGGGCCAGGGACCTCAGCCTGAAAAATGTGTCTGTAAAGCGCTGTGTACAACTAGCAGCGCTATACATGAACATGCTCATATTATAATTATTATTATTATTATTGTTACATAGTTTCGACAGTCATATGTTCCATTACACAATAGAATTCACAAATGTGTTAGCAGAGTGGGAATGGTTGTTATATATAAAACACACCATGCCATAAAATGATAGTAGTCATTAAAGAACACTCAATAAAAATTCATGAGGCACTATTTTGCAACATCATTATGTTAATTAAGTGCTTATGCAATATAGGCATAAGGGTATCACATTTTTAATTGTTTGTTAATAAGCGCTGCAAGCAATATAAAATTAGTTCCATATGTAGTATAGTAGTCGGTGGCTCCTCCTCACAATCATCTCATATAAAGGTAGACTCTTCTGAAATCATACATTGATCCGATTGTATCTTCCCCGACATCTCTGAAATACAGCAAACACATGATGGTCAAATATGGCACCTTACTATATATGTATCCGTGACAACGCATTACACAGCTCTATATGATTGTGTACATACACACGTCACTCACTTATATGTTAGAAGTACAAGTGTACATCAGTATGTAATGTTTCTTTAAATTTGTAGCAGGCATAACTATGTATATGATGTGAACGTTGCCTGTATACTGAAAAATGTGCGCGCACATCTTAGTGTGCGCACGCACTTCAGGCTTGGCTGCACTAACTGTTAGCGCATGCGCAAAACAAAGCGTACGTTGTGCGTTCAATACATCTTGAAAATACCATTAAACATAAAATCTTTATTTCAAATACAATGAATACGAAACTACATTCGTTCTAAACGAGTACATCTGTATTCTTTTTAAACAGACGTGTTTGGACAGAAAGGACGGCCGATAACACAATGCGCAAATGCAATACGTGTGACGTCATGTTAAACCAGCGTGAAACGCACGCTAACACTCCTCCCACTCAATTAACATTCAGCTAACGCCCAGTTGGCGCCTACAAACACTGAGCCGCACACATGACACACTGCAGTTACCGTTACTATAACAAAACATGACAGCCAATAGGCTTTGAGGCGCGCACGTCGCTTGGGGGCGGGACTTACATCCGTAATCCTTTTTAAGGACGCCTTGGCCCATGACAAGGGTCCCACGTCATACGTGGTGGACCCGCTTTTAAATGTTGCATGATAACAAAACAGGTATGTGTTAGAGTTATGTTAAAATGTTGCTAATATGGTTAAAGGGATAGGAAAGTACGTATATTTATTCCGTCAGCAATGTGTACTACTCTTTCAGGTTATACTATATTGTATTCGGCAACAATTTCTTTGTGATCGCTACATGTTATGCAGTCTGCAATGTTACGCTGTATCCACGCATTGAAAGGGAAAATGGTGGTTAAAAAAAAAAAAACATTTAAACGCACAGTCAACGCATAACGGTTGTTATATTTACCATTCTTCTAGAATTAACTGTTCGTCTGGCTGCAACTGGTCGCTCCAGAAATGCAAGGCATTTTCATCCACGCTTGACCCACCCGCTGAATCCAGTATGACACACATCTCCTCCATGAAGCGCTCATAGGAATCGCCACTGCTTTCTTCAAACAATTGGTCGGGAGGTAGGTTCATTTCTTCTGGTTCCCATTCCAATGCATTTTCAGCTGAAAGGCTTGGTACATAATCATAGTAGTTTTGTTGTTGTACAATGTGGGTTTCAGGAATGGAGGGTGCAGATATTGCAGCAGGTATCGATTCACACGGAACAGTAGTAGCGGATCCATTGCTATTGGCATTAGGAATAAATATGCCTTTCACAACAATATATGTGCCCTCTTTCAGGGTAAAATGCTTTTCCTTTGCAACATTCCAGAAACCATAGGTGTGTTCTAGCTTATCCTGCACACGTTCAAAAAAGTCATTAGTTGATAAAGTGAATCTTATTGAGGAATTAAAATTCCGCGCATGCCTACGGTCTTGGTAATAAGGATATTTAGCTCGAATCAAATCATAGATTTGGCGTGTGCTTGCTTTGTGTCCGCGACTGTTTAAAATTGCTTCTGAAACCATGTACTTATAACCTAAGAGGGGATTCATATTGTTAACGAATTCATCAGCCATGTCAGAGTAGCACAAAAGATGTGTGCAGTTCTGTCTTCTTTGCTCATCAAAATGATTCTGCTCAATGGCTAACAAATTCCTGTGTTTCGTTTTCAAGGTCAACAAAAGTAACTACTTTTACTCCTTATTTCAAACGCCAATTGGATGTGTCCTTTTAATTGGTTTAAGTTTTGTGGTTAGTGATAGGCGAATGTGGGAAAAACATGTATCATTTTTTTATCTCGTTTGTGAAAACATTCCTACACTTATTTCAGTAACATTGAGTTTTCTATAAAAATAACAAAGAGCACTGTGTGAAAATAGTGCTTAGACAGCCATATCAGTAAATACACACACCTGCAAAATGAAATGTTTTTTTCCCACATACATTTCTGTGTGTATTTGAAATTCTGGTTAACTACCTGTCTGCATGAGTTTAAATACGTGTGTATCTATATATATATAAATATATCTCTCTCATAAAAATATATATATATATATATATAAAGTGTATATTGTACTATATGTATAGTGTGTCAGGTACATACTGGGTATTTGCTCGAATAAAGTGTGTCGGTGCAGTACGTGTGCCTCATTATGCTGTCTGTATATGAGTTAAAGCGAAAATGGACCTTTTCATAAACAACTATAGATGTGTTAGTGCAAGTGATGTTTGTAGGCCGTTGCATGCAATATATTTGATGCATGCTTAAAATAGGCAGTAATGTCATGTTTGTCGGAGTAAAATAAATAAAATACACAATAATATTATACATATTTATGTTCTGTACCTGTAGCTAGTAATAATTTCTCATTAACATGTGTTACACATGTGTACTACCCTGTTGTTCCCCATCTTCGCCCACCATCAATTGCTTCCACTGCAGCAATGCATTTTGGGAATTCACATGTAAATGAGCACGCAATGGCACGTGCTATATTAGTTACTGCTTTTAGTAGGACTACAACATATATGTCTATTTTGAGATATATATATATATACAGAATCAGACATATACATATATAGATGCAGGTATGCTTATATTGTGAAGACAGTATAAAAAGCAGTGTAACTATGCAAAATAACTGTAAGCAACGACACGCCTAGTACAGTAATATTTCTCACCTGGTGGAAATTGTGAGGGGTAAATTCCTATATCACGGTCACCAGGTAAGCCTTCCACGACGACGGGAAGTAATTTTGCCCGAAGCAGCTCCTCCAATGGACTTAATATGAGACGTTGTGGTGTCGGCCCACCTCCAGTGCCAGTAGCATGCACGCGTTGGTGTTGTATTTTCTTTTTCAATTTGGACCTAATATCATCAAATCTCTTGTGACAATTCCGCTTGTCCCTCACATGATTCCCACACGCATTGACACCAATGACTATTGTGTCCCACATTTCTTTTCTGCTTGCTGAACTTGTCCGCCCTTGAAAAACATATAAAATATATGAGGTAAATGATTAATAATAGAAGCACCAGTTTCCTACACTGCTAGCTGTTCCAAGAGATAGCAAACATGCTGTTTTATGTGTAATATGTGAAGCACATGAGCATTCACTACTAAACCTATACATGTAAGCAAGGTTGCATTCATATTGTATGCAGTTATGGCAAATTGACCGCCTGTGTTTAGTTGTCCTTGTAAGGCATGATAAAAAGCTGTGTTTCCAGACTAATTAACATAGAAAGATATTCTGAACCCATATTTGCATATGAACAAAACTCAGATGACCTAGGATCACATGTATTTGAATAATAAATGTAAAGGTACACTTACCTAGTAAATGTCCATATATACTGTCATAGTGCTCCAGAATGCCAGTGACAAGAGCTGTATTTTCCTGGTCATTGAAGCGAGGATTACGTGGCTTCTCCACACGTTTCTTCCGAGCAGGTTTAGGGTCAGAGCTTGGCTGGTGCTGACTGGACTCTCCTTCTTCCAATGGAAGAGCCTCCAAAAGCTGCCCACCAGCAAGCACGCCACCACCATCCACCCCATCAGCAACTGCGCCACCAGCAGCACTCACAGCACCAGCACTCCCACTCCTAGCACCAGCACTCCCACTCCTAGCACCAGCACTCCCACTCCTAGCAACAGCACTCCCACTCCCAGCAACAGCACTCCCACTCCCAGCAACAGCACTCCCACTCCCAGCAACAACACTCCCACTCACAGCAACAGCACTCCCACTCACAGCAACAGCACTCCCAGCAACAGCACTCCCACTACCAGCAACAGCACTCCCACTCCCAGCACCAGCACTCCCACTCCCAGCAACACCACTCGGTGCACCAGCAACATCACTCCCCTGAACAGTACGTTCACTCCGACGCGTACTCGCACGAGTAGCACTCCCACTCCCACCAGCATCACTCTTCCCACGCTTTGCGGGCATACTTCCAGCACTCACAAAAAACAGACAACTAATGTACAGCCAATCACACGAAACACTTCCACATATAAAACAAGACAAAGATGTAAACAAAACAACAATGGACAAAGCTCACCCAATACACAAAAAGTCTCTCCGTCAATATGCAAATGTTCAATCAGCCAGCTCTGTGCGTCTCTCTCTCTCTCACTCCCAACAACACAGAGAATGATTAGCAGTACACGTTGCCTTTAAATATGGCGCGCAATCCAATACATGCTTGTTTCGCCTGATTCAGCAAGATTTGTGATTGGGCAACCTATCAGCACCCCGCCACGCACGCCGATACACCTGTGTGTGATCGGATAATCATCGTGAGAGTGGGCGGATTTGTTTTCGGGTTCATTTTGAATGTATTCGGCACTTACTGCATACGGAGAGGAAAAATCGCCATTAACATGACTAATCGGTAAACTTGCCGATTTCACTTAATCGACGCTTACTGCATGAGGCCCCTTGAGTCTTAGCAACTTTTTCACTACCTTGCTTCTTGCAGAGAACCATTCTATTATATTCTACTAAAACACCAGGAAATTGACCACACAAAAGTATCTAGTAATATTCTGGCCAGGAAGAAAGAAAATGCAATTTAGCAGAGAAACTGAGTGCATTTATGAATTATATTTCAGCAAAAAGGCTGACTACAGAATCTTAACTAGTTATGACCATACAAAATGGAAGCTTAACATGAGTGCAGACTCTGGCCTGACATACTGGTCCTAACAGCCAGGATCCAGTGAGATGAGATTCTACTTTGCGAAACTTTCTATGATTTTATTGAGTATTTTGTGGTTGAAGTACACTTACGTTAAGGTAGCAGGGAAAACAATAGTGTTGTCATTTTTATTGCATTTATATTTTATTCAAATTTCAATTTTTCACTTGAATGACTGTATATTTGTTTCCCTATTCAGAATGATTAATATAGAGAGACTGCAGTACATTAAATATACTATAATAAACACAGTGCTATTTTCTGTACTCAGATTTCAGTGGCTGTCACATCACAATAACACATCATATGTAATTCCCCCCATAGTTAACGTGGAGACTAGTTTAAAAAATAAACTATTATTGAAAAAAAAAAAAAAAAATACCCAACAATAAATGTGTCTTGTCTATAAAACATGGAAAGCATGACTTTATATGGATAAAGTAACTAGAATTCTGCTCCTTCCATGGCCTCTGTATAACCAAATGTAAAAGTATAACCAAAGTCTAAAGTATGCCATAAAAGTTTGGTACTGGCACCAGCTGGACTTCATCATGAAGGAAACATTCCATGGTCCAGACAGTGACACTGACCATTTACTTAAACTCAGAAGAATTAATTTACAAATGAAGACGTTTTTCAGGAGCAAAAACCACTCCCCATACTGACTCAAAATGTACATATAATCATGAAAGCTTTTCTGTATGTCAAGGTTTTAGAAAAGGTGATACAGATGTAGCAAGACTTATTGGTTGCAGTCCCTGCTTTTGAATTGAACCACTGCAGCATTAATCCAACCGTACAAGCCATCAATCTGTAAGAACTGAGCAGAGGAGTCACAGAGAGAAGTCATTTCTCTCTATGTCTCCCCACAGCAGCTTCTAAAGCAGCAATTCATGTGCATTCTATTATTATTTTTACATAGAATTGATGGGTGGATCTGAACGCCATTAACTTCATCTCCAGGAACCCCCTGCTTCCCCAGATCCAGAACTCCGCAGGGGGTACCGGTATCTCCTGCAAGTTTAAAGTTACCGCGTCACATGGGCCAATCGGAAGCCGCACTGGATAACATTACATTACGGAACAGATACCGGCACCCCCTATGGAGGTCTGTATCTATGGAAGCAGTAGGTCCGCGAAGCTGAAATGACTTGGGTTCGCCTACGGAGATGCCCTGCTTCAAACCTATGTTAAAAAGTTAAAATCAACTCTTGGATTGCCTTTCCCTTGTCGACTTAGATGCCAGAATATGGTCCAATAGTATTCCCCCTCCTGAAGTACTGTAGATACCAATTTTCGCTTATCTATATCATCAAGGAGCAGGACAGACCTGAATAAATTACATACCCCTAACACCCTCAACCAAACTACCCCCTCTCCCCAGATCAGCTTCTAACTGCTAAGGTAATGAAGGAGTTAACCCCTCACACACCTAGGCATATGACATCACATTTGACAGTTACACGGTACATCCACCAATTGTATTACTATGTGAGCATCCATCAAGTTTGTCTGAGAATGACCTCTCAATCAGACTTGATGGAATCACATGGTACACAAAGCACCCGGATTGGTAAATGTATCATGTGAATGTTTCCATTTTTTTGGGTGCTGTGAGGTCGCATTAAAGAGAAGGAATGAAATAGTACATGAATAGTTGGTTTGTATTTTTACACTAAACTGTTGAGGAATAGTGGAAGAGTTAAAAATAATAATAGTTTGTTCTTGTATAGTGCTGCTATACAGACACAGTCCCTGCCCTGTAGAGCTTACAATCTATGCTTTTTGGTGCCTTGCTAAGATAAGGTGACTTGCCCAAGGTCACAAGGAGCCGACACTGGGAATTGATCCAATTATGCAAACTCAGTGCCAGACTCATTGTCTTTACTCACTGAGCCACTCCTTCAGCCATATGATAAGGCTATTTACCAATAATAGTTCAATGTTTGTAAAGAAAACCAGAAGGAATAAAACTGGTTTGTTGTGTACTTACATTTAATGACAATATAAAAAACAGTAAAAGGGGAAATATATATATATTTTTTTTAATAATTAGGCTCTCGTAGTTTCTGCATCCTGCAGAGAATAACAAGAGACTACTACAGCTTGCTGAAATCAACTGCAATGATATGAAAGCTCCATGAAGCAATGCTTAATAAAAAATACACATATTTATTCAAGACATATTATAAAAAAAAAAAAAAAATTCTACCCACAGGGGTTTTATGAATTGAAAAAGTTGTCTGTGGGTAAAAACATCAGTTTTTAATATTACACCTTGAATAATAATTGTATTTTTTCTTAAGCATTGCATCATGGTGGTTTTTTTTTTATACATTAAGTGACACACCGTATCAAGGGTAAACAAACTGCAATACTTCAGTAAAATAATAACCCAACAGACAAAACATTACATACACTGAGGAAAGCAAAAGGTGAAGTTCAACAGATCTCAAGACACTGCGCTAACAAATACTGACTGAAGTTATGCACACAAATACAATATACATCTGACACCGGAAACATCAGAAGAATGTATTATGGCATCCAAACAGCTATAGGCTCAATTCTAAAGTAAGCATCTCTACAAAAATAATCTGCCTGGGAGATTATCACTGACAAAAAAAACAGATGGAAAGATGGGTCAAGCACTACCATGGGATCTTCTCAAAAAAAAACGAGGTCACGGAAACAGCTACCAATGCAATTGTTAGTTTACCTATCATGCAGAAATGCTGCTGCCAGAATCATTCTACTATTTCTGAAATCTGTCTCAGCGTCTTCCCTGCTGAAATCCCTCTTTTTTTACTTCCTATCAAATCCTATATCACACACTCAATTCTCCTGCTCACTTTTATAGCTTTGCACTCTTCAGCCAATCCCTACATCTCAGCCCTAATTTCTCGCTATACACCATCCCGACTCTTGCGTTCTGCTCAAGGATGTCTTCTCTCTACCACTTCTGTATCAAAAGCCATCTCCCACCATAAACCCTTCTCACTGACTGCCCCACACCTATTGAATGCCCTTCCCCTCAATATTCGATTAGCACCCTCTCTATCCACATTTAAGACCCACCTCAAAACATAACTGCATAAGGAAACATATGAGTAGCTCCATGGCTTATAATTAACACCTCATACATAAACCTTGGCCCCTTGCAGACACACTTACCAGAACACCCTCCTACTGTCTCTGTATGTTCTTCCTACTGTACCAACCAATTAGATTGTTAGCTCATCAGAGCAGGGTCTCCTTTTCCCACAATGTTACTTTTATGAGGCATTTCTGAGGCATTTCTCCCCTCCATGTGTTATTTATATTATTTGTTATTTATATGATTGGGGAACTACAAGTTTCAGCAGCCTCAGGGGCTGCAGGACGCATTGCCAGGCAACCAATAGGGCTGAGAGATGTATGGCAGTTAGAATTCTGACAGTTGGGATTCTGACCGTTAAGGGGACTGTGAGTTGGAAGCTGGATACCGATGGGGTTGGGTGTGTGTGTGCAGGTGCCTGTGACATCTGCACAAGGCCAGAGACCCCTGATAGGCCCCAGCTAGGCCCAACTCCTCTCAGTTTGTGGCTGCTACAGGGACAGGCCCATAGATAGGGAAACTGCCCCTGTAGCTTGTAGTGAGGGACACAGATAGGACACAGCGGCATCCTGGCTCTTAGTGGTCTGGGAAGAGACTGTCCTTGAGGTGGACATCCCACGCAGAAGCACCGGAGTCGCAGATAATTGTTAGGTATGGGTGCCCCATCGCAGGACGCAGCGCGCACCCGGCAGGTACCCCACGCACAAGTGCACCAATATACACTATAGTGGTAGCGCTGACCACAAATAAGGGTGAGGGGTTATATCCTTGTGGACACTAGAGTGGTTGAGTGCCTGAGGGCACCATCAGGTACTGTGAGGACTGTGTACAAGTGTGTGGGACAATGGGCGGGTGGTTATGGCCGTTGCGAGGCCTGGTGGGTAGGCCATAACCAGTAGCCATATTATCATTCTGTAGTGAAGTTGTTATTTTATGTTTTACCCATTGTGTGTGGTTATTGTATATATATATATATGTATATAGGTTCTGTAACGGGTAATTCCACACAGTAGAAACCGTTACAGGTGGAGGCGCTGAAGAACACCGTACCAGTTACGCCCAGGCTCCCTGCAGCTGAGGCTCAAATTGCCTGTGAGCCACAGGTTTTGATCCACACACACCATAGCCATACATTATCCAAGGGGTTGGGGAAAAGTGCACTACATACAGGTGCAGTTACGAGTATTAGAACTCTTGCCTTTTAAATTCTGGGGCAGTCTCACAGTAAATGCCTCAAAATTGCAGCAACATTGCCTCAACATTGCCTCAACATTGCCTCAACATTGCCTCAACATTTCTGTGAAATGTTTAATGGCCCATCGGATTAACACAGCAATGGGACTGAAGGGACCCCCCGCTGTGTTAATCCGATGGGCCATTAAGAATCTCACATGAAATGTTAAGGCAATGTTGAGGCATTTACTGTAAAACTGCCCCAGAATCTCCCAAAATGTCCCAGGTAAAAGTGTTCTAATACTGGTGGTTGTATCTGTACATTAATGGTGCTATATAAATTAAGACACACATACATACATATTCCAACTAATGAAGAGCTCAGTAAGGCCATTGACATGATACAACCAACAACCCTATTAATAATGTTTAACCCCTTCATTACCTTAGCAGTTAAACACCAAGGTTATGAAGCTCTGTTTTTATTTTATATTTATTACAAAGGATTGAAGCAAGGGGTCTCCAGAGCTGAACCACATTACTTTAAGGTCCGGGGACCCCTGCTTCATGAGGAACAGGCCCCAGTATGTGGTACTGGTATCTCTTGCAAGTTTAAATTCCCCGGTCCCGTGAGCCGTGACGTGGGACATTTAAACTTGCAGGAGATACTGACACCTGATTCAGAGGCCTGCACCTCAGGAAGCAGGGGGTCACTGGACCTGAAAGTAATGCGGTTCAGCTCCTGAGAAAATACTTGGCAATCTACTTGAAAAGATTGGGATAACCTCCTGAACTTTCAAAATGGTATGCATGGTACTGTCAACTTTGTCGAATCAACATCTGAGGACTTTGAAATTCGAAGAAAATTCAAGTAGAGCTTTGTTCTTGCCCAAACACTCTTTGGGATCTTCTGTTATCCCCTTCGAGCACGTTCTTTTGATTCCCCTTCTGAAGAAGTCTATCTACACACAGTGTCAGATGGAAAATGATTCAATCTTGTGCACTTTTAAACTATCACAATAATTAAAGCTAAGACTAAAGCCACTGTAAGGGCGCTTAGTTGTGATTTGTGAGCTGCTATTTGCTGACAATGCTACCATTGATTTCTTGATTTTTCACATTGAGATCTGCAAAAGCTCATCAATCATTTTTACCTTGCCTGCCATGAGTTTGGTCTTACCATAAGCATTAAAAAAAACAACTTAAAACACCACCAGTCTTTATAGTACAGTAGATATCCGTTTATTTGATGTTGTGAACAAATTAACTTACCTGAAGTATCCCTGACATCTGTCTTTAAGAGCCGAACAAAACAACCACATTAGAAATTCATCAATCATTATGAGTAAGTTATGTAGAAAGTATAGGATATAGTACATTGGTCACATGTACAGGTTAAAGCCCCAAGATTTCGGCCTAACTTGAAACTGTACTGGTATATATTTACAGGGAAAAGCAAACCATACTACACTATATTTGGTCTAGAAGTGTTTAGCATAGCATCTTAACGTATACAACAATGACCGTATTTCTTGATCTCTGGTATGCTTGGTTAGCAAATTTGATTGTTGATTTTTTTATCTGTTAATTGTCCATCCTGTAACAAGCAGATTTAGTGGAGGGAGGTAATTTGATCCTTCTGGAAATTGTTCTAGACAAGGATATCACAAGGCAGAAAATGGCGAGCTCGTTTGACTATACTTTTATCACATGCCTGTTAGCCAGCACAATTAAGTCCCCTCTCACTTTATTTACTACAGTCTCTCCCAACACTTGTCTGCTTACAACTTCCTCTCCCATCCCTCAAATTCCTCTGAAATCCCTGAACAGACCCTATCTGCCAAACGCAGCATGCTTTAAGTAGCAGACAAAAGGCACACATCTGCTGTATTCTCAATCCGCACACTAACTGGACTTACCACAGCTCCATGCCAATTTACCTACCTTTGTGATAATGAACCTGCAACTTACCTCTAATCTGTTATTTACTGTGGCCTCATGGAAATGTTACTCTCTCTATCTAATACAAACTCCTCCTCCTGGCCCACACCCAATATCATACACCCTGGAATACTGAAAAGCCTTGAATTAATGTTACTACTGAATGTTGGTGGAGAACTCTAAAAACCAGCACACCAACCACCACTAATTCTAATGGCAAACATAACAAATTTTTAAATTTGTTGATTTTTAAATGTTGATTATTAAATTGTGTAGTGTATTTGTTTAATATTGTTATGAACAAATGTAATTTAATGTAGTTGATACACTATTGATTCAGATGTAATTTATCAGAGCAATAAGGGAGGGTTCTGATTAGAGATGAGGTATAAATAGCCCTTTAGATGCGAGTGGGAGTCAGTACTCCTGAGGAAGCTGCCCTTTGATCAGCAAACCACGTAGAGTGTATTGATATACCAGTGAGACTGAAGGACTGGATACAAGCTACTCCTTGGATCTCCGGATGGCCGTTAACCGGAAACCCGAAGTGACGTATGCAGAAGTGAAATCCTATAAAACTCGATATGCTGCCTTTTCATCATAACTCAATGCCCAGGACATACAGTACTTGAAAACGAGAGGTAACTCTCAATGTATTACTTCCTGATAAAATATTTTATAAATAAATAAATACATTTTCCTCCAATGTACTGTAACTACAACAGACATCACTGCAAAATGCTCAACGAACTAGACTGGCCATCAAATGAGTCTGGGCAAAAAGTTCATTTTTCCTGTCCTCGAATTCTCTTTGGGTAAGCTACCCGCCTACCTGAACAAGCTCCTCACACTTACCACATGCAGCACTTATCACCTGAGATCTGATTTGAAAAGACTGTTCACATTCCCAAGGTTTAACAAAGAATCTGTCCGCCCCTCCTTCTATTACCGTGCACCCCACGACTTGAACAATCTACCTGAGACTCTCAAAGCTGCTACCAGCCTAAGTTCTTTCAAAACTAAAGCTATCTCACATTTTAATCTGGTCTTTAACTATTACATTTGCCTATAACATATTATCTTTAACTGTTCATGCAATGTCTTTAAATATAATGTATAACCCTGTTCATTTAATGTAACCATTGTCATTTAATGTGTATTGTCATCACACCTCTTTGCCGAGGGCATACTTTAAAATGAGAGGTAACTCTCAATGGATTACTCATCCAGCACATATATAATTCACCATTGGTTTTGAACATACAGATCTCTTCAGTAGAGAAAGAAGTATGAATACTTTAAGAAGGTGTGATTATACTTCAATGAAATATTAGAAATCATCGTGAACAAAGATGGTATAGGGATCTTAAGAAAGCTGCTTTTGTGATTTAGGGGCTTATGCAGAGAGCATAGATAAGGAAATAGCGCCATCTTGTGGCGAAAAATCTAGCCAGAAATCCTTAAACTCGGGAGAAAATGGCGCGATTTTTAAAAGTGCTTTCAGAGCTGTAAAACTCGCCAAACTCGTTACGAGAACCTGAAACTCGCCATGCTAATATAGCGTGGTATTCCAGAAGCTCCGAATCGCTGGAACACGCCAATATGTGCATTAGTATGGCGAGTTTCAAATAGCCAGGAAAAGTTGGCAATTTGCAGTTTTTTGCCGAAATGAGTTAACGACGTTCTCTGCATAACACCTTCACTAACGGCAAATCTGTGGCTATTTTACAGCCATTTTAAACTTTTTTACCGTTCCTCTCTGCATAAGCCCCATAGTCCGGATATAGATCTAACATCTTCACCAAGCAAGCTGTGCATTCCTATAAGTGAATATGAAGTGCCGTTTCAGTGCTATAATATGCTTTCCGTAGAGTACAGTCTAGAAGATCTGAAGTGCAATGGGAGAGTGCTGTGCAAATTCAGTCTTACTACAACATTCACGTGGTCCAAAATAGATTTCTTAACATGAAAGCAACTACTATAAAGATTCAGTCTGTGAACAGAATGAGGAAAAAGACTTAGGATAACCCAAAAACAACAGTAAAAACAAAAAATAACCAGGCGCCTAAAATAAGTCCACAATAGCAGATATAACAATCTGACCATATAGAATGTCCATTCCTATTGACCTTGGATCCTTCAGGTATATGTTAAAGGGTGAAGATGAAGAACAAGAAGAACGTGGCTTATACTGTACCAAGCAAAACATTTGATTGCAGATCTCCGCATTAGACTGTTCTGTAGTAGGATCTGTTGGGATCTGTTTAAGCCATGTTCTCCCTGTTCTTCATCTCCACTCTTTAACTATTGTGAGATATCTTTCAAGATATACTACAGGGGCAGTGGCCCTATCTACTGGTCCTGCCCCTGCAGCAGCCGCAAGCTGAAAGGGGAGTCTGGGCCAAGCTGGGGCCTAATAAGGGGTATCTGGCCTAGTGCAGGTGCCACAGACACATGCGCACACAACCTACCCCTTCCTTGTTCCAGTTCTGACTGGCGTGGCTGCAACGCGCAAAAATAAGCTGCATCCCTATATGCTGTTTGACTACATGCTACCTATACTGCCCCAGTACATGATGGGTCTTGTAGTCCCCGCGGAGCCCTCTGCTGCAATAGCCACTGCTGTTGTGTCTCCTACGCATGCGTGCGCTTCTGTAATGGCCGCCGGCTATGGGGACTCACTGTGCATGCGCAACTCTATTAAAGATGGCAGCTGCGTTGCCTGCACAAGCTTCCCGACACCGCCGGAACCTGCCCCTCCTCTGGTGCATAGCGCATCCGCTCTGGGAGGTAAGGGGCTTACGTGGGTCCAAAGGGACCTAGGTTATATATAATAGGCATTAAAGTTTACAAAATGAGAAAAATACTACAGGCAAAATAGAATAGGAAGATTCTGTCTCTGAAACCAACCACCTTTAAATGTCAGAGTTTGTTGACAAATATAAGTAACAAAATAATAATAGTATTTTTGCTTATACGTATCGCTGACAGTGTATGCAGCGCTATACATAGAATTTTTGCGTGCTCAGGTCCTGGTCCGTAGAGCCTTCAAACTATATTTGGTGTTTGAGGCACTTGCCCAAGGTCACAAGGTCTGACACTGGGATTTAACCAGGCTCAGAATCAGTGCCTTTACTCACTGAGTTTGTCCTTCAGCTAAACTATTAGATGTTTTTTCAAATGTACTCTCTTGTCTGTCCATGATTTCCTGCCTGAGCCCAATGACTTAGCAAGACTCTTTCATGTTATCTTCTATCAATTTGACAAATATCCTTTGGGGCACTCTCCGAATCCTCTCTAAACAAACCGAGCTAAATCTGTCTAAATGTTGCCCTTTCAGCCTAACAGTTCCATTTGAAAACATTATGACAAATAATTAGATCTGTTGTAAAGTAAAAAATGGATAACTTTGATATGCAACCAAATATCTCTACCAGTGATGTTTCAAACTGAATGACAGCTCAGCCTTAATTTGTTTTTAGTTATCTTCAAAATAAAATAGTGCCAGACTTAAAACCCCATTTGTTTCAGTGCTTCTATAACATAAAGTTCAGGATAAAAGAAATTGCCCAAGGGTATCTTTTGGACAATGAAGTTGTACACTGAAATATTATCAATTCAGTAGATGTGTAGCTGTGAAATGTCTTTCAGATGAACTTTGCAGAATCTAGGGAAGATATTTGTTAAAAGGTGTTTCCAAAACTTTTTTTTTAAACTGTTTATTTAACAAATTTTCCAATTACAGTTTATGGGAATCTTGCAGGATATCCACAACAAGTACTAATCTAAAGATTTTGTATCAGTAACGAGGTTCTTGCATTTGGCAAAAAAAAAAGTGATTTTAAACAAAAATCTTGCACTGTGTTAAAGCAAAGATAAAACACACTGTGAGGTTTTCTTGAGTCTTGAAATAAATACAGTACCAAGTAAAGAAAATGCCTACCGAGGATAGGTAGAATGTATGTGAATCCACCAGTATGCAATACACATACCAACGTTTAACAAATAGAAAACAAATTAGATATTTTTTTTTCCGTCTGTTATCCACTGTCATTTCAATATAAAATTGCAATTGTTACATCTGCTTCCATTTGCTGAAATCTAATGGCAATCTTTTGGTGAATACCATAACTATCAGTTGTTGTCTAGTTAGCATGTTAGTTGATTTACCTAATTACTTTTATTCCAAAAATTGATTTTAGCCATTTGGTATATTTGGCCCTAAAATAAACATAATGGACATGTAGTAAAAGTACGGAAATATTTGAGGACTGCCAAATTACCGTAACTAAAATAGAAGAAATACAATAATTATACTGTATATACTTTGGAGATATATGTGTGTGTAAGTATGTGTGCTACTGTACGTGTTCTCATATATTGGGTATGATCCCCTGGGGCATGGCTGTTGCTTCCTTCTGACTAGAGTACCTGGCATGTCCTCCCACTGCCCATTGTCCTCTCCTGTTACCTGATCAACACCATCTCTGCCCTCTCCTTCTCTTCTTCTCTGTACAGTATGCTTAATGAAGTGGCTGTACTCATTTCACTCCTCTGCTCCTCCGATATCCTACTCCTCTATTCAATATTTACAATTTTCTGCTAAACTACTATATATTTTGTAGGAGTTACTAAAACATATAATTTGTTTAGTAAATATAAAGTTGAACTTAAGAAAAAGAGCTACAATTACAGTTTTAGTTAGTATTTTAATGCTGTTTAGGGCATCTGGGACTACAGTATGTATGCCATGGACCTTAATGGAGAATTTAATTAGTGACTTTTCATATAATTTCTAGCTTGTAACTCTCCTAGTTTGCATCCATTAATCAATGGATATCCAATTCCTCCACTCTCTCACCAAATATAGTAAAAAATAGGACAAATTGAAAGCCAACATAGTAGTGGACAGATACACACACTATGACCCGCACCCTTAGCAACTCACAACACCAACTGTAAACACTAGAAAATAATCACAAGGCTATACATACACAAACACTACCTACAGAACCTAAAAAAACAGACAATAGAAACACAGCACACTCACCTAAACACATGCTAACAATGTACAAGTACTCACAGACAAATTGGATAAACACTGACAAAAAACATTCTCAAGCATTCCGCAGTTGACACATTTTATAACGAATCATTATTGTCACAAACCTCTAACTCCCCAGGCTCAGTGTGATCCTTTCCAAGGCCCAACAACACTGACAATGTGCTAACACAAAATGCATATTTATGTAGGACAACATACTGTATCAGAAAATCCTGTAATATTTTGAGTCAGCCATGACAATTTCTATTTTAAATAGAGGAATATTGATTATTGATTTGGTTGTTTGATCTCAGTTTTGAATGACTAGATTTAGCATCGATTTTTCATTACTATTGTCACTACTCTTTTTTTAGAGATGTAAATCCCTGAATGAATAAATTAGTGGTGGGACTAATGGTTTTATAGATAAACTTCCATAAACTAACTATAGCTTTTTTTAAATTGTTTTTCATGCATACCTATTTTATTGTTGTATAGTAACAGGCTTCATTGTTCCCCAGAAACTCAACATTTTCAGCCAGAATACTGCAATGTTTCCACAATATTCAAAAGTAATGTTGCTGCAAAATACTGCAATATTCAGCACCCTGACATATCATAAAAAAGGGAGCAGTAGAGACTGCTACATCATTATGTTTATTAAAAGGGGCTGTAGTCCCATACATACACTGGCGACACACTTTATTCGAGCTCGGCTAGTCCCACGATTCGGGTATACCCGGGTGTATTGATTGGTTTGTGACTGTTTTTCTGCCCGAGTGCATTGAGGTATTTTCAAGGCAGGGATTGAAGCATTATTCCCGCTGGCTGCAATACTGCACAGTATAATATATATATATACTGCATTACAATTCATGAATTATGCCATCTGGTAGACACCGAAGCATTGCAGCCTATTAAATCCTAATCATATCATTTAACAGATCAGCCGCCCGTCAGCCAGGCATGAACCCAGGCTGGAAGGCAACGCAACGGGCTTGTCAAGGTGAGGAGCGGCGCATTCCAGGTATCTGCCAGGTACATACTGGGTATTTGCTCGAATAAAGTGTGTCGGTGCAGTATTTACAATTTTCTGCTAAACTTCTATATCGTTTGTAGAAGTTACTAAAACATATAATTTGTTTAGTGAATATAAAGTTAAACTTAAGAAAAAGAGCTACAATTACTGTTTTAGTTAGTATTTGAATGCTGTTTAGGGCATCTGGGACTACAGTATGCATGCCATGGAATTTAGTGGAAAATTTAATTAGTGACTTTTCATATAATTTTTTGCTTGTAAATCTCCTAGTTTGTATCCATTAATCAATGGATACTGTGATATCGGAAATTGGATTTCCTTCGGTTTATTAAATAATTTGTTTTGATTATGGTCCCCATCAAGCTAGGCATTATAAATGTATGAAAGTAGAATGTAGCTGTGATTATAAAACAATAAGGATTATTCATTACACTGCAAGTGACTTTAATGAGATTTTCCATTTGATAGTGCACTGATTATCACTTATACTAATGTACCGATGAAGCACTATGGTCGGTCGTTCTCTCCTCATAAAATCTGCAGAGGCTGCGGGTTTTTTTCATCTGTACGCGCCTTGTGCAAGTAAGGAGACTTAATGGCCCATTGTGATTAACACAGTGGGGGGTCCATGCGTCTGAATGGAACTCACGCCTACCGGGCTGCACCTGTCCGCAATGCATATTTAAAAAACATAGTATCACTGTGTCCTCAAGGGACCAGGATCCACAGGTATAAAGCACAGTGGTGCTAAAAATGCACTCTAATGCTAAAAAGCAGTAGCAAAAAGCAAAATTCTGGTATATAAAAAATACAACATATATATATATATATATATAATCAAAAAGTAAATAGATGATACCGTTCTGTGGCTAACGAAATGCTTTTATTTGTGCAAGCTTTCGAGATACACTGATCTCTTCTTCCGGCGATGTTACAATGAATGAAGCAAGCAAAGGGTATACTTAAAAAAGTGTCTCTTGGAATGTTATCTGTGCTTGTCCTTCCCCTGGTGTGGATGAGATTTATGGCTAGAGGTGTTAAATGGTTCCTGAAAGTAAGTGATGTAAGAGTGTGTGTATCTGTGTGAATATAAATGAATGGAGAGCCCACAGTGTATACAGTGCTTTACAAAAGGGGTGTGTGGAGTGGGAGTTAATATAAATGGTGTGGGTACACTGGCGACACACTTTATTCGAGCTCGGCTAGTCCCACGAATTCGGGTATACCCGGGTGTATTGAGGTTTGTGACTGTTTTCTGCCCGAGTGCATTGGGTTATTTCCAGGCAGGGATTGAAGCATTTTATTCCCGCTGGCTGCAATACTGCACAGTATATATATATATATACTGCATTCAATTCATGAATTTATGCCATCTGGTAGACACGCGAAGCATTGCAGCCTATATCCTAATCATTATCATTTACAGATCAGCCGCCCGTCAGCCAGGCATGAACCCAGGCTGGGAAGCAAACGCAACGGGGCTTGTCAGGGTGAGAGCGGCGCATTCCAGGTTCTGCAGGTACATACTGGGTATTTGCTCGAATAAAGTGTGTCGGTGCAGTAGGTGTGGAAATGTGAGAGATAGTAGCATAACTAAAAGTGTGTGTGGATACTATGTGGTCCCTATTGGTGTATAGGGATGGAAAAACAAGGAGTATTGGTATGTGTAAGAGACAGCTGTGTGTGCATACATATAGCACAGTATGTACAGACATGGTCTTTAGCGCTCATGGGAAGAGAGTTCACTTGTGTCATTAATGACTCATAAAACTTCGATCTCTGTTTAGGCCACCGTTAAGTGTCCGGAACAGTTGCATAAATTTGTATTCATGCAACTGTCTCTCTTTTGGTGTTTTAAGATTACCTTTGAGTATGGCAACCCTCAGATCGTTCATCTTATGGCCAGAGTCAGAGAAATGTTCGCCGACAGGACTGTCTCTTGTTCCGCGTGTGATGCTGTGGCGATGCAGGTTCATTCTCTTGTTTAGCCCCTGCCCCATCTCACCTATGTAGTAGCAGCCTCCTGGGCATTTCATGCACATGATGAGGTACACGACATTGCTGGAGGAAGAGGTGAACCTTCCTCTGATTTTGTATTCCCGATTCCTGTGTGGTATTTGTATTGTGTCCGCTGTGTAGAGCATTGCGCAGGTTTTGCATCTTGGGTCCTTGCATGGTTTCGTCCCGCATTCAGTTGTACTGCTGAATACTTTACTCCTCACCATAATATTCTTGAGATTATGAGGTTGTCTGTATGATAATAAGGGTGCTTCAGGGAAGACCTGTTGCAGTCTTGTATCTTCCTGGAGGATGGGTTGTAGTTTCCTGGCGATCTTGCGTAGGGCTCCTAGGTGTTGGTTATATGTGACCACCAAAGGCACCCTGTCGCTTGTCTCCTTCTGTTTGTATTCAAGGAGATCACTTCTTGGTATTCTGGTGGCTTTGTGATTTTGCTGGTCTACAATTCTGTGGTTATATCCAAGGTTTATAAAATCTGATCTCAAGGCTTTAATCAGCTGGTCTCTGTCTGCTGTGTCGGAGCATATCCGGTTGTAGCGTATGGCTTGACTGTAGATGGTTGCATGTTTGGTGTGTGTCGGGTGGAAGCTGTTGTCCCTCAAATAGCTGGCTCTGTCTGTAGGTTTGCGGTATACAGAAGTCTGTAGTTGGTTGTTCTTTATAGTAATGGTGGTGTCTAGGAAATGTACTTCATCCGGGGAATGGGTGAGTTTGAGGTTGATGGTCAGGTGGAACGTATATATATATATATTAAAAATCTACATGAACAGAACCAAACAAAATAGTAAATCACCAAAAAAACTAATAAAAGTGAAATAACAATAAAATAACAAAACCACCAAGGGGGTGTGTAGCAACCAGGATTGGAGAACGTTAATCCAAGTCCGGACTGCACATCTCCAACAGCCGATGGTACGCACGCCCACACTTCCTGGTTCTGTCACACCAGCCAATGGGAATGCATTATTTGATAGCCCCACGTGCCTCAATGCGTGTCACAACTGCGTGCTTCATCAGGGTTTTTTTTAAATAAATGAAGGTATACATTTTTTCATCACTGATCCTGTGTGCTGTTTGCGTCTTCTTGTCTTTTTGTTGGTGAGAGCTCTCTTGGGAGATTTCACATACTGTAGGAGTGTCTGGGAGTACCACCAGGCTGACAGCTGCAAGAGGTTTCAGATCTAAAAATGCATACCTTTAAGGCAGCACGAGCGGGATTCCATCAGTTTCACCATTACCCCTTAACCCACTTGCTTTGTCCCCAATAAACTTTATAATACAAACAAAACACCAATACAGTACATTGAACACTCCCCCAACACATACAGTACAGTAATGAGCAAAAATCCCTTTTATCCAGATCTTGATGATTGCACATTTGCCCACTAAAAAAATAAAACATAACCCCTGTACAAGGATGAAGGCTCTCCCCGTCCTCCTCGTCTTCTTCTGTGTCCTCCTCTTCTTGAGAGGGTACCGCCAGTAAAAAAAAAAAAACTAGTGACCTGCAACCCCTTAATCCCCTTAGCGGCTATTCACCACTATGGTAAATAAGGGATTACTCCTCCTCTTCTTGCAACCCGGGAGACCTGACCACCATCCCTGGGGCAACTACTCCCACCCCTCCCTCTCTATCCATTGATTGTCACAGTGCTAAACCATGTCCGCAACATGGGCATGGATGGCCACTATGGCAATAAATGGGCAACCTAAAAAAAAAAAACACCAAATAAAATACATGACATTTAAATTTAAAAAAAGCATTTGACAATAAAGCCTTTGATTGTGACTGTTGTAAACCATGCCCTCAATATGGGCATGGATTGCCACAATGACAATGAATGAGCAATCTAAAAAAATAACAAAAAATACAATACATTATATTTAAATAAAAACAAACATTTGCCAAAAATTGCATTGATTCTCACTGTGCTTATCTATACCCAGAAACACATTGCCAGTCAATGGGCAACCTAGAAATAAAATACAGAATGAAATAAAATACAATCAATGTTTTTCTTACCGTTGTCGAGATTCATCCTCCGAAAACTACTCTGGCACCAACTGTTGATCCTCAATGCAATGCTCAACAGCCTGATGCGAAGAAGTTCATGGCCCTCTGTTAATTGAAGAGACATCTCCGGTAAGTTCTTTCTTTCCTTCTTCTTTCTTTTCTTCTGTCTTCTCTTCTTTCTAATCCAAAGAGATGTTGCCCCAATGGTTTCTTGGGCTCAAATGAGACGGGACCGACCTTATATAAGGCGTTGTCTTAAAGGGAGGGAAACCAGCCAATCAGGTAGCATATGCTTCCCTCCCTTTAAGATGATGTAACATCCTTTTAAAAATGAAAGCCATGGACCCAGTGCCACAGACGTTGGCTTTTTTAATCGCGGCACTAGAGAAGGTGAGTCTTGTAGGTCGCTCCATAGTCTGACAGAGAACAGCCTTTGGTCATAACTAGTTTCTACACTAATGAAAGGAAAGAAGCTGACAACTAGCTTATTTAACCAAGCAATCCCCTCAAGGAAAAACGTAATCTGATCATGTTGTGCTGATCTATTTTTAATTTGTAATTTTTTCAAAATCTTCCTTTTTTTATGCCAAGTTTCTTCGTGTTTATAATTTCACATGGCTCAGCTGTTTCCATGACAACCCCTTTTATCTTATACATGTGAATAGTATCAGCCATTTTAACCTCACAGGTAGGCAAATATATCCAGAATTCAGCTACAAAATTTGAAATAGAATGAAAACAGTGGCAACAGGGTTTTGCAATGTTAAAGAGATATAAGACATTTATATATTATGAGCACCAAAGTGGATTGCTGCTTTAACACTTCATCCTAAAGCTACAGTGATACTATTATTTAAAATGATAGTACACCTGGCAAAAAGCCTGATTATATTGACACTGGTTCTAATTACATATGACTGTGACTAAATGACAAATGACTGCTAATGCTATTTGCAATGCAAAAGTTGGAAACCAGTTAACTAATAGTGTCTCTTAGCATGTCATTTAACAAACAGAATATATTCAGATTGCTTTGTGGAAAAAGTGCACCCCCACCCAACCCTATTCATTCCTCCTTTGTCTTTTGTTCTATATATTAGGTAATTATCCCAGAAGCACTCCAATTGACACAAATACATACAGTATATATAATGTATTGGATCTTGGTTTTGAGCTTGCGAAAACTGTGTATGTCTAAATGTAAATTGTTAAAATTTTGGGAGATCTTGTGAACCCCCTCCTCCTTTTTATCTCACCCAACCCACTTCCACAGTACTTAATTAGTATGTCTTAGAACACATATGGGAATGAGCAGCCTATCTCTTCCCCCCCAGGGTAGAGGTGAAGATGGTCTTTAACAAGTATGGGAAGTATATAGGTATGTTCACCATTTTTCAGGCACACAATTAATACAACAGGCCAGCGTGTGTGTCCCCAGGTGATCCACGTGGGAGTCCCCAGGTGATCCGCGCGGAAGTCCCGGGGCCCGTTGGAAATCACTGCAGGAGTCCGGGAGTCCCCGCTGGCCTGCGGTACCAATGGTGTGCCCCAAAAAATAAACCATACTTTTAAATAAATATAATCTGGGCATCATTTAAATCTATGCCAGTCAATGGTCACCCTAAAAGAAACAATCACAAACAAGATCCAATGCCATCCAAACAATCAGAAAATAAAAACAAACCAAGAAGTAAACAGAACTAAATTAGCAACAATCAATTAATCCAATCCAAAAAAAGACCAAAATTCACAATTAAAACACCAAAACAAAACCATTATGAAATAAATGAAAGCTCAAAGTAAATACATCCAACAAAATCGTACTAACAAAAAGAAGCCACTATTAAAAAGCAAGCACCCCACCTGAAATAAACCATTTAAAACACCACTAAAAAATACATCTTACTAAATAAAAATAAAAATTAAATTCCCCAAACATTTCTAAACAAAGAAGCAAAATACATTTAAAATACATATAAACAAGCATTTGCAAAAACAACCATTAATTGTCCCCTGTATGTATACTGTATATCCATAGAGACATACATAAATACAGTGGCAATGTATGGGCATCCCAAAAAAATTAAATCACAATAAAAATTAAAAACCTTTAAAAGAATAATATCATAGATTCCATTTGTTTTTACTTACCTTTAGATGTCTTCACTCTCCGAATCCCTGGGACACCGCAAGCTCTTGAACCAATCCACGAATAGGAACAGGCCACAGGTAAAAAAATAAATAAAAAAGTCCAATGTCTTTTTCTTCTTTCTTTTTCTTCATTTGTAATTTATAATCCAATTCCGGGGTGTTCGGTGGTCTTCTGGGGTGTGCGGGGTCTTTTTTTCCTATCAGCTAATGCTCTTTACAAGTTTAAGCAAGATAGCAGTGGGAGAAAAAAAGCTTGCGCGCTCTGGCATATTTTTGCTCGGCTGGACCAAAATGCTTGTTAGTGAATCCCGCTTTTGGCCTCACTTTTTAACGGCCAAGCAAAAATGTTCCAATTGGCCGCAAAAACTCGGAGCTTAGTGCATAGCCCCCTATATTTTAAAGTGTACAACCTACTGAAATGGATTTACTTTGACGTGGTTGTAGGCTTTGAATGTTTTGGCCAAAGGATTTAACAAAATTACCCATACTAATGAAGAAAATATATAGATAAAATACATAGTAATGTACTAAATAATTTGGTATATTGGAAAATATATAGATAAAATACATAGTAATGTACTAAATAATTTGGTACATTGGGACTTGCTTGTCTTTTGTTTTACCTGTTTTGCAACCATACATCTTCATAATACAAGACCAGTAACAATCCTTACACTGATGAAGTCCAGAAGGGCAAAATAGCCAGTGAGTCACTGTACTCTCCATGCACTCTTTAACCTTCTGTACAGTATGTAGGCTTCCCTTTTAATAGCTATACAAAACAGCAGGCATAAGTTTATAGGGTTAGAAAAAAATGTGTGTGGTGCTCTCAAGACAATACTTAAGCCAGATAAATGTATAACAGGAAAACAACCCTTGAATGAATATATATATAATGTCTCTAGGAATGTAGCCCGGCAATGACAAACCCACAAACCATGCAGTAAGGAAATGTCAATGACACCAGCAGGTGACCGGTAGATGAAACATCCTATGACTGTAATATAATATAATAAGGGCAATATGGAAAGAACTCACTTGGGAATCTTCATCCACCATCAGCAGCAAGTCCAGTTAGGTTCCAATGTCCAGGGTTGAATGTGCATCCGTAGACAGTACTCAGAATGTGGAACAGTGAAGAAAAAATGAAGCACCAAGTCCAGCTATAGAATAGCAATATCACCAACAGGGATACGTACCAAAAATAAGCTGTTTAATAGGATACAGACAAAGTAACAAACACACCTACGCGTTTCGGACCTCTACAGTCCTTTATCAAGGTGAATACAACCATAAGTTATGGAGCGCCATTTATACTCACTTAACAAGCATGTAGCCCAATCGCGGAGCATATCCGCATACGTCACGCGGGTCGCGTGGATGACCTCTGACCCGTGACGTACGGTCGCGTAGTTACGCTGCATAATGCGTGCCCTGGGGTCGCGCCATGTGCGAAGGGGGTGGGAGAATCACTGCACGCGCATGAGCACATGCACCCGATGCTAGTGCCTCCCACTCCTTGGAGAGATAGCGCATGACGTCACTCCGTCATAGACATGTGACCAAAAGGTCAAATGCTAGGCGTAGCTAGGCAACCGAGCCCAGTGCGTCCTAAGGTATGTTATACAAAACAAACACATCTTTATTAACATAAACAAAAATAAAATAAAAACACTCCTAATGAGGAAAAGCATATTAATGATAAAACCAATGAAAAAATGAAATAAAAACAATTAGAAGTGACCTATGATAACAGTATTTCAAGATCCTCACAGTTGGTTGTATGATATTGTGAGGGCAAAGTGGAGACATCTTATAATGACAAATTAGTATAATTATACATAAAGTGTAAGCTCCACGGCCCAGAGAGATAATGAAAACAGAGACCTTCTTTATAATATCTATATAATGGATATACCTTATATACATGTCTACAGTCTGACAGTCTAATATATATTAAGCATATAGCCTATTTGGTCACACACAGAGAATGGTGTTGCGCAAAGCTAGGTATCAAACAGAAGAGTACCAATATCCCAATCTGAGTTTAAACCATATGGGATACGTGTTTGTAAAGTAAATATCCAATATAGTTCTCTTCTGTTTAAGATACCTAGTCTATTGCCACCTCGGATCGGATTCGATATATGTTCAATACCCTGAACGCACAAATTGTCTGAATCACCCATATTGCAATGACTAAAATGTTGAGATACGGGGTGACTCAAATCTTTTTTGATAATTAGTCTCAGGTGTTCGAGTATACGTACTTTCAAGTGTCTTACAGTCCTACCAATGTACTGTTTCCCGCAACCGCAACTTAACAAGTATACCACAAAATTGGTATCATAATTAATAAATGAGTTCACATGATATTTTTTACCAGTTTTGAAAGAAAATAAATATTTTTTGATATCCATATGCTTGCAAATTTTGCACTTTGAACATGCATAATTGCCCTTAGGTAATTTCTTAATCACTGATTTGTCTGAAGTGAACAAACTGCCAGAAACATAGTTCGCAATGGTTTTAGCTCTGTTGAATACTATCTTAGGACCCTCGTCATATACAGTTTTTAATAAAGGATCTGCTGCTAACACTCCCCAATGTTTGTGAATGGATTCTCTAATGTTTTTAGATTGATTGTTATGTTGAGTGACAAAATATGGAGATTGGAAAGATTTTTTATCTTTCTTACTTTGTACTCTTTTAAGCAAAACAGATCTATCCAAATTTCTCACTTCCCTGAGTGTTTTTTTAAGATCGTCTTTTGGATAACCTCTAGCTTCAAAACGCTCCATCAACTCCTCGGATTGTTTTACAAAGTCCTCATCATTTGTACAAATTCTTCTTAATCTAATGAGTTGGCTTTTTGATATTCCTTTTAACAAGGATTTGGGGTGGCAGCTGTCAGCTTGCAAAAATGTGTTGCGTGAATTTTCTTTGCGATACACCGTAGTGATGATTTGTTTGTGCATATTAACTGAAACTGAAACTATAATGGTGGCCAAAGTTATGGGGTTGATAGACATAGCGAACGAAGAGGGGGTGAATCATCAAGTCATCAGAGGGAGGCTGAATATGAATCCAGGACCATCTTTGGGTCAAAAAACAGGGTCACTACAGACATACAAGGAGGGGAAAGAAAAGGAACTCCAAAAAATCCCCAAAAGAGGAAAAAGAACTGCTAATTGAAAATACAGGAATCATCAATCTTTCAGACCACATACTAAGTGTGGATGAACTATCTGTCCTGGATAAGGGTTTGAAGTTCGCCCCATGTAGTGACTTTAAATTGTTTGAGACTGTTATTGATCTCTACAAGTATATACGCAAACTTACATTGAAAAGGTTTTACCACCAAAAAGAGACTGACACATATGATGCAATTGAGCATACTGTTTATGACGATACATTCAGTTGCGACAATCAGAAGGGAAAGGGGTCCCTTAATTTTCATGAGATGTGTTGTGTACAAGATATGAAAGATCTTGTTGATGAAAATAGAGATAAAAATGATATACCTTCCTCTTTTCTAGGTAGACGGTCCTCAGGTTTGAGGAAAAAATCGGTGTTCTATCCGTCACATATGAAAGGGCCCTGCCTAGCTGCGTTTGAGCAACTCATTGAACGAGATCTATCTCTGTTAGCAAAGGGCTACACATTTTCAATCAAACCATTACAATACAGAGCAGACAACCTCACTCATGGCGAAAGATCGGCCATTAATGCATTAAAATCTAACAGCTCTCTTGTCATCAAGGGGGCCGACAAAGGGGGCGCTATCGTTGTGCTGAACAAATTAGATTACAAAACTGAAGCACTTCGACAACTTAATGATAGTTCATCTTACATTTTACTCAGAGGAGACCCCACAGCAACATTCATTAAAGAACTGAGAAACCTCTTAGATGAGGGAGCCATTCTAGGCGCACTTGATGACAAGGAGCTTGAATACTTATTTTGCCCTTATCCTATCATTCCCATTTTTCACCATCTCCCAAAGATCCACAAGACATTGGTCTCCCCACCTGGTAACTGGGCTCTGAACCTGTTACCAATGTTATTTTCAAAGACACTTGTGCTAAGAGAGCTGTTTTGTGCTTGCAAAAAGCCTGTATTAGGTTGGTAAACGGGAGCCAACCCAGCCACCGTAGCCTCTGCAAGGAGAGTTCCCGGCAGCGGTGACGTCACACGCTCAGTACCACCAGCGTGTCTGCGTGCAGGGATTCTCTGTATCTTGCGGGCAGGATTTGCAAGCTGCGGACGGCAATTTGAGCAATACAGTTCGGTATTGCACCATGTGAGTGTATTTTAATGTGTTTTTTAGTGTATTAGCTAATTAAAGTGTTTCAAACTACACCATATTGTGCCCATTCCTTCCCTCGGTGGGGGTTTCGCAACGGAGCCACCCCCGACGCCATTGTGGATTGAGGTCTCCTCCAGAAAGCTGCCTGCACGTGGGGTCGTGAGAGGAGCTGAAAGAAGAGGAACAAGCACAGATTCTCTCCACTGACTACATTGGCGTTCATCATGTGAGTAGGAATCATCACTGTCTTAGATAGGGATCTGATTGCTAGAAAACGCTGCGCAATCAGGTGTGCCTCTCATCTGTATTTCAGACGTGCATCCGTCCATTCCTAGGACACATCCCATCTGGAACATTTTCAACAGAGCCCAGTTACCATCTTTAATATCAGAGACTATCTGAAGATCACGGTATCTTGGACTTTAGCGCTGGGGACTTTAATATTGTTTGTGCAGAGCTAAAACCATTGCGAACTATGTATCTGGCAGTTTGTTCACTTCAGACAAATGAGTGATTAAGAAATTACCTAAGGGCAATTATGCATGTTCAAAGTGCAAAATTTGCAAGCATATGGATATCAAAAAAGATTTCTTTTCTTTCAAAACTGGTAAAAAATATCATGTGAACACATTTATTAATTGTGATACCAATTTTGTGGTATACTTGTTAAGTTGCGGTTGCGGGAAACAGTATATTGGTAGGACTGTAAGACACTTGAAAGTCCGTATACTCGAACACCTGAGACTAATTATCAAAAAAGATTTGAGTCACCCCGTATCTCAACATTTTAGTCATTGCAATATGGGTGATTCAGACAATTTGTGCGTTCAGGGTATTGAACATATATCGAATCCGATCCGAGGTGGCAATAGACTAGGTATCTTAAACAGAAGAGAACTATATTGGATATTTAACTTTACAAACACGTATCCCATATGGTTTAAACTCAGATTGGGATATTGGTACTCTTCTGTTTGATACCTAGCTTTGCGCAACACCATTCTCTGTGTGTGACCAAATAGGCTATATGCTTAATATATATTAGACTGTCAGACTGTAGACGTGTATATAAGGTATATCCATTATATAGATATTATAAAGAAGGTCTCTGTTTTCATTATCTCTCTGGGCCGTGGAGCTTACACTTTATGTATAATTATACTAATTTGTCATTATAAGATGTCTCCACTTTGCCCTTACAATATCATACAACCAACTGTGAGGATCTTGAAATACTGTTATCATAGGTCACTTCTAATTGTTTTTATTTCATTTTTTAATTGGTTTTATCATTAATATGCTTTTCCTCATTAGGAGTGTTTTTATTTTTGTTTTTGTTTATGTTAATAAAGATGTGTTTGTTTTGTATAACATACCTTAGGACGCACTGGGCTCGGTTGCCTAGCTACGCCTAGCATTTGACCTTTTGGTCACATGTCTGTGACGGAGTGACGTCATGCGCTATCTCTCCAAGGAGTGGGAGGCACTAGCATCGGGTGCATGTGCTCATGCGCGTGCAGTGATTCTCCCACCCCCTTCACACATGGCGCGACCCCAGGGCACGCATTATGCAGCGTAACTACGCGACCGTACGTCACGGGTCAGAGGTCATCCACGCGACCCGCATGACGTATGCGGATATGCTCCGCGATTGGGCTACATGCTTGTTAAGTGAGTATAAATGGCGCTCCATAACTTATGGTTGTATTCACCTTGATAAAGGACTGTAGAGGTCCGAAATGCGTAGGTGTGTTTGTTACTTTGACTGGATCCTATTAAACAGCTTATTTTTGGTACGTATCCCTGTTGGTGTTATTGCTATTCTACAGCTGGACTTGGTGCTTCGTTTTTTCTTCACTGTTCCACATAAGTTTATAGGGTAAGGCAGGTTTGTGGACCTGTCTCAGACATATGGACATGCACATACGAGTTCTGCATCTCAGAGAAGGTAAAGTAAATCAAATAAATGTTACAAGAAAGCCAGAGTTCATAAAAGGGAACGGAACACAACCTGAAAGAACGCATATGCATTTTATCCTTTTCACTGGTGTATAATATGCCAATTCTTCTCATTTCTTTTAAAGCCATCTATGATTCATGTAATGTCATTGCATATGAGTTTCCAAAAAAGGAAACAGAAGACCATTCTTTAATTTTAATAGGAATAATGATACCAATTCATCTTTGACAGATTAAAATATTAAAGGAAAAGAAGTACGAGTTATGCAGAGTCTGATAGTGTATCACACAAGAAAAATGGTTTTCTAAGGCTGTAATGTAACTATAGTAAAAGTAGCCAGTGTCAGCACAAAGAGGCGACATTTAGAGTAAAATCTCAGAAATTTCCATTTAAATGACTTTGTCCATGTTTCATGCTATAATTTAAAAATGATACTTGCATGCGTAAAAGAAAATTTAAGAGCAACTAGTTTAACATTTTTTGCAGTATCATTATTAAAATACACTACAAAACTGAACATATTAAATGAATGTTCTAAAATTAAAATAAAATGTGTTAATATATTATGGGACTCATGGATAAGTGAAATGAAGAATTACAATTTACCAACATAAAATATGTACTAACATGAGTAATTAGTAATCTGCTCATTTTAACAAGAGCAATACGTATGGTATATTGACATTGATATACAGTAGGACTAATAGATGAGATACTAACATTTTAAATACTAACATATAAGTAACAATATGTCACCACATACTGTATATAATTAAGATAGAA
Source organism: Ascaphus truei (assembly GCA_036426205.1). Taxonomy (NCBI): domain Eukaryota; kingdom Metazoa; phylum Chordata; class Amphibia; order Anura; family Ascaphidae; genus Ascaphus; species Ascaphus truei. The sequence goes on from CM071570.1 coordinate 224,352,158, forward strand.
ATAGATTATTAGTAGTGCTTGCATTTCTTAAAGGTCTTTACTGCTCTTCATGCAAACGCCAAAAAAGTGAAAAACTTCTGGACAGACTGGACAAATGTTTAATAAATAAGCGAACACAATGATACAGCAAGTTACTGTACATATAAAAATGTCCCAATAAGGGAAAAACACAGGACATAATGGTTGTTTATTAGATATTGATTGGTTAAAAGGGGGCTACTGTAGGTAACAGATTAGTTTGAAATGTCTTTTGTATCATGCATAAAATGTGGTTGGGGAGGGGGATATCACTGAATGTTATGTGGTTCTCTTAACATTGCATATGTCTTTCATTGTTACTTTCTATGCTTTTATTTTTGACTCTATTGGATATAATAAAGCTGTTTGGAACTATACACAGCATTTTTCTTACAACACCTCTCATCTGGGAGCGTTGGAGGTAATGTTGATGACCTGCTAGACAGGTACGCATTGCATTCCGACATATATACGATATGACAGATACCAAAAAGTTACAAATACTTTCAAAAAAGATTTTCTTTAACTTTCTTCATTTCTTTTTCATGACACATTCTAGATTACCATACATTGTGCTGGAGTGATATATATAGTGTTCCATATGGTTTTCAGAATATATATATATATATATATATATATATATATATATATATATACATATATATATATATATATACATACATACATACATACATACATACATACATACATACATACATACGTACATACATACATACGTACATACGTACATACGTACATACATACATACAAACATACATAGTTATGTTATGGTGGGTAAAAAAGTGACAAAAACCCTCCACAGCAAAGCATATAGCAAATGGATTAATATTACTGTATGCTCATTTGCATGTCTTAGACAGGTCTGCAACCCCGCCTTTCACCATTATCACCAAGGACACAGCACTTTTACAGCAGCACGGGATTCTGGGAAATGGCATGCAAATTAGCACACAGTGCCGCCTTTTGCTTCAAAACCATTCAACATGGTTCCCCTATAGGCTTAAGCTTGCTGCATGGTCACAGCTTTGAGCACAGCCAGGGTTAAGATGCTTAGCCAGTAAACCCACCCACAGACAGACTGTTTCAAACTTAATGGGTCTCCTCAGTGTGGGGTTGGTTCTACTGGCTATGCAAAAATGAAGCAGGGATCGGTTTTACCATACTTAGTTAAGTTATGGTGGGGAACTATAGGGGAACCATGTGCATCTCGTAGGTTTTCCTGTGCAAATGACCCTAGACATTTTAACGTTTATCTAAGTTTCAATACAAACTGTACTACATTATGTGCCCTTGGGATTTGTTCTTCCCACATTTCTTTAGTTGTCTTCCATAAAGTAACTCAAAAGGTGAAAACCATATGGAACACTATTCACAAATAGTAATTAGAGGTTGAATCAGTTAATCTCCGTGCCATGTATCAGAGGATTTAAATTTCTTATTGTCATGGGAGACCATGTTATTTACACCTTTTTACCGGGATCATTCATTGAGCAAAACAAGGTAGAGAAATAAATTGTCAATTATTTAGCATAAATTCGCTTGCACACAATGAAACAAAATTCAGATGAAAAGACACACTTACTTCTGGGCTTGGAGTTGAAAACGAGACATTCCTAGGTGTAGGGAACTCTTTGGGAGAGTTTTACCCTGACCGGGACTTAGCCCGGAATCTCCTTGAACCCAAATCGGCATAAAATTCCATACGCCGCTGCTACGTTCTCTTCTGAGAACTCTGTCTCACCTGACCGCGAGTCAGCCCAAATGTACTGGAACTCAAATTGGCATAAAATCCCAGCCGCGTCTGCTACAGTACGTTCGTTTTCGAGAACTTGGGCGCAAAATTCGGGACTTAGTCTCTGGCGGCAGGCTTTTCAGGCTTGAAATCTAAGCCAGTTGTATTGTATTGTATTGCAATAAGCCAACCTTTCAAGGAGGGAGGAGAGGTGCCACATCTCATTTTCAGTAGCAGATTGTATGTCTTTATTTATATAGCGCCATTAATGTACATAGCGCTTCACAGTAGTAATACACGTGGTAATCAAATAAATAACAGATAATATAAATAACAGATCATGGGAATAAGTGCTTAGACATAAACGTAACATTAAAGAAGAGGAGTCCCTGCCCCAAGGAGCATACAATCTAATTGGTAGGTAGGGAGAACGTACAGAGATAGGAGGAGGGAGTTCTGGTAAGTGCGTCTGCAGGGGACCAAGATTTATGTATCATGTGTTCAGAATATCCACGTTGCTATTCATATGCTTCTTTAAGCAAGTGTGTCTTAAAGCTGCAGTTCAGTCAATATCCTGCATGTGTGTGTTTTTTTTTAATAAATCAGTTCTGTAGTAAGAAAAAATACTTTTAGCATTTTCTGTTTTAAAAACAACAACTTTTAAAGACCAATTTTCTTGTATTCTATTTTAACAGCCATTTGCTAAGGCACTGCCCCTTCATGTCCTGTCACAAGCCCTGGCACACCCCTTTGTCAGCCCTGCCCTCCCTCTAGCACATGTCAGTGCAGGATTGCTCATGAATATTCATGAGCTTCCACTTACAGATAAGCAGAATATAAACAGATCCCTTCACTAATTATGTCACCAAATTTCGACCTATCAATACATGGAGAACGAATTGACCTGCAGCTATGCAGTTCTTTAGGTAATTAGAGATTGCACACATAAAACTATTGAAGTAAAAAAATTAATTAAAAAAAAAAAAGACTGAACTGCAGCTTTAAGGTGGGTCTTAAAGGTGGATAGAGAGGGTGCTAGTCGGGTACTGAGGGGAAGGGCATTCCAGAGGTGTGGGGCAGTCAGTGAAAAAGGTTTAAGGCAGGAGAGGGCTTTAGATACAAAGTGGGTAGAAAGAAGACATCCTTGAGCAGAACGCAAGAGTCGGGTTGGTGCATAGCGAGAAATTAGGGCTGAGATGTAAGGAGGGGCAGAAGAGTGTAAAGCTTTAAAAGTGAGGAGAAGAATGGAGTGTGAAATGCGGGATTTAATCGGAAGTCAGGAGAGAAATTTCATGAGGGGAGATGCTGAGACAGATCTAGGAATGAGTAGAGTGATTCTGGCAGCAGTATTTAGGATAGATTATAGGGGAGACAGGTGAGAGGCAGGAAGGCCGGACAGCAGGAGGTTACTGTAATCAAGACGGGAGAGAATGAGGGCCTGAGTCAGAGTTTTAGCAGTCGAGCAACAGAGGAAAGGGCGTATCTTTGTTATATTGCGGAGGAAAAAGCGACAAGTTTTAGAAATGTTTTGAATGTGAGGGCGAATGTGAGAGAGGAGTCGAGTGTGACCCCTAGGCAGCGTACTTGGGCTACTGGGTGAATGATCGTAGTTCCAACAGTAATGTGGAAGGAGGTAGTAGGGCCAGGTTTGGGAGGAAGTATGAGGAGCTCTGTTTTAGTCATGTTGAGTTTAAGGCGGCAGAGGGCCATACAGGATGATATAGCAGAGAGACATTCAGAAACTTTGTTTTGTACAGCAGGTGTAAGGTCGGGTGTTGAAAAGTATATTTGTGTGTCGTCAGCATAGAGGTGATATTTAAACCCAAAATATGTTATTAGGTCACCTAGAGAGAGTGTGTACAGAGAAAAGAGAAGAGGTCCCAGGACAGAGCCCTGGGGTACCCCCACAGAGAGATCAATAGAGGAGGAGATGTTAGCAGAAGAGACACTGAAAGTACAATGGGAGAGGTAGGATGAGATCCAGGATAGAGCTTTGTTCCGAATACCAAGAGTATGGAGAATATGAAGGAGAAGAGGGTGGTCCACAGTGTCAAATGCTGCAGAGAGGTCGAGTACTGTGAGCAGAGTGTAATGACCTCTGTCTTTGGCAGCATGGAGGTCATCAGTTATTTTAGTGAGGGCTGTTTCCATGGAGTGAGCAGTGAGGAAGCCAGATTGTAGAGGATCTAGAAGAGAATAGGTGTTGAGTAAATGGAGCAAGCGAGAGAATACAAGACGTTCAAGGAGTTTAGAGGCAAAAGGCAGGAGACAGGTCGATAGTTAGAAAGACAGGTAGGGTCAAGCTTGCTGTTCTTGAGTAATGGTATGACTGTTGCATGTTTCAAGGAGGATGGAAACGTTCCAGAGCAGAGGGAGGAGTTAAAAATTTGTGTGAGCGTAGAGATTATAGTACTGTAGGAGCAAGAGGTTTCAGGAGATGGGAGGGAATGGGGTCAAGAGAACAAGTGGTAGAGGGAGAAGAGGCGATCAACAGCGACACATCCTCCTCTGAGACAGTGGAAAAAGAGTCAAGGAAGGCAGGAGGAGAGTTAGGAAGAGGTGTAGGATGGGAGGAAGAAACAGAGGGGATGTTCTGACGTATGGATTCCACCTTTTCCTTAAAATAGTCAGCAAAGTCCTGAGCGGAGATGGAGGAAGGAGAGGCAGCTGAGGGTGGTTTGAGTAGAGTATCAAAGACAGAGAACAGTCGGCATGGGTTAGACTTGTGCATGTTGATTAGTGCACAAAAGTAGGCTTGTTTAGCTTGCGAGAGGGCAGAGTTGAAACAGGATAGCATAAATTTGTAGTGAAGGAAGTCTGCGAGAGTGTGAGACTTCCTCCAGAGGCTTTCAGAGGAACGAGTGGAGGAACGCAGCATGCGTGTGTGGGAATTTAACCAGGGTCTAGGGTTAGAAGGGCGAGTGCGGCAGAGAGAAAGCGGGGCATGTAGATCAAGAGACGAGGACAAGACAGAGTTGTAGTTCCTGACCAGGTTGTCGGGGTCTGTAGCAGAGCTGAGAGAGGAGAGGGAGGAGCGTAAAGTGGACTCAAAGTCAGGTAAGTGAATAGAGCACAGGTTTCTGCAGAACCGGGGGGTAGATGGAGGTGGAGAAGGGGAGAAGCGAGATAGAGAGAATGAGATGAGATGATGGTCAGAGAGAGGAAAAGGGGAAATGGAGAAATCGGAGAGAGAGAAGTTCTTAGTGAAAACCAGGTCTAAGTAGTGGCCATCCTTTTGGGTGGTGGCTGCAGTCCACTGTTGAAGGCCAAAAGAAGAGGTTAGAGAAAGAAAGCGGGAAGCCCAAGGGAGAGAGGGGTCATCAATGTGGCAATTGAAGTAACCAAGGAGAAGAACAGGGGAGTCTGAGGAGAGAAAGAAAGAGAGCCAGGATTCAAAGTGAGAGAGAAAGGCAGAACGGGGATGAGTAGAGGTAGGTGGGCGATAGATGACCGCCACATGGACAGGGAGAGGAGAGAAAATCTGGACAATGTGAGCCTCAAAGGAGGGAAAAGCAAGAGAGGGAGGAATAGGAAGGGTTCGGTAACGACAGAGAGAGGAGAGCAGGAGCCCCACGCCTCCACCCCTGTCAGCAGTGCGCAGAGTGTGGGAGAAGGAAAGGCCACCATAGGAGAGGGCAGCTTCCAGAGCAGAGTCAGACTGAGTGAGCCAGGTCTCAGTTATAGCAAATAGGAGCAGAGAGTGAGAGAGAAAAAAGTCATGTACAGAGAGGAACTTGTTAGAAAGGGAGCGAGCATTCCAAAGGGCACAGGAGAAAGGGAGAGAGGAGGGAGGATGGGTATGAGGTTGGAGGGGTTTACACCAGAAGGAGTAGAGGTTGCAATTGGCAGCGAGGACGAGCGCATGTAGGAATAAGAGAGATATCCCCAGAAGCAAGGAGGAGAAGCATGGATAGAAAGAGGATGTGTGAGGATGATTTGTAGGGGTGTTTTTTAGTACAGGGGATATAGCTGTGTGGTGTCAGAGGACGCAGGTAAGAAAGGAGTTCATGTGAACAGAGAAGTGGTGAAGAAAGGAGAGATGGAGATATATGAATAGAGTTTGAGACATACTGAGGCTGGTAAAAAGAAGTGCATAATTTGAGAAGAAGTGAAGTCACAGCAAATATAAATGGTAAAGGCAGCATCACAGCAGTAATGATGCAGTCTGGTATAGATGATATCCTCCTTTCCAGCGTAGTTCAAATGCAGGAATCAGGGCCTGTTGGGGTGTCCACTTCTTCCTCACTTCGTTTGAACTTCCTTTTAAACTTGAGTTGTTCAATAGTCATGCCACTTATAATGGGCCACTTGGAATATGGGCTGCAGGCAGACTAGCTGTTCTGACTGGGTTTAGATAGGCCTAAAAAGTCACCTGACAGTGTGATTCTGTCTGCTTAATTAGCACATCTGAGGCACATTCAAACAGATGGTTTTCTACACAGGGTTTTCGCTGCCTAGGTGGCAACACTTAATTTGATTAGGGGTAGACAGAAAACAGCATTCAAATATGGTTTTTACCTAGCATTGTCACTCGCATATACTATATATACACACAGCAAAGGCTTCAATGAGGATTTAGAGATGGTTTTTACCTAGCATTGTCACTCCCGCATTTTCCACTCGCATATACTATATAATACACACAGCAAAGGCTTCAGTGAGGATTTAGAGATGGTTTTTACCTAGCATTGTCACTCGCAAAGCACTATTACAAGCAAAGCATCTTTGAAAAGCCCACCCGCGCTCTCTCAGCTCAGACTCAAGGGGAACACACCATCTGATTATCTCGGGGCTTCTTATTGTATTCTCTGCTTCATTCATGAAATTAAAGCAGAGCGGACAGCCAATTAGTGCGTGGCAACTCTCCCAAGCAACCAATCAGAGCTGAGCCGGCTAGAAAAGCAGGAAATTCGAAACATCTAATGCCACATACCCCACACCCCCACCCTCCCATGCTAACCCCCCTGGGCAGGCCCACTATGTTGGCAGAACAGAGCATCCCGGAGGACTGCCATTGATCTCCGACCTATACTCCTTCCACTTTTCCTGCTGATCAAATGCTGTTCACACCTCTGGGCATCCTCTGGCTGCTTTGAACTCTGATGTCCAGCAGACTTACCGGCGCCTATAGGTTTGCACGCTGCCTGTTTGGACATCAGTTCCGAATGTTTAAACCCATTACAGCTATATAAAGTATATTTTAATACACTCTGAGTCTCTGGAAACAGGGAACAGAAAAGGAAAAACATGTTGTCATAGTTACATAGTTACATAGTTACATAGTAGATGAGTTGAAAAAAGCATAGGTCCATCAGTTCACCTACTACTAAATTTAGACAACAGATACTTTATCCAATATCTTATTTACTTATTATCCAGAGGAAGAGCAAACAAAAACCCCACTTAAGAAAAATTAATTCCTTCCTGACTCCAAGAATTGGCAATATGGAAGACCAGCCTTACTCTTAAGTGACAGAATTTCAGAAGACGTTGAAACCACCATTATTGTGGTTATTTGCTAATCGTGCGGAGTCGTTCTTGCAATCCCTTCTGCTTCTACCCCTAATAAAGGGATGATCCAAAGCCCTTATGGAAACTTATAGACAAAACAGTAGGGGAGCGAGGGATAAGTAATGCACACGATAAGACAATACAGACAATTTACAGAGTAAACCCAGTACAGGAGGTGAAAGGGACGGTGAACAATAAATAAATATATAAACATGATGTTTGCTACACAGCCCTGTGTAAACCTTTGTCCCAAGATGGTATCTTTGTGATAGATGGTGACCCTTTCGCAGTTGAGTGCAGGAGGGGTCGTGGTATTGCACAATAAAATATACAAATATATAAATACTCACACGGCCCAGTGTGAGTTAAAGTCGCAGGGCAGTTGTCTTTAAGGCATACACCTAGGTTCCCCGTCAGAGATACTCCCAGGGGTGTTGTATGCGTTCCTGCTGGCGGGCAGGGGGTTTCAATGCAGGTCTCAATATAGTTCCCCCGTTCTGGGCTTCTTCCCCTCCCCGTTACAGAGAGGGGCGTGGGTGAGGCAAAATAATGTACTGGGATCAGCAGTGGCTCATTTTAAAACTTCAACGTTTAATGCACATCAATAAAACCACATAAATGCACTCACATAGTATTTACATTAAGCTGGTGTGTTCCCAGTGGCTGCGGTTTGCACCGGTCCCAGCCACTCTCTCCCTCCGCGTCCGAGTTGGAATCGATGACAGTTCCTGGCGCGGCTGTGACTGCAGACTGCTCCCTCTAGCTACGGAAGCCCATTGGCCAAAAGACTTCAACGAATTAGAAAAACGCGTTTCGCAGAGGAAGCCGTCCCAATCGGCGAAACGCGTTGTTCTATTATTCGTTGAAGTCTTTTGGACCACTGGGGCTTCCGATAGCTGAGGGGATCAGTCTGCAGTCACAGCCGACGCCAGGAACTGTCATCGATTCCACACTCCGGACGCGGAGGAGAGAGCGGCTGGGACCGGTGCAAACCGCAGCCACGGGACACACCCAGCTTAAGTAAATACTATGTGAGTGCATTTATTGTGGATTTTATTGATGTGCATTAAACGTTGAAGTTTTAAAATGAGCACTGCTGATCCCAGTACATATTTTGCCTCACCCACGCCTCTCTCTGTAACGGAGGGGAAAAAGCCCAGAACGGGGAAACTATAATTGAGACCTGCATTGAACCCCCTGCCCCAGCAGGAACGCATACAACACCCCTGGGGAGATCTCCTGACGGGACCTAGGTGTTATGCCTTAAAGACACTGCCCTGCACTTACTCACACTGGGCCGTGTGAGTATTTTATATATTTGTATTTTATTTGTGCAATACCACGACCCCCTCCTCACTCAACTGCGGAAGGGTACCATCTATCACAAGTACCATCTTGGGACAAGGTTACACAGGGCCGTGTAAGCAAACATCATTTATATATTATTTTATTTTCACCGTCCCTTTCACCTCCTGTACTGGGTTTACTCTGTAAAATTGTCTGTATTTGTCTTATCTGTGCATCTACTTATCCTCGCTCCCCCTACTTGTTTTGTCTCCAGAATTGGCAATCGGATTAATCCCTTGATCAACATCCTTTCCCATGTATACTTATTTGGTATATCCCTGTATACCATTTCCCATCTAAAAGATGTCCAACCAACTTTTTTTTAACAAATCTATTTTATTGCCATCACGGTCTCCATTGGTAATGAATTCCACATTTTAACTGCCCTTACTGTAAAGAACCCTTTCCTTTTGTTGCTGGTGAAATTTCCTTTCCTCCAACCTTAAGGGATTGCCCCGAGTCCTTAGTACTGCCTTGGGGTATGATAGTTCTTTTCAAAGCTCCTTGTATTGTCCCCGAATATATTTGTAATATACACTGGCGAACACTTTATTCGAGTCTTGGCTAGTCCACGAATTCGGTATACCCCGGGTGTATGAGGTTGTGACTGTTTTCTGCCCAGTGCATTGAGGTATTTTCCAAGCAGGGATTGAAAATTTTATTCCCGCTGGCTGCAATACTGCACAGTATATATATATATACTGCATTACAATTCATGAATTTATGCCATCTGGTAGACACGCGAAGCATTGCAGCATATTAAATCCTAATCATTATCATTTAACAGATCAGCCTCCCGTCAGCAGGCATGAACCCGGCTGGGAAGGCAAACGCAACGGGCTTGTCAGAGGTGAGGACGCGGCATTCCAGGTTATCTGCCAGGTCCTACGTTGTATTTTGCTCGAATAAGTGTGTCGGTGCAGTAGTTAAGTCATCCTCTCTAGACGCACTTTTCTAATGTAAATAAATCTAATTTAGCTAGCCTCTCCTCATAAGTTAGATAGTCCATCCCCTTTATTAATTTGGTGGCTCTTTCTTGCACTCTCTCTAGTTCCATAATGTATTTCTTAGGATTGCTACCCAAATTGAACTCCATATTCAAGGTGTGAGTCTTACTAGTGCTTTGTAAAGGGGCATAATAATGTTACTCTCCCTTCCATCATTGCCCGTTTGATGACAAGATAAGATCTTGTTTGCCTTGCAGCTACGCATGCAATTGGACACTATGATAAGCCTAATCTACAAGACTCTTAAATCCTTCTCCATCAGGATTCCCCCAATATATCTCCATTTAATTTGTAAGTCACCTTTATTCTTGCATTACAAATGCATAACCTTACATTTATCTTATTAAACCTCATTTGCCATTACTTGCCCACTGTTCCAGTCTCTCCAAGTCCTTCTGAAGAGAAATTAGATCCTGCTCGGATTCTATGCCGTACACAATTTAGTATCATCAGCAAAGATGGAGACTTTGCTCTCGATCCCAACGACAAGGTCATTAATAAACAAGTTAAAATGCAGGGGTCCCAGTACCGATCCCTGAGGTACTCCACTCACGACTTTAGCCCAACCTGAAAAAGTTCCATTTATGACAACCCTCTGTTGTCTGTCCTTTAACCAGTTTTCAATCCAGGTGCATATATTATTTCTGAGTCCAATTTTCTTTATTTTGTACACCAGCCTCTTGTGTGAAACCGTATCTAAAGCCTTTGCAAAATCTAAGTAGACCACATGAACTGCATTACCCTGGTCAAAATTCCTACTTACCTCCTCAAAGAAACAAATAAAGTTAGTTTGGCAAGATCTATCCTTCATAAATCCATGCTGACTATTACTAATATTTTTTTTCCATTAGGTATTCCTGAATATTATCCCGTATTAAAATTTCATGTAGTTTCCCTACTATTGAAGTCAGGCTTACAGGTCTGTAATTTCCCAGTTGTGATCTAGCTCCCTTTTTAACTATAGGCACCACATCTGCTTTACGCCAATCTTGTGGTACTGAGCCTTTGAAAATGGATATTGAATATTAAATATAATGGTTTAGCTATTACTGAGCTTAACTCCTTGAGAACTCTTGGGTGTATGCCATCGGGGCCAGGTGCTTTATTTACTTTAATTTTTTCAAGTCGCTTATGAACTTCTCCTCAGTTAACCAATTGTTCATTAATATGGAGGTTGTGGCTTCCTCCTGCGGCACTACTATTGAACTTGATTCTTCCCTGGTAAACACAGAGGCAAAGAATTTGTTTAATACCTCAGCTTTTTCCTTATCTCCAATAATCTACCTACCCATCTCATACTGAAAGGGTCCTATATTTTCTTTTCTCGTTTTTTTGTTATTAAGGTACTTAAAGAACTTTTTAGGGTTGACCTTACTTTCTTTTGCAATACTTTTTTCATTATCCATTTTTGCTAATTTGATTGCCCTTTTGCAATTTTTGTTACATTCCTTATAATTCTGATACGATGTCTCCGTCCATTCTGATTTAAAGAATCTAAACGCCTTCCTCTTCTTGTCCATTTCCTCCCATAGCTGTTTATTTAGCCACATTGGTTTTGACTTATTTCTTTTATACTTATTACCCAAGGGTATACACTGATAAGTGTGCTTTTCTAACAATGTTTTCAAGACTCCCCATTTATCTTCTACATTTTTCCCTGCAAAAACATCATCCCATTGTATTACTACTAGTTTAGACCTCAGTTTAATAAAATCTACCTTACTAAAGTTTAAGGTCTTTGTTGAACCCAAGAAATCTATTTTTTGATAATTTATTTCAAATGAGACCATGTTATGATCACTGTTACCCAAATGTTCCAGGACTTGAATATTTGTTATTACTTCTACATTGTTTGATATTACCAAATCTAGTATTGCCCTCTCCTGGTTGGTTCCTCAATAATTTGGGTCATATAATTGTCTTTAAGCACCCCTAAAAACCTGTTTCCTTTTGTTGTAACGCTAATCTCATTGCCCCAGTCTATGTCTGGATAATTAAAACCTCCCATTATGCAAACATGGCCCAGTTTTGATGCCTTTTCCATTTTCAAAAGTATTTTAGCTTCCTCAATCTCACAGATATTTGGTGGTTTATAGCATATTCCCACAAACATTTTCTTAATACTTTTACCTCCACTGGTAATTTCTATCCACAAAGTCTCTACATTTTCATCATTCCCTTCATAAACATCATCCCTTATAATAGGTTTTAGATCCGGTTTAACATATAAACATACTCTACCTCCCCTTCTATTTGTTTGATCCTTCCGAAAAGGGTATAACCCTCTAAATTACCTGTCCAGTCATGAGTTTCATCCCACCATGTTTCAGTAATGCCTATGATATCATACTGCTACCTTGCAGCTATTAATTCAAGCTCCCCCATTTTATCTGTCAGGCTTCTTGCATTAGCAAGAATGCATTTAAGTTTTTTTTTCAGCCTGTACTATTATCTTATCTGCTCCTTCCTTTCTGCGTCCACTTGGTTTAGTCTTTAGAAGTTTTCTAGTATTATTTGTATTTACTATGGGTGTCTCACTGCTTGTCAAACTCGCACTTGCCCCCATTCTACCTCCATACCACCGTGTATCCTCCTCTATTCCATTTAGTTCATTATCTGTTTCATTCCCCTCCCCCCTTCATCCTAGTTTAAAATCTCATCCAACTTTTTTAGCATTCTCCCCCCTAGCACAGAAGATCCCTCTTCATTGAGGTGCAATCCGTCCCTAGAATATAGGTGGCACCTCTCAGAAAAGGAGTCCCAGTGCTCTAAAAATCCAAACCCCTCCTTCCTGCACCACTTTCTTAGCCATGCATTAACCTCCCTGATCTCTGACTGTCTCCCTGCGGTAGTGCATGGCACTGGTAGTATTTCAGAAAATACTACCTTGGAGGTCCTTGCCTTAAGCTTTTGGCCTAGATCCCTGTAATCCTTTTTTAAGACCCTCCATCTTTCTTTAACTTTGTCATTGGTGCAAACGTGTACCAAGACCGCCTGGTCAATCCCAGCCCCCCCCCCCCACAAACCTTCTCCCCAATCCCCAACTGGCCGAACCCAAGCACCCGGGAGACAACAAACTGTTCAGTTCATGCGGTCATGGCAACAGATTACCCTATCTACCTTCCTAATAATGTTGTCCCCTACCACCACAATCTTTCTTTGTATTTGAGCATATACTGGACACCTAACAAGCTCCTATTGAACCCCCAAAATAACCACACTCCTCTGTGACACTCATATGCTTATATATACTGGCAACACACTTTATTCGAGCTCGGCTAGTCCCACGAATTCGGGTATACCCGGGTGTATTGAGGTTTGTGACTGTTTTCTAGCCGCGTGCATTGGTTTTTTCCAGGCAGTTGAACGCATTTTCATTCCCGGCTTCTGCAAATAAAACCACACCCCTTTTGTGTTTTGTGGTTGGGCTGTACTGGTGTGTCACACCACGAGGGTGTTGTTTTTTTTTTTATGTTGTTTTTGTTATTATCGTGTAGAATTTTAGTTTCTTTTATTAGGCGAAGTTTTTTTCATTGCGTTGTTGGTGGAGAGGTTTTGGGAAACGGAGGGTTATAGTTTTTTTTGATTCTTTTTCAGTTAACTTTCTTTCAGATGGCACATTATACTATATATATTACTGCATTACAATGTCATGAATTTATGCTCACTGGTAGACACGCAAGCATTGCGCCTATTAAATCTAATCATATCATTTACAGATCAGCCGCCCGTCAGCCAGGCATGACCCAGGGCTGGGAAGGCAAACGAACGGGGCTTGTCATAGGTGGAGCGGCGCATTCCAGGTAATCTGGCCATGTCACAATACTGGGTATTTGCTCGAATAAAGTGTGTCGGTGCAGTATATGTTGTGGTTATTTTGGGGGTTCAATAGGAGCTTGTTAGGTGTCCAGTATATTTCACAATTGTGTTTCAGCTAGTCCTGGCTGATTGGAGGTTGACAATTGTTAAGGGCTCACTCCATAGCATCTTCCACACATGGGAACTTGTTTGCTTGCTGGATGGTTGTGACAACTCTAATACAGAGTGCTTTTCCTGATAATGTACAGGTTAATAAAGGCTTCAATCAGACTTAGAACTTTGCAACTAATTTTGACAGATTTACTATAAATCATTCTTCCTGTTATTACACAGGTTATTAAGAATTTATATTAGCGTTAGGGACCCCTGAATTGTGGTCTGCCGTGAAGTTGGCTCAGGGGCTCACAACAATTTTGGCCAAAAATGTCAAACTAAAAGACCATTTTACTTAATAGATATTTATACATATATATTTAGGCACTGTACCGTGTATGAGTTTCACTAGATGTGCTAAAACTGAGCTTTGTCTGTGTTTTATGTTCTGTCTCTGGTTTTAAATTTGTATTTGAGCATCCTGAGTCCTCACTGGGCTGGAGGAACTATTCCCCTGGCTGCTAGAGGAATTAGTCTCCCCCAGCCTTGCCATTTCTGCCCCGACATTCCCAATATCTTCACTCAACACGGCAAATCTATAGGATGTGTCAGCTCAGAAATGACCTGCCTCTCCCTATTGCCCCTGGTTCCCCTTCTAACTGTCACCCAGCTACCTACCTGCTCCTCACTAACAGCAACCAAGCTACCTTCCTGCACCTCACTAACAGCGCCACCATCTGCACCACTAGTCGAAGCAAGGGCCTGCTCAGTGAGCTCTAATTCCCTTTCAAGATAGCCAATGTCCCTCAATATTGCAAGTTGCCTCTTCAGTTCAGCTATCTCTGATTCTAAAGAGACCACCAGCTCACACGTCTCACAGCGGTATGCTCCTTGGAACAGCTGCTCCAAGTGCACATACATGTGGCAAGATGTGCATTGAGTGGCATTTTCAATCCTGCTCATTCCCTCCACCATAACCTGATATATGCTTAAGGCACCCACAAACCCTATACTGATTGTGGGTCAACCTTGGCACTAGTTGGGGTATCCCCCTTAACCTAGGGATTTCCTCAGCTATAGGAATACATGTTTATCCCCGTGACTCATTCTCCTTTCTGGGCTGTGCTGAAGTAGGGTATCCTAGTGGTGAGGTGTGCTTGCATTTTCAAGGGGGGATATTGCCGGGACAATGTGCCTACATGTATCCGAGAATCAGCCATGATTCCTGGGTACTTTTATAGGGAATCGGAGCAGATGTTATTTTTAAAGGCAAAGCTTCTTTTTATCTGGTAACATAGGTAAAGTCAAAGGGAGGTAATTAGTTGCTCAAGTAGTTCCAGACAACATCTTCATTAATGGTATCCATAATACATATGTGGAGGACTCTTTAATACTGTGTGTAAAGGTTCAAACTAGTGAGAAGTGTTGCACTTTTCTTAGTGAACCCCCTTTCCCCCGAAGGTCACAGTGAGTGAAAACACTCCACACCTCTATTTCATCATTGGGGATGTCTGTTCAAATACATTTCTTCAACAAGACATACTGTAGTACTCACATTTTCTTCTTTTGTTCGTATTCCTTCTTTCCTTTCCCACTCACTGAGTCCCTGTTGGAGGCATAACAAGCCGCAGGTAAGAAATATCCAAAGGAAGATAAACAAAAACAGCAGCGCACAGCAAAGGGAGCAAGGGTCAAAGTAATAGTAAAATAATATATTTATTGAGACATAACCAAAAAGGAGGTACACAGACTCTCCTACACATTTCGCACCTTGTAGGTGCTTTATCAAGGATTCTTGATAAAATTATTTTAGATTTCTTCCCATTGGTCACAGTTTCTTCCAAAACAACAACCCAAAACACAGTGCATCTGCTACCTTTATTAAGGACAGTGGAATAAACTGTGTCAGAACACTGCCAGAGTAAGCACTGTAATTGTTTTGAGCTGTAGTATAATATTAACAGTGCTTTTTTCATTTTTGGCAACTACCATACTGTAAATGTCTCTATATTTGAATATTCCCCGATTTTAAAACTCATAGAATTGATATGGCATGCACTGAAACATCATCTGAGTAATGTGCGAAGCCGGAAAGCAAAGAGAAGCTAGAGAAGGGAATCCAGAAGTACTGATTGAGGCTCTAACTGTGAAACAATGTGCAATAATTACATAAACCATATAAATACTATGTTAATGGTGGTTATTGAAAGAAACGGAATGACAATCAAAATGTCATTTTTTTTAAATTATTTTGAAAAATCATTGCCTTGTATTTCACACTAAACAATTTTTGTTTTCATATATCTTTGTTTTTGCCTCTTCCAGATATAAGTTTAGGTAACCGCTAGCATCAGATTTGACAGTTGGTTAACAAAAGGCCAGTTGATCCGTGAGATAATCACTCGCATTTAAGAATCCATGCAGTTAGTGCATATCAAGCAAGCTTCTGCTGCATATGCCAAGCCCAACTTAGACACGGACACTCAGTTGGAGGGGCGGGTGCATTCATATTAATACAGTAGTTCATGCTAAATGTGAATTATGCAAGTTAGGGATTGACCTACTGTAAGTGTTGCATTTTACTGAGCACAAATGTAAGCACTCAACAAATTTAAATATTACAGTATGGCATAAAGATAAAGCCCGTTAAAGTATTTCCCAAGCTTTATTTAAGTGAAACACCCATCATTTTGTAGTTGCTGGAAGTTTATAGTAGAAAAGTATTGTAAATGATTTAATGTTTCAGTTTACCGAACCATGTAGCATGGTTATTATGTGGAAAAGCTTTAATATTACATGGGTATGGATTATTCATGAAATCAATGTAACTTATTCTGAAGCTAAATCTAGCCTCATGGGGAGGGAGGCATGCTTTCACATGAATGAAAGCTTACAAATACTGTAGGGACCTTTGCCACTGTTATTTGCTGTGTGTGTCTTCGTTTGCTTAGAGGAACAGCTGTGTCTCGGAGATTAGAAGCATGATGGGCAGGGAACGGTATGCACTCTTTGCCTATAGTAGAACTTGTCTATAATGTTCAAGTTAGGTCAGTATTGTATCCAATTCCTAAGTGTAGCATTTTAGCAAGAACTAATGTAAGCACTCAAAACATTTTTAGAAACTTTATTTACAGTAAGTGAAACACCCATCATTTTGTTGTTGCTGATAGAAAAGAAGAAAAATATATTAGTGGAAATTAGAGCTTTAAGATAAAGAAACAAAAACTTCAACCGACATCAACTTCTGGCTATCTCTTGCACGGAACCTGGTCCCGCCTCCCGCACGCATCGCGCGCTTCTCCTGCGCGGCGCACACGTGATGACGTGCGACGATCACCAGCTGCGCGGCAAGTATCTCTTCCTTGCCTTGTTGCCTGCAGCCTATCCCAGCTCTGCTGGGGCTGCGTCTCCGCTCCGCCCCCTGTCCCCATTGGTCAGTCCTGCTTTTAAATACTTCCTGCTTCCTCCTATGCTTTGCTCAGCATAATCCTATGTAGCCTTGTGAAGCTCACTTCGTTTCTGCAGTGTTCTCTCCTTTGCAGTTAACGTCTTGTGTACCAACTCGGCTTGTTTGTGGACCCTTCCGGATTTTGGACTTTGGCATGCCCTCGACTACAGCGATCTCTCCTACCCGTGAACACGGCATACGGACTCGGACTATGCTGCTCTCTCCAATCCCAGACCATGGCTTATGGACCCCTACTATCCTGTCTTCTCCAATCCCGGATCTCGGCAAGTATACCGCATCTCCTACACTCTCCAACCCAGTCCCGGCTACACTAAACTATCTACCTTCCAGTAACGCCTCCGCTGCTGCAGGTGTGGGGTGTTATAGCTTCCCACCTCGGTGCCGGGGTCTTGTCTTGTTTGTGGGCAGCGCAAGCGTTACATGCTACTAGAGTGGATACAGTCCAAATCCACAATAGGGATAGTGGCAAAAGGGTTAGGAGTGCATTCTCATCCAGGAGCAGATGCAGCGGCCGTTAATGAAACACTTCACGCGGTGTATACCTCAGAATATGAGATGGCGCGCAATTTCTTCCAACCGTACCGCCATTAGACGCGAGTGCAGAAAATGGCATTTTAGTGTTCTGGTTTTTAAACACCTGAAATTGACACAGAAGCACAGTAGCACAGTACTGCACACATTACAATTCATTAATTTCATTGCATTTAATTGAACACAATCCATGAAATTCAAACAGAGCAACCGCGATAAACACGTGTGCCTGGTGCGATTGGCTGCGTAATGCCACGTGGAGTACAGCAGCGCACCCGAAAAGGGAGCCGTGATTTGTTCGAATAACGTTCCCTGCATCTGTAGGTATATAAAAAGGAAATGAACACCAAAAAAAGTGTAGTACAGTAACACGTGAAAAAATGCAACGGTTGGTCATGATGATATTACTCACATTTTATGCAAGCAATATACGCCTTTTGGTTATTCGGAGTCACCAACTCGGATTGTAGAACATCCACTGGAGGGAGAGGATACTCCCAAAAAGTAGACAAAGGAGAATGCATGTGCACAACTTACATATCGCACGCATGAGTGCACCGCATATGTGTTTCATGAAAGCATTCATTTTATAATCAGTAAAAACAAACCATATGCTTGAATATTAGTAACATTCTTTTTTTTATGTTCCTTTGCTTTCAGTTTTCATTAAAAAAATATTACTCTATAATATACTATTATCCAATAATTATAGTATAAGTACATTCAATTATATTATACGTCTATACTTACATTATACCAGATTCCACCCAGTTCATCCTACTGTATAGTGTAGAAATAAAAATGTTATGGAAAATTGGAGAAGGTATGAGGCTGTAACAATGAAAATTGTTTTCAATACTGATTATTCAGCAAAATTTGTTAAAAAATACAATACTGTTTAAAAAAGAAATTATTATAGCGACTACAGCCTAAGCTGTAGCAATATTTGCCAGAGGTCTGTACCTATTTATGGATTCTAAATAGCCTTTTATTTTATGATTTTATCAATTGATTTACAGTATAATACAAATAAGCAGTAATAACCGACATGCAGTATGTAACGATATGTATGCGTGCACTATTGTGCAATAACCAATGGTATGCATATGTACTGTACTGTATGCATTCCACTGGTTGCTATATAACACACTGCACGTACCGTACATATCTCTCTGGAACATGTATAAGCTTTCCACTGAACTACATAAAGTTTAGCACGAGACCACAATGTGACCATGAGACACGGAGCGGCCAACTCTGCTATTGCAAGTAAATAACGTATAGCAATTACTGTACTGTACATACTGTGTTACTTAGCGCCTGAGAGCAAGGTCAGTGTTGCAATTATATGCCATCGGAACGTAGTTTGGGTTCCAAAATGACATCTGTATAATTATTATTTATTTAATGAGTACTGCAGTAGTTTATAGTTTACTGTTTTACAAATGCAAAATCATGCAACACAATGTACAGCAAAGGTAGTAAAATAGTGGAACATTGTTTTACTCTGTTGGATTTGGTAATGTACTGGCAAATTTGATGATAAGCAAATACATTTTTTTGCTAATTGTTGTTGTTTTTTTTAATCATTTTGTGTATTATAGTTACCTGTTTATTTGTCTTTTTACAGTGATATACAATATGAAGCTCTGTATACTGTTTTCTGGTATTGACCCAAGGTGAAGTTAGGTAAGATATTGATACATCTTAATCAATATCAAATACACAAAGTTTAAAGACGGATGAGAGATAATATTCCTGTAAATTACCACACAAAAAAAGATGGAAATGCAGTTTATAAAGCCTTCAGGAGTGACAGCTTTTCATAATTACCATATGTTTCATGCAATCACTTGTGCTCTATTTTAAGTTTTGCAAAGATTACGGGTGACAATTCTATTCTGTTTCAGAAGAAAACAGAGGATTTGATTGTTCGTGACATTTTGTTCAGAATCAATCATTGTCAGCTCAACTTAAACTGATCAGCCTGCCATACACAGAATTTGCCATAACTGGCAAAGCTCAGAGCTGTTTCCACGGAACTGAACATAATAATGGATTTATCAATGCAATCATGATGGTATAACAGCATGGTCCCCAGAGAAGTGCACAGGGCAAATTGATTAAAAAAAAGCCCTGAAGTTATGGAAGGTCTTTGTTTATCAAGCCTCAATATGTTACAGTAGGTGGTTAATTTCGATATTCCTCTTTATGATTATATACTTTTGAATGTAAATAACTTTTCATTTACTTTATTAATTTAAGAAATTATGTTTCATTAAGTTATTTTTTGCTAAGCATACGTTAACCTGATTGTACTGCAAGCTCCAGGTGTTCATACTTTACCTAAAATAAATTAATAGAGGCAAGTTTTAAAGTCAAATTATTTTCAGGAAGAATAATAGTGCAATATTAAATTAATATACCTATCAACAGACCATCCAACATTTTGCACATTAAAATACTGTACTGTAGCTTCCACTGTAGTATCTGTACCCGTGCCAGATGGAGGTGCTTCCAAGCAGATCATATGAAAGTCCCTTAAATTCTGCAGCTTACCATACACAAAATAAAATTAAATTAAAGGTCAGCTGGTCTTACAGGACCCAAAAACATGTAGTGTACCAGCTTAATAGGTACAGTTTAAGGGTATGAATTAATTAATGTTAATTACATAAAAACATAAAAGGGGTTAAAATAGTGAATGACAAACAGCCATTATTTAGTCAATGCTGGAGAAAAACAAATAAAAAGTGAAATAACCTCTTCTATGGATAATTATATTTGTTTAAGAAATCAAAACCTATTGAAAAGTTGTTTAAAGGAACTATTTATCACCATAACATTGCAATTATATTTTTATTTTATATATATTAATTATGAGAAGGATTTTTTTCAATCTAGACCATTTATCCAGTTGGGTCTTTTTGAAACCATGAACAAGGTGAATACAATTGGTGAACTGAATCTCTATGAAACATATTGAATGTCATGAATATTAGAAATGGGCAAGTTTAGGGAGAAGAAGGGGAAGGTCAGTCTCGAGTTGTCACTTCTTATTTTACAGTGTTCACTTCTTAACACTCTGCGTATGCCTCCAATCCTCCTTTTACATGCAGAAGAGGATGGTGGAAAAGTATCTGTTTCGTACATGAATCAAAAACAGGACAGAGGCACTGGAGCTTTGTAGGAGATGTGTGCAGAGGTACGCAATGGAGACGTTTTACGGTGCATCTAAAATGAGGCTTTATTGCGCCTGTTCCTTTAACACGGCAAAAACACTCAAAACAACAAAATAAAGGCCTACTCCGCATTGGAGAATATCTACCTTTACTCTGTCCCTTTCTAACTGGGTGGGTAGCTAAGCTAGTAACCACCGCCAAACATATATACATATATATATACAACAGTCCAAGAAGAAAGTTTCTTATCTGTTTGTTGTAGCTGTAGGGGAAGGTCTCTCTGCTCTCCTGGGTCTGCACCCCTGTGTGCTATGGCCATGTCTGTGTCCAGGTATAGAGATCCGGTCCCCTTGTCTTGCTATCAGCATACAGTCCTTCTGCAGCTCAAGACATCTGTTCCTCTGGTCAGCCCTCTCTCCCCTCTATGTCTCTCTCCTATCTCTGTCTCTCTCCCCTCTCTGTCTCTTTCCCCTCTCCGTCTCTCTGTCCCTCTCCCCTCTCTGTCTCTCTCCCCTCTCTGTCTCTCTCTGTCTTTCTCCCCTCTCTGTCTCTCTCTGTCTCTCTCTGTCTCTCTCCCCTCTCTGTCTCTCTCCTATCTCTGTCTCTCTCCCCTCTCTGTCTCTGTCCCCTCTCTGCCTCTCTCTGTTTCTCTGTCTCTCTCCCCTCTCTGTCTCTCTCCCTGTCTCTCTCCCCTCTCTGTCTCTCTCCCCTCTCTGTCTCTCTCCCCTCTATGTGTCTCCCCCCTCTCTGTCTCTCTCCCCTCTCTGTCATTCCCCTCTCTCCCCTCTCTGTCTCTCTCCCCTCTCTGTCTCTCTCCCTCTCTGTCTCTCTCCTCTCTGTATTTGGATATTTTAATTACCCTGTATATCTTAACTGCCCTATACCTACACTGAAATAACCTATACTGCTTTCTTCCAGATCTGACTCTCAAGCTTCAGACGGGAGACATCAGAATCCTCCCTAACCCTAACCCAATTTAGAACATTGCAGGAATGAGGTACCTGGACATTGAGGGACAGTGGATCAGGTAAGATCCCAGGTGGGATTGCAGCTTTAGATATTGTGAAGTGGGGGCATCCAGACACTGGTTAATGGGTGCAGGAAACTAGTCACACACACACACACATGCACATGCACGTAACAAGGACTAATTGTATTAAAGTATAAATATAATACAATAAATAAACTTATGTCAAAAACGAATGTTGTTGTTACTAGGAATTTATTCAATTTCTCTTTTTTGGGGGGCAGGGCTAGGGGTGGGGCTAGTTGGAGAGTAGATTTTTTGGTTCGGCGAGTAGATTTTTGGGTGATTTGTCAAGCACTGGTTATTATTGTCTCCTTCAGAAGGTGCTTTAAACCCGCACTCCAGTCACTCGAGGAGGACTTTTTCCAAATACAGCCTTTCTATGGGCCACGTGGTCATGAGATTTCTCCAGCGTCTGGCGATCCTATCTTTGTAGGCAGACTTTATGGCGACAGTCACAGAGCATTTATGCAAATGGTTATCTCTCACCATCTATTCCAAGGACTCCATTTTAGCAGTAAATGTCAATTCTTTATAACCCTTGCTCAGGTCTTGAAAAAGCCTCTGTCAGCTCACTCCTGAATTCTGTCTGATGTTGGGAATCTATTTCTACTACCTTAGCCTTGCGCCATTTCATGGTACTACTTAAAGAGCATTCAAGAATAGCTATTTGAGTTTTCAGCTCTTGAAGCTGTCCTTCTGCACTTCTTTTTCCACTCAATGCAGTTGCCGATTCAGCTTGGGATTGAGTTGCGATTCCACATCCATTTCTAGAGAACGTCCTATCTTTTCCGCTTCATCAGATAAGGATTCTCCTGGTTTTGATTCTGCACTCATACCTTTATTTGTTGCCTGTTGGGCAGCTGAATGTTTAGCTAGTGCTTGCTTAGACGGTTCAAACTTTGCAATCTCGTTTTGCAGATGAGTAGTGTCGCCAGCTCTAACTGTACCCTTGTCTTCATGGGTATTAGTTGCATTGGGATACTGATGCTTGGGCTGGGTCAATAACTTTTCCTGTAGTACTGTAATCTCATTTCTCAGTCTTTCAAGCTCTTCTACTTCAAGACTTTTCTGCAAGTTTAATTCATCTGCGAGAGATCCCTGTTTCTTGCGTGCATCCTGCAATTCTCCTCTCAGGGTCTTTATCTCTTCACTGTGCTTTCTCTGAGCTTGCTTCCACATGTCCTTCATTATATTGTGGAGCACTGTGAATTTCTTCGCTAGGGCCGCAGCTGCTTGCCTCAGTTTCTGGACCTTCATGTGATCCCTCTTGTACTGTCACCTGGCCTCTAAGGTTGGCCTCCAGCAAAGCTTTGTGTTGTTTAGGGTAGCCTTCAGTTCCTCATGCTTCTCTGCAGGGACACACTGGGTAATCAGATGTTCCTGCAGCATTTGTATTTTTTTTAGCAGACTGCAAATTTTCTTTCTGCAGAGTTCGCTGCTTCTCCTCGGCATTCTGGAGGTGCGTACGCAGACTTTGCAGTTGGTTCTGCAAAAGGTGCTCTGCTTGTGCGTGTTGCTCCAATGCTTCAAACTTTTTATCTTCCAATAGTTTCTTTAATTTTTGTAGTTGTGCAGCTTTTCCTTGTTTTCATTGATCTGGTCTGTCAAATCAGAATTTTCTTCTTTCAGCTTTGTATTTTCTCTTTTTGCAGTCTCTGTAATATTCAGGGCCTACTTGTAGTCCTCCTTCCATTTACGCACTTCTGATTTGAGACTCCCGGTCTCCTGGCGTGCGACTTCTATCTCTAGGTTGAGGGTCTGAAGCTCCTTCTGAGAGACTTTGAGATCCATATTAAGACTGAGGTTAGAGTTTTGAGAAATTTCCAGCTCCACAGCGAGACTGTGAAGTTCCTTTTTAAAGACTTCCAGTTCTGTGCGGCAATTGCTGATCTCTTTGTGTGAGGAATCCAGTGCTATGCGGATAGTATGAACCTTATTTTGGGATATGTCCACCTCTGTCTGGAGACTGTTGACCTCCTGGTGTGAGGCATTCAGTTCTATACGGAGAGTGTGAACCTCATTCTAAGAGAATTCAACCTCTCTATGGCAATGGCGAAACTCTTGCTGAGAAACTGTAATCTATTTCAATACCTCCTCATACTTCTGCTTCATATTAGCAATCATTCTATCAGATTGACTCTGCTTTTCATGCATGGCTGTAATAGTAGCGTTTTATGTATCTAAATCTGTCCTTAGAACCTCCAATTCGGTCTTGGCCACCGAGTAAATTGCGAGCACAGTCTTCTGTATCTCAGCATTATTTTCTCTCTCAATTTTTAATTCTTCACGGAACATATCACAGTTATGCCTGGCAGTTTGCAGTGCATCTTCAGGGCTGGTCAAGGGATCGTCACTCACTGGTTCCGGCTCTGCATCCCTGGTATGGTTGGTTGAGGGTTCCTCACTGTTGGCACCGGACAGACACTTTTTTGGGTTTCATGACTTCTGCCTTGAGCCCTCTGGATATTCTGTCATCCGCATGACGAATCCTCCATTTTCTCTTGGCTGCAGGACATCTCGAACCCCCTTTTTCCTTGAGGGATCTGCGTATGTGTCTGTTCCTTCCACGGTAAGTGAAGAACCGCTTTTCTTTTTTCACCTCTTTGTTTTGGACAACTTTCTTCAGGATATGCAGGTCGGCGTATTGTAAAAGCCTGCTTTGCATTTCCAAACCATGCAAGAAATGCTTTTTTAGAAGTGATTTCATTCCAACTCCAAGCGATATGAGCAAAATGGCTTAAAATGTAAAATTGGTTGAAATAAGATGCAGATGTGTTCTTGTCATTTCAAAGATCATGAGATAGCCTCAATTGATGCAAAATTGTATGATTCCAAGCCACACATGAAACTCTGTTTAGCATGGACACCCTTAGTTAATCTAAGAAATCTGTAATTTCTGCCCTTTTACACTACTATCTAACTCATGAAGTGCATTGCTGCAACCATATATTCCCCTATATAAATATAATTACACAAAAATATTATCATTCATACTGTATGATTTAACTGTGCCCAATGAAATGCCTGATTGTATCATTAAATGACAGGTGGGCTGATTAAAAGGAACATTGCCTAATAAGAGTTCTATTTAAACCCCATCACTCACTTCCTCATTGCCAAGATGCAGGGATTTTTGACAGTGAGGGTGTTTCCTGTGAGCCATGCAAGAAAGAAAGAGAGGTGCTGGGAGAGAGAAGACAGAAGGATATTGCTAGGAACTGAAAGGCAGAGTAGAGGATGACAAAGATAGTGGGCAGGTTTCCCTTCTACAGGTCCATAATGACCTTAAAAGGGACAGGTTGAGCTCACAAGCAATATTAACTCATCAAAGGCCTATCACTGGGGCCAGCCTTTGCATAGGTCCCTATTCCCATATAAAAACATGGAGAATAGTATTCTGCCAATCAGAAGAATCCATTTAATGCAGTGACCATTTTGGAGGGAGCTTGGCATTTGCAGTGGAGCAATCACAGGTGGGGAAGGAGTTACACTGTAAAGCACGGCCCAAGGAAGAATCTAAAGTGGTGGGAATTTTGAGACAAGCAATCCCTACAGTATTGAACTGCTCTCAAACCCAATAATGCCCCAGACAATATAATGTATTCAACATACACAAACACACAATGGTAATATACTCAACATAACAAAATACAGTTTATATGATGAATGTCTTTATTCTTAAAATAGGATTAGGGAATATAACACTTATAGAGGGATAGCCCTCTGATGGTCAGAGGCAGCAGTTGGGCTTAACCTTTAATATGTAGTCACCAAGATGCCTCTTCTGTCAGTGTTAAAATATCACTGCCAGTAAATTATTACCACAATAATGATGTAACGGACGTGCTCGTCACAAACCAGGACCGGACTGCAGGGCTGAGGTGGGGATCGAGAAACACCGACCTGAGGCCGGGTCTGGATTGCAGATTCCATCATCTTGGTTAGCTGGGTCAGGGTTAGGGAGATCAGAGTAAACAAAAAAGTCTAGACTGGGGTCAAGGCAGGTGGCACAGGAGCAATGGTCAGGGTCACAGGCTGGGATCGGCATCAGGCTTTGGCATATGGGCTACAGCCTAATAAAGCCTTTGGAAGGAGGAGACTCCAAAGCAAGAATGGCCACCGGAACAGTGAAGCTGTAGTGCAGGAGATCCAGCGCAGGTGCTTCAGCACAGTGCCGATGGTCGAGGTCACAGACTGGGGATGATACAAGGAAAGAATGAAGTGAAGCCTCTGGAAGAGGATACTTTAAAGCAGGAAGGCCACCGGAACAGTGAAGCTGTAGGGTAGGAGATCCAGCGCAGGCGCTTTTGCACGGGAGCGGTTTCCTGAAGCAGTGTAGGTACTGGAAGCAATGAAGGCCACAGGAAGCAGGGTATACTGCAGTGCAGACAGACAACTGGAACAGTGAAGCTGTAGCACAGGGGATTCAGCACCGGTGCTTCAGCACAGGAAGGCCTTAGTCAGGCCAAGCAGAGATGTTTGTGAAAAGCACAGGTTACAACAGAAAGTCTTCAAGGAATTCAAGAATTATGCTCAGCCCCTTTCCTGGTGGTAAATAGCACGGACAGCCAATAGGGGCAGAGGTGCACAGAAGGTAGCAACAAGGCAACTGGAGTGTTAGTTCAGAAACAGGTGATCCAAATTGCTCAGCAGAAAGAGATTTGCTTGGAACCTCAATAGCTATGTAAGGGTGAGTTCCAGACGAAACCCAGGACTGAAATGACATGATGAATTTGGTCATAAAATTGTGATAATACAACCCAGTCTTTTCTTACCTGTGTAATATTAACTCCATTTTAAGAGAGTTTGGTGTTTCTAGGCCTAAATACTTACCTCACTCACACCTACAGTATATCATCCATAATCTTATGGGTTATTGTTCTCTTTTAACATCTAAATGGCACATTACTGCTACTAAAAAGTTTAGAAGAGAGAGAGAGAGAGAGAGAGAGAGAGAGAGAGAGAGAGAGAGAGAGAGAGAGAGAGAGAGAGGGAGATGAGAGAGAGATGAAAGTGAGATTGTGGAATTATCTAGAATAGTAGAGATATTTACAACATGTTATAATTCAAAATTGATGCAGGATGATTTGGATTTCAGACTTGCCTTCTGTACATCTTTAAGAGTCCAGAGTCCTTCTTCCACAAGGAATAATGGATACATTATACATCTATTAAGTAATGTATGGGTATATTTTTTTGGAAGCCGCTAACGCTATGAAAAAAAGTTTTACATGTTTGTGTTTAATAATGCATTAGTGCCGATTTGAAGAAAAGTTTTTGATTGAATACGCGCTCGTGCTGTCCTCAGAAGATATTTCTATACTTGTGCTGCCATCTGTAAGGAGAACTCCTTAATATCCTAAAACATGTGAGAAACAATACAGCAAGATACACAAAGAAAAAACAGAGAGAGAGCACTAAGTATAGGTATATAAATATATATATGGTTAAAAAACGTTCCACAAAAATGGACAACAACAATAATAATTACAATAATTAAATAAAATAACTGAAGGCTTGCAGAAGTGAAACCGGGAGATCCGGAGATGAGATCCGATGGGTAGATGTAAAATGAGTCCAGACCCGCGATAGTCTGTTGGTCGCATTCTCCTCTCTCAGACGGTACACTTCTTCCAGTTCGTGGAGGCTCACACATTAGCCCCTTGTGACCTCAACACGTTTCGTACAATGTACATCGTAAGGAGGTTTGACAAACAAAATACTATATATTAAAAGGGGTGAAAGGCGAGTAGGCGTATATGTGCTATAAGTTCAGCTCATTTGGGGTGTCAGTCTGTCTTAATAGATAGTATGGTAACACCCACAGCTAATTCTTAGCACAGAGAATATCTCAGGATTTATTGTGAACAGAACAAAAGTTCAGCCACTATATTTTCTGTTACTATTTGGTAACAGAGTAGTATAAAGTACTATGTACTAAAGCTATATAAGGCTAAAGATGCTGGACACTTCTCCCTGTTAATACTCCAAGTAACCCAAAGTAGTGAGCAGGTAACTGATGTTAATGCCTCTCACCACTAAACAGATATTATTTTACTGTTTATTTGGGTAGTACTCAAGGTAGCACTTCAGTGAAGAGCACAGAAGTGTCTACTATGGTAGATAGCTTGGAGGTTTTGTTCAGCCACCAAAAGTATTATTTGATACTTAATATTTATACTGAGCCAAAATCAGTTGCATAGTAGAAATACTTTGTCAGAGTGCTCTTGCTGCCCACAACTGCAGTCTCTGAAACGCTCTGACTTCCAAATGCCCCCGCCTCTCCAATGAGCCGACGTCACGTGGAAAATGACGTCATGCGTACCCGACATACGTTTCACCACTCTGGCTTCATCGAGGGCAAATTCCTAGGTGATTCGGTGAGTACTATATACGTTGGTGTTGCTATGGATACTGATAGCTCCTTGTATCCAATTGGTGGTTTTTGCCTGACAGAATTCTGCGTATAATTGTTACGTCCCCGTAGCACTATTGGGAATTTGTTGACTCACATGACCCTGGGCAGCCTATACTGAGAGTCCCTGCTGTCTCTATGCGTAACAAGACAGCGAGAGTAAAGTTCAGGCTGGTAAAAGTAAAGGAACGCCTATGTGGCAATGGTGTTGCAAGTGATGCTTGTATGCCATTGGATTCTACATTGTGACATCATTTGTCATGATTCTGTGTCCCGCCAATCTCAAAACCTACTCCGAGGATTTTCATGGCATCATACTGAGCAATGGTAGTATATCAAAAGCTAAGTAGGTCATCTATTCTGTAGCTTCCATGTGTAAACACATATAAATTTGCAAGTCTTAAACTAGATCAGGCTCTTCCGATGTATGCAGTATTGGTATACAAAGTATCAATTTATTGTATGTTTGTAGGAAATCCATTCAATAGGTACATATTAGTATTTAGCCATTTTGTCCAGTGGTGGTAACATTCTATTGCATATATACATATTGGTAAATTATATTATTAAAATTATAGTACACGTTGCTTATGATAAAAAAAAATGCTTAGACAAGATAAATATATATCCTCCTGGCATAATGCACATGTACTCTTAATGTATACAAGAATTGTTATAATTAATTGGTCTTTCAGTGGTTTAAAGATGGTTACTGTATGTGATGATTTATAGAACTACTGTAAATGAATGGTGTGAACAGGAAACCTCCATTCATGCCCTCCGGGGTTAATGTGGATAAGGTGTATATCCACTGTGATTCTTTTTGTAGTAATTTCTTATCCCAGGAGCCACCCCTTTTTAAATGGGACACTACCGATCCCCTGAAAATGTAACACATTGCAGTTTACTCGATGTCTATCCCTGACATGTCTAGACACCGGGGTATCTTGATTAGGACTGGTTTTTGGCTTACCACTGGGACTGGTTTTCAGTACATTTTCAGCGAGGGACTTTGGTATGTTGTCTATATTTTGTATGCATTTTATTAGGCAAAAGAGCTATTAGCCAGATTTGGCTAATAGGTCTATTACATATTACTGTGGGTGGGAGGGGGGGGTGGCGGGGAGGAGAACTCATGTTGGGGGCAGAGAATTGAGTGATGGGGGAAGTTGCCCCAGGGTAGATGGCATGGCCTCCCATTGGGGGGAAGGGGTAGCAATAACAGGAAAGTTTAATCCCTTCATTACCTTAGTGGTAAGCCACTAAGGTAATAAAGCTTTTTTTCTAATTAATATTTTTTTATTATTTTTAATACACATATATATAGGTTTGAAGCAGGGGGTTTTCAGAGCTGAACCCCATTCCAGTGACTCCCTGCTTCTCAAGGTTCAGGCCTCCATTTGGGGTGCCGGTATCTCAGCTCTGTTAAATGTCCCAGTCACATGGGCCGTAATGATGAAGATTTAAATTTTAAGGGGATACTGACACTGCCTATGGAGGTCTGTATCTCTAAAATTAGGGAGTCCCTGGACGTTAAATTAATGAATTCAGCTCTGGAGACAACCTGCTTCAATCCTATGTACAAGAAATAACAATAAAAAGCGATAGTGTCCATCCCCAGCTCTCCCCAATCAAGCGAAGGATTAATGCGGTGGGGTCCCATTCAAAGCATAGAACCCTGCAGTCTTAATCCTTCTGGGCTGCAAACTATACTGTCCTTGTGGCTGCAATACGATTGTCTGGACTCGTTCGGGCTGCATTTTTCTCCACGGTCATGTAAGTCTTGCTACTTCTATATTCCTGTATATTGTGATATTCTCACTATGAACAAACAATATAAAGTCCCCAGCGCTAAAGTCCAAGATACCGTGATCTTATAGGCAGTCTCTGGTCTTTAAGATGGTAATTGGCCTTTTGGTATAGATGCTTCAGATGGAATAATGTCCTTGTAAATGGATACACCGTCTGGAATGACAGATACAAGACACACTTGATTGCGCAGCGTATTTCTGCAATCAGAGCCCTATCTGAGAGTGAGAGGAATACTACTCACATAATGGACGCCAATGTAGACAGTTGAGAGGATCTGTGCTTGCTCCCCTTCTCCTCTGCTCCTCTCACGAACCCCACGTGGAGACTGCTTGCTGGAGGCGACCTCAATCTTCAATGTCGTCAGGGGTTAACTCGTTGCGAAATCCCACCGATATGTGACAAGGATAGGCACAATATAGTGTAGTATGAAGTGACCTTTATTAAACTAAAAACACTTTTAAATGATAAAAACACTCAGGGATCCCCTGACGAAGTGACCACGTGTCACGAAACGCGTAGGGAGGAGGAGCTTAGTCCTTTGAGCCATCTCAGCACCCGTAGCCTGACCCCAGGGAGGGCTTCCAGCAGCACTGACGTCACACGCCGAGTCGACAGCGTGTCAGTGTGCAGGGATCCTCTCCATTGCGGCAGAAGGGTATACAAGCTGCGGACGGCATTTTGAGCAATACGGTCCAGTATTGCACCATGTGAGTGTTTTTATCATTTAAAAGTGTTTTAGTTTAATAAAGGTCACTTCATACACACATATGTGCCTATCCTTGTCACATATCGGTGGGATTTCGCAACGAGTTAACCCCTGACGACATTGAAGATTGAGGGTCGCCTCCAGCAAGCAGTCCACGTGGGGTTCGTGAGAGGAGCAGAGGAGAAGGGGAGCAAGCACAAGATCCTCTCAATCTACATTGGCGTCCATTATGTGAGTAGTATTCCTCTCACTCTCAGAATAGGGCTCTGATTGCAGAAATACGCTGCGCAATCAAGTGTGTCTTGTATCTGTCATTCCAGACGGTGTATCCATTTACAAGGACATTATTTCATCTGAAGCATCTATACCAAAAGGCCAATTACCATCTTAAAGACCAGAGACTGCCTATAAGATCACGGTATCTTGGACTTTAGCGCTGGGGACTTTATATTGTTTGTTCATTGTATTTATCAGGTTTGGAATAACCTGTCTTTATTGTTACCTAGCCGCTTATTTCACAGTATTTTTGTCACTCACCGGTTGTTGCACTAGCAATTTTTATTGTTTCAGCACATTTAGCACATACTGTTAGCACTCATCATTTTAGTGTAGGTTAGCGCTTTTGGAGGGGTTATCATTTTTGTTTTGTTGATATTCTCACTGTATTGGATAAACAATTTTTTTGTATAAAGTATTTTACTGTATTTTTGAACAGCCTCTCAATTCTCTACCTCATTTTCCACATGCTCCGCAACAGTAAAGGGAATTTTGCGTACCCCCATTAGACGCCTATGTGGCGCAGTAGGAAACCAGCTGGAGACTTTATCTGTGGGTCTCCAGAATCATGCTGTTCACTGTCCCTGGCTTCCTGATATCTCCTCCTTGTCCCACGTACTGGCCCTCTTCCTCAAAACCCTCCTTTGCCCAAAATGCCCATTCCTCTCTCCACCACACCTCACTCCACTTCTCTCATGCACACTCCACTCATGGACACTCCACTCATACCTATTCCCCTCACACACACTCCCAGTCCTCCCCTCCTCCACCTCACTCTCCAAAACCTCACAGATAACACTTGGAAAAACAACAAAAGTCAGTAACAAACACACTACAAGAAATAATTTTCACACTGACAAGACAATAAAATATAAAGCAAATTAGAAGAACAGGAGACAACACAATTAGAACTCGCTACCAAAAATTCCTATCTCCAAACTCCAAAGCCCAGTCTGTCCCTTTTTCTCACCCCACAGCACTGACATTGCTGCCTAAAATGACTGGTTATTATACTGTGGTTGATCTGTGATCTCGCAATGTTATGTTAATTCCACTTCTAATCAAAATTAATTACAACTCTAATGGATTGACTGTTTAAAAGTATTCAATGTCCCATTTTGATAGATGCAATGCAGTAGTTCTGACTTATGTTATAGAATAAGGAAAAATGTAAATGTATTAATTTGCGACTTCTTGCCTTATCAAACTGTGTGGTTTGACAAGGACAACATCGCAGTTACTTGCATTCTTTTATATTCTACAAACTCCAGAGGGTCTATCAGGAATACATTTAGTGAGTATAGGATTCCTTTTTAATATCTTCCAATGTTTACTTGTAATATGTTTTATCTTTGGAACTGTCTGATTGTAGCTGGTAATAAAATGTAGTTTGTTCACCATATTTCCTTGGTGTTGACTCATTTTTTGTGCAAGATGTTGTCTCTATACTACTGTATATTATTACTACGAATCAATTCTGCTCTATCAAGATTTCTACTTTTTATGAAAGCTTCATCCACAAGTTATATATTGAATTTTTTTTATTTACATTTTCTTTTAACTCTAATCCTTGAGTGATAAAATTATCTCGTGTAATTTACATTGTTGCCGTTATAATTGCCCATGGGGTATGTTTTTAATCCAGTATGGATGGTGGCCACTTTTATCATCTAAGTATCTATTGCAATCAATTTATTATAAAAAGTCTTAGTCAGAATGCTATGGTTTACTCCTACAGATAAAAGTATATCTAAAAATTCTATTTTTTGAGGGTTAAGTGTATAAAAATGTAATTCCTTATCATTGGTATTGATATACAGTAGTTTGAAAACTTGATTTTCCTCTCTTCCAAATAGCTAAAATATGATCAATGAAACAGCCATGGTAGACCAGGTTTTCACTCCAGCACTCATCGATCCAAATCTATGAGGACTCCCAGTCTTCCATGAATGCATTTGCATAACTGGGTGCGAACCCGTTCCCAAATGCCAAGTCGGCAAATAAAAGTCAGGATAGAGCCCCTACCAATGATTCAATTAGCATAAAGGTATAATACACCTCATTGTCAGTGTATGCATTATCATGCATCCATGATTAAAGATATATATAAAGAAAACATCCAGAGATGAGATCTCCAAAATGAACTCTGCCAGACACTTTAGATATGACACTTAAGATAGGACTCAAAGCCAAATGGCTTCACAGCCTAGCTGGATGGTCTTAAGTACTCTAAAAACACAGCCACTTGATTATCAATTAAGGGAGGGGTTTGTCTAATCAACGCACAGACATACTGATTACATTTTAAATTCTGTAGCAATTGATGGAAGAAATTAAGCTCAGAAACATACCAATTAATACATTTTAAATTCTGTAGCAATTGATGGAAGAAATTCAGCTCAGAAATATACCAATTAATACATTTTAAATTCTGTAGCAATAGATGGAAGAAATTCAGCTCAGAAACATACCTGTGTGAAGAAATAAATCAGAATGTTAGTCCAGATATTCAGAATGCATCCATGATTAAAGATATGTAATGAAACCATTCGGAGATGAGAACTCTAAAACTAACTCAGCCAGACACTTTAGATATGACACTTAAGATAGGACTCACAGCCATTTATTGATGGCCATGGACAAGGGCTTTATTTCTGCTCTTGTTATTTTGCACCTCTCAGTGGCCTTCAACATGATTGATCATTGGGTGCTGCTGCACCACCTGAGGGACTTAGCTGGTATCGGTGGACCCACACTACAGTGGGTTGCATCGTTTCTGCAGGGCTGGATCCAGCATGTCAATGCTAGGGCCTGTCCCCTTTGAGGTCCCTTAAGGGTCGGTGCTGTCACAGCTCCTGTTCAATGTGTATGTTTGATCTCTGGGCGAGATCATCTGAAAGCATGGTCTGACGTGCAATCAGTATGCTGATGACATCTAGATCAATGTTTCTTTCCAGGGTGGAACAGGGACTGCTGTTACATTGACATCTTGCTTAGATGAGGTAGCGGCATAGGTGGAGATGAATTGGCTGAAGCTAAACCCTGAAAAGATGGAACTAGTGATTATAGGTTTGGCAAGATGCCTTAGTATGGGACAGGAGGTTTGCGAGCTTCCCCTATTCAATGGAGTACAGCCGCTGCCCGTGTCACTGGTTCAGAAACTTAGCATCCAACTGTAGTTTCCCAGGGGAGGGTACTTAGGCCTCCAGGGGTGGGTGTGATAGGGGTTAACACCTTGATTACCTTAGAAGTTAATTAAACATTGCATGGCAATGCTTTACTAGTCAATAAGGTGGCCAAGGGGGGTATGCTGTGTAGTGTAATGTATTAGTTCACCACTTGAGATCATAAGGGGTTATTATAATGTATAATAATGTATAATAATGTATGTATATAATGTATAATGTAATGTTATTAAAGTTATATTTCAGATTGGTTTGGTTTATCTTGCCCATATATATAATGGGCAATATATTGCCCATTATATACATACACTGTAGGTAAAACAGGGCTAATGTGAGCATGGAGAAGGTGATAAAAAAGTGTGGCATTTTTGCTATTAATCACGTTCCGATAAATACCGGAATGTGAGGCATTGCATACTAACAACATAAAATGCAGTATTAGGCCTATTTTTAACAAATCTGATATTTTTAACAGAACCAATAAAAATATGTTATTTTTAGCGGATCAATGTTGATGTATAGCAATGGCAAAGTAACACTTTTCTAGGGTGATAATACTGCATTTTTTTCTATAACGCCGCTTTATATTTCCGGACCTTAAAATCTTTATGTTGCCCTGTTTTCTTTCTTCCGGTTTTCTGCTCAATACTGTACACAGACTGATACATTGAACTAATGTGAGCGCAGGTAAATGGCACATCCATGCAGTGTTTATATACATATACTGTACTTAATAAGAATGTGGGTTAATTGTTGTAGTGTGTCATAAAATTCAGGTCAGTTCATACCATTAATTTTGGAATACAAAATGTGTATGAATTTCAGTTTCCAAATGTCTAGTGTGTTTCTTAATTGTCCCATCAAGATCAGTACAGAATTGCTCGCATTGCTGTTTTATGCGAGTTTAGAGCTTGGAAACCCCTGTCCTATTTTAGTGCCCCGTAAAATAAAGACATTAAAGTTATATACAGCGTTTTCCTCTTATAGTGCCCAATATTAACTATTCTATAATTTGCTGTGTGTTCTGTTTAAACTGAGATGTACATTAGTACAGTAGCATACAGTAATTATTTTACAGTACATACTGCTGCGGCAGCTTTTATTCTAACAAATCACCGGCTTTTACCTGGCTTGTTCCTGGAATGCCACGCTGTTCACCTGGCGCATGCCGCGTTCATTTTGCGTTCCCAGCCACGGGTCATGCCCGGCTGATGCGTTTATTGATAATGGTTCGGATTTTAATAGGCTGCAATGCTTCGCGTGTCCGCCAGATGGCAGATATTCATGAATTGTAATGCACCGAATCAGTAATGTGTCGGCTTGCAGGTGTTTCGTTTAAAAAAGATACTGTACCACAGTGTGCTATTGTAACTTGGCCTTGGCCTTGAGACTGAAGGAAGAGGTTGCAAAAATGTATCAATTTAGGCTTTTCATACATATTAAAGAAAGACAAAGACCAGTTTCAGTTACAGTATTCTCCAGAGACCCACCCGCCATGAGTGTTCAAGTGCAGCCCGCTTTCCAAAAACCCGACAGAAGTTACGCGTATTTCATATGTGCCGCGATTAATGCAACAGATGATAAGATGGCAACAGTTGCTCAAATTTATCAGTATTTTTTCGAAAACTATGACTTTTACAAATTTTCGCCAACTCCTCATACGTGGAAGCGTGCAGTAAGGAAAAGGTTATGTAGTGATCCCTGTTTTCACCGTATTGAGCCAAAATTTGTTGGAGGGTATTGGTGTGTATCACCGGATTTTTCCCGTATCTATGATCATGGAGGCGGCAAAAGGCGAAGGGTCGTGTTAAAACCAACTACTGTAAGAAGCGACAGTCGCTGCCAAGCAATGCCTCAGCACCAGCACCAGCTTCCAATGACGGTCCCACCGTCAGTGACAACCCTGAGCCTGAGTCGGATTTCGCGTGCAGTTTTGATGAAGCTTGCATGTACCTAAGCAATCTCCAGCCTCACCAGCTGACTACAGGTGGACTAGTCCCGCTGCAAACTATCGACGTGGATGATCAAGAAAGCTGGACTGGCAGTGGACCGGCGTCGGCGCCAGCTGAATGGGAAATTCTATGGTGAGTACTGTATTGTTGCCGTATTATTTTGGTGGGGCTGGCTGGGTACTTCTTTAGGGGGCTCACCATTACTGTACATTAAAACTTTTCTTTTTGTTTTTCCTCAGAAAAGAAAATGGCTAATGGGTGGATTTCGATGGATAATATTGTACTGTATGCTGATGTTTTCCGGCCGTACAGTATACTGTGAAATAAACCCGAATAAATAAAACTATGCATTTATTCTACATGTTCAGTATCGTTTCATTATGTGTCTTCTACAGTATACTGTACAGTGGTATACAGTACTTAACATCTATGGGCAAAATGAATTTTATTTCTAGGTGCCCTAGAACAGAAGTTCCCACACCAATTGGCCATAACTTGACCGAGGCCCTAAGTAGTTCCCACGCCAATTGCGCGAATATAATTTAAAATAATCCGTTCTGTGGGTCTGAGCGGGTTGAAATTCGCCTGGTCCTCATGCGGAAGGACCCTTGCCATAGTGGCAAAATATCAGCCTTCCACGACCCCCGGAACCGGAGATACCAAAAGACAGTTTAAAAGCACATTACCAAAGTGGCTTTTTTTCTGCCATGCAGGTCAATGGCAGAAACCTAAACTTTAACATTACCCTGACTCCGTTCTGTTGCCACGAGAGGGTCGCAATTTTCCATGCAATCCTGCCGCAACTAGGACTACATGGTGACCGAATCTGAGCCCTCTAGGTTGAACAGAACCGGAGTTGTGGGTTCCAGGTTTCTGCTCATTCTGACTTAGCCGGTTCAAAGCTTTCTCCGCCATTACGCTCAATGATAGGACCCTCCTCGCCGGCGTGACCCTTTCTCGCCGCCATTACTGCTCGGACCCTGTTGGGGTGAAGTGAGAGGGTTCCTAACATCTAGGGGCAAAATGAATTTTATCTCTAGGTGCCCTAGAACAGACGTTCCCACGCCAATTGACCTAGTTCCCACGCCAATTGCGCGCTCATTGCTCTTTTTTTACAATGTTGCCGATCTTGCGGCTTTGCGGTCAGGCAGTAAATAAACAGTGCAGCAAGCCTCAACATTCTAGAAACACTGTATTTTGTTATACAGTACTATCAAAGAAGCAAATGGAAACAATGTACAGTACAGTAAGACAAATCAACATGTTTTTTATTGGTGCAGTCAGTTCAAAAACATTTATTTACAAATACAATGTTGAAGCATTTTAAGTAACAGTAGGGCAAAACATGTACAGTACAATACAGTTCAGCACAACAGTATGGTCTCACTGAAAGTCCTCCACATTGTCCATCCATGGCCGATTCCTTGCATGGTGCAAAATGCCATTAATGCAGTCTCTAACGCCTTTCATTACAGGATCTGTAACTGGATAAAAACGCCGCATTTCTTCCACAATGTTTTTCCTTTAAATTGACAGGAAGCGCCTTTTTTGCGCGATTCCCATAGTAGTTCACTTTGAACACCCACTCGCAGTACAACGAGTAGGGAACATGGTGCTTAAAAATGATCAAGGCATACTTGTGGGGTACACCAGCACTCTTCACCCTATAATTCTCCCTGAGCTTCGGTGGCAGATCGCACAGGGTGATGTCGGGCACCGTTTCGATGCGAGCGGGTTTAGGTCTTTTAGGAGCAGGTGTGCTTGAGGCGACGGGCGATGGTAGGTTGTCTGGGAGGAAGCTTTCCTCCGGTCATGGTCGCCGTGTTGTCTCTTGGCGTTGTCTTGATGGGGTTGTAATGTCCTCCTCAACGGCATACATGTACATCTTCTGGTGGAGGGGTTGCGCCTGGTGATGGAAGGGGGTCGAAGGTCCCATTCATTACATCCATGTCACCCCCCTACTCCGGCGTCGGTGGAAACAGGGGCATTAGCACCAAGCAAATAATGTATGCACGCTATGTCAGCCTCTATATTCTCCATCCGTCGATCCATCCGTTGTTCCATTTGTAGCATCCGTTGCTCCACATTTGCATTGTCTCCAGAAGCAGATCTATCTTTGTCAGCACAATATAATTCCCGGGGAGATCCACACTTATCCCATTCAGCATCCGGTCTAATGAGCTGCTTCTTGTGCATGGCGTCTGGACATCTGGGGGGATGGGTGCAACGGAGAATGAGATGGGGGCTTCATGGAGAGAAGCGGCATCGATGGTGAGTGGAGGAGGTGACCTGTGGATACCCGGAAGAGGAGAAGCGGCAGCATCGTCGAAGAGGGATGGAGAAAGTGACCTTTGGATTTCCGGGCGAGAAGCAGAGTCGTCCAAGAGCAAAGGAGACAGTGACCCGTGGATTTCAGGGGCGGCAGCGTCGTCAGATGGAACCGGAGAAGATGGGGGTGGAGAAGACGGGCTGAAGTTTTCCAGGACAGCTACAGCAGAGTCGTCGAAGCATATGGGAGGAAGTGGTCTGCGGATTCGATGGGTTGGCTGCCAATCGTTTTGTGTCGAGAGTACATCGCCGTATATCTTCTTCACATAATGAGGCTGACGTCTAAGAAAACCTTAACCTTTGGGGTCAGCAGAAGGTTTTCTTTATTGGCCTTAGCCTGTCGCTTTGCCCTTGCCGTGGAAACGGCAACCGCCTTTCGCTTTTTCAGCTTGACAGGCACGGCAGAGGTGAGTGGGTTCTTGCGTCCATAGAACCGGGGATGCTCCATTGAAGCAGGTGGCACAATGCAGTATCTGGACAAGGGCAAGTTCAGATAAAGATCATTGAGTGGTGGCCTATGCAAAGTGTGTGACCTTTTATGCATGGCGACCAGGTACAGGTGTTGAAAGTGGGCGTACTCTAATGTGAGGCATTACCGTACTGTATAAATACACCATCCATTTTGTGTATTGACTGCACATACTGTAGAATACACATCGACTAAACATCGAATATACATTCTTGTGTTTGTATTTCTTTCTACTCGCAGCAATGCCTGTTAAAAAGATTTCAAAGGATCTCAGCATGCGAATTAAGGAGATGTACATGAGCGGACACCGAATTGCTGCTATCCAATGCTGGTTAGCTACTTCTGGCCTCGTTGTGCCATTAACCACCGTGAGCTATCATGCATACGGAAAAATACAGAGACCGGAAAAGGGCACCAAGAGTAACTAACGCGTAAGTATATTTATAAAACTTAACAACAAAAAAAATATAGAAAACTGTTCTGTACGTACCGTACTGTTCATACAGTACAGTACATCTACAGTACAGTTCTGTATCTACTGTAATACTGTTGTTATTTCTGTTGATTTATATTACAACATAGTTTGTCTATTTATATTTATAGTACAGCAGTATACATTTCTTATATATTTCAATTTCTCTTACAACGGTATATATAGGATGTATATTTATATTTATATTACAACAGTATATTTATTTAGTATATTTATATTTATAGTACAACAGTATATATATTTAGTCTATTTATATTTATAGTATAGCAGTATACATTTTTTGTATATTTCAATTTCTCTTACAACGGTATATATAGGATGTATATTTATATTTATATTACAACAGTATATTTATTTTGTATATTTATAGTACAACAGTATATATATTTAGTCTATTTATATTTATAGTACAGCAGTATACATTTTTTGTATATTTCAATTTCTCTTACAACGGTATATATAGGATGTATATTTATATTTATATTACAACAGTATATTTATTTTGTATATTTATATTTATAGTACAACAGTATACATGTTTTGTATATTTCAATTTATTGTATATTACAACATTATATTTATATACATTTTATATTGCTGCATATTAATAAAACAATATATTTTCTTTACATTGTAGGGAGACAACTCTTCTGGTGGACAAAATAAGTGAGGAGAAGGATGAGAGGAGTGCATTAAGGGTTAAAAACACTCTGCACGAAAAGCACAATCTGACTGTATCCGAGAGCAGCATAAAGAAGATGAGACGCAGCATTGGATGGAAATATGGACGTGTGAGGTTAGTACTGGACAGTACAGGAGGTAAATGTGTTGTTTAGCAAAGTGTACTGCACTGTGACGCTAACATTTTTTATTCCGTGTCATTACAGAGCGTACCCCATGATACGGGACGCAAACAAAATCAAAAGAGTGGTCCAGGCCCAGGCATGGATCGACAGTGGGGAGACTTTCCAGGATTGCATCTTCACTGATGAGTCTACTGTGTCGCTGGAGAGATTTGCAAGATTTGCGTTCCACAAAAAAGGCTGCATATCTTTGAAGCCGCGGCCAAAACACCCTGTGAAGCTGCATGTGTGGGGTGCCATCTCTAGGCGTGGACCGGGATGCATTGTCATCTTTGAAGGTAAAATTTATCAAATATAATGTCGCCTAATGCACTGTACTTGACTAGTGTTGCCTTAGCGTATGCACTGTACTGTACTATTGTGCAGTTTTTTGAGCACTTTTCTTTTCTTGCTATAGGAATCATGAATAAAGCTTTCTTCCAAGACAACATTGTGCAATACATCACACGCGAGTTCCCCAATGGTCACCGCTTCTACCAGGACAACAATCCCAAGCACACCGCGTCAACGGCGCATATCCTTGAGCGCGGCATCAACTGGGTGAAGACGCCAGCGGAGTAAGTGCAGTAGACCGTGTCCCATTTTTGTTCCCCACTGTTTTTAGCTCTTAAACCAATTGTCCTTTCTTTCCAATGACAGATCGCAAGACTTCAATCCGATCGAAATGGTCTGGCATCAGCTGAAGGACCATATCCGGAAAGTGGCGAAAACCTCCAAAAAGGACGAGTTGTTGAAAGGCATAATGAGTTTTTGGAACGATGTACTCACCGTGGAACGCTGCAATAAATATATAGACCATATTGCCACTTTGCTGCCCATTGTCATCGCGCGTAATGGGCAAGCATCAGGAAAGTAGTACTGTGCTGTAGTATTGTAAGTACAGTATGATACAGGTAAGTATGGCACAGAATTTTTCTTTCCAGATAGTAAGAGTATACACTACAGTAGTTAGTTTTTTCTTTACAGAGAGAGCAGCACAAGCAATCAGGTTACAGTACAGTACATAGAATTTAACAGTAGTCAGAGTATACAGTAGTTACAGTATACAGTAGACTAGTTTGACTGTACTACAGTAACTGCGTACTAACTGCTCCATTTTTTTTTTCCAGAGAAAGCTGCACCAGCCACCTACAGTAGTTCTGCCATAATACAGTACAGTATGCACATACAGTACAGTACAGTACAGTACAGTAACTGCACTAATTTTTTGTTTTCTTGTCGTTTCAGGAAAAAGGGTGGCCTAGGGGGGTGGGGTGTTGCGTCCAGTCTAATCTGCTTGTACTGTACAGGTAAATGTACAGTATATAAACAGCAGTAATGATGTACACAAAACCTCTCCTCTCTCAATGAACTACTGTACTGCAGACAGAATGAGGAAAAGATAAAGACGGAAAAAATAATATTACTATACAGTATATAGTATATATATTATACAGTACATTACAGTACTGTATATAGTATTAAATAATATTCTTATAAATGTGCATTACTCATGTTTCCCCATGTTTTACAAATGTTTTCCAAATGGTTATCCAATTTCAAGCTGCCAAAAGAACTTAATAAAGACTGCATTATGTATTATTCCTGATTATTTTTATATTTGTATTTTTTGGTTCCTGATAAAATAAAATAAATATTTATTCACTTTCCTGCGAATCATAATCATTGACAACCACCCCTACAGTGCACCAATGAATAAGAATGTTTTGTAAATGTTTGTCCGATTTCAATCTGCCATAAGAATTTAATAAAGGCTGTAGTACTGTACAGTATGTATTATTCATGATTATTTTTATCTTTGCATTTTTTTTTCCGTGATGCAATATCAGTTTACTCTCAATTCTCACAGTGCTGTGCACATCAGATTTGCATTTCAAATTCGAGAGGGGATTTTCCAAAGCGTTACCGTTAACAAAACAGGCCTCTAAGGGTTGGGGGAGGGGGATGGTGTGATTAGACGCAGGCGTACTGAGTCTTTGTAGCTCGGCTATGGGCGGATTAAGAACACAATGGCAATATGCAGAAGATTAACGACCCAGTGGAGAGAGAGGGTTGGTAGGATAGGGTGACTCAGCCGATTGACGCTTGGCTAGGGAGGGATTAAAAACTCTGGAGGTGTGTGGCTGAAATAGTTAACAGCACTGTAATTTCAAAAGGCAGTTCATCATAAGAATTTGAGGAATAAACCCCCAAATACAACCCCCAAATACAGTACATAAAAAGCAAGTCACTTTAACTCCCTGTGCCCCATGCACCAAAAACAAACAGTAGATTTTCTAAAGACAAATTAATATTCATACAGTATAAACGTCCATTTTTCATGTAGAGTATCTCCATGTTTTACAAATGTTTTGTACATATTTCTCCGATTTCAATCTCCCAGAAGAATTTAATAAAGGCTGCAGTATGTATTATTGTGTGTTTTTTTACACAGGACATGCACGACTCCAGTCCCTGAGGGCCGCAAACAGGCACGGTTTTCAAGGTTGCCCTGTACTGTAGCAGTAAACCATACACCTGTTGATGGTTAGAATTGCTGTGCACTTTAAATGTT
Organism: Ascaphus truei; assembly: GCA_036426205.1. Classification (NCBI taxonomy): domain Eukaryota; kingdom Metazoa; phylum Chordata; class Amphibia; order Anura; family Ascaphidae; genus Ascaphus; species Ascaphus truei. The sequence goes on from CM071570.1 coordinate 224,394,971, forward strand.
TCAACATTGTACAGTATTTGTAAATAAATGTTTTTTTACTGACTCCACCAATAAAAGAACATGTTGAATTGCTGCACTATTTTTTTACTGCCTGACCGCAAAGCCGCAAGATCGGCAACATTGTAAAAAAAGAGCAATGAGCGCGCAATTGGCGTGGGAACTAGGTCAATTGCCGTGGGAACTTCTGTTCTAGGGCACCTAGAGATAAAATTCATTTTGCCCCAAGATGTTAGGAACCCTCTCACTTCACCCCAACAGGGTCCGAGCAGTAATGGCGGCGAGAAAGGGTCACGCCGGCGAGGAGGGTCCTATCATTGAGCGTAATGGTGGAGAAAGCTTTGAACCGGCTAAGTCAGAATGAGCAGAAACCTGGAACCCACAACTCTGGTTCTGTTCCACCTAGAGGGCTCAGATTCGGTCACCATGTAATCCTAGTTGCGGCAGGATTGCATGGCAAATTGCGACCCTCTCGTGGCAACAGAACGGAGTCAGGGTAATGTTAAATTCAGGTATCTGCCATTGACTTGCATGGCAGAAAAAAAGCCACTTTGGTAATGTGCTTTTAAACTGTCTTTTGGTATCTCCGGTTCCGGGGGTCGTGGAAGGCTGATATTTTGCCACTATGGCAAGGGTCCTTCCGCATGAGGACGAATTTTAACCCGCTCAGACCCACAGAACGGATTATTTTAAATTATATTCGCGCAATTGGCGTGGGAACTACTTAGGGCCTCGGTCAAGTTCACGGCCAATTGGCGTGGGAACTTCTGTTCTAGGGCACCTAGAAATAAAATTCATTGTGCCCCCAGATGTTAGGAACTCCCTCACTTCACCCCAACAGGGTCCGAGCATGTACAGTACTGTACTTTAAAATAAATTAAATATGCAATTTTACTATTACTGCGCGCGCACGCACAAACTGTTTACTGACGTAGGTTGAACCGCGAAGGTATTAGACTTCAAAGACAACAGCTCGCAAACGCCCCCATGAGTTTTTACACGGCAGTGCAGTATTGCAGACAGCGGGAATAAAATGCTTAAATCACGGGCTCGAAAATAACGCAATACACTCTGGGCGAAAACGACACAAAACCGCACATAACCGGGGTAATCTTAAATTCGCTGAGCTAGCCGAGTTAGAATAAAGTTGGTCGCCACTGTACAGTATTATAGATACAGTACCACTATAAAGCAAATACATGTATGATATTTGAAGCGTGTTATAACAAATAGTGAAAACTTAGGTATGGTAATTAAGTTTTAATCCCCGAAGAACAGGGAATTACTGGTCAATAATGCCCTGGCTGGAAAAGTTGAAGGCCGGAGGTGAAGTCGAGGGAGTTTAACCCAGCCAGGGCATTATTGGCTAGTAACGCCCTGTTCTGAGGGGATTATTACTATTATAGGCAAAATGTAGGCTTTTTTCATAAAAAATAGACACTTTTGTATAGTTATATAGATTTTTTTATTAAAATACAATGGTAAATACATTATATACACTTCTATATACCTCTATATACACTTACACCGCAGCTATCTATATCCACACACTGCCGCCCCCTCTATGTACACACACACACAGACACACACACACACAGCTCTACACACACCCACACTGCAGCTTCACACACACACACACACACACACACACACTTCAGCTCTATATACATGTAGCAGGGTCCCCCCTGGCCCTCCTCACCCCCCGCACCATATCAGGCAGTTGCAGGGGCTCCCATTTACATCAGTGCCAGGGCACTGCCATTTTGAGTGAGTTCGCGCATGCGCGAGAAGTCGTGCATGTGCTGTGTAGCCCAAGGAGTACCGGCGGCCATGTTGCGACTGGCACGGGTTCGCGCAGGCGCGGTGCGTATGAGGAGTCGCGGTGGCCATTAACTATAGTGCAGGGCCCCCTAGATGTTGCGCATGTGCAGGAAAGTGGCGCGGCAGCCATTAGTCTAGCGCAGGTGCAGATAGAGAGAGGTAGGCGGCCATTAGAGAGGCGCCCAAGCGGTCCTCATAGGGAAAAGCCCCAGAGTGGACTACAACTCCCAGCAGCCTCTGGGGACTGCCCTATGATCCCTGTCACATGCAGTCAGACAGCCACTGAGGCTTACAGATTCTCATGCTGCATGTGGATACATTTTTGTGTGATGACAGGAAGAGTAAGTTGGAGCTGGGAGAAGGGAGGGGGAGGAAGTGTGTAAGGAGCAAGTGGCTTCTTACACTAGGCCAGGTTACCCCCAGGCCCCAGCTAGGCCCAACTCACCAGTAGATGTGTAGCTGCTGTGTAGGGAAGGCCCTAAGGTAGGGACTTTGCCCTTTTATCAGTAGCTTAGTCAGTGTGCTGCTGTGTGCTCTGACAAGGAGGGAGCAGTGTGACAAGAATGTCTGGGATCAGACCTGCATCACTCAAGATAGAGACTATCTGTGTGGTGATATCAGCTGGTATGGGAGAGGACGCCATTTCTGAAGATTCAGCGTTGGACGCAGACGGGTCCTTTCCTGTTGTTGCTGAACCCAGGCACAGGAGCCCCGGGCTGGTATTTCTACACGTGCACCAACTGTACCCTACATACCGGTTTCCTTACAGGCGCTGATCACGCCTAGTGGGTGGGTTGCTGGACTATTGGGACACTTGGGTATAGGTGTAAGGGTATAGCCCAGTTAGGGGCAAGGTTATAGCTGCCAGCAAGTGGCAGAGGGTAACACGGCTGTGTTGCTATATGTGAGATTATTGTTTTGCCCATATAGTAAACAGATAAAAACACAGTTTAGGTAGCGCTAACTACATGGATAATCAACTCGGGTAACACACCCGCACCCCACACACTCGGGTAACACACCACAACCACACCCCACACAATTGGGTAACACACCACACCCACACACTCGGGTAACACACCCGCACCCAACACAAGCGAGTAACACACCACACCCCACACACTCGGGTAACACACCACACACACGGGTAACACACCACACTCACACACTCGGGTAACACACCCCACACACTCGGGTAACACCACACCCACACCCCACACACTTGGGTATCACAACACACCCACACACTCGGGTAACACACCTTCACAAACACACACAGGTAACACACCACAACCACACCCCACACACTTGGGTATCCCAACACACCCACACACTCTGGTAACACCCACACCTCACACACTCAGGTAACACACCACACCCCACACACTCGAGTAACCATACCCACACCTACACCCCACACACTTGGGTAACACACCACACCCACGCCCCACACCCTCGGGTAACACCCCAGACCCCACACACCCAGGTAACACACCACACCCACACCCTCGGGAAACACTCCACACCTCACACACTCGGGTAACACACCATACCCACTATATATATATACACACACACACATACATATATAACCAGAGAGTGCCTATCCTGATCGTTACAGCCACCTTGTCTCTCCTGTAGGTGGCACAGAGCCGCCCCGCGGCACGCCCCCTCCTGCGGTGCTGCCGCGGGTTGTAGAGGACCCTGTGTGAGAGCGGCTCCTGACACCGGATGAGCCTCCACCTCCTTTCTCTGTTCTTCCCTCTCTCTCTTCCATCTGTCTCCAATATTTCTCTCGCTCCCTCTTTCTAACTTCTCTTCCTCTCCCTCTCTGTATTTCTCCATCCCTCTTTCTATCCCTCTCTCCTCTCCCTATATCTCCCTCCCCTCTCCCTATATCTCCCTCCCCCTCTGTCTCTCTCCCCTCTCATCTCCCTCTCTTCTCTCTCATCTCTCTAACTCTCTCCCCTGTCTTTCCTCTCCCTATATCTCCCTCCCCTCTCCCTATATCTCCCCCCCTTTTTCTCTCCTGTCCCTTCTCCCTGCATCATTCTCTCTTCCCGCTACCACTCTCCACTCCCTCTTTCTGTACCTCCCTTTAGTCTTCTTACCCTCTCTCCCCCCTCCCCTATCTCCTCTTCCTTCCTCCCTCCCCCTCTTCTCTCCCTCCGCTCTTCTTCCTCCCTCTCTTCTGCCTCCCTCCATCCTCTCTTCCTTTTTCTCTCCCTCCCCTCTCTCTCCCAATTTATCTGTCTTTCTTCTCCCTCCCCTCTTTCTCTCTCCCCTCTTCTCTCTCTCCCTCCCTCTTACACACTCTTTTCTTTGCCCCTCCAGTCACTCTGCCCACATAAATGGTCTCCTGGAGGATGGTATCCAGGAGTGTATCACCCGGGTAGAGAAGTGTGAGCGGACACACGCACACCTGCTGTTTACACACCGCAGCCTGCAGTGCCCGCTGCCCAGGTGAGTAACCTTAGACTGGGCAGCACTGCACTCTATTATCATATATGAGTATATATATATATATTATCCCAGCCCGTGTCTCCCCACTGTTGGACGAAGCCTCCCCAGTGATCCCCCAGGTCCTGCGGTTACAGCCTCTCTTCTCCACGTCGCTCCCACACATTCCCTCATCCCATCCTCTCCAGCCCGTGTCTCCCCACTGTTGGACGAAGCCTCCCCAGTGATCCCCCAGGTCCTGCGGTTACAGCCTCTCTTCTCCACGTCGCTCCCACACATTCCCTCATCCCACCCTCCCCAGCCCGTGTCTCCCCACTGCTGGATGAAGCCTCCCCAGTGATCTCCCAGGTCCTGCGGTTACAGCCTCTCTTCTCCACGTCGCTCCCGCACATTTCCTCATCCCATCCTCTCCAGCCCGTGTCTCCCTACTGCTGGATGAAGCCTCCCCAGTGATCTCCCAGGTCCTGCGGTTACAGCCTCTTCTCCACGTCGCTCCCACACATTCCCTCATCCCATCCTCTCCAGCCCGTGTCTCCCCACTGCTGGATGAAGCCTCCCCAGTGATCTCCCAGGTCCTGCGGTTACAGCCTCTTCTCCACGTCGCTCCCACACATTCCCTCATCCCATCCTCTCCAGCCCGTGTCTCCCCACTGCTGGATGAAGCCTCCCCAGAGATCTCCCAGGTCCTGCGGTTACAGTCTCTCTTCTCCACGTCGCTCCCACACATTCACTCATCCCATCCTCTCCAGCCCGTGTCTCCCCACTGCTGGATGAAGCCTCCCCAGTGATCTCCCAGGTGCTGCGGTTACAGCCTCTACACCACGTCACTCCCACACACATTCCCTCATCCCATCCTCTCCAGCCCGTGTCTCCCCACTGCTGGATGAAGCCTCCCCAGTGATCCCCCAGGTCCTGCGGTTACAGCCTCTCTTCTCCACGTCGCTCCCACACAAGTTCCCATCTCCTCCCATCTTCCCTTGAGTCGTCGTCTTGGTCTTTTCATCTCTCTCGGAATCCAGTCGAGTTCCATCTATGGTCATACTATATATATATATATACAGTTAAAAACACAGTTTAGGTAGCGCTAACTATATGGATAATCAATCCCTAAATTAGGGGGCTGCCTATATACTAAAAACTGACCCCCTGGTCAGATAACAAGAGAGGAAAAAAAAGGGATTAGTATTAAAAAAGGCGCCAACAAGAAAGGATATAATCACCACCAGGAGGAGACCGATGAGGATTCCAGGTGATAAAGATGTGCTTAAAAAAAGAGTAAAAAAACACAAAACATAGTGTAATACTGTTAAAACAAACAACATATACAAATACTAATTATATATCAGCTGAGATCAAGGGTGAATTGAAAATAACAACATTTAATAAAATAATTAAAACACTGGACATACAAAACATATACAAATGAAAATTACAATGGGTAACAATTAAGGACAATTAATATGGGACCATGCAACAGCTGCACTGGGTGGATTGCCCACTCACCGGACGAAAGATATATACAAGCAGTGGATATATCTGAGAGTATCCCCTCTCTTTTTCCAGCTACCACTGCTACCGCATCCGCATCAGGGCCAGGGAGATGGTTGCAGCACGCCAGACTGTGTGTATATACAGTGGTTGACAAATCACCAAAAAATCTACTCGCCACACAAAAAAATCTACTCGCCACCTAGTACCAAACGTGTGCTGCTTGGGCCAATATTTACTCGCCCGGGGGTTAAATCCACTCGCCCGGGGCGAGCAAATGTATAGGTTTGTCGAACACTGTATATATATATATATATATATATGTGTACTTCAGTATCAGGTGATACCTTTTTTATTTAAACTAACAAGGATGTTTGGGGAAGATTTCTTTTAATGTCACATCCTCTGCCAGCATGGGTTGCAGATCTTTGACTATTTTTCGTATTCCCTCTAGGGTAGGGTTGTATGTGGCCACTAGTGGTATGCGTGTGGTTGGTTCTTTCTGTCTGTATTGTAGCAGGTGTTCTCGTGGGGCTTTTAGTGCAGATGTAATAGTTCTGGCAATAGTCTTAGGTTTGTATCCCTTCTGTCTGAATGATTCGGTCAGGGTTGTGAGATGTCTATTTCTATCTTCAGTGTCAGAGCATATGCAGTGGTTTCTTATAGCCTGGCTGTGTATGATACCTTGTTTGGTATGAGTGGGATGGAAGCTGGAGTTGTGGACAGAAAGAACCTACCACACGCATACCACTAGTGGCCACATACAACCCTACTCTAGAGGGAATACGAAAAATAATCAAAGATCTGCAACCCCTGCTGGCAGAGGATGTGACATTAAAAGACATCTTTCTCAAACCTCCCATTCTTGCATTCCGGCAACCACCAAACCTCAAACTGAAATTAGTCAACAGAAAACTTCACAACGAACTTAAAGACACCGATAATGGCACAAAACCGTGCAACAACACACGCTGCAAACTCTGCAAACATACATGCCAAGATCCCACAGCCAGTCACAACCATGGAACACGCAATGTTAAAGGATCGTACAGCTGCACATCCAGGAATGTGGTTTATATGATTCAGTGCAACAAATGTGACCAAGGATGCTACATTGGGGAAACCAGCTAAAAACTTCAAGGCAGAATGAATATGCACAGACACTCTATACAACACCATGAAGAAGGAAGATACTGCTCACCAGTGGGACATCACTTCTCACTACCAGATCATTCTATAAATGATTAGAAATCAAAATCCTCAATGTAAATGTTTAAACGCACCCAAGAACGGAAAACATTTGAACTCCGAATGATAAGACTCTGACACCAAAACAAGGGGACTTAATGCGTATATATATGGGGTTTCTCACACACTATCACAATTGTTTGTAACGATCCTGCCTGCCTCTCTGCCTCTGTTCCTATCCACACCTTCCCCCCTGCCCCCGCAGCATCCCCTTCCCCCTCCATGCGGTTACTTGTCACCTTCTTCAAACATCCCTTTCTCACCTACCTCATGTAAATCTCTGTTTTTTTTTCTCCTTTCCAAAGCTCGGTATTAGCCACAGATTTCTTTGTAAACCAGTATTGTAAACCTGAGGAAGAGAGGAGAACTCTCGAAAGCTTGTCCTATGATATCAATTGTTAGTCCAATAAAAAAGAGGTATCACCGAATACTGAATATATATATATATATATATATATATATATATATATATTTGCATGATGAAGCCAATGTACAAATTCATGGGTGAAGGGTGGGTATCAGGCCAGTTTGGCTTAACCCCTTAATTACCTTTGCGGTTATTATCCGATAAGGTGTTTAAGGGGTTAACTGATATCTGAATGTTATTGCTATGTATTGGCTATGTATTTTGTGGGCAAGACAAGGCTGCTGCTGGCAAGACAGAGACTTCTTATTTATGAGGTCAGTAGCACTTTATTTATTTGAATATGCTAGTTAATGTTCTTAATTATGGGAAAATAATCTATTATCCCTATCTGGATAATAGTTAATTTGCACATTATTGTACTGTAGGTGTTGGGGGGGGGGGTGTATGTATTGAATGTATAGGCCAGGTTTTTTTTTTTTACATTCAGGGTTTGTTCCGTGGTTCTGCGTGGGACCTCTGGAGACCACCTGCGGGTCTCCTCGGGTATCTTACGGGTATCAGGCTGGTGGTTCCACGGGTGACACATGCGGGCATGAAGTGGTGGCCTCACATCTGTGGGGGCACCACGGACCCGTAGTCTGTGGGGATGAAGCGGTGGCCCCACTTCCGTGGGGGCACCGCCGACCCATAGGTGCGTGGATGAAGCTGTGGTCCCATTTCTGTGGGGGCATCGCGGACCCGTAGTGAGCACTCGTGAGTTCCCCAGACCCCCATGGGAACCACCCGAGGCCCCGCAGACACCTGTGAGTCTGACCCGGGGCTCCCAGACATCCTTGGGCCTACCGTGGGGACCCAATTGTGGCCCACGGCCACCAAAGGAGACCACCTGGGGGCCATGGCGCTTGGCAGGACCCACCAACAGGCCTCCAGAACATGTTTGAAAAGGGCTGCTGGTACCCTGTAGGTCTGTCAGGTGCCCCGCCAGCCCACCGGGGACTCGCGTGGGGCTGCGTTATGAACCCTGTTTGTAAAAGGATAAATCTTGTATTTATGGGGGGGCACAGGGGGTGGGTAATGTATTTAATAAATATAATGATGTTTATTGTGGGTCACTGTTTTGTTTTTATTGTGGGTACTGGGGGTGGGGGGGGGCAACGGTATGTGGGTAGGCCTCCCTTGTGGGTAGTGGGTGAGGGTGGTTAGGCCTCACGGGATGGGCCATTGGCAGTGAGGCGCTGCATTATATGCACATTGGGATCCCCCTCCCCCTCCCCACATTTACATAAACTGCACTCACAGGAACACAGGCAGGGAGATTTAACAGACAAATTAGGAAGAGGGGGCCTTACACAGATTACAGTCAAGGAGGTGGGTTATAACTAAAAGGGAACAGTTATGATAAAAACCGTGTATTCTTCTTGTCCATTAACAAGTACATAGAGGCGGCATACCAGGGAAGGGGGTGCACCTTTAACTCCTTCACTGCAAGAAGTGCATGTAATCTATGACTTTGCATAAAAAATAGAGCCGACCAAATGTGTACACACACCTACACACCTACACACACACACACACAGCTAAGAGGGGGCTCCTCGGCTGTAACCCCCCGATGTATACCTCAACGCCCGGTCACCTTCAACACCCCTCCCCAAACTGTAACTTCCCCGGTGTTGGGGGGTTAGTGTGGGAGGGTATGTAGGCGTCCCAAGTGGTGGGTGAGGGTGGGTTAACCCCTTAATGACTGTAGCGGTTAATAACCGCTATGGTGATTAAGGGGTTAGGGGACATTACTTTGGATGTTTTAATTTTTGTGTCTGTTTTGCAGCAGCGGAGGGGGCATGAACAGGATGAAGAGGAGGATGGCCTTCATCATGGCAGCCGGACATGGGTGGTGAGTACTATATGTATTTAATGTATTTATTGTTGTTTATGTATTTTAAATACACAGGGGGTGTATGTTGTTTATTCCAATGTTTATTGGGGGCAAATGTCCCCAATAAACATGCTATTCTGCCTTAATCCTTCATTGCCTTAGCGGCTTTCAGCTATGGTAATGAAGCAGCATTTCTGTATTTTAATAATATTGTGCAGGAGCAGGGGGTCCCCTGAGCTGAACCGCATTGATTTGTGGCTCAGGGAACCCCCTGCTCACTGTAGAATATTATTAAAAATACATTCATGCTGCTTCGTTACCATAGCACATAGCCGCAAAGGTAAGGAATGATTGTTTATTGATATGGGTGTTTTATTCATACTGTAGATGTGCAGAGGGTTTCCGGAGCGGAACCGCTTTGGTTTTAGGTCCGGGGATCCCCTGCTTCCCGAGATACAGGCCCCTTTATGGGGTGCTGGTATCCCTCTGCTTTGTTTACATTCAGCGGTCACGTGATCGGGACCTTTAAATGCAGAGGGATACCGGCACCTCATAAAGGGGCCTGTATCTCGGGAAGCAGGGGATCCCCGGACCTAAAACCAATGTGGTTTAGCTCCGGAGACCCCCTGCACTATGCACTATACACTATGAATAAAAATGTATTTTAAATCATTTTTAATGTGCCGATGTTTGCGCAGAGAGAGCAGCGGATCTCTCTGCTGCAAACACATCTCGCCAGGGGACGGCTTGTCGACTTCAAAGACAACAGCTCGCAAACGCCCCCATGAGTTTTTACACTGCATTGCAGTATTGCAGGCAGCGAGAATAAAATGCTTAAATCACAGCCGCGAAAATAACGCAATTCACCCCGGGCGAATACGACACAAAACCGCACATAACCGTGATAATCTGAAATTCGCGGAGCTAGCCATGTTAGAATAAAGGTTGTCGCCACTGTAGATGGAACAGGTAATAGAAACAAACAGTCTTCCAAAGAAATAAGCTGATGCCAACTTACATTTTGATTTTTTTTAAATGCTGTAAAAAAAGTGATTTATGCAAATATGTTAGCACTAAAAAACTGTCTTTAGTCAATAAATCAATATTATATAATTTTAGATATTATTGTTGAATATTAAAAAATCAGAATAGCACATTTTGCATTTTACAATGACGTGTCCATTCATCCATCATTCTACGATAAATTAAATAAAGCAGAGAAAACACATTGAAATATTACAGTGATCAATTTCATAGTATAGTACAGATGTAGCGTCCATCATTTTAAATGCCATAGCGTTAACAAGCAGCATTCATATTGCAATATTTAACGGAAACTTTATCATGGCTTCATTTAATAAAATGGAGCAGCGGTTAACGTAAACAATATGTATTGCGTAATTTATGAATGTATTAATGTTTAGAATAATTTGTAGTATAAAGATTAAACCTGTGCCCAAATCTTGTTGTCCAGTCCTAACCTAGAACATCTTGTTGACATATCTTCAACAATCTACCACACAACGCCTGCTACAGTAAATAGGAAGTTTGCTTTATGCTATATATGAGTAGTAGTTAAAAAATGAAAAAGTAGATAAAGTCACAGATTAAAAGAATATTAACAAAAATAAGTGTAAATGCTCTGTTTTCAGATTCAGGAAAGACATTCACATTTTCCATTGTCATACTTTCATGTAGCAGCACCCTGTGGGGCCTTGAATTTATTATTGTGCATAACCTGCATATTTATTTTATTTTCAAATATAATATTAGCATGTTAATCAAAAAAATGTCTTGGGTCGGTTTTGAACATTTGAACACATGGGCTGTTTTGTATCTTGTAAAGTTCTCATTGTATAAATAAGCCTATACTTGAAAATAAGCCCATGCTAGGAATGCAATTAAGAATCCTTGCATACTAGTTTATTACTATATCTGTTGAGGCTTAATAATGAACATCTTTGCCTGGTTGATGTCCAGTTCATGTAATTACAAAATATAGTCTGTAGTGTAGTGTTGGCTGTGAGCTTTTCAAAGGCCCTGTGCTGAGACTATGGAATAATTTGTCACCTCAGGAATGAAACATTCTGTAACTTACACTGCCACAAAATAGTAAACACTGCCCTGTAAAAGGATGAAACAGTATGTTATGCTGCTGAACTTTGAGCACAAAACTAATGTATTCTCATCCTTAAATCAAATTGGTATGCCTAGTCAGTACTTTTCATTTTAATGGTATTGTTATTTTTATTTTGAAAACTCAGGATATGGAAAATGTTACAGTGTTACTGATACAATACCATACTGTATATGAGGTTTAAAAATAATACTAATAAAATATATATATATATATATATATATATATATATATATATATATATATACATACTGTATATACAGCACTTCAACAACAATTTCAAGTTTGCATACAATAGTACTTTTAATCTCAAAAATGCATATGTGTATCCTTCTTTCACCTTCTCATACTGACCTACTGTACCCATTTCTTAAGCAATTCCATATTCTTATGGTCTTTACTGTTAGTTTATTTCACAAATTTTCCCATATTAATTAGCCAATCCATTAGTTTAAACAAACACTATTTTATGATTTATTCCCCTTAAACTCTGTGTTAGCTATTTCCGAATGTATCCCAATAAAATAGAAACAATTCCTATCCTCAAGCCCTTTGAGATAACACTATTTCTAACATATCTCTCTATTTTATTAATAGTCTAACATAGCCTAATTTATTAAAGTAGAGCCTGCTGTAATTGAGCAAAAAGTGAGTGTATCATAGTTGATTGGGATCACATCAGAAAAAAATATAATACAATTAAATGGTCACCGTTTGTCATCAAAACCAAAATTAATCTTTTGTCATGGTTAAAAAAGTGTTATGGAAACAGTCAACAAGGACAGGAACAATATCTAAACTAAAGAAAAAGTTTAAAATACCACTTAAGCCTTGACTAAAAAATCATCAGTCTCATAATCAGAAACGGCACGTAGACAAAAGTATGATGAACGATTCCAACAAAATGAATTTATTGTTTATTTATTTATAAAATGTTTTACTATGAAGTAATCCAGTACATTGAGTTATCTCTCATTTAAAGAAACAGTTTTATACATTTTATTTAAAGACATTTCATGAGCAGTTAAAGATAATATATGTTAAGGTGCATGTATAACAGTTACTGACACGTTTAAAATTTGAGACAGCTGAAGTCTCGAAATAACTTAGACACGTAAAGTCTGTGAGAGTCTCTTGTAGATTCATGACCGCCAACAGGGGGATGGAACAGCCGGGACTTTTGTCCCAGGCCTGATGAGTCAGTGGGCCCAGGCCCCCTTCCGGTCACGTGTCACTGTTGGCGGCCCTGCAGGTCCGAAAAAAACCCACTGACATGCTTGGTTAATTGAAGCTACAGAACAGGAAAAAAGGTGATGTAGGTTAGCGCTAATGACAATAGATAATATACCCTACTGTAAGTGTGGGCCCTAGTGGTATAACAGGCAGCCTAGTGGTAATCTCACAGTACAATCAGAATAAAGGCATAAAACAAAGAGAGATACCGGCGCCAAATGAGTCCAAACAAGTGGAATCCTAGACATCCAGTGGAGATAGTTCAAGTCCCAAGATGATCAACAGTCTCTTAGTCTTTGGGTGACCAGATGGGACTTCATTCATAGGAAGTAGAACATGCAATGAAAAAAGAGATATTTAGTGCAACACAGCTATGACAGTTTACACAGACATAAAATCACAGACTGGCTGACACTAATGACAAGACAGACAGACACAACAGGACAGATAAACACAAAGCAAAGCTAGTAATAAAAGTAAGTTTAATATAATTAGATTAAATAAAATGTAGGACAAATATCTGGAACGCCGCTCCGGTCGGTTAAAACCTGAGTAACACTCACAGGATGGCAGATGGTTTAAAGCTGTGGACTGGTGTGGACTGTTCTCCACGTGTAGAGGGTCCGCAGAGCGCCCTGGAAGCCGTGCGATCCTTCTGTGTCTCCTAGTTGACAAGAACCGGAAATGGTGTCTCCGTCGTGTGCTGGAACCGGTGATGACGTCACTGGACGTGGCGTCAAAGTCTGGCAAATCTTCAACAAAGCCAAGGGAACGACAATACTCGCTTCTCTGCCCCTCACAACACTAGACCGCAGCACCGCAACACTCAGCACACTCAGCACTTGTACTTCTTATCCTCCAAAAAGTGTCCAAACAGAATGGGCCATTTTATTCTGTTTGGACACTTTCTGGAGGATAAGCAGTACAAGTGCTGACTGTGCTGAGTGTTGCGGATGCCATTTCCGGTTCTGTCATTAGTGTCAGCCAGTCTGTGATTTTATGTCTGTGTAAACTGTCATAGCTGTGTTGCACTAAATATCTCTTTTTTCATTGCATGTTCTACTGTACTTCCTATGAATGAAGTCCCATCTGGTCACCCAAAGACTAAGAGACTGTTGATCATCTTGGGACTTGAACTATCTCCACTGGATGTCTAGGATTCCACTTGTTTGGACTCATTTGGCACCGGTATCTCTCTTTCTTTGTTTGAAGCTACAGAACACTACTGTATACAGTATTCAAAAAAAATTGCAATGTAAACAAGTAAACAAAAAAATTAAAGTTGATATACAGTACAAGACACTTTTAGAGTAATAAAAGCAGCAAGAGAAAAAAAACACTTTATATTTTCATCTAAAAGTAGTACAGTAATTTTTGTGCTCTAAAATAATTGCAAAGAAAACAAATAAACAAAAAAATGATTTTTGATATGCAAGAAGCTTATACAAGTAATATAGTAATTACAGAATGAAAACAAAAATTCTTGCTCTGTTGTGACTGGGGGACTCCGCTTAACACTTTTTCTTGGACTATGGGCATGGTAGCTGACAATGCTTTTTTCTAAATCAAGGCCCGAAGTAAGTAACCAGCAATTTATCTGTAAAATTCTGTATCCTCTCTTGTACATATTCTCATGCTGAGATCCTTTCAAATATCTTTCCTCTGCATCGCTGCTTTTGAAAATAAATCAAGCACAGAGGAATGTATATTCGATGTGCATTCAATGTATATTCAATGTGCATTGAATCAACAGAAGTGATGGTGTATTTATAATGTAATGGACCTCGCTCGACAGGTTAAGTACTGTATACGCCCACTTTTACCTCCTGCATCCCGTTTTAATGCCCACCAAAAAAATCAAATAGGGACACAGTGCATAAAAGGTGACACAAATTGCATAGCCTCCCACACACTCTTGTGGCTCCTATTACCACCCTAAGGTGCTTACAACCTTATACGAATCAGGGAAGGAGACGAATGGAAAACGGCCTATAACACCCGCGATGGCCATTATGAGTATCTAGTAATGCCATTTGGACTCTGTAACGCCCTTGCGGGTCTTTCAAGAATTTGTTAATGAGATTTTTCGTGATGTTTTCAATTTGTTTGTCATCGTGTATCTTGACGATATTCTCATTTTTTTCTAAATCCCTGCGTGAACATATTCAGCATACCAAGCTGATACTCTCTCTGTAACGCTGTGCTCACCACGGACAAGGAGGGACCCCGAAACTGAGGTGAGAAGAGTAACACCTGCACCCACAGCTACGGGGACACACCTGGAAAGTGGAAAATAGGCGCCTGGAACCGTACGGGAGTATAAGATAAAGTAAGATACTTGCTGGACGAGAAGGGAGGTTCCAGAAGATAGTTGGTACCGAGAGCCTGGGGTCCAGAGCCGGGAGGTAGATCAGGATCCATAAGCAGAGGAAAGAGGTCGGAAAGTTCAGGAGGTCAGGATACTAGCCAAAAGTCGACGTCCAGAGCGGATCCACAGCCAACCCGGTTCGGTACACAAAAGATCACTAGAAAAGACAAAGGGACAAGAGCTAAGGCAGACACGACCGTGGTTAACACTGGTCATACAGAACTATGCTCAGCCAATGAAGAAATGGCTGTGCAGGGTATATATAAGAAGGGAGACCAATGGGAAGAGGGGGAGGAACGGAGGCGTGATCCCATGGGAGACAGGGATAGGAGGAAATATTGCCCCAGCTGATTTGCCTGATGCACGGGTTGTGAGCGGTGCACGCGCATCAGGCGTGTGCCCCGTGCGGGGGAGATGCGCGCGGCCTGAGCTGGGGCCTGGAGTCCCTCTCATGGGAGGAGATAGAGGCATGCGAACGTGAGCGCCTCCAATGGCAGCCGCGGGAGCAAGGGAAGGGGAAGGAGAGAATCGCTTGCGGCGGAGCTCCTGTGGAGAAGGAGCCGGAGAGCGCCAGGTGAGTTGTGGCCTGGGGGGAACCCTCTTGGGGAGAGATGTTCCTCGGGGTCTTACAGTACCCCACCTTGAGGAGCGGCCTCAGGACGACTCCAATATAGTTTTTGGGGAAATTTAGAGTGAAAGAGTCTCAGCAGTCTGGGAGCATGTATTTGATGGTAGGGCACCCAAGATCTTTCCTCTGGACCAAAGCCCTTCCAGTGAACCAGGTACTGCACCGAACCCCTCGTACTCCTGGAATCCAGAATATACTGAATCTCAAACTCCTCCTGCCCCTGAACTATGACTGGCTTAGGGTCAATCGGTGTCCTGTGGAACCGCGGACTCTGGAACACAGGTTTCAGTAGTGACACGTGGAAGACGGAAGGTATCTTCATGGATGGAGGAAGTTCCAGACGATATGCCACAGGATGGATCCGTTCCACTACTGAGAATGGGCCCAAGTACCTGGTTTGAAGACTGGTGCCTGACGGCGGTGAAGATCTGCCTGTGCCTTTTGACTGTGGGTTACCTTTCTCAAAGCCTCTTGGATCTTTTTCCAGGATTCCTGAAGATCCTTGATTCGGTCATCGGCCGCTGGAACCCCGGAAGGAACTGAGGTGATGGGCAGCTGACCTGGGTGAAAACCATAATTAATGAAAAAAGGGGATTTCAGCGTGGAGCTGTTCTTTAAAGAATTATGGGAGAACTCTGCCCACGGAAGTAAATCTACCCAATTATCCTGGCTGTCCGCGATGAAGCATCAGAGGTATTGCTCCAGCGTCTGGTTCGTTCTCTCGGTTTGCCCATTAGTTTGGGGATGAAACCGGGAAGAAAAATGGAGGGTGATATCCATCCTTCCAGCGAAGGCCCGCCAAAATTTTGAGACAAATTGTGTACCTCGATCGGATATGATGGAAAGAGGAACTCCGTGAATGCGCAATATTTCCCTAACAAAAATGTCTGCCAAAGTGGCGGAATTGGGCAGGCCTTTGAGAGGAACGAAATAAGCCTGTTTGGAAAAACTATCCACGACAACCAAAATGGTGTTCATCGTTTTAGAGGTTGGAAGTTCCACCACAAAGTCCATGGACAGATGACTCCATGGGCATTCTGGTATAGGGAGGGGTTGTAGAAGGCCGTACGGCTTTTTACGAGCGGTCTTAACCTGGGCGCAAATTGGACAGGTTTTTACGTACTCCGAAATGTCCTGCAACATGGTTGGCCACTAAAAGGTACGACCAATTAGGTCAGAAGTCCTGTCAACGCCTCGATGACCGGCTGACCTAGAAGAATGACCCCACTCAAGAATCTTCTTAAGGAAGCGTGGAGCTGCATACAGACGGCCAACCGGCACCTTAAGGCCCCTCGGAGGTTAGATTGTGCTGCCATGACCTGATCCAGGATATCGAAAGAGTTGGCCGAAATGATATATTTGGAGGGTAAGATTTTTTCGGAGATATCTTCGGAATTGTCCTCAGACAGGAATTGACATGAAAGTGCATCTGCCTTTTGATTCTTTGAGCCAGGAATCTAAGATATGAGATAATTAAATCTCGAAAAGAAAAGAGACCATCGAGCCTGACGTGCCCCAAGGCGACGTGCACTCTCAATGTAAAGCAAATTTTTATGATCAGTAAAGATTGAAATGGGGGTCTCTTTTCCCTCCAGAATATGTCTCTATTCCTGAAGGGCGAGTTTAATCGCCAGGAGCTCTCTGTTTCCGACGTCATAGTTCCGTTCTGCCGAATATTTTTTTTTTTAAAAGAACCCACAGGGAAGAAGTTTGGCCTGTGGGGACTGTCTCTGAGAGAGAATGGCGCCAGCACCGACGTCGGATGCGTCTACCTCTAAAGTAAAGGGAAGCCCGGGGTCAGGATGACGCAAAATAGGAGCAGAAGCGAAAGATTTTTTGAGGGGGTCGAAAGCTTGGAGAGCTGCAGGAGACCAAACTGCTGTGTTAACTCCTTTTTTGGTAAGGGCAGTAATGGGAGCTACGATAGAAGAAAAATTCTTGATGAATTTACGATAGTAATTCGCAAATCCCAAGAATCGCTGTATGGCTTTCAAGGAAGTGGTTTGTGGCCATTCTAAGACAGCTTTGAGTTTGACTGGGTCCATAGAGAAGCCAGTGCTAGAGATGATATATCCAAGAAAGGGAATGGAAGAAAGATGAAAAGAAAATTTCTCTAGCTTAGCATAGAGATGGTTCTCCTGAAGGCGGGACAGGAATAATTTGGTGTGCTGAATGTGGTTAGAGAGAGATTTAGAAAAGATAAAGATATCGTCAATGTATACGATAACAAAGCTGTCGAGGAGATCGCGGAAGATCTCATTGACAAACTCCTGGAAGACCGCCGGGACATTGAACAGGCCGAAAGGCATAACTAGGTATTCATAATGCCCATCCCGGGTGTTAAAGGCGGTCTTCCACTCGTCGCCCTGACGGATGCGGACAAGGTTATAGGCTCCGCGGAGATCAAGTTTGGAAACAATCATTGCCTCCTGTAGGCGATCGAAGAGTTCAGAAATGAGTGGCAGGGGATAACGATTCTTGATCGTAATCTTGTTAAGACCTCTGTAGTCAATACAGGGACGCAAGGAGCCATCCTTTTTCTTAAAAAAAAAATCCCGCTCCAGCTGGCGATGAAGATTTGCAAATGAACCCCTTCCTCAAGTTATCCTGGATATACTCGGCCATGGCCTTGGTCTCTGGTATGGATAGGGGGTAAGAACGGCTCTTGGGTAGGGCAGCACTGGGAAGAAGGTCAATAGGACAGTCAAAGTCTCTATGGGGGGGTAACACTTCGGAACACACCTTATAAAAAATGTCCGCCAGGTCCCAGTAGACCGTTGGGAAAGAAGTTTTGGACTCCGCGGATAAATCCACTCCGGCTAACATCTGTTTGGGGGAAGACAGGTCTTGAGGCATTGGGGGCTCCAACGTATGGGTTCTTTATTAACCCAATCCAGTTGTGGGTTGTGTAGTTGTAACCAGGGGAGTCCCAGAATCACATCTACTGATGGAGTATGGATCACGTCCAAGATAATCTTCTCTTGGTGACCGTCCTCCATGGAGAGGGATAGAGAACAAGTCGCCAGGGAAATAAAAGCTGGTTGGAGTGGACACCCGTTTATGGCCTCCAGACCAACTGGAACAGCTTTAGATCGGAATGGAATCTTATTCCTATAGGCAAAACTCTGATAAATAAAGTTTCCCTGAGACCCAGAATCTATGAATGCGGAGGCGGAGATCAGCTAATTATTCCAGGCCAGAGAGATAGGCAGCATTATTCTGGTGGGAAGTTTTTTAGGAGAAAAAAGAGAGGAAGAGATTACACCCAACGAGACCCTCTCATACCTTATTGGATTTTGTCGTTTCCCGGACGCAGAGGACAGCTTGCCAGAAGATGACCGGAATGACCACAATAATGGCAAAGCCCACCATCTCGTTGGTGCTGTCTCTCAGCCGATGACCTCCGACCTGCATAGGTTCGGGCTCATCCATGGGTTGGGGAACGTAAGGGACGGGGTTGCGGCTGGTAGACCGAGGGGAAGTGGTACGAGGAAGAGCACGTTCAAGTCTTCTTTCTCGTAGCCGCTGGTCCATGCGGATGCAGACTGCAATGAGCTCCTCCAATCTGGTGGGTCTCTCCATGGTGGCCAGCTGGTCCTTAATGGCGTCAGACAGACCCTGCCAAAAAGCTGCGGAGAGTGCATTATCATTCCAGGAGGTCTCCGCCGCAATGGTCCGGAAGTCCAAAGCGTACTCGGCGACAGGACGAGTACCCTGGGAAATATGAAAAAGAGAGGAATCCGCCGTAATCTGGTGACCAGGTGTATCAAATACTTGCCTGAATTCCTGAAGAAAGCGAGGATAATCACACGTCATGGCATGTTCCCGCTCCCAGATGGGGGATGCCCAGGCAAGGGCCTTTCCGTTCAAGAGGGAAATAATATAAGCCACCATTGAGCGTGCGGTAGGAAAGCGCGATGGGGATAATTCAAATTGAATCTCGCACTGATTAAGAAACACTCTGCACTCATGGGGGTCCCCTGCATAGCGATTGGGGGCCGGGAGACGAGGATCTAAAGCCATGGAGGAAACCGGAGAGGGAAACGCCGCAGCTGCCATGACAGAGGAGCCTGGGGTATGCTGCAATGAGGAGAGTCTTGAGAGCTCCAGCATCATGGAGGCAAGCTGCGCCTCTAGCTGGGCTAAGTCACTGCATGGGGCTTGGTTGCTCCACCTTTTTGGGGTCCATGTCTGTGGGGCTGAGCATAATGTAACGCTGTGTTCACCACGGACAAGGATGCACCCCGAAACTGAGGTGAGAAGAGTAACACCTGCACCCACAGCTATGGGGACACGCTTGGAAAGTGGAAAATAGGTGTCTGGAACCGTACGGGAGTATAAGATAAAGTAAGATACTCGCCGGACGAGAAGGGAGGTTCCAGAAGATAGTTGGTACCGAGAGCCTGGGGTCCAGCGCCGGGAGGTAGATCAAGATCCTTAAGCAGAGGAAAGAGGTCGGAAAGTTCAGGAGGTCAGGATACTAGCCAAAAGTCGACGTCCAGAGCGGATCCACAGCCAACCCGGTTCGGTACACAAAAGATCACTAGAAAAGAAAAAGGGACAAGAGCTAAGGCAGACACGACCGTTGTTAACACTGGTCATACAGTGGTCATGCTCAGCCAACGGAGAAATGGCTTAGCAGGGTATATGAAGGGTATAAGAAGGGAGGCCAATGGGAAGAGGGGGAGGAACGGAGGTGCGATCCCATGGGAGACAGGGATAGGAGGAAATATTGCCCCAGCTGATTTGTCTGACGCGCGGCTTGTGAGCTGTGCACGCGCATCAGGCGTGTGCCCCGTGCGGGGGAGATGCACGTGGCCTGAGCTGGGCCGGGAGTCCCTCTCGCGGGAGGAGATAGAGGCACGCGAACGTGCACGCCTCCAATGGCAGCCGCAGGAGCCAGGGAAGGGGAAGGAGAGGATCGCTCGCGGCGGAGCTCCTGTGGAGCAGGAGCCGGAGAGCGCCGGGTGAGTTGTGGCCTGGGGGGAACCCTCTTGGGGAGAGACGTTCCTCGGGGTCTTACACTCTCGTCTTCAACAGAATCATCTTTATGTCAAGATGGAGAAATGTATGTTTCATCAAAGTTCTACTTCCTTCCTGGGCTATATAATCTCCGAGAAAGAATTCGCTATGGACCCTGAGAAATTAAAAGCAGTATTGGATTGGCCCCAACCTACGTCGCTTAAAGCCATCCAGCGATTTCTTGGCTTCGCCAATTACAGAGTAAGAAAAAATGCACAAATGCGCACCAGGGTTAGTTAATGGTAAATTATTAAAAAATACAAAGGTACTGAGGGGATCCAAACCCACCTCAGTTAAAAATGCTATGCAGCTGAAACTCAGTGATCATAGAGAGTAACCTCTGATGCAAACTAAGCCCTATGCAGCACAGCAAACAAAATACAATAAAATGCATGTAATGAATAAAACAATATAGTAAAAATTCTATCTAACGATTTAGAATGAAACCGCCATAGAAAAATGAACAACTGGCAAGGGGAGACGGACACTTACACTGAGGCAGAATGCGGGTTTGCGGTGACCGCAAAAGGATCCGGATCTCGGCACAGTGAAGATGGAAGACACCGCTTGTGCCTCTTGCAGGCCTGTCTCAGCTTGTCAGGAAACACGCGCAGGATGACCTGCGTGACCTCTACGCGTTTCGCACCACGTGCTTCGTCAGGAGGTCACGTACAACGTCATCCGTGCGCATTTATAGGCGGCACACAGTCAGATGGGACGGCCCTTATATTAGTACATATAGACAATGATGGAATATAAGCAAAGCATAGCACTGTTATATATATAAAAAAAAGGAGGAAAAAGAAGAAAAAGAAAATGTGTATACATGTATAAGAAAACCTCTAATACAAATTCAAGTTAAAAAGCCATTATAATCATCTTAAAAAAGGAGTTAATTCAATAAGTTCATTGAAACCAGTAGGATGTCTAGTTAACATTTCATATATCCAAAATTGCTCACGTTTTAATAAATGATTTTCTCTATTCCCCTGTCTACTATTTAGTGATACACTTTCAAGCCCCTTGAATGTAATACAGCCTGGGTCATTATTGTGCACATCTTTGAAATCACTTTCCTCCCCTCCTGGACGTCCCATCATTTCAGGGATTAATTCCCTCGCTTCTAATTTATCAACATATATTGATTTTTTTCTACAACCATTGGTCACTTCACTTCTGTCTCACCTTAAAGACACCACTACCACCACATAGATGGTTTGGTTTGGAAAGAAAATTATAGATTAGCAACTTTAGATGTCCAGGCACTATACACTAGTATCCCCCACCAAAAAGGAATAGAAGCTATTAGACACTTTCTTATGACACCACAAACACTACCCATTACACAGGTTGAATTTATTTTATCTTCCATTAAGTTCATCCTTGGTCACAATTATTTTTTGTTTGATTCCTTATATTTTTTACAAATCTTGGGGACAGCGATGGGCACAACATTTGCCCCATCGTTTGCAAATCTTTATATGGGACAGTGGGAGTCGTTGGCGATCTTTCGGTGTACTCCTCCACAGTTCAAGCTGTGGAGGAGATACATCGATGATATTATCATTGTGTGGGAAGGGACAGAGGATTCCTATCTTGATTTCGTTGCACTTCTGAATAAGAATGAATTTAATTTAAAATTTAGTGGTGAAAATAGCACAGTCAATATTCATTATCTCGATTTAGAGATTTACATTGAGGCCAATACTGTGCATACTAAAACGCATTTTAAGGTCACTAATGTTAACTCGTATTTGGACCCATTTAGTTGTCATGATAAGAAATGGGTCCAAAATATTCCATTCAATCAATTTCTCAGGTTGAAGAGAAATGATTCTAAGGCTCAGGAATTTGAAGAACAATCTCCATTCCTGAAAAAAAGATTCCTTGACAAAGAATACGATAGTAATCTAATAAATTCCTCGCTTAAAAAGCTGGAAAAAATTCCAAGGAAATCTTTGATGAAATATCATCACAAAAAGGATGATAAGAGAAAAAATCAAATCCCAGCCTTTATCACTCAATTTAGTGATACGCATCATAATGTTAGAAAAATTCTGCAAAAACATTGGGGCATACTCAAAGCAGATCCCATTTTGGGCACCCAATTAAAGTCCAAGCCGGGGATAGTGTTCAAACGTGCACCTAATCTTAAACATATGTTGGCCCCGAGTCAAATCTCCAGAGAAGTTACTGCATCTGGAGACATTAAAACACGTTTGGGAATTAAGGGCACATATAAATGCGGAAAGTGCAAGGCATGTAAACATATTTGTCAAGGGAAAACAGTTACGTCAGGTGTCACTAAAACTGTCTACAATATAAAAAGTTTTATTAATTGTCAAACGACGCATGTGGTCTATGTCTTATAGTGTAGCTGCAATCTGCAGTACATTTTTAAGACTAAAAGACCACTAAAAATGCGTATGTTAGAACACCTGAGAAATGTTAAAAACATACCAAAAATAATAGCTAAAGGTATGCCTCTCACTCCGCTTTTAAAACATTTAAAAGATGTGCACAATAATGACCCAGGCTGTATTACATTCAAGTGACTTGAAAGTGTATCACTAAATAGTAGACAGGGGAATAGAGAAAATCATTTATTAAAACGTGAGCAATTTTGGATATATGAAATGTTAACTAGACATCCTACTGGTTTCATTGAACTTATTGAATTAACTCCTTTTTTAAGATGATGTATAATGTTTTTTTGAATTTGTATTAGAGGTTTTCTTATACATGTATACACATTTTCTTTTTTCTTATTTTTCCTCCTTTTTTTTTATATATATATAACAGTGCTATGCTTTGCTTATATTCCATCATTGTCTATATGTACTAATATAAGGCATAGACATAGTACTAGAGGTCATAGCTATATATTTTCATATTATAAGTGTTCTGTTATAAATAGAATGTTTTATACAATATGAGCGATCTATGTACCTTTTGTATGAGCTTTATAACACTCAGTTGCTTATCATCTGCTTTATCTTTATCATTTGTATAGAGTAAGAGGTTTTATCACGATCACAACAATTAGGCATATTAAGGGTGTCAGTTTTGGGGGCCGTCCCATCTGACTGTGTGCCGCCTATAAATGCGCGCGGATGACGTCGTCTCGGATGGGCTACTCTCACTACTCTACGCGTTTCTCCAATAGAATGGCTGGCTTCGTCAGGAGTCTTGACGAAGCCAGCCATTCTATTGGCGAAACGCGTAGAGTGGACCCGCCCAGGAAGTGAGAGGATTGGTGCTGCAAGCTGTCAATCTGCTGCCGAACCGGAAGTGACGCGACGGAGCTGATCGCGCCCACCGGAAGTGACGTATCGCGTCAGAGACATCGCTGGAGGAGATTCCCACGCTGACACAGTGCAGAGGAAGCCACTGGGAGACTGTGGAGAAGCCCATCCGAGACGGCGGCGGTGCGGTGAGCTGCGGCAACCACCCTTACACTCCTTATCACTTATACAGTGAATAACGCTTATATTGATTTTTAACATTGTGAGTGCACATTTTAATACTATATAAAGTTTATCCCTATACCATTGATCTGCACCATGGAGGTCTGTTTTTATCTTTCCATGTACGTTTGCAACTGACATCTCAGTCCTAGCTGCTTCCTGTATATGTCCAGTGAGACCCACCAGACTTCACTTATCCCGCCACTGCACTTATCCTACTAACTTTCTGTGAGTAGGGAGCACACAGGGGCCAAGCATCATACCTCACCCTTGAACAAAATTGTTTGCACTTAGTGTGTTTTTTTCTTTGTTGTTCTTTCCCTACATGCACCCCCTGGGTTGAGAAAATACAATTCCCCAAAAAACCCAGGAAACACCCAGGTACATTCTGAATACATGCCTTAAACTTTCCTTAAACTAGCCCCAGCATTTCTGCATTGATTAATGGCCTATCAGATTAACAGCGGGGGTCCCTGGCAGTCCCATTCAAACTGAATTGGACTGCCAGGGATCCCTGCTGTGTTAATCCGATGGGTCGTTAGTCAATGCAGAAATGCCTTAAACGTGCCTCAAACTAGCCCAGAACATACCCAGCACATACCCAGCACATACCCAGAATGTAACCCGGCTAGTTTACGGCAAATGTTAGAATAAACGTTGCCTCTACTGTACCTTCTGGTGGCCCGAGATGTTGAGCGACATTAAGGAACTTGTTTCATCCTGTTCAGTCTGTGCTCGGAATAAATCCGGTCGACAAAAGCCTGCTGGTCTGCTACGTCCGCTTCCCATTCCGGAACGCCCCTGTTCCCATTTATCAATGGATTTCATAGTGGAGCTACCTATTTCAAATGGTATGAATATCATCCTGGTCAACGTGGATTGTTTTTCGAAGCAGGCCCATTTCATACCCCTCAAGGGCCTTCCTAACTCTACAACTCTAGCTGATATCTACATCAAAGAAGTCTTTCGTACACATGGGGTTCCTGTTTCAATTGTATCTGACCGTGGATCACAATTTGAATCAAAGTTTTGGCGAGCTTTTTCTCAAAGACTCTATATCTCGCTTCTTTTTTCTTCCGGGTACCACCTGCAAACTAATGGACAGACTGAAAATCGTTAGAGCAATATCTAAGATGTTTTGTTTCTGATACACAGGAAAATTGGGCTGATCTCATACCATGGGCTGAGTACGCACATAACTCTCTTAGGAACGAATCCACCCAAGAGTCGCCCTTCTTTGGCAATTATGGCTACTACCCTAATTATCATCCTATTTCTTCTAATATCTCTGGAGTCCCTACTGCTAATGCTCTTCAAGAGTCAATGCTCTTCAAGAGTCATGGAATAAGATTCAGAGAACTTTCCAGGAATCCGTTCGGAGAAAAAAGACCCAGACGGATCGACATCGTCTAGAGGCACCCAGGTTGAAGGCAGGAGACAAGGTATGGCTCTCATCAAAGAACATCAGACTAAAGACACCTACCTTAAAATTGGCTCCCAGATTCTTGGGACCATTAGGGATCCTGGAACAGGTTAATCCTGTGGCGTACCGCCTGGACTTGACTCTCTCTTTGAAGTTACCATCGGTCTCTCTTCTGAAACCTGTCAAACAGAGTTCCAGGTATCCTGATGTTGTTCCCCCTCCTCCCCCTGTGTTGGTGCATGGTCAAGAGGAATTTCAAATTCACTCTATCATTGACTCAAGAATCTCCAGAGGAAAGGTGCAGTTCCTTGTACAGTGGAAGGGTTTTGGCCCTGAAGAATATTCTTGGTTCTCCAGTGACCAGATCCATGCTCCCGGCTTGCTCAGACGGTTCGACGCCAGGTACACAGACAAGCCATTTATGGATCGTCCGGAGTTCAATCCTCAAGGGGGGGTACTGCGAGGATTCGGGGATTGCGTCCCTTGTGGCACGGTTCCTCCTCTCTACATAACAGTACTGCAGCGGCTGCTGCCTCCGATCCGCCCCCCCGCTGGTGCGCGCACCCCCGCTCTGTTTACAGATCGCACGCGCACCGGCTCCTCTTCTACCAGGTCACGGACCTTAGCTCCGCCCCTCGGCCGTGCCGCGCCTCCGCTGTGCGCGGCTTGCACGCGTGACATCGCGCAACGAGTCCCAGCTGTGAGTCAAGATTGCTATGAGCCCTTGTCTTCCTGCAGCCTATCCCTGCCTCTGCTGGGGCCGCGCCTCTGCTCCGCCTCCTGCCTCATAGGTCACTTCCTGTATAAGAACCTGCTCAGTGCTCAGTCTCATTGCTGAGCATAACTTTGTGTAGCCATTGCGTGTGCCTGTCTTGTCCAGCCCAGTCTTGTGTTGTTCTCTGGAGTTAACCTCTCGTGTACTGACCTGGCTTTGCATTTGGATTCTCTCTGGCTCTTGACCCCTGGCTTACGGATAACGACTACTCTCCAACCCCAGACCACAGGCTTACGGACTTCAATTACGTGTACCTCTCCAACCTACGGACCCCAGAAAGTATTGGATTAACCCTTTCTTCATACCCAGACCCAGCAACGCTACAAACCACCTTCTGGGCCCGCCCCCGCTATTGTGTGTGTGTGGCATAGTCCTTCGCACCTCAGTGCCGGGGTCAGGTCTTGTTTTTTGGCTCGCGCAAGCGTTACACACACACACTGACACACACAGACACACACTGACAAAGACACACACACAGACACACAGACACACTGACACACACACACACTGACACACACACACACACACACACACACACACACACACACACACACACACACAAACACACACACACTGATACACACACACTGATACACACACACTGATACACACAAACACTGACACACACACACATACACACACACACACACTGATACACAAACACATACACTGATACACACACACACACTGATACACGTGAACACACGGATACACGCACACACACACACTGACACACATACACAATGTGGAGTATGAGATCAGAGGCAGCGACGGATGTGAGTGACTGGAGGGGCGGGGGGAGGGAAGAGAGGAAAGGCAGGCGATCCGAGCAGGCGGTTCCCCGCCTCCCCCTGCACCCACTGCCTGCAAGCCAGTGGCAGCGACCACTCACCACCACTGCCCGCCCCAGCTCCAATGGGACGTGGGGAAGGAGGTGCCAGGAGAGGCAAAAGTACAACTCCCCCCATGTTGGGCACCCCTACTACCACCTCCTATCACCCCTGGCTGGGACCCAGGACAGAAGGAGGGGGGACACCACGCAGCCACCAGAAGACAGAGGATCCAGGAGCAGAAGACACACACCCCCACTCACCTTGTGCTCTGCACAAAGCGGAAACCCTGCCCCCGGCATCCTATGACCTGCAGCCAATCCCCTGCAGCCCAGTCAGCATTCTAAGCCCCACCCCCGGCATCCTCCTTCATCCAATCCCCCCATGGCAGCATTCATTCACATTCTACATAGAAAATACTTACCGGGGCAAACATCTGGTTACCCTAACTATAGCCCAAAAAATAGCGGATGAAATTTAAATTAGCCCAAAGAACCGCAACCCGCGACAAGCTAAAATTTCCTGCGGAACTGGGTCTCAAACTAGCCTAATTGGGCAGAAAACCCGCGGACCTGGCAACACTGGCGGCGCCCCTCTAGGCAAGCCACGGCTCATCAGGGCGCCGCGGCACACAGATTGGGAACCACTGGTCTAGACACTTACAGTAGTACTACAGTATACCTAAAGTTCTAAAAGGTATTTAAATATTTAAAAACGTGTCATTAATATACTGTATAGAATACAGTATGTACAGAATACTATATAAATCTAGAAAATAAAAGTGGATTTTACTATTTAGATATCCTAACAGCAGTACTGTACTTCTGTCTAGCAGATACATTATCTAGCTACTTCATGAGAAAATGCACTGTATCTACTGTTCAGTAATTTAACATAATGACACGCATGCACAGAAATGTGATGACACGCATATGCAATTCAACAAGGTTCCAATTTGCCAATTTGCCATACATGCATGCGCAGAAATGTGATGACACGCATATATGTTTCAACAAGGTTCCAGTTAGCCATACATGCATGCAAAGAAATGTGATGACACACATTTGTGTTTCAACAAGGTTCCAATTTGACATACATGCATATGAGTTTCAACAAGGTTCCAATTTGACATACACGCATGCACGGAATAAATAAATTTTACATTCGGAAGAAGGGTCGATGTTGTATTTTTGTATTATTCATTTTAACTTTATTATCCTGTACAAATAATACATTTCATGCGTTAAAATACTTTTTGTTGTGTGTGCTCATATTTTTAATCTTCTACAGTTAGAGGAGAGCCTCAGAAAGGACTTCTTTCCCATGTTGTATACAGTATGAACTCGTAAGTTAATCTTCAAATTACAATTACACACACTTTAAGTACTGTACGGCAATGAAAGACAGATTGAATTGCAATTACATTTTTAAGACAACTCGCAATCACCCACTTGAGTTTCTTGACGGTATTGCAGACAACGCTAAAATGCAATTTTCTGCACTCAATCAATCACTAGTAAACTCATGTTTTGACGCGGGAAAATTTCAAGAAAACACGCACCATGACCCAGTATGCAAAGGAGTACAGCTTGTGAAGTGTTCGGATAACGGCTGCTGCATCTGTAGATCTATATTTTTCTGTGGTCAGGCACTGAAGGACAACTTATGGACTTTTACAATTCCTTCAATACATTGCCAGGCCCCATTATGTTTTTTATCAATCACAGCAGTAATAGCATCAACTATTTAGAAGTGGTTCTATATATGACACTCATTTAGACACCAGTCTTTGAAAAACTATCCGAAGCCCACTTCTTTTAGCATCAAGTTTACATCCAATTCATCTCAAGAATGGTTTACCTTTTTCACAACTAATCAGAGTAGACAGAATCGTCAGTAAACAAGACAAGAAAATTAAGCAGATGTGAATAGTGACAGACAAGTTTCTATATAGAGGTTATAGCCAAAAAGATGTAAATCCCAACTTACAAAAGGCATTTATGTTGGATAGAGAAACACTATTACAAAGAAAGACAAAGGTAACCAATACAAGACTCCCTTAAGTTACAAAATTGTCTAACATTTCAAAGGACTTGAAAAAAAAATATTTTCTAAAAAATTGGCACATTCTCAAAACAGACAGAGAATTGTTTCCATCAACACCACAAAATCCTATTTCTTTCATAGCGGCGCAACAAGAATTTAAAAGACCTGCTCATTAAAGGAAACCCAATTGAGAAATATAACAGTTAGTCTTCTCAAAAATGGCTGCTACAATAATGCTGTAGAGATTGCATGACTTGTAGGAATGATCTAAACGAAGGATGCAGTTTAAACACTGCATTCCGGCAAATATTTAAACAGCAAACATCATTTAACATGTTTTTATAAGGATTCTGCTTGATCCGTGCTGGGTTTTCACTACGGTCCAGGTTTTCTGTCTCTCCTGCCCTTTCTGCTCTCTGTGGCCATTTTGGGTACTGGCAGCCTGCTTTATGAGGCTGCAATTATCATAGGGAGTCACCGAGCAAAGTTCTGTGTTTGCAGCTCCTGTCAGTCTTTGCAGTTATGCCTTACCCTCTTGCCAGTTTTGAATTCCTGTTGCTGAACCGGAGCCTCGCTGCCTTCCACCTGCCCTGACTTCCGCTTGCCTCTTCGACTTTGCACCTCTGCCGCCAGCCCTGACCTCTACCTTTCCCCTGGACTTTGCAACTCTGCCGGCAGCACTGATCCCTGCTTTCATACCGACTACGGATACTCTTACAGGACTCTGTCCCTGGGTTGTGTTCGGTTTATTTGCATCCCTACCTGAGCCCTGCGTGTCCGCCTCCTGATTTGAGACGAGCACCATGACAGTAATACAATATCAGTTGTTTATCTGATCATCTGACAATGTGGACCTACCTACGTTGGAGCCTTCTGTGAATTGATGAATGAACATAGGTCAAGTATATGGTTGGCCCTAAACAGGGAACCACAGAAAACCAGTGGCCAATAAT
>CM071570.1:224427778-224452764 GCA_036426205.1 Ascaphus truei
ACATACATACATACATACATACATACATACATACATACATACATACAGTGGCAAGAAATGATCTGTAATCAAAAAAATATATCACATGTAAAAAAAACAAAAAAAAAACATGTCTTTTGTTGACTTACCATTACTAGACCAACTCACCGACTCTCGTTGAACACCTTACTCTCGAACCAATCCACGCACAGGAACCCAGAAAATAATAAACCATAAAATAATAAACCATAACAATCCAGGGCTCTTCTATGTGTAATCCATCTTCATCTGTATTCTTCTTTCTTGTATCTTCTTCCGCTCTCTTCCGGGGTCTTCTTCTCTTCTTCGGCCACGTCCTGGCCTTTTTTCTTTGGTAGGATGTCCTTCCTCCTCGACGTCTGGCTTCAAAATGAGATGACATAGGCTTTTATAGGCCTATGACGTCACATTTTGGTCAAATGTTTCCCAAGGCCCTGATTGGGCCGTGAAAAACATCTGATTTGGGAAAAATAACAAAAAAAATGATGACGTCATTTAAAGGCAATGACGCCAGCCAATCAAAACAAAGATGGCCGGCAACACATGACACACTCTGATTGGTTGAAGCAGAGTCTCTGTCACATGGTCTACCACAGCCAATCAGAGTTGGGATTTCGTTCCTACGCTCTGATTGGCTACCGTACCATGTGTCGCCGGCCAAAATAAAATACACTAAGAACAATGTCCCCTAACCACCAATGCCATCCATAAAATCAAATAGAAACTAAGCAACATAAATACATTTACCATCAATCAATTAATCAATTTCCTAAACCAATTACAATACAATCCAAATCAATTATACAATTCACTATTCAATTCCTAAAGCCAAACCATTGCCAATATGGGCATGGATTGCCACAATGGCAATAAATAGGAACCTAAAAAAAAAAACACCAAATAAAATACATTACAATTTAATAAAAACAAATCATAAAGGGAGGTAGGCATGCTACCTTATTAGCTTCCCTCCCTTTTTGATGAAGTCACATCACTCTAAAAAATGAAAGGCATCACATGGTATATCTACAAATCCGATTGGTGGGTGTACGATGAGATGGCATCAATTTTGTTTTTGTTGAAGTGACGTCATTCTAAAGGGAGGGAAGCATATGCTACCTGATTGGCTACCCTTTAAGATGATTTAAAAAAAAATGGAAGCAGTTAACCAATCGGATTGGGAGTGTACCATTTGTCAATCAAATGGGACATCACAGGTCTTATCTGTCACGTCTCATTTGTGCCCAAGAAGCCATCGCAGCAACATATCATTGACCATTTGGATTACAAAGAATACAAAGAATTACAAAGAATAGAAGAAAAAGAAAAGAAGGAAGAAAAGAAGAAACCAGGAAGAAGTCACTGGAGACTCCTCTTCAATCAACAGAGGATTATGGACTTATTCGCATCATGGTGATGAGGAGGGTGAATCCTGTCAAAGGCAAGAAAACATTGATTGTATTTTACTTTATTGTGTATTTTTGTTTAGGATGCCGATTGACTTCCAATTTGTTTATTTATGCCCCTTCAGGGTATAGATAAGCACAGGGACAAGAAATAATTTTTTTGGCAAATGCTTGTTTTTAATAATTATAATTATTTTTGTTATGTATTTTTTTAGGTTGCCCATTAAATGCGGTTGTGAAAATCCATTCCCATATTCCGGGCATGATTACCACAGTGACAGTCAATGGGTTTATTGGCAAATGCTTTTTTTTATTTCATTGTGATGTATTTTATTTGGTGCTTGTTTTTTTTAGGCTGCCCATTCATTCCCATTGTAGCAATCCATGCCCGGTTACCGCCGCCACAATCAATGTGTTTATTAGCCAGTGTAATATATTGTACTGTTATGCCAATGTTATTTTATTATGTATTTCTTTTGTTTGGGTGATTACATCAGTAGTGCGTCAGTAGCGCAACTAAGACACAGGTCTTAGCCACTTAGTGCTCATTACTCCGATACTTATTTGATTTAAACACTCTAAAACTCAATTAAAATAAGATGTGGGTCCAATCAGGAGCCCACTAGCATCGGTCAGGACTGAGCAGTATCACATGCATATCAGTAGTATGATTTCAGCTTCTGTTTAAATCACAGCGGAAGTAAGTGATTTACAACCATTGAATAGGTCATAGAATAGGTTTGCAATGAAGTGGACCTAACCCTATAAGGTACATATAAGTTTTGTCTTTACTAGTCCATTATTGGTATCTATTAGCTCTCCGATACACTTACATTCTTTACTTTTGCCACATTAATTAAGGGAGCAATAATACAGTATGATGTAAGTTGCATTAGAAGCTACTAACCGTATTAAGAAGTCTATACTATGCTACATTTGTTCTGTAAATATTCAATGCAGTTTGTCAGCAAGAGTGCTAACTCCTAGGGAAAAAGACAGGTTTATTAAACTTGGGGAAGTATATCTTTAATACCATGATTTTTTACCTTCCTTGAGTATTAATAATATGCATATGGACAAACAACTATGATACACACCATAATTAGCTGCTGTCAATCTAGGGGAACTAGAGTATCTAGGTGATCATCTACCATAGTATATCACCATACTGAGATATAAAGGGATCTGCGAGCCCGGTGCTTCTTAGCTATACATCACTGAACAATAGCTGTATAAAGCTATGCACAGGACTGGCACATCTACATGACCAGTTTTTTTCTAAGTAAGGAACATAATACTGATTATTTTTCTTGAGAGCAAGTAAAGGAGAGTTGGAGCACTACTAAAACAAAACAACTACCAGAGAGTGGGTCCCAAAAAATGAAATACCGTTTAATGGATCGATGCATAGGTACACGAACGAGCCCTAAGGCCCCCACCAACGCGTTTCGAGCTACACGCTCTTTTTACAAGATGCACCTTGAAAATAAGAGCGTGTAGCTCGAAACGCGTTGGTGGGGGCCTTAGGGCTCGTTCGTGTACCTATGCATCGATCCATTAAACGGTATTTCATTTTTGGGGACCCACTCACTGGTTGTTTTTTTTTAGTAGTGCTCCAACTCTCCTTCACTTGCTCTATTGGATCCTGCGGAGTATCGGAAGAACACACCTGTGGAGGTATATCCCTACGGAGATCAACCAACAGTGAGTTATTTTACTCTTCTATAAACCCCAGTTATCTACATCGATGCTTCATGCCTGGACACTAGCAAGTGTGAGTTCTCACTAAACAAGAGGTGGAACTCTATCCAGTTTATCGATTCAAAGTGGATCTGGTGTACTTATCCATTCATGGTTGTCCTATTATAAATGTGGGATACCTCAAAGATACATCATACAGCATTTATATCATTATGAGCTGATATGGCTTTTTGATCTATGTTGAGCACCATACAGCTTGTGTTTTTCTGGATTATTTTTCTTGATGCAAGTATCCCTATATACACCACTGGAGTTCATGTGTATTCCTCATTTGTTGTTCTGTTGTTGATTTTTTGGATATACTGAGCACCTAAGCGTAAATTGAGGTTTTAACTTAGCTAGTTCTCTTTGTTTCTTTAGAATTTAATTGAATGTATTTGTTTTCATTTAATAGAGGATGAGTGCATCATCAGGGATTCTTTCTCTCTCGAATATACATGGCTACCACCGTCACAATCAATGTGTTTATTGTTATGCCAATGCTATTTTATTATGCATTTCTTTTGTTTTGCAAACAAATGGGCAAACATGCAATTAGCCATTTTTGGCTACTGGTGCCTTTGCCCATTTGCATGTGTGGTGAAGGGGGTTGAGGGGGTGGGGGTGGGGTAGTTGCCCCAGAGAAGTGTGGTTAGGCCTCCTGGATGGGTATCAAGGGGGTTAACTGTTTAAATACTGTAGCGGTTCATAAGTAGTAAGGTAGTTAATGATTAGTGGCCAGTAGTATTTGTAATGTTTTCTATTATAGTGTATGCATTATTTCTAGTATACAATTTTATGTTTCAAATTCTTGTGACAAATATAAATGTTCAATATTAATGTGTTTTCTTTTTATAATTCTTTATGGAAAGAAGCGAGATCATTAGGTCACATAATAAAATGTCAGGATTACATTTTGTTACAGTACTGTACATACTTAAATCACCAAGTACCAATTAAAAGTGCATGTAAAAGCAACTTATTGTTTAAGCGAGCAAAAAGACAATGCAGCAATTATTCTGCCATTAATTAAATGTTTACTGATAATTACACATATTTGCAGCAAAGCCCCTTTGAAACATTAAAGAACTACATGACATGGACACTGGATGCAGTTGCTGAATGCTTAAAAATATCAGAAAAATTGAATTATGATTAACAGTTGGTTAAGTGTTGAATATTAGATTGTGAATTTATACAGTACATCATACGGTTTATAAAAAAATTATACATACAGTACGGATGAATAAATATGTGCACAGTATATAAACGTGTTCAGGAAAAAAGGATGCACTATAATTTTTCATCAAATCGTATATACAGTATGTCTCACTTAATTCTCATGAAAATGTGCACAGTTGTAGATCTGCTATATAGATTAACACTGTATAAAAATTACAATGTAGTCAATCAACTAATGTTAGCCAAAATAATAATTAGTGCACAAAAAGCGCTATTATCTACTAATATTAAAGACACACTAAATAGTGAATTAATAGATGTGCATGAAAATCAAATATAAATCAAACACATAAACAGAATAACTAAAATAAATTAAAGTCCCATGTGATGGTCCTGTGATATTGTCCAATAGCAGCATAAAAAGTATCCAAGCTTTGTTCATCATAGCGCCATCGTTTTTTTGAAGCTCAGCGCCAGAGAGGTCTGTTTTTGTAATCAACTAATGTTAACTATAATTGATGTCACTGTATTATGTCATCAAGTACCAAATACACTGTGATACTGTAGGTTCATGTTCATTAAACAAGTAGGAGTTTTTCCTTCGTAGCTCATAAATGTGTTATATCTGATACACTAAGATTACTATAAAGTTTAAGTTTAAAGTATGGTTCAAAGAGTGTGTTCAAAATGTCATCCTTCTGCGTAAATGCACGCCCGAAGACTAGAGATGGCCGAATCGTTTTTTGTAATCCTCCCTGCCCAGCTCTAATGGAGTTTACATTGAGTTTAACTACAGTATATACATGGCAAATGCTCAGTCCCTCATACCTGTTTGTGGTACTGGGTCAATGCAGGCTGGGCGTGGTTATGCTGATAGAATAAATATGGACGTCAGGAACCTTTATAGTACTATACAAAGAAGAGCTTTATTCACATCAATTTATAAAATTCCTAAAAGGATTTCCATACCAACTCTATTGATTTGATATATCTATGACTGTAATGGTTTACTGGTGTCAGAACCAACAGGACTAGAACCCACAACCACTTCTTTTCTAGGCAGCATCTCTAGGAGTGCAAGCTGTAATATAAGTAAATGAGAAACATGGCGGTGCAGAGCTGATAAATTCACCAAGGGTTGGAAGATAAGCAGTTAAAAAATGTATTGGCACATAAAGCAAGATTTAAAAAAACATTCTTGAGTGAACTGCTTATCTTCCAACCATTGGTGAATTTTTCAGCTGTGCACCTCCATTTTTAACACTTACCTGCATACAGGCAGGAGCACGACGACCGCAATCTCACTCTGCAAGAGAATTTAAACATGGCCACCAGGATACCGGAACCCTATAATGGGGCCTGTAATTCGGGAAGCAGGGGGTCCCCGGACCGCAAATCAATGCTGTTAAGCTCCGGAGACACCTTGCTACAATACTGTAATATTCAAATAAAATGAAAACCCCATAATCGCTTGTTAGAGGCATGCATGTACAGATGCAGCCACCAGTATTAGAACTCGTGCCTGGGAAATTCTGGGGCAGTCTCACAGTAAATGCCTCAAAATGCCTTAACAATTCTGTTTGATTCTTAATGACCCATCGGATTAACACAGCAGGGGGCCCTGCAGTCCCACTCAATTTGAATGGGACTGCAGGAACCCCCCACTGGGTTTATCCGATGGGCCATTAAGAATCTCACAGAAATGTTGAGGCAATGTTGAGGCAAGTTGAGGCAAGTTGAGGCATTTACTATGAGATTGCCCCAGAATCTCCCAGAATTTCCCAGGTAAGTGTTCGAATACTGGTGGCTGCATCTGTAGAATGAGTGATTCACTCTATCTCTTACTGCACGTCTCTTACAGACAGGTAGAACCCGGTAGGATTAACATAGCAGGGGACCCCTGCTTTGTTAATCCAATGGGCCATTAGTCTGCTGTGAATCATCTCGCGGGATATTTGGCGAATTGACCGTAAATTTGGAACGTGATATGGTCGACTACCAGTGGCTGCATTTGTACAGGGGTAAGACTAAAAAACAATCTTGACAAGCTAAGAACCCAAGTGTCTATTTCTGTAGCAATCCAACCATTTGATAATACTAAAAAATAAAAGGAAAATATAAATACAAAATAATAAAATTATTTTACCATTATCAAATGTATTTATTTTCTTTTTATGTTAATATTTTGGGGGGAACTTGGGGTACACACAGCAAGTATCAATAGATGTCTCTACAATTTACAAAACATACATCATAATATTACATATCTGTATTATACAACATAAATTGCACCTCTCTTTACTATGATACAAATGTATTTTAAAAATGTACTTTATGTACAGTATGTTACACTACCAAGATGGAACAATATTTATTGGCATTTACAGTAAGAAACAGAAGACGTTTAGATGGCATAAGGTTTTTTTCTTTACCTGTTTATTTTCATGTGTTTGATTTGTTCGACTGCAAACTGTTTTACCACAAGACAAGTATTCTGTACTTTTTCTACAAAGGTAACATTTATTTTCTAAAACTGTTTAATTTATTTTCTTTTAAACATTCTATTTAACTTTTTTAGTTACTTGTTGGACATCCTGTTCTTGCTGTTTTGTCCTCTTATCTATAGATAACAGTGATGGTGTTAGAGTTGATCTGTTTCCTAATACATCATTCTTAGTTCTATTTAAATCATCTTGTAAGTGCATACTATGGCTTTGTAATACTGTGTTATCTAGTATTAGTTAACCTATTTGTTCTTTTATTTCAGACATTTTGATATCTACAGGTACCTCTCTCCTTGTAGTTTGTTAGTCTTTTTTCATGTTTTGTATTTCTTCTAGTTGCTGTTCCTTCACGAGCACCAGGTCTACCTTGTAATTTGTAATTTCTTGTAGTTCTTTAATGCATTGTATCTTTTTGCTGGAACATCTAACATACATTTAACTCTTGATGTAAATCCTCAATTTCTTTTTGGACTCCTTGTAACTGCTCCTTAAGGTCTTTTACCTCATCATTTTTATACTTATTGTCCTGTTTTATTCTATTTTGGATTTCCTTTAAATCCTGCAATTCTGTTTTTAACTTTGCATTTTCTGCCTCTGAATCTGAACCTGATTTAGTATGGTTGGTACTGTACTTTTCAGAGGTGCATTAACCACATATCAGGAGTTGCATAATATTGCTTATTTGTTTCTTTTATTTATTTATTTGTTTGATTAAATTTGGCTCACTGTGACCACAAATCTGACCATACTGCTCACAAACATAAATGGGACTTAACAGCATATTCTCTATCTTTAGTGTACTTGCTGCTGTACTCTATCAGTTGCATGATATCAGCTGAGAGGTTATCAGCATATCGTAGGGATGCCCACCTTTCTTTTCCTTTGATGACATGCTGGTCAGTGTCTTTGTTCATATATTGCAGGTTAAGGGTTATTCTGGACTCAGCTACTCTTGCATCTCCGCTGTTGTCCCACACTGCATTATGCTAATTCCTGGTCACTCAGTGACAGCTAGTCATAAGTGCCTTCTTAGCTATTGGATATTAACCCCTTCATCACCAATAATACAGAGAGTGTACATAAATAAAGCTATACATACATACTGCATTGTATGTTTACAACTCCAGTGTGAGGATCCGTGACAATCGCCGGCGCAACTACTCACCACTTCCCACCCAGGGAGTCATGGCCCACTCCGCCTCTTGTGGTGGTGCTGATGTCATTTGTCCTCCCAGGAACACGCGCAGGTCTTGTGCTGACATGGGTGCCGGTCCTGCTGCTCCCTCTCCCAGGTTCCACTCGCAGCGTAGCGTCGCTGAAACTTGGCACTCACACTCGTGGTGGCAAGAACGCCACCTGCCAGCCCCGCACTGACTTTAGAGCATGCTCCCCTGGTCCCATCCTCAGACTCCGCCCATGATGTGACATCACGGGTGCAGGGTGCAAGCACACTCCTACTCTTAACCTGGCATAGGAAGAACCTTTCCAGACTGCAAACAAAGTAAAAATGCTGCAAGAGCATTTGAGTACCCTGTGTCCCCCCAGAGAGAAGCATGAGGAGCTGAAGGCCACTGAGCATAGCCAGAGCCTCGCTGGAGGATGAGCTTAGAGGCCAGGTAACTCTGTACGAGAGGGAGCAAAAGGCAGTATAGAAACTGAAGCAAGAGCTAGAGGAGAAGGGACACTGCTCCATCCCCAACAGTCAGGACACCCAGGAGAAAGAAACCAGGAAAAGGCAAGCTGCTGGTACCCTAGCTAAGGCATTGGCAGAGCTCCAAAACGTAATGAAGGAGGTGTGGAAGCAAGCTCAGAGCAAGCACAGTGAAGAGATAAAGGCCCTGAGAGGAGAATTGTAGGATGCACTAAAAAAACAGGGGTCTCTCGCTGATGAGTGGAACTTGTAGTGAAGCTTAGAAGTGGAAGAGCTAAAGCTGGCAGCTGAACACACATCCCAGCAACTCACAGCACTGCAGGAGCAGACCACTGAGCTCAAGATAAAGCTCGCCAAAAAGGAAGGTAATGAGGAGGTGTCCGTTCGTTAAGTAGCCAGCCTGACCCTGTGCTATGTGGTCAAAATGGCCAATGCCTGCGAATTGGTGGACCTCACAGCCCGTGAGAAGGTCTGGCTGCAGCTGGAGCTGGACAAGGTCTGGGAGGAGTCCCGCAGCTGCAGGTCAGAAATAAAGAAAAGGAAACAGATTTAAGCCTTGGGAGATATGGAATTGCGACTCAACTCCAAAGAAGCTGAACTGGCAACTGCATTGAATGGGAAAAGAAGTGCAGAAGGACAGCTTCAAGTGCTGAAAACTCAAATAGCTAGTCTTAAATGCTCTTTAAATTATATCACGAAACAGCACGAGACTTGAACAGTAGAAACAGATTCCGGACAACAGACAGAATTCAAAAGCAAGCTGGCAGAGGATTTGCAAGACCTGAGCAAGGGTAACAAGGGACAGACATTTAGGGCTCTATGCACAAAGCGCCGAAAAGTTTTTTATCGGCACAAAATGCCTTTGGTATGCAGTAAGCGCCGATAATTTGGCCAAATCGGCATTTTTTGTCCCCGATAAAAAAATTTCGTCAGGCGGCTGCCGATAAGCCACTTTTCGGCACCTTTCGGCAGGCACCTTTCGGCACTTTTTAAAATCGGCGGTATTCTATAAGCCCCATCCTGTTTTCGGTGCTGATCGGAGCTGATTGGCAGTCCCGAAAAGCCATTTTTTCGGCAAATCGTCCCGCCAACTCAAAGTTGCCGGGTCAGTGGGGAGATGCATCGGCAAGGGTGACAAAATTCTGGCCTTTTTCCTGCCTGTGACTGATGCCGGGGGTCTCCGGAGCTGATACCAGCACCGGAGCCCCCGGGCATGCATCCGAGACAGGAAAAATGCATGTACAGCCCACTTCATTACCTTAACGGCTAACCGCTAAGGCAATGAAGGGGTTAACCCACCGTGCCAGCTTTATTGTGGGTAGCGGGTGTGGGTGAAGGGGGTATTTGGCCCTTGTTGTTTGTTTAGGGCTTGCGGGGGTGTTGCGGGTGCACTTAACCCCTTCACGACCATAGCAGTTAATACTGCTACGGATATGAAGGGGTTAAGGCGTCCCGCTACCCACCCGCAAGCCCTAAACAACCACCGTTGGGGCTTATACCCCCTTCACCCAAACCCGCTACCCACAATAAAAAAAAATCACACACAACAGCCCCACACTAAATAAATAAATAAATAAATGAATGAAAGACAAGGATGTTGCTGGCGATGGGGGCTTCTTATTGATGAGGTCAGTAGTACTTTATTTATTTTAATATGCTAGGTAATGTGTTTAATAATGGGCACATCATCTATTATCCCTATCTGGATAATAGTTATTTTGCACATTATTGTACTGTAGGCGTTGGGGGGGGGAGGTGTATGTATTGAATGTATAGGCCAGGTTTATTTTTTTTACATTCAGGGTTGGTTTCTTGGTTCTGCGTGAGACCTCTGGAGACCACCTGCGGTCTCTCTCCGGTATCTCACGGGTATCAGGCTGGTGGTTCCAATGGGTGACACCTGCGGGGATGAAGCGGTGGCCTCACATCTGTGGGGACACCACGGACCCGTAGTCTGTGGGGATGAAGCGGTGGTCCCACATCCATGGGGGCACCGTGGACCCATAGGTGAGGGGATGAAGAGGTGGTCCCACATCTGTGGGGGCACCACGGACCCATAGTGAGCACTCGTGAGTTCCCCAAACCCCCGTGGGAACCACCCGAGGCCCCGCAGACACCTGTGGGTCTTACCCGGGGCTCCCAGATATCCGTGGGCCTACCGTGGGGACCCAAATGTGGCCCACGGTGACCCAAGGAGACCACCTGGGGGCCATGGCGCTTGGCAGGACCCACCAACAGGCCTCCAGAACCAGTGTGAAACAAGTTGCTGGTACCCTGTAGGTCTGTCAGGTGCTCCGCCAGCCTGCCGGGGACTCGCGTGGGGCTGCGGTATGAACCCTGTATGGAAAAGGATAAATCATGTATTTATGGGTTGGCACAGGGGGTGGGTAATGTATTTAATAAATAGAATAATGTTTATTGTGGGGAGGTGTATTGTTTTTATTGTGGGTACTGGGGGTGGGGGGAGGGGGTATTGGCCCCAAGGGTATGTGGGTAGGCCTCCCTTATGGGTAGTGGGTGAGGGTGGTTAGGCCTCATGGGGTGGGGGTTTAGTGTGGGAGGGTATGTAGGCCTCCCGAGTGGTGGGTGAGGGTGGGTTAACCCCTTAATGACTGTAGCGGTTAATAACCGCTATGGTGATTAAGGGGTTAGGGGACATTACATTGGATGTTTTCATTCTTGTGTCTGTTTTGCAGCAGCGGAGGGGGCATGGCCAGGATGAAGATGAGGATGGCCTTCATCGTGGCAGCCGGAAATGGGTGAGTTCTATATGTATTTAATGTATTTATTGTTGTTTATGTATTTTAAATACACAGGGGGTGTATGTTGTTTATTGCTATGTTTATTGGGGGCAAATGTCCCCAATAAACATGCTATTCTGCCTTAACCCCTTCATTGCCTTAGCGGCTATACGCTATGGTAATGAAGCAGCATTTGTGTATTTTAATAATATTGTGCGGAAGCAGGGGGTCCCCTGAGCTGAACAGCATTGATTTGTGGCTCAGAGACCCCCTGCTTCCCGAGTTACAGGCCCCGGTTTGGGGCATCAGTTACAGTGTCGCCGCCATATTTATAGCGGACACAGCACGAATGGAACGCTATAAAGATGGCGGCGACACTGCCACCCGATGACACATACCGGGGCCTGTAACTCAGGAAGCAGGGGGTCCCTGGTCCACAAAGCAATGCGGTTCAGCTCAGGGGACCCCCTGCTCATAGTACACTATTATTAAAAATACATTCATGCTGCTTCGTTACCGTAGCACATAGCCGCAAAGGTAAGGAACGAGTGCTTATTGATATGTGTGTTTTACTGATAGTGTAGATGTGTAGAGGGTCTCCGGAGCTGAACCACTTTGGTTTTAGGTCCGGGGACCCCCTGCTTCCCGAGATACAGGCCCCTTTAGGGGGTGCCGGTATCCCTCTGCTTTGTTTACGGTCACGTGATCGGGACCTTTCTATGCCGAGGGATACCGGCACCTCATAAAGGGGCCTGTATCAGTAAAAGTGGTTTTGATATGTTTTTATTTTGCTGATGTTTTCACAGAGAGACCGGCGGTTATCTCTCTGCTGCAAACACATATCGGCAGGGGACGGCCTATCGGCAGGTTATCGGGAGCCAGGTTTATTTATCGCCGGCTCATCTGCGTTTTGCTTTTGCAGAGATTCGGCAGGGATCGGCATGGATTTGGCCCTTACTGAATACTGCGAGGGCAAATCGCCAAAATCATGCCTATCGGCAACACTTGCCGAAAATATTTTTTCGCCGCTTAGTGCATGAGGCCCTTAGTGCTAAATTGGAGACTGAAAAGATGAAATTGGTGAAAGAGATTCCAAAGCTAAAAGAGATACGTTTGTCACAAAAGGAGACCACGGAAAGTGAACTTAATGCCCTCACTGATATCTATAAAGAGCCTGATAGACTGGTTGATGGTTCCTGTGATGTTACTGTGTGGACAAATACCTTGGCCATCAAAGACCACGGGAGGATGGACACCTTGAGTCAGCTTTCCATGAAGGACATCCAGCTGATCCAGGAAGATCATCCGGAGGACCTCCCTGGAGAGGGGGGAATAATGTCAGGAAATAGCCCTGGCATAAATTTTCCTAGATCTCCCTCATCCAGTTCCTTTCTCTGTCCACCGGGTGTGCTGCTGTTTTCGGTCTGCTCTGGGTTCCTATGTCTGTCTGTCTGTCTGTCTCCTTGTTTCTCCTATCCTCTGTCCTTATAGTTTCCTGTTTCCTGTTCCTCCCTTGCCTTTGTTTTGTGTCCAGACTCCCTCTGCCCTGATCTGTTTATGTTCCTGTTTTGAGTCTTGTTCATATTAAAGGTCCTTGTAATTGAAATAGTTTGCCCCAGTCTGTTGCCTGCTAGCAAGTCCCAGTCCTGTTCCTGCTCCCTAGTCTAACTAAGTTCCTGATCCCCTGCCCTGCTCCTGTCTTCCTGTTGCCAACCCTGCCCATGACCACGACGATCCTGCTCACTGCCTGCCTTCTATCCCTGCTTGTGACATCAAAAATTCTTGTCTGCTCCCCGCAGTTCTGGCCACCGAGGTCCTACCCACTCAAGGAATCTCCCCCTTGACAAGAAGAAGGGGAGATGGAGGGGTTGAGAAAGGGAGAGAGAGAATGGGGAAAAGGAGGGGAGAGGAGAGATAGGGGCATATAGAGAGGAGAGAAGAAAAGGGGGTTGTTGAGGAGAATGAGAGAGGGGAGAGAACAAGAAAGAGAAAGGGAGGAAATTATAGAGAGGGGGAGGGAGAGTGTGAGAGGGGAGTATGTGCGTGAGAGGGAAAGGGAGAGGGGAAAAGAGAGAGAGGAGCTAAGAGAGAGAAAAGGAGAGAGAGAAGGGTGAAAGAGAGATTGAGATAAAGAGGAGGGAAGAGAGGGTAATGGAGTGCAGAAACACAGAGTGCAGAGTGGGATAGTTCAAGAGAGAGGGGGAGAAGGAGAGAATAAGCGAGATAGGGGAGTGGGAGAGAGAGGAGTGTGTGTGAGAGAGAGAAATGGAATGAAGCAAGAGAGAGAAATAAATAGAGAGAATGAAAAGGAAGACGGATGTAGGAAGAGAGAGTGTGACAGAGACAGAGGAGTGTGAGAGACAAAAGAGTGAGAGACAGAGGGGAGTG
The DNA here is from genome assembly GCA_036426205.1 of Ascaphus truei. Classification (NCBI taxonomy): domain Eukaryota; kingdom Metazoa; phylum Chordata; class Amphibia; order Anura; family Ascaphidae; genus Ascaphus; species Ascaphus truei. The sequence goes on from CM071570.1 coordinate 224,441,409, forward strand.
TTAGACATGAGGAAGTATGAGAGATGGGGGTGTGTGAAAGAGGGGGCATGTGATAGAGAGAGATGCGGGAATGAGAGAGAGAGAAAGAGATGGGGGTTTATGAGAGAGATATGGGATTGGAAGAGGGAGGGGGGAGTGTGAGAGATAAATGTAGGGAACTCACATCAACATATCTGGTCCTTTGTAGAGACTCCAGAAGGGGGAAACAGAGACGGGGGAAAGAGAGAAGAGAGAGAGAGAGAGAGAGAGAGAGCAAGAGTGGTTAGAGAGATTGATGGGAGAGAGAAAGGGGGGAGGATAGAGAGTGGGGAGAGAGAAAGTGAGGGGGAGATATACAGGGGGAGGTAGAGAGATCGAGAGAGAGGTGAGAAAGCTAGAGATAGTTTAGAGAGTGGGAGTGGGGAAAGATGGCAGAGAGACAGGGGAAGAGAGAGAGAGTGTGGGAGAGAAAGAAAGAAAATGGGGAGAGAGAAAGAATGGAGGGGAATAGGGGAGAGAATAAGAGATATTCGGTGAGTGAGAGAGAGGGGGAGAGAGAGAAACAGTGGAAGGGGGGAGAAAGACAGGGGGAAAGAGAGGAGTAGATGGGGGAAATGAGATGGGGAGAGAGAGTTCTGTTTTGCTTTCTTTTACTTTGTCCTGTTCTTGACAGGACAATGTAAATATAATAAGTAAACCCCATTATTCTTTATTATCATTATTTTCTCTAAATACAGATATTGCCAGCTTTATTTTGCCATCTGATAATGCAAAATATCACATTATAACACATAATTTGACAGAGTTTCCATAGGATTCAATGGGAGTGCTAACACACAATATGCCACCATAACGCAACAGATTTTAGCAATAATTCTCACTACATTTGTAGAATGGAAATTACATACTGTATATACTTAAATAGGAAGTTCCAGACTACAGTACATAACATTGTGATTTTTTAAAATCAATTTCACACATTCCCTGTAATCCAAAATCAAAAACGAAGCCTCTTGGCAAAAACAAAACACACAAACAAAGAAGAACCAAAACTAAAACACAGGATCAAGTCAAGTGTACAGTACATCTCTGATACAGTATAGATTCAACAATTACATTGATATATCCTACTGTAGATAACAAGAAATCCATAAATGGATACCGTACAATCCATAACTCTTTTGACACAACAAGTGATCACCAATTGGTTTGCTGCAAATTACATCTAAATGCAAAGATGAAAAAGGAAAACTGGTTAAATATTAGACAAAAACAACCAACATCAAGAACCTCTAGGATAACAGGAAAGAAAATTAAACTAGAGCTGAAACATTGCTTCACTGCTTCAGCTTGCTCCAAAGATGAGAAGCATGGGGATACTTTATAACAGTTCTAAAAAGTTCATGAAATTGGAGTTGAAAGAGCAGAAAAATAACAGGGTAGGAAAATATCAAATGAGACAAAGGAGTTACTGAAGAAAGCACAAGAAACATTAAGAAATACAGTAAGAGAAAAAAGAACTCAAGAACTACATAATAGTATACTTCCAATCACTTACAAGATTTTTTATTTAAGATACTCACTAAGCAGCTTTAACATATCCTGGGTTTGTCCAGCCAATCAGGATTTTGCAGTGGATACAACACAATTGACCACATTCAAGTTCCCCAGAAAGGGAATTCTTGAAGTAATGAATACTATCTACCATTGGCTTCGGATTCATAGATTACAAAAAAGCATTTGAGTCAATCTACACTTTAGCCATTTTAATTGCATTCGGAAGACAAAGTGTTGATAAAAATGTACATTGGTACTGTAAGAAACATTTACAAAAATGCCACATCTACCATTCAATGACATGAAAGCACAAACAAGATAAGGATAAGCAAATGTGTGACAGGGAGATACCCAGTGTACAGAGTTAGACCAGCACTCAGGAATAAATAAAATGAACAAAAAACACACTTTATCCTTAAGATTAACTTCAAGGGGCTTGTTTAAATTACAATTTTCTTAGCGTTTAAAGGGAAAGGAAAGATGTTTAAATGCCTGACCCATGGCTCTTTTAGAAATGTTGTGTCTAATACAGCCTTTTCTCCATATACTGTATGTTTAAACGTCTTTCTTTTTCTATCACTGAAAATCCATAAAGAGATTTGGATTTTCACAAACAGAATCGGAATCCACAAGTGAATTTATTATTAATAAACAGGGGTGCAGCCTCAAGTCTAAGCCATTGTGTTGTAGGCAAGTTTGTCTGTGGGTTGATTAGACCTCCCTGCTGCTGCTGTAGTATTATAAGTCAAACATTTATGCATTATATACTTAATGAAACTTGTAGCAAAACCATTTAACTCTGTGCATTACTGGACTGACCCCTGTCTGTGTTGACTGTTCAATCAACTCCCTGGGCTGGTGACTGCCCTCAGTGGCCTGGGCTCTTTACTCTCTTTGTGGGGCCTATTCTAGTAGCTTCGACGACAAACTCATCGAGATTTTTGAGTACTTCACGAAGATTTGTGCAGTTTGCGATTCAGAAAGCTTCGATAACTTGCCCAAAACATTCGGGGAATGCATTTTCCTGAGTCGTCTTACTCCTGCTCAAACACACAGAGTGGGAGCTGAAAAAAACTAAATAGCTCAATATTAATAAGATCACACTATTCTAGTAGCCATGATAATCTAATCGGGGCTCTGAAATAGCAAGCTTATCAAAGATCTCATCTCGACACCCCAAGGTATGACTAAGAAAAAAAAAAGGATTTTTCATGCATCTGATTTATGCCGGGAGTTTCCTGGGCTGATTCACATTAATATCAGCTCCAGAGACCCCCAGCTTCAATCCAATGCAATAAAAATACTTTTACACTAAGCTTCATTATCTTAGCGGCTAACTGCTAAATTAATGAAGGGGTTAACTACCAGTGCCCGGTTTATTGTGTGTAACGGGGATGGGTGATGGTGGTATTTGGAACATGGTGGGTGTTTTGGCCTTGTGGGGGAGGAGGGGCGTTGCGGGAGGAGTTAAACCCAATGGGAATGAATGGGCACCCCCTCTAACCCTAACCCCCCTCCCCACACAACACATACAGTACAGTAATTAGTAATGGGCAAAATTACTATTATCAAGATCTTCCTCCCCGTCCTTATTCTCCGTGGGCATCAACAGTACAATTAATACAAACTAATGGTCACCAACCCCTTAATCACCTTATCATTTAGTAACCTCTATAGTAATTAAGGGGTTAACCCCACTCCCCCCCTACCCACCCAGGCAGCCTAACCACCCTCACCAGATCAACTACCCACACTCTACCCATTGATTGGCAAAGTGGTTAATTATGCCTATATAATATGGGCAGGATTTGCCACTATGGCAGTCAATGGGCAACCAAAGAAAAAAAACAGCATCAAAAATTAACAACAAATAATAAGACACAATCAGCAAAAAAAAAACACACTAACAAAAATCAATCAGCAAAAAAACACAATAACAAATTTAAATCACCAAAAAAACACAATAACAAATCTAGAATCAACAAAACACAATAACCAAAATCAAGAAAAAAAAAACACAATAACAAAAAGCAAGCAAATAAAATACAATTATAAAACCAAGCATCCAAATAGTACAATTTAAAAAAGCAAGCATCAAAAAAGACAATGAAAAAAAAATACAATCAATGTTTTTCTTACTTTTGATGTCTTCACCATCCGATTCCGAGTCCATCAGCAACAGCAGGAACATCTTGACACTTGACGGAATCATTCTCAACAGCTTCTTCTTCTTCTTCTTCTTCTTCTTCTTCTTCTTCTTCTTCTTTCCATTTTGAGGCATCACATGGTACATCCCCAATCTGATCAGTTGAAGTAGCATGTGACATCTTCCATTTTTTTAAAGGATATGACATCATCTTTGATGTCACATCCTTTACAAAATGGTTGTCATCTTCAACCGATTGGAATGTGAGATATACCATGTGGTACTCCCCCAATACGATTGGTTGAAGTATCATGTGATGGCAGCCATTTTTTTTAAAGGATTTGACATCAAAGATGATGTCATATCCTTTAAAATAATGAAAGATGTCACATGCTACTTCAACCAATCATATTGGGAATGTAGCATGTGAAACCACATCCTTTAAAATGTTTTAATTATAATACTGTATTAAATCAAATCAAAGCCCTGCGACTGCCTATTAGGGGCGACACAGGTAGAATAACTGATTCAGTTTCTCTCTTACTGCACAGCTCTTACAGACAGGTAGAACCCAGTAGGATTCACACAGCTTGAGTCCCATTAAAATGGAGGGACCCCCGCCGTGTTAATCCGATGGTTCATTACATCCTGCTGTAGACTCTCTAGCGGAATGTCCGCGAGATGGCTGTGGATTTTCCTCGGACAGCTGTTCACAACAGACAGTTGCACCTGTATAAGTTTCAACTAGGTTTCATAGAAACATAAAAGCACGGAAACATATTCCTACTGTACCACACATAATTCACGCAGTACACTACTGTATTTATGTGTTATTATTAATATATAATATTTTCTCTTTATATGCCAAGATGTCCAAGAGCCAGCAGCCTGAAGAAGATGCAGAAAGAAGAAGATTGTACATTTGGAAGAAGAGCAAAGAAATTTGTATTATTGTATTCTTCATAAAGCCTAATGTTATCTAAAAAAATATTTCTTAATTTAAAATACTTTGTAGTCATCTCAAGTTTTTACATTTCATTTCATGCATTTCAATACCATTACTTACAGTATTATAACATATTGGATCATACGAAAATGAACGGGAATAAGGGACGGGTTACATTGCATTTAGATTTTAAAGACGCAGTGCCACATGAGCACCTACTATCATTTCTGACAAGTATTTCAACCAAAGCTGAAACTTCATTGTCATTCCATGTAACATTCGTGTGCCCCATTCAAGCAGTCATTAAATGCGCTGGGGGGATGCACCTCCAGCAAATACTATGTGATCATACATCTGACGGTATCTGTACTTCTCTTCACTAATCATCTTCACTAATCAACACTCACTAGTCTAACCCGCACTGCCTCTTCTCTGTCTTTGACTCTCTACTCAGACAACCATCTGTTACCTATTTTTCTTCCATTTAAGCCTCGGGATTTTGCTGAATATTTCAAAGCAAAATTCAATTCCATTCATCAAAACATCCTTTCTATATCCTCCTCACTTTTTACTATTCTTCCAAACTCTCCTCCTGCTTCCTCAACTCTTTTTCTGCTGTCACGGAGGAGGAAGTGTTGCTGCAGATCTTCACTACTCCCTCTACCGCTTGCCCTCTCAACCCCATTCACTCCCATCTCCTCGGAACTCTTGCTCCCTGTGCAGTGCTTGTGTGCTAGGGTGTCTTAAACAGCGCTGGTATCTTGGCACTGTTTTAAATATCCTGATTACATGGGCCACTATGAGGGAGATTTAAACTTACAGGATATACCAGCACTCCCTACATAGGACAAGGAGACAAGGGGGTCCCCACACATGAAATTAATGGAGTTCAGCTCCGAAAACTCCCTGCTTAAATCCTATGTATAAAATGTATAATTAAAAGTGCCGGAATTTCTTTAAGAGTGGGGTGTGGAAACACAGAAAGAGACTTTTTTCTCTCTGCTCTCTCTACACAACTATTACAGTCTGCTGGCTTGTCCTGAGTGAATTAACGAGGCAGGAGTCCCATTCAGAAGCACAGACTCCACTCTGTTAATCCTTCTGGGAAACTTCTTGCCCTTCCGGCTGTGAGAATTGGAGCTGCAATGCGGCCGCGAGGTTGATGCATTGCAGCCAAGGGGAGCCTAAGTCTTGCTACATCTGTAATAGAGTATTAGATATATTTAAGCAGTGCAAGTTCATGAAATATTAGTAAAATGTACAAAAATCGAACCTCTAGAATCTTAGTCTATGTCAAATTCAAATGCTGGATCCAAGGAACAGATAAAGTTGATTATCTTGCCTCATTCATCTCTGATCCCAAAAGAAACCTTTTCCCACTGCTAGAGACAGGATTCTTAATTTGATGGACCATTTTGTTGATTCAGCATGAGCAATTCTTATGTTGTTGACACTTCCACTTAAAAGCATTATAGTATGATGAACTGCTGCCACGATCTAATAAATTAGTACACCCTTTGTTTCTTTTCCATCTTTTACAGTACTTACAAAAATGATGGTATGTAAATGATTATATTTTAATAATTATATTTTGAAATTATAAATAATGTTAGCACACAAATTTGCATTATAAAATAATAAGCTTTAATTAACTAATTATCTCTTACACAGTATTTGATTTACAATTCTATTCAACTCAGTGTATTTAAATATCACCTTAAGGCATTCATTAAAGGTTTATATGCAAATGGATTGAGACACAGTAGAGTCAGCATTTTCTCAAGTTATTATTTAATGACTCAATTGGATTACTTTTGACAAGTGGTTGGAATCCAACGTAGTTAGTGAAATATATTGCCTGCAGGTATTTTCAAGCACAATTTTATGTCTTAGGGTTTCTTTTTTGTTGTTGCTGCATATTCATATTCATCAGGAAGGCACTGTGTAAATATATAGGATAATTGTCATGTAATCTATTTTAACAGTCTAGTGTTGTCACTGTCTGGTAAAAAAAAAAAATCTTATTTCTTCACTGTCACTGCAGTCTTATCAGGTATACATGTGCAGTAAATGTAGCTGCAAATTGTCATGCAATATTAAAAACTACTGTAATTACTGATTTATGGACTCATTCCTGAAAAAGTCTTCTTCATGATGAATATTTTTTCTGATGCCATGCAAGAGAGTCTCTTCCATTATGCCTCATACTCACTCAATCAATCTGCCTTTTTAAATGTATAATATGTTTTTATTTTACTTTAGGTGTGTGCACTTAGCTTGTGTGCAATACATGTTGATGTGTCTTGTGTCGTGTTCTGTCCTTGCACCAGTTTTTCTGCAATTTTCCGTTTCAGTTTAATAAATTGACCCCCTAAAAACATTGGCATGTGTTTCACTACCCCTTAGCACCCCTAAAACAAAACAAAAAAACACATAAAATGTTACACAACATTTTACTTCACCTATAAAAAAGGTGTTAGTGATGTACTTCTTTCTTTTTGCATATACAGTATGTGACTCCAGTTTCAATTCATGCAGACCCCCCAGGGTGTAAAAAATGGGTACCACTGTAGTTCCTCTAGTTGTGCTGTATAGGGATACTTCTAAAGAAATTCCAATGGAATTCCCATAAATAACCTATCAAGCTTAGCACACACACAAAATCTGTTGTAATACTGTAAGTACAGCTGATCATACGGGACTATTCCAAGCTATGCAGTATACATGCTGAATAGGTACAGTGCAAGGGTATGTTCCTACTGTATGTTTTCGGTGAACATAAAATAAAGTAGACACAATTTGATTGACTACTCATGAGTCAATCATCTGGATACGTTTTACAAAATGCTTTTAAGCAATAGCAAAAACCGTAGGACAAAAATTTTACTGTCAAAGCAAGTATCTGGATAAATCAGAGCCTGTTTATGCAAAACAACATTTTTCTCTCTGAACTTCTTCGACAATTACTGGTTCTCTGTCTTTATCTCTCTCTATCGCAAGTTATGTCTCTCCTCCATAAAGTAGAGCTGCAATGCCTCTGCATCCAATATGCTGGCATATTTTTGTCCTATTAATTAGCACTTGTTTCATTGCTGTGCTGTAATAAACAGTCTGCAAGAAAACTCTCAATAAAATTGGCAGTAATTGGCTTAAACTGAATTGACCATACAGTATTTCCATAATTCTGCATTTAACACAATACTTTAAAATAGTATTCTGTTATGTTTCATGTGTTTAATGAATGAGGGGAAAATAGCAAATGTAAAGTTTAACATTGATTTGTATGTAAAACAAATGTAAAACAAATGTTTTGTTTCTTCCTATATCAGGTACAGTGATAAAAGTTAAAGTATCACCTTGGATATTCAGAGTACTCTGATATCACATGTTAATTGTTAATAACTTTTCTCTATTTATTGCTGATATCTTTTGATCAACAACTTTTCAAGGAGACCGCCTTCCTCAGGTAAGTGGTTTTTTTTCGTACTTGTGAATTGTTCTTAATGAAAATGTACCTGTTGAAAAGCTATGGATATGTTTTTCTCTGTTAATTGATTATTGGGAAAACTAAATGTGTTGAAGAAATAAGAGTAAAAATATAGGTGGTATCATATTATGAATTAATTAATATACAACTACAAGCAATTTAGTTAAACACTTTTTTTAAATGGTAATAACATTTCTGCACAAAATACTTTTGTAATTCGATGTATACTGTGTATTGCTGATTTTGTTTGTAAACTTTGCATATTTTACTTTTCTAGGATTGTTTTACAGTAATTCTGTGTTTTCCTTTGAAGTGGAACTTCAAGAACATCTAATAACATTTGTTTTAATTCCAGTTTCATTTTTGAGTTGATAATGTTTTATAATGTAGATATTAATATGTTTGTTTACAGGTAAGAAGAAAAATATAAGAAGAAAATCAAACGTGAAAAGGATTCATGTAGAGAAATGTTGTGTTTCCATATTCCAAGAAATAGGTTGTGCTATTTTTTTTGTGATGTTATGTTGTATAGTACAGTATGTGTTGTATATTTTCTGTGGTTCATGTGAAAAAAGGCAGAAGACTACGTACACAGGTATATAAAATAAATAAATCAGAATAATTGAGGTACTGTACAGTACAATAAACATATTTGCATGTATCTATGAACTAGTTATTATTTGGGATATTCATTTTTATTGTAGTAAAAAGTACAATGCTTAAAAAGGAAATTAAAGGCAAATTGAGTTTTATTTTAAAATTAAGATTGAAGTAAATTTGTGAGAGGAAAGAATTGTATGTTGAAAGAAAAATTAAGGAAGTGAAACACAAGAAATATTGTGAAAGAAAATCAGGGTGACAAGACATGTTGGTGTAAAAATAATTATGCAAGTGATACAGTAGTCCACAAGTGCTGGCCGTAATACATAACAATAATAATCCAGACAGTAATGTGGTAATGTTTAGTATATGTGCTATAACCTGCAGTTCAGTGGGATAGTAGCAATGGGCACACCAGCAGGCTTTGAAATAAAAACAAATGAATAGCTATAGTCTCCAGATTCCATAAATCTTCAACTGGGAACACTCATTTAATGCATTATTCAAGACCATTTGACTGTAACTACAATACATACAATAGGCAAGTCATATAAAACCGAAACAAAAATTCAGTTCAGGCTCTCACTCGAGTCGGCTATATGCTTGTGATATTTCCCCCTCTGAATATATATATATATATATAAATATATATATAGACAGCTCCTCCAGGTTTGCCCTCACCTCCGCTGCGGTGGGAGAGTCAGGGAGGGTTGCAGAGTGTGCAGGGAGCGCTCCAGTGTATGGGAGGCTCTGCAGCGGCCCGAGCGCTCAGGGCACCGCCATTTTGATGCTCACGCATGCGCAGTGAGTCTGGGAGGCGACGGAGCTGGCAGAGAGTTCACGCATGTGCAGGGAGTGGCTGCGGTAGCGTGCGAAGTCTGGACCAATGAGAGGAAGGCTAGAGCAGGGGACTGCAAGTCCCATGAGCACCAGAGAGACTATGTAATGGCAGGGCTGACAGGGACTCTGCAGGAAGCAGATAGGAGGTTGCACAGGGGAGCACGTTGGGTAGTCAAGACCAGGAAGGGGAAGAGGTAGGAGCTAGATGTGTAGAGAGGCAAGTAGCCTCTACTCTAAGCCAGAAAACCCCTAGGCTCAAGATAGGCCCCTGAGTCAAAGTCAGCTTGTGGTTGCTGTAGGGACAGGCCCTAGAATAGGAACCTGCCCCAGTAGTGTGCAAAGTCAGGGACACAGAGGTCGCTGCAGTTTGTTATCAGAGGTTTGGGACCAAACCTCCTCAGAGACATTTACATCTATCTGGGTGGGATCGCCCCAGAGGAGCATCGTGGAAGGCGTCGCGTCTGCGGATCCTTTGCGAACCTTAGTCTGCTGGTACGAGTGCAGGAGCGCTCGGCAGGTAACTCTACACCAAAGTGCACCAACTATAACACTCTCACTCTAGTGACCGCGCGGCCACAACACATTTGCGGTTGTGGGTGTGGGAAACTGGACACGGCGTGGGGAATACGGTGGAGGGACGCGTCCTGAGAGACGCTTTGGATAGTTGTTTCTCTATTGGGAGGAGTATGTGAATGTTATGCATATACGTCTTTGATTGCAATTAGTAAAGGTATCTGTTATTTTATGCACTGCTTGTATGTCATTATATTGGTGTCCTGCGAGGAATAACTCCCGCTCTGCTGGTAACCATCGCAGGTGGAGGCGCTACATCTGGTAAGAAACAATACACACATATATATATATAAAAAAGAAAAGAAAGTAGCGCCAAAAGGTATTCAATTGTAAACAAATAAAATGACAATAAATATTATTAAATAATTACCCTAAAAAATTAATAACCATTAGTGATCATATACAGTAAACAGCATTATACTAAAACAAACATAAGGATACACAAGATAGCAAAATCAAAGTCCAATGTCCAAACCCAATAATGAGTCCTGACAGGTAGCACCAGAACAATGTACAGAATCCAGGGGTCCACGGCAGCTCTCACATGGAATAACCAGCTCCACAGCAAATTCTATAAAAAAAAACAAAACAGAGAGCGCACGCCCCATAGTGTAACACTGTAACATTTAATAATAGGGAAGGGTGGATGGGGGGATTAAAAACACTCACAAAGTAAAGATTAATTAAAAGCAGTATGTGATATATAATCACCACCAAGGCAAGTCCAAACCGCAGCAGAGAGTCCAAGATCAGCTGGAAATAGTCTCTCAAACAGCGCTGTCCCTCCGGTTCACTTGAAATCTTCCAAATCCATCTGGTATCAGAGTTAGCCTTAATATCACTACATGTGCTCCCCGGCCGTAAAGGATGCACACAGCGTGATGACGTAATGTCGTAAGGTACGTCCCTGACGCGTTTCGTCACAACAAATGCAACTTTATCAAAGGGAATGTCCCTGAACAAGAATAACAATGTTTAAGTACTGGAAGGTCCCAAATCTGATTGATGGATGGACTAAATGATAGTCCCTCCCCTATAAACGAGCCGTCGCTTAGAGAATGTATAGTTTACCAAAACAATTTGATTTAACTGTTGTTGATAATTAATATAAATGCCTTTCTAAAAAGGTTAAATAATTAATTGGATAAACGGACACTCAAGTAGAAAAACAGTGCTATATGATGTAAGACATAGGATAATAGTATATACTGCTTCAATGAGTATGACA